>JAGSMU010000003.1:10722500-11922500 GCA_029286865.1 Teinopalpus imperialis
GCATTTTTGGGACGAGCTTAAATGAAAAGTTTGGACTAAAAATCCTACGCCAACTACGTGATCGGAGCTTCAAGCCGCACTCGCTGAAGAATGGCATGGCATCTGGTATATGTAGAACTGATTAGGAGCTATACTGGAGCCAGGGGGGGTAACATTAAATATTGATTTGTTTTAATATTTAAATTAATATTGTTTTGTTTTTTTGTCTGTATTTTCTTTCTTTTTTTTATTAATAAAAATGAAATTATTAATAAGAATATCATCTCATTTATCATCGCTAAAACCTTCGCCTTTAATCTACTATAGTTAAAAAATAAATTTGACCAACAGATTTTTTACGAGAATATTTTTAACGCAAGCTTACGGTGTGAGTCTATTTTATTTTGAGTCGATCGTCGTGTGTATTTTATATTATTGTTATATATACTGATATATCTTTTGTAAACATTCATGTTCAGATCTAAGACACCGTACTCTGAGTACAACACAAAAAACCGATAATTACTTTAGGGCTGTGTAACAAATAAACAAAATATCTAAATGGATTAGGTATCAGTGACCACTCAATCTGTACCACCACTTCGAAATGCGTTGACGTTGAAGTAGACGTGGCGCAAGAAACTCCAACGACAACGCTATCTGTGATAATTGGTGAAAACCGGCCATATCTCATGGCGGTATCGCAAATAATTTTATTCGCGACGCCCTCGCTGTCGTCGCTATTGATCAGGGCTTGGGCCCTGGTGGTCGTCCCCGGGATCGTTGAGAGCGTGCTTCAGTCTCCTTCGGACGCGAGGGATATTCGAAATGGGATTATGAAGTGTCGACACTAACAATCAGCGGGTTTGGGTGGCATCACGTGCACAGTAAAACTAGATTTGCACTCACGTGATATTTCTTTCCCTAGTCCAATATAAAGCGTATGCATGTGCAGATATACGTTATACATAATGTATTGGAATGAAGAATTGTGTCGTGCTTTTCTTATTCAATAATTCCCAGCAGTTGTGTGAAATATTATTTTTATTATCCTATTGTACATGAAGATAAACTTGCGCTTACTATCGCATATTAATCGCAATAGTTTTAACAAACTGCAGTGGTAGAGCTACACTGCAGTTTGTTTCTAACTGCAGAATGAATGAGTCAGCTCAACCGGGGTAGGACCACGCCCTCACAGAATACCGACGTGAAATATCAGCATAACGCTGCTGTGTTTCGTCTGGTGAGTGAAGGGATCCGGAGATCTTTAACACTGGTCTGGCATCTGAATTATGATTCTTTGTCAAGAATGTAAATGTCATGGGCCGCAGGAATCACTTAACGTCGGGTGAATTGTGACTCTCAATGTAATAAAAAAGAAAATATGCCCCCATAAAAATATGGTAAAATATCCATGAGAACACATTGTGATCTTTTCGATAAGGACTAATTTTTATGACAAGGCAATTGAAAAATATTCATCACATTGAGAAAGTAACTAGGCTCTTGACTAATGAATGAATATGTATCCGTAATATGAGGTACATGGTTTATGGGGAATATAAAAGAAGTATTACCGCTGTCTGTTTAAAATTCAAAAATTCATATTTAATCAAAATTTTGTCCAAACTTTTAAACAGTGATAAAGCAACGCTGAGAATAAATGGACCGGCTCGACTGGGGAAGGACCACCCCTTAACAGAATACCTGCGTGAAATAGCAATATAACACTACTTGGTTTAATTTGTTGAGTGAGGATCTGGAGAGAACCGGTTACTGGTAGCAAGAAATCCATATAAGTTCTCAGGAGTGGCAACGCCAGTGCAGGTTTTGTTAAGAATGTAATTTTAAATATTATATTTTTATATTAAAATTGTCGTTATCAATAATAATCGATTATCACTGACTTAGCAAGCATTCCTTCGAAACATTCAAGGTTATACAGTCTACTCGCGTTACGTTTCATTGAATAAAATCAAATAACGGCCGTATAATAACTTGTATGCGTGTAAATGTTGCCCGCTGCAGGCCATTTTATAATAAACTGCCTTAATTTGATCGACATTAAGCAGACAAGTAATGAAAGACTAATATTAATTTACAATTTATCCAGTAACTGGTCAAAATTGCTTTGTAACCTTAGGCGTTTATAACTTGAATTTGAATTAATAAAATTAGGTTCAATATCAAGCTTGACATGTTGCTTAGTAGAATTTTATTTTCCTGGTTTCCTTGTAATAGTAAAATCTTAATAATCTGGTGGCGGATTTTAAAATAATATAAACTTTATTACATACATATTCTCAGATTGAAATTTCGCTTTCAATAGCAACTAAACATTATAATTTCGATTGCTAACTCCTATTTACGTTTACTGCTATATTATAAATTTAATCAAAAACACTTAATTCACGAGTGAGTTTCAGAGCAACCATCATACGAACAAGACCTGGCTGTATGGACTAAAGTCCTTTGCCTTTGCCATTAGGGATAAATTAATATCATCATCATCATTAATTTACGTGTTATACAAGGAGATACATAAATAAGTTGTAAATAAAATATACATATTAAGTTTACAATTCTTTTAAATATTTTTTGGCGTTTATTTATAATCTAAAATGCCGACACGCATAAATTATACGTAAAACATTATGTGCGTATAATTGAAGAAACACTTTCTATAAAAAAAATATAAGCCTAATTGCGGAAGTAAACATTTAAAGCATTCTATTCAAAAATTTTACACAAAAATATTCTAATGTCGAGTAGGAAATGGTTTTTATATGGAAATGGTGGAATTTAACATTATCACATACACCTACCTACGTGTCACTAATTCAAGCCATATTACGGTAAAATTGTAAAGAAAAAAAAATTGAACATCTTCATTTAGAGTAACGTCTAAATACATAGATATACATATAATAAATAATTGATAACTTAAGACGACAGTTAAATTCTGATCTAAAGTAAGTATATTTTTTTAATATATTACACTTCTATATAAAATGTACACTCAAATTAAAAAAAAAAAACAAATATTTCCTTGCTTACCGTAAAATTCGTTTACTTCCGTGTTACACTCAGCTATTAAAAAATATATTATATTTTTTGGAAAATATATATCTTTATTATATAATCAATTACTAACCAACTGCTCGAGTTATTTATGAATGCCCGTCTCTAATGTAATAACTATTACACGGCGATGTGTTCATAGCTTTTGAACAACTTCCTCCCCTTGTTAGTCACCGCTCATTGTCCCTCTATGTTTGTAAATATACTTCTGGCAAATTATTAGACAATGAACTATTGTTTACGCCGTACGGAGTTATTACTCGATGGTGGTTATCTACATTTTTTGACAGTTCTTTCAAGGTTCTACTTTACACTGAATTGACGTCGTATTTCCAAATAATCTTATGCTTTTATGAATTAGATACGGCATCAAATAACCTCTAATATATAATATTGCCATAAACACGCCGAGGGCAATATTTTATATATATTAATAGTTAATTTACTATACTTTTAAAGTTCTATAGTTTAAATGTTTGATAATAAACCGAATAGACGACTGCAACCCATTCTATTAGAATTCAAATCTACTGCAATGTTGATGATGGTGTCAATAGTCGATTTTGACCATAATATGTTTAAGTTTATAATTTCCAGATCATTGTTGATGACAATGAGTTTAGTAACTATCTTTAACTTTTGCAAACGACACAGGAGGTAAGCCAGTCACAAAACGATTAATGTTACTTTTAAATGTAAGCAGGTGGAACCATCCAGAGTCATGATAGCAACCCAATTAGTTTTCCAATGTAGAGACGTTGCTGCTGTAAACTTCAGCGCGAATAAATTGTCTATAACGTAGATGGACATCTATGCTTAAGGTATCGGACTAAAATATTATCTTGACGCTACTGTAATTCATAATAAGGCATTCACAAAACTTAACTTTATTCCTTATAAAGCATTCATGAAACAGGCACTAAAATAGAATTGTCATATGGAGCCAATTTTACAATGTCCACTCATGTGTTAGAGCGTAAGATAATTTTTAAATATCTTGGCTGTCGCAGGAACTTAAAGCTGACGCCGACGGCATAGAAAATACAGCATATCTACTTTAGAAAACAGGAAACGTATAATAGATTTAATTTGCTTATACAGAATAAATAATTTAAAGTACAGACTAATTTGCTTTCTGCGACATGCACTAAATGTACGTGTCAGTCAGGTGAGGCAGGAAAAAGTTTCCGCTCTCCGACTATGCCATGGCATACAGAAAAGACTAAAAACAGTGACGTTGTGAGGCTCTGCAATATTTTGATATAAAGAAATAGATATATAGCAAGATATGTTGGATGACAAAAGCCAAAATAATACTTATTCATTCGTTTAATGTTTACATTTTGCGCTGGGTGAAGTCGGACTATTGGTACGCTTTCTACACATTGAAGCCAGCCTCTCCTGATTACAGCATTCAGTTTGATTGTCATAAGTGTTACTCCACTGATATTATTTATAATTAAAATAAAAAAAATATTAGTATCACAGTTTTTAGTGACATATAGTCGTTCTACAGAATGTTATTGTATAATAATATCACTCTGTTAAATTATTAAATAAATGGGTCCTAACACATCTGCATATTCAAATAATAAAAAATGAAAGTAAAAAATAAGCCACCCACCAATTTCATCAAAAGAACACAAAGGGCACTCAATATTAGTGGCCACTAGTCCCAAATAAAACATATGCGATAAAATTGGAGTATGTGTCAGATTATGTCCACTTGGCCGATATCTTGTGATTATTACCATATAACATCAACTACGTAGAATATGCCGTAAACGTAGGCGCAAATGTAGAAGACCTCTTACGTCATCCCTTCCCATATTCCAATATAATGCATGAACAATAATATCGGAAGAAGGTTCAGATGTAGTGTCGAAGACATAGGACGACGTACACAATACACCCAGACCCGAAAACCAACAGTTAGACTAGAAGGTTCCGATAAAATGTCAGTAACACAGCAAAAATTAACAAAATTCTTTTAATTTTATGGTGGAAATTGATGCCAATTTTTGAATTCGCGTATGCCGATGCTGGTATACATCGTCACTGTATCTAGCCAGCTAATTTTAAATTCATAAAAACAGAAATCATAAACTTATGGTAAGTACTTTCTTCGGCCTATGAAACCCACATTCACCTTCGATAAGGAATATAACGACGATGCGTTTTAACCTACAATGATATGAATCGTCCCTAATAAATAAGGCCTTCAATTTTTTTTCTTTCATCAGAGGAATCTAATATTTTATGCTGGTTGAACCGCCCTATTCATACTACAAATAGTCTGTAACCGATATGATTTATGGACCTTCAAGAAAAGAGCCTACACCTTTCATAAAGGCCGGCAACGCATTTTCGACGGTTCATGGGCGGCGGTGATCACTTACCGTCGGGTGGGCTGCTTTCTCGTTTACTACTTATCTATAAAAAAAAACTGCGGCTTATCTCCACCAACACATATAAAATCTATTCTTCTGAATATATCTGATATAGATTATACCTAATAGAAGTATCACTTTCAACTTATCTGTTAAGCAGTTTCATCTAAAGGACGTTAACAAGATATTGAGCTGAATAAAGTTGAACTCTAACGTAATGTCTCCATTTACTGATACTAGATAGGTTCTTGTAGGCTATTACAGGGAAATAATGTATTAAACACCTGGGCTAATATATGAATTTTATAAGATTTTTATATATAATATTAGGGGCAAACCGTAATGATAAATGACGACTGCGTTCATTCCGTTCACAACGAAGATTCAAAACGCACGTGCGTAGCCAAGCTCGCAGCAAGAATTTAGCTGCGTCTTGCTTCTACCATTGTCCACTGTTGAATCCGCATTCCCGATTATCCTATATTCAGGAATGTGGTCTTAAAAAATATTTTTTTATATGATTGTATTATATACTTTACGATTAATTCTTATCTTTAATTATTAACTTACGTAATCCTTTTCACTACCTAGGATTTTCTTATAATTGCCACTATTTAGAATGATTACCTACGTTAATGAAATGGTTATTTTTTTATTTTTAATTACACGATTATTACATATTACAGGTAATAATAGTGTAAGTAAAAGTAAATAACACCTGCAGTACTCCAAAGTAAAGTTCCCTCTTATTACATACAGCGTACTCGATATTGCTTTTTAAAAATGTTACTATAGTTTCCATATCCGCAATGTTACCTATTTATCATAAATATTTATTATTCGTCAAAATAAATTCCAATAAAAATATTCATAATTATTAACCCTTACTCGAAATCACATTTAAATAAAAAAGCACATGTATAAAAACTTACGTTTATGTTAGTCAATTTGCAAATATACGAATGTGTTCGTTTGTAAATCGACACAGTTCGAGGTCTATATCAAGCAAAGGTTTTAGAACGTCACCTGGGAATTGGAGCGAGTGCGCGCAAACCGGCGTCTCCGATACACGTGCGAGTCCGCGAATGACACAAGGAGGCGCGAACGTTGCTAGCGTTCGCAATCTGTACTGAAATAACAAGTAACCGTGCGCGTCAAATTTACTCGCCCCTCTCCACACAGACATTTGTGAGCTTAAAAGTAAAAGTGGTCCATCCTGAAGGCGTGGCTGGTCAGCACCAACCCTGAGTCCGACTTGCCAGTAAAATATAAACGGGGTATCGAACCAATTGTCCCAATTTATCTTTTGGCTGGACATATCAAGGTTGTAATAAATACATTCGAAAACTGACCTCGAATTAATTGTAATCAATTGTAAAGTTTTTATAGTACCGATAATTTAGACATGCCTAATATTAGTCCAATATTTAAGACAGGCTGTTGATAATATCTAGCCTAGTAACATTATTATTTTTTCTAAATGAAATAAGTTACCATGCAATCTCCGAAAAACTAGGTTCTTTGTTTCATGATCTGGTGATATGAGTTTGAAGCTGATGTATTGAGGTTTTATTGAGTGTAACAAACAAGCGTACCGTTCACCTGATGGTAACTGATCCTAACGACCCATCACACCCACATTCATCCTCAATAAAGAATCATAGTGCAGATTATCACCCCTAAGATGATACACGATGCCTCGACGTCTCCGGATGCCGTCACGTCGTACATATCCGAATCTTAATGTATAGTGTGCACTTGTTTTTTTATTAAATAGACAATTACTAGCATAAAAGTTCATAGTAGAATCGTAAAAGGGATTACCGTCATACCTATCTACATCCATCAATAAATAAAAATGTTAAATTGTTTCTACTAATTCATAATTCAGGCATAATCACTCGAACAAAACCATTTTACTGAACCCATACACTCACCGCATGAAACTCAGCAGAATTACGCTGGTATTCTGTGTGGGAGTTACTCTTTCTAGGTTTATTCGCCTCATTGCACCTAGAATTTTCTGCAGCATAGCTCTAATACTGCAAAAACGCCTCGATGCCAGTAAGAGGTCATACAGTTTTACCAATAATCAAAAAACCGAAATAGATCGACGTTTTGATACTAGAGAGATTAAATGTCTTAGCCCATTATTAATTTATTTGTCCTATATTTGTGGCAGCTTAATATAAAGGTCTAACTTAACTGGTAGAGAATGACGCATTGAGTCCAGAGCATTAAGTGCGCTCAATATAACCCTTGATGACAAGAAAGATTTATTATAGATATAAACATTGTATTACTAATTCTTATAATTAGATAAATATATGGACACTATACATAAAATAAATATACACTTGCAAAACAAATAATATTTTATACTCCTTATAAGCGCTCTTAGATTAAAATTAAAGCGAGAAGCGACCACACATTCTCTGAATGGTTAATTTAATAAAGCTTTCACAGCAGCCTTAGACAAAAATCTTCTAATTGTGTTGTCCCCTCTTAAGGAAACATTTCGTTATGTTTCTTCAACTTTACTACTAAAGTTTGCATATAGGTAATTGCGTATATATTCTTCCTGACTTACAACACTATATGGACACCTTAATATTAGGCCCTTACATAATAAATTGGAGTTTTGTTGAACTGGCCACTTTGATCTCAAATAATCTGACTTTTGGTTAGGAATTCCAAATTGAAATGTATTTAAATTTCAGGCTTGTGTATATGTGTTTTGAATTTAGTGATTAATTTGTTTTCGCGCCATTTGCTTTTTATTTGAACTTTGAGAAGATCGTGGAAGCAGATTCATCGCAAACCACGTTAGAGTTAACGGCAGTTGTGAGTGACAAAACAATTTTAATTCACTTGGGACATATTGGAAAAGCGAAAAAGCTAGAGAAATGGGTACCGCATGAATTGAGTGAAACACACCAACAAACACGCATTGAGTGCAGCGTTACATTACTCAACCGTTACAATAATGAAGGAATTTTGAATCGTATCGTTACTTGTGATGTAAAATGGATACTGTACGACAGTTGGAAACGTACATCACAGTGGTTACACCCAGGAGAACCAGCCAAATCCTGTCCCGAGTGAAAGTTGACTCAGAAAAATGTACTGGTGAGTATTTGGTGGACCAGTGCTGGTGTCATACACTACTGCTTCCTAAGATCTGGCCCGACGATTACGGCAGATCTGTATTTTTTTATTATTTTTCGCGGTGATGGCCGCTGTTAGCCCGAGGGCTTTTACAGTTTCACCGGGTTGCACTCAGTCGAGACCTATATAGAGATATATGGGTAACCACAGACGCACAAGGGCTCCCGAGAGGGAGCCTCGGCTTGGACCGAAGACCCGCTTTCGCGAGAGCGCCTGACTCGAAGGTGCCCCAAAGGCCCGAAACTCCAGCGACGCTTTTATCTGTATGAACTGGAGAGAACCGGCCGTGTGTCATGGCGGTATCACGAATAACTTTGTTTGTGACCCCCTCGCTTATCGAGTAACGCTTATTGAGTAACGGGTGCACACGACCTAGGACGAACGCTGCTCGATTCCGTACGCGGTTGATATGCGGACCGAAGGTGAGTTCTTCATCTAATGTAACACCTAAGTATTTGACTGTCTTATCCTAGGGGATTGGACGATCAAATAACTCTATAGTTGGGAGATGCGGCGTTTTGTTGCACCAAGAGAAGTACATGGATGCATTTTTGGTGGGGTTAACCTCGATCCTCCATTTCCGAAACCATTTCCCTGTTAGCTGCAGATTGTAGGCATTTACAAATAGCGTCTGGTTTGAATCCAGACACGTAGAGGCCGGTGTCATCGGCGAAAAGTGCTAGCTCTTCACCGCGAGTGCGCGGTATGTCGTTAGTGTAGAGTGTATATAAAATAGGACCTAGGACGGAGCCTTGTGCTACTCCAGCACAAATAGGGTGAACCTCAGAACGCGTTCCCTCAACGCGGTAACGAAAGGTTCGATTTCGGAGAAAGTCTCGTATGAAAAGTACGAGTTGATCTGGCACACCGACCTCATATAGTTTGTATATGAGCCCGTTGTGCCATACCTTGTTGAAAGCTTTCGTCACGTCGTGGAAAAGTGTCCCAATTTGGTAGCCCTGAAATTTACTGAGAATGTGCTCCGTGATGCAGTCCACTTGATGTGTGCATGAGTATTGAGTGCGAAATCCAAACAGCTCATTGATTGGTAGCACTCGGGACAGAATTAATTTCTTTAGACGGGCGAGGATGAGCTTTTCATATACCTTACTCAAGAATTTGAGTAGGCTTATGGGCCGGTAGGCTGATAGATCGGTTGGATGTTTCGAGGGCTTGATAATCCCTTTGACATCGGCTTCCTTCCAGGTGTTCGGGAAGGTGCCTTTGGATATGGCTGGGTTGTAGATTATCACCAGTAGGTGTAAAATAGACATGGGTAGGAGTTTCATCACCTTGTTGGTGAAGCCGTCGAGGCCAGGAGCTTTGCGTGGTGGCAGATCTGTATTGTGAACAATTACAAACCTTGATGAATAAGCTAGCCGTTACACAACTAAGACTGATCAATTGGTCTAGCCCACTGCTACTTCACGCTAGGTCGCTAAATTAGAGGAAATGCAATCGGAATGTCTCCGATACCAACCATGCCCCCGGACCTTCCTACAGGAGATTACTACTTTTTTCGGATTTTGGACAATTTCTTCTAAGGAAAAAAATGCAAATCCGGTGAGGCAGTACAAAACCGCTTTCAAAGATTTTATTGATTCTCGCTCCGAAAATTTTTCCAGCTATGGAACCAATGGCGATAACTACCTATAAAATGGCGTGCATAGGTAATAATGGTACATATTTCTATTGATTAAATATATAATTTCGTAAAAAAAAAAGAGTTTTTTACTTTTTCCATATAATATGCAAATTTCATATGTAAGGTATAATTAATAAAAGTGTATAATTTCATATTATAAGGACCTAATAATTAGTCGTTTTATATCAACATTTTTTTTTATTTAATAGGTGGCGAACGTGCAATTAGCCCACCCGAGTAAACTGATCACCGCCGCCCATGAACATCGTCAACACAAAAGGAGTCGCAAATTCGTTGCCAGCCAGCCAGTTTGAGGAAGGTGTACGCTCTTTTCTTGAAGGTTCCTAAGTCGTATCGGTTCGGAAACACCGCTGACGACAGCTGATTCCAGGAAATTTGTTGAACAGAAAATTCAAAAAATTTCACTAGGTGAACTGTGCTCATAAGTCACCCATACGTTAAAAAAATTCACCATTCCTGTACTGACGCTGGAAAATCTTCCTATACCTTCCATGCTCTCAGACGGTTAGTAAACGCAAAGTAAAAACGGTAAATACAAACTACTTGTTTCAATATTGAGTAAGATTTGAAATCGCCACTACCGCCACCTATATATCCACCATCTTATAGGTAGAATAATATAAAAAAAACAATATTTTTTTGTTTGGTTGTCTTTATATTTTACAGTAGTTTTGCACCTTCTAAACATCCTTTTAAATTATTAATAGAAAACATGTTCGGATACCATCATGTCAACATGTTACGAATTTTAAACTATGACTGTTTAACAATGCATACTTTCTTAATTTTTAAACAAAACAGTTTTATCTGTCTGTTTAGTGTGTCATAAGAAAAAACTATGTCCACGAGGTATCCCATACCCTCGTAAATGAATATACAAAAAATTAAAACTCTTCCTGCTTTTTAAAATGTTGTACATACCAATAACTAGGATCATTGTATTGGGTTAGATACCTAAGTTACCAATTACCCAATCACTATTAAATAGGTATGTTTCTTAATTCAAATTTACAGGTAATCCGAAGTAGTAATTAAATCGGATAGAGGTCGTGACCAGAATCTAGACAACTTTCATTCTCGTGTGCTTACATTGTGAAGCGATTATGTACATTTTTTATATACCCATTGTCGGTGCATTGCTAAAATAACAATTACAGCTAACTAAGTAAAATATACCTGCTGATGCAACATCGTGGAATCATAGTTTTGACGTAAGACCGCTTCGTAAATTTGTGAAATCTACGTAAATTTAAAAATCTCATAACAGTAATCGATGAATTACCAAAAAATAAGATTTTAAAAATAAGAAAATGGAAAGCCAATGATTATTCTGATGTCTAAAGAAGACATATTCAAAATCTTGATAAATTATTATAAAATTTCCGATTTTTTTGAGCCAAAGGCATATAATTAAAGATATTCAGGTCGAATATATGATACGGATGTCCTGATCCTTTTCCCTAGTCCAGAAACCTGTGCAAAAGTTATTTATGATGCATTAATATTTGCCTCAGAGCTGAGAAACGTAACCAGGATCCGCGACGTAGCGTCCAAGCACTCTCGAAGTCCAAGTCTCACCACTCGGTAACCTCGATAACCTAGCACTCAAGTGTTACTATTATTAGTTCGAATCTAGAGCAGCCAAATAAATGTGATTACTAGCATAAATGACATGAGAACATTAATCTTCAATGACAGGTTACGTTTTGAACTAAATTATTTTTAGACAACAATGTACTGTTAATGTCGTCTGTAGAATAATGAAATATTAAAATAGGCAATGTTCTGATATGAATAATAACCAATCCGTTTGACGTTATTAAATCATTGTTGATTTCTTTAACATATGCTTATTATTTTCATAAATTGACAAATTATTAAAAATATATATAACAGTCACATTGCTACAGCTGCAATACGAATGGATGGGTTCGACGCAGGAATAACAAAGTACTCACGGATACGTATACCTTGCATTGAGCATAACGTGTATCGTTTTTTCGTTTAATTTTTGTACCGTGAGTCTAGGCCCAATAAGTGATAACAAGGCTGTCCGTCTTAGTCCTCAAGGAAGATAACGCGTCTTTAATCTTTTTATGGATCGGCGTGTTTGTGGGCCACTGTTATCACTCACCATTAGGTGAACCGATATCATCTCATTCGTCATCCTTAATACCTTAAAAAATATATGTTATTCCCCATTATTATGCCGTATTTTTTTTTGGGCAAACAATAAAACACTCATCATTGCCTTCCCCAGTAACACTATGTTATAAATTCAGAGATAACGAAAGTTTCGGAACAAAGCATCAAAAACCGAAAACAAATAACAACACCACGACAATTAGTGTCCACACATCCTAAGCTGGATTCTAGAATACGAACCCAGAAGCGGTGTTTAAGTAGCCAACCACTCTAATCAATGATGATTGAATGAAAAAAAATAATTAACTATATAAATAAATTTTATTACAAAATTTATGTAGCGTGAAAAAATGCGGGAAAGCTAAATTTATACTCTCCAATATATATGTAACTATAGCTGGGGTCTACCACGTAAGAATTATCAACAAGTGAAGTCGTTCTTTGAAATATTACCATCATCAAATCAAAAAAGAAATTCTTCTTTTTAACAGATTTGACCCAATTGTGATGGTGAACGCAATGCCGGTATCCACTCGGTACATACACATTCACAGTTAAAACATATTTACGTATATGTTGTAGAGATTGTGTCTTTTTTTTCGGTTAGGATGTGATAGATATTCCAGTATTGTATGTAGTATCCCAAACGGCCTAAGGCGCTCTGTGGCCGGCCCGGGTGGGATATATAAAAGTTTGGCTCGGAAGCGTATCCGGCTTATAGGGCAGGTGATATTTTAAATTAGAAGAAAATTTGCTTCATTTTAACGGGCTGATGTCGTCCTAGTGACTAATTTCAATGGCTAGTGCAACCTACTGGGAAGAACGAATTGAACTCTTACACCATCACCATTCATAAATTACCATATGGCTAAAATTATCGGTAGCAAAGCATTAAGAAAACGTAGAAATTGATAGACACGGAAAGACAGTGTTCAGAAATCATTCGAATCAAGACTCATCATTTATTTTATCTAACATAATCAACTAATAGTTTAACAACGTATCAAATGTTGTAAACGATTAGAAAACAAACATTGTTAACTAAATAAAACACAGTAGGTAGATTTGCGGATTACATAATGTTCTTCAATTTATTTTTGGTCACATTGGTAAATACAGCTTTTAATTTGGTTACACTATTCTTACACCGCGTAAATAATCGTTAAGATAAGATAAGCCACTCGTTAAGCGTTCATGTACACTCGCTCTGAAGAAATATATACACAGTTTTATTTTTACTTTTCATGGCATATCATTAAACGGTATAGGTTATTCGCCTTAAAAGCTATTTTTAAAAGTCGAATAAAGTACGTATGACTGCCGCCTTTCGCGAACTAAATACTTAACACCATTTAGGTACAATAGTACGGTTGTCTGTTTAATATATAACACACTTATTTTTTTTATAACATTAGTAATTAAATAAATAAACGAGCATACAGTTCACCTGATGACAAGTGACGTCTAGATTCTGTTGATGTTTATGCTATTAGCCTATGCGGCTCTTACAACTCTCATCGGACACAGGGCTCACGGAACTGAGGGGTCCGTGAGCTGGTTTTGTGAACCGTGTTGCCTACTGTGGTTCTCTTACTTACACAAAGCGCTCATAAACTGAGCGTGTCGCTCTACTCTTTGGTCTCACACCTATCTGATGATGCCACCCAGTTCCCTAGCTATAGAATGATTCTCCCGAGTGGAGAATGGATGGTGATGACTAATGACCGTCCGAGGTTTCGGTATGCGAACCTAGCCTCTGACGGACGCCACCTGTTTTCATATCATCAATCGGAAGCTGTGGGCGGTGAGAACCGCCCTGACACGCGGGTGTAATGAGTGTACGCGGTGTCGCGAAGATAACGTCGCGCTCGGAGGCGAGGGCGACGCGACGAGGTGTATGCACTGTGTGTGGATCCGGGGTCCGTTGAGGACGGACTGGCGTTAGATACCCCCATGAAGTGGGGGTCGTCGAGGACGTGACGGGGTCTACGGTTCCTAGTTTCCGGGTTCGGTACCGGATCGTAGGTTGCGGCGTTTACCACTAGCGGGTTAGAGTGCGAAAGCGCTTTCTCGAAGAAGCGCTGTGAGATGGATTTTAGGTATTCCGGTATGGTGACGAGATGTAAGTCACATAAGTGACGACTGCGCCCATACCATCTAAAACCATCCAAACAAAGATTCACGATGAGCTTCCGTTGTCACTCTTGAAGGTTGAGATGGAATGCCTCATTACGTGTAATTGAGTCCTTGGATCCTTACACTCAGGTCCTTCCCCCGTCAAGCTTTATTTTATATATGTATTGTAACTCCTTTCAAAAAAATATGGAATAGAAAAGTTACAAATGCTTTTAATAACTTAATTTTTGGTTATTATGTTTCAGATCTGCACTGTTCATCCATTTAAAAATTTGTTATACTCTTAAATTCATATAATGTCCAACTTTAGTAAAGATCGTAGTACTTGTTTGTTTTATTTATATCCCTTCTTTATACTTTCTTTTTTTATACTCTCTACTATCTATATCACATGCATTATATCGGAGATGACAATGGGACGACGACTTATCTTTTGTCTTTACTTCAATGGTACAATTATAATATATCATGCGCAGTTGATGTTGTTTGTTAACAACCAAAAGATATTTCCTTAATCACAATCGATCAGGAGTACACCATTCTGTTTTTATATTGTCTGTTCCTTAGATGTACCAATTCATTTAAAGTCAATTACATTTATATTAATAAGGAATTTAAATGAGTGTACTTGTATCTGATGCAAACTCACGATTCTGTTACTATAAAAATTCAATCCGCCAAGAGTACCATACGTTGATATTTTCGACCCATAGACATCTCTTTCACACATTCCTCGGTAAAGAATCAAGATAGAAATCCCTAAGGACTAAAATGGAATACTTCGTCATCGGTAATAGAGTTGATTTACTCGTAATGTCAGTGGCTTATAAAAGTATTTCATATGATATAACGCTCTCGAATTAATTTTAAATTTAACTATAATTAAACCAAACAATAGTTTGGGTAGTGGACTACTAATCTATAATAATAGACTACTGTTCTGTGATTTAACTATTCGTATTAGATATTAATTAACAAAAAGTGTTTTAATTTAAAATTTGCCTTGGGCAAAATGTGCCTTTTCGTGGTCAATTCAATTTGAATGTGAATGAACAGTTATTTCGAAAACAATTTTGTACATAAACTACACGCGTCAATCAGAGCACCCTAGAAGGATATTTCGGATTTCCATTTTGCTCTTATCAGACATTTTTCGTACCTTTTACATGGTTGTGAACTTACGGACATATAATAATTAAATAGACTCCTCGTAAGTACCAACTAGTATTTCCTCAACCGTTAAATTACGTTTAAGTATGTATTTATAGGTCCTTTCTTTTTTTTTGCGAAGTGGCAATGGTCTGGCCATATAGATCGTAGAACCGATAACCCGTTGGGAAAAACCGTGTTTTAGATATCGCAATGTTGGACGAAGCCCAACTAGATGGAAAGACAGACTTTGTAAGTCTGCGGGAAGTCGATGGTTGAAAGTGGCTCAGGTATACTTCGTGGCAGAGAGAGCAGAAATTAACTCTCTTCGAACACAGAATCACCTGTCTATCAACTCCTTCGTATTAAATGATTAATCAAAGAAGATAAGGTAGAATGTTAAATTTAATTTTTATTTAGGTTAAATGATGTGAATATATGGCTATAGATATATATAATATAGTGAATCAAGAATTAAATTTTTAAATTTGAGAGTAACACTCGTGCAAAGCACAAGATTTTTTGTTTTTAATTGATAAAACAATTAAAAATATTGTGATTATCCGTTTCAAACACCATGTGTATTATATTAAGTAGATTAGTAATAAATCAAAAATTTAAAACCAATCGATTTGCACAACTAGCAAAATTTGTGTATCAGTATATTGTCCTAGGCTGGAGAACTCAGGAACCATAACCAAGAACTTTGACCACTACACCACGCAGACGTATTTATTTTTTAAATTTTGCTGTAAAATGAGCACTGAGCTCGTTTCGTGATAAGTGGTTTCTACTACTTATGACACCCACATCAGAAATCATATGTGCATTGAAACCTCTGAAAACTAAAAAGGAACGCCGTATTACCAGCGAAAAAGACACCGGTTTCTTTATCCAACTACAGCAGTGCTAAGTTAGTATCCTGTGTAATCAGTACCCTATATAGATATTTCATGTTGGAAAATCTAACTCTAAACCTAAAAAATTTGGCTTTTAGCGTTTTCTATATGCGCTTGTATATATGATGCTGGACATTACTCAAGCAAGGAGGACGACCTCGTTATATAAAAATGCTTTTATATAACGTGGCTTTTATATATATAATACACGAGTACAATAAAATCCTTATAATAAACAAAATTCTAATAAAAAACACGCTTAAAATTAACTAATATGTGATTTGATACTTGTTACTATGCATAAGCAGTTATTGTTACACGATAGTCCACTTGGCAACTGGCATAGATATGTATACCAATTGCCAATTGAAGCTTGTGGCTATTAAGTCATCGACATTTACGGAAGTTTTATTTTGTTTAACACAATGTAATGTTATAAACTCAGATCATTAGTTTTATTAAGCTTGTGTATTGTTATTATATAATAAATAGATTAATACCTAATATACATAGAAGTTACGTGACAAATAAATCTTTTCTCTCATTCAACAATTCAAAATTTTGTATGACAAAACTGCGGGCATTTTTTGTAGGAATTATAATAAATATTTATAAAGTGGTAGAGCCACGCATCAGATTTTGATGTTGCGGGAATGGGCTGGTTCGACCGAGGAAGTCCGCCTCGTAGAATACCAGCGTAAACTAGACACTTCTACGTTACGCCCGGTGAGTGAGGTAGCTGGAGACCCCTTCCCCCCTCCTCAAGTAACATGGTAGCAGTATTTGCACAAAATATCCATATACCAGGGATACTAGGACCACGTTCTTAGAGAATCCTTTGCTAGGCGTTCAGGCTCAAGCTTTCCAAGCTTACCTGAGTGATGTCGCTACGGCTGTCCCAAGTATATTTTTTTATTTTTGTTGTCTTTTTTTACTTTTATTTTAATTCGAATGAGGGGCGGCAATATACCGCTCGACCGTCGTTCTGTGGGGCAAATGGAACAAATAAACTACGGCGGATCCTGCCACGCTCGCCGTGGATTTTTGCAACACCAGGGGACTTCGTTCAAACGTAAGCGTCGTCCATTGCTATCTCAATGGCGAAGCTGGCATTTTTCTGAGGGGACGCAGATATCTCAATCCGCTGATCCGTCCCATACCAATTTGCACCCCACTGCAATAGCAGAGTAACCACAACAGCTAGCTTGTTGTGGTTGTAGCATGACTCTAGAATGAATAATCGTCCACGCCCGCAGAGTATTAAAAGACAACTCATTATAAAATAAAACCATCGTAATTTGACATATTGTTTAATCGCCATTCTCTTTTATATAATAAAATGTATAACGCCTTATATAAGCATGAATAATAACTAAGCATTATATTGAAAATAGTATTAAGACACTAGGCATATTCGTTTCTTAACCAGTTTGTTTGATTAGTAGATCCAATAAAACTGCAGGTCGAAAATCTGTGTGACAAAATTAACTTCAATACTTTAATGAATTCCACATCACGTGTTGGTCCCGATCTCACCGATATCTAGTTCGGTTTCCGATGGAAGAATTCCACGATCACATCGGACGCAACCTGTCCCTGCCAGCAGTCGTTACAGCGATCCTACGCGAGGAACCGGCGTGGAGGGCTGTAGCCTCCTGTGAGACCAGAAAGGTCCTAAAAGCTGCCGAGCGGGATAGCGAGAGGATTGATCTTGCTCGGAGACGGGGCCGGCGTGGAGCTCGCGCGACTCGTTACGGCTCCCCTACCATAAACGGGGCCCTTCGGGTCGCTGACGTTCGGACTGGGGGCTCCGACCGTCTAGCACTAGCGACCCCGAGGACGACGACGGTACGACGTGGTACCGTGTCGTTGTGATAGTTCCGCGAGGGTTCTGGGGGTGCGATCATCGTGCACGCCCCTGGGATGGGCTATCTCAACAAAGCGCAGGGGGGTTACGGTTGCGTTCCCCACGACCTCCCGGCAAGTGCACACAGTTTGAAGCTCGAAACTTTATTGCAGCAGTAGGATGATTTGCCTCCCATTGCCGACTACATTCGCTAATCCGCTGTAATTTCGGTATTAATATAAGAATTTCACGGGAACTGATAGTAAATAAATTGTTTAATTTTTTTCTTGAATGATGATAAGAATCTGCCACGTCAAAGATGCCTATAATTTTGAAGTCTGATCCTCCATGATTTGTTTTCATTGGGGAGGTATTTTTGAGGCAGCTGTTAAGGATTTTAGCCCAATAGCTAATTCACTATCGTGTATTTTCAGAACTGATGTAGTAAACTGTGACCACTCAAAGTTTGTATGTGTCTGTCACTTATATAAAGGCACCATATTGGCTCAAAATTCAAAGTGCTGACATAGAATTTTTCAATATCTTTAACAATAAAAGCTCGGACCTTTATTTAGTCTTACAACTATTGCTAGTTTTATTATTAGCGTATAGACACTTAAAATAAAAATAATAATAAATAGTTATGGGGAAATGCGTACGTTATGGATATCTCCCACGAGAGCAAGAAAGGGCTATTTCGGAATCATACCGACTAAATTCCCACGATAATCCAACTTCGCTGAATAAAGCAATTATTCTGGTATAGTCGTCCTTACCTGGTCAAGCCAATACCTTCATGGTGCTACAAGAAACATACTTCAGCGTTGCTTTACCTCTGGTATATCAGAAGTTGTCACCGATGTCACAGTTAAGTTAATTTAAGGGAGGACATTCTAAATAGTAAGCATTATTTTGCGTTTAATTTGAAATTTAATCACATGTGCCTGAATTTTGTTGGTTGTATGAAAATTTATAGTGAAACCAAAGCAAAGAGATTTATCCGCTTCGAGGTTACAGTTTATCGCATATTTTTCACAGGTTTACTTCCTTAAATTTTCAAGTCGGATTTCACGGGAATTTTTAAATCAGAATTTCGATCAAAAAAGAAAAGTAACGTTACTGTATCCGTACAGTTTGATAATTTCGACTTTGATCCAATGGGGGCGAAATGGGAATGTTTTTCCCATTTAATTGTTAGTAGTTTGAGACCCGGGACCCTTATTACTTGAGATTAATCATTTTTTCTTAGTCAGGGGGGAAAACTCCTTATCGAGGATAATGATACATAATGCAGATGCGATCTGTGTGCTCGTTTATCCACCCTAAATTTAATAAAAATAGGAGTTAGGTCACTCATTCTATTTTTTACAAAGCAGGGCCACGGGAACTCTCTATCAGACATTCGCAGGTGTAACAGCGCCGATTACCCCGCCTCAGGAAGGATCTCTCAGCTTCAGGTAAGGCACGCCTACTCACTCGGCTTATCCTCAATTAGGCAACGAATCGCGGATTCCACCTTGGCTGCCTGAAGGCAGGTGCCTCACTGGCAGTTCTGCCCTATGGCTAGTCTACGAGGTCCATGGTTCAGACTACGGCTCACATGAGCCCGGCCAAGTTATGCGAATATACCTGGTTCATGTGTCAACTACCACTTACCATTAGGTCTACTGTTTTTTTTATTACACATAGTTTCATAAAACAATAATAATAGAACATTGGATGTCAACTATGGATCGGATAGCGATGAGACGCAGGGAAGAACGATCTACGACAACTTGACTTCTTTTTTCGAATATTTATCTACATCTTAGACTATCCCATCCCAGCTATATCACATCCCATCCTTGGCCATAATAGTAGGTAGTCATCATTCAACAGATAAGCTGAACACAATTCCTCTACCCCCAATTTTTTTTAATGGCTCTGTTGTAGAACTGCTTCCCACTATCATGTTAGCCAATAAGTTACCGGTACCGTACATGCTCTATACCACTTAAAAATCTTTTTCCCATCGAAGACGAAAATAATGATTATAGAAACCTTATTTTTTACTCTGATTGATTATGTAGAACTCCTTAATAAACTTGATGGCCTTCTAAATAACTGCATTCAATTCGTCTATAACCTTCGAAAGTATAACCAAGTGTATCTTATCGTTCTCAATTCAAATAGTAATAATAATAATAATTAGTCTACAGCGAAATCTGCGTACTCTTCCTACCCTTCGTTCTATCCCGACGTCTCCCACTCCTCCACCCTACCTCCTTTCCTGTTTTCAATACTTTGGCACTAAAAACGATAAAAACCTTCGCTCAACCAACATTTTTCTAATTCTGAGTCCTTCTCACAATAACAAATTTATCCATTACTCCTTCTTTGTTCAATCCGTTCTTCTCTGGAATGCTCTCCTTCCCAAAATCAAAGCAGCTACGAATCGTTACGCGCTTATGGTGAAAGTTCGGGTGCTATTTCTGAACAGATTGGCAGAATTATCTCAATATTAAATAATTATGGATTTATGTGCATATATACGATATAAAAGTATGTATAATTGTATTTGTGATATATAACTAATTATATATGCATTCTATAATTACGCATTCATTGTTTATTTTATAATTATTATAATAGCATTTTAATCACGAAATAATTTTTTAAGCATACCTACTTCAATTCATGTCTGCATCACCATAAAATTGACTGATAAAGAATATCTAAGGCATTAAGTCCGCCTTTATACATCACTGAATATGAAGCTTAAATAAATAAATGAAACAGGTGAAGTTAGTAACAGAGATCCCAATTTCGTTCCGGACTACTTGGTGCTGACGAAACGCGAGACTTCCTACTCAGTGGGCTCGGCTCATGTTTCCTGCCGGTCTCACAGTCAGTGGCACAATATTATTATGCTATTGACAAAAAGGTCCAATTGATTGCTGCCTGAGAACCGCAACCGATTAGCGGTATTTAGTCCACGCGGATACTTCGACGATTGAATGATGGTAATATAAGTGTCTATCAATTATGATATATTGACACCTATATTTCCTTAAAGCATGAAAGGATAAGTGTAAATCTATAAATTAATTTAATATCCCTGTTGAGAATAATTGAGGAGACATTCAAATTTAAAAAGCGTTATAAATTAAAACATGTGTCGCACAAACGCATATATACTACATTAAACAATGCATACAAAAAAGACGAACGTTTCTTTTCTATGAAAAATAATAACGCAAACTAGTATTTGTTAAATATACCTTTGTACCTAAATAAATCTTATGCCTTATGCATCTCTCGGGGAGCATGTGTAGATTACGTTGGACTCCAACCGCATAAAATCTCACAATGTTGACGGCCCATCAAGGCACTATCCGCATGGCGTGCCGACGCAAGTGCGCGCCTTGGGACCGCATGGCCTAGTACAAGAACCGCATGTTCAGTAGACACTACATAGCCGCTTAGTCGCAAGTTCTTTCTAGTTCAATTCACTGCCATCACCAATCTAATATTGGTGTATGGTATTGAGGATGAACGAATAAATTTTATAGTCTTCCTTTCTTTAACCTTTTTTTAACTTTCCTTCGCATCTGCTCTACATAGCAGTAGAGAAGGAGTGTGTAGTACCGTATTATATATCTTGCACATCTGGTAATTAGTAGTAGAAGTAATCATCCTGGAAGATAAAATTATTTCCAGTGTTCAAGTATTTGGTTTGACAACCCGCAAGACAAACGTTGCAATTATAACAAATACTTCTAACTTAGAAGAACTTAATAAGTAATGGACTGTTTCCGAGTCTAAATTGTATTAATCTAAGCACATAATTGGTCATTTCTATAATCCACAGGGCCTACTAGAAATGCTTTACTGTATTCAGTAAATTACAAGTCAAGGTCTTGCGTTCACACGCCACAATGCTCTCAAAGGTATACAAAGCCATATTATTTACAAACCTCATCTACTCTTCAATAACGTTGCATACAATTGCGTTGCAGTGCAAGCGGTGATCATTTGAAAATACTTTATATTGGTAGAGCCACGTTGCAGATATAAGAGCCATCCACCCATAAATCTAACACTTATAAATCCCCTGTAAACTAGGACTGATAGCAGTCCAGGTTAGTCTGGGTACCGAGAATATCTTGAGATCCGCACTTATCTGAGTTAAATCATAAAAAATTATGAAATGAGGAGTAGGAAACAGACTTTTCCGACTCTCCTCGAGACTCAAATAAACTAAAGTGAAGACATTCTCGTAACCCATCAGAATTTAGCCAGCCTGTGTGAGCTGCTATTGTTGGTTCCAGTAATACGAATAACAACCCGAACGCATGGAAGTATTGTTTCCATGAGGTCTGGATAATATACTAAAACCGATACCTATTGTAAGAAATTACAGGAGTGCAATATTATGTTAATAGTACACGATTGGGATACATTTTAGTACTCAGGATAAAAAACGAATCGGCGTTATAATTGTTTCCGTGAACGAAGGTGGATGCTTTCAGGTGTAGTAATATCTTACATCTAAGTTATATATGTATGTTCGTTTGTAGCTTCCTAATTTTTTTTATACAAATTCCTACCGGACATACTGACATTTACTGGCAACACAACAACAATACAACTTTTGAATTCTAACACGACAGCAGTATTTTTAACAATACGCAGTTTGATTTTTGTACGTCCATGATTCATATTAATCCGTAGCAAGTGTCGAATAAATGAATTTAAAAAAATAGTCTGAAGTGTATAGAATATTTTAACCTTTATATGTACCGTTTAAAATGTTTACTTGTAAATATCAACTATTTTATGTATTCATTATTTTGGGTGTGGAAAAACTACAAGCACACCCAAAAAATTTGGCCTGGAGCGGTGGTCCTTTGCACTGTGAATGTGAACACGGGTGCGACCTCTGGACTAATGGTGGCAAATACATTAAAGATAATGTGATCGCAATTAAGGCTGTTTCTTTCAACGATGATGTATACGTCATAACTCCGAGGTAAGTTTTCAATTATTACTAAAATTCTTTATTCTTGGTGTGTTATGTGTACATATTACATAAATACACAAAACACACCCAGACCCTAAATACAATAAAATATCTTGCATGACCATTGACTCCCTTGGACCTATGTACGTATACAGAAACTCAGAACTCTGACCTTAGATCATGCAGCCATCTTTATACAAAAACACGTAACCGATTGGTTATGAAGTATTGCATTTAAGCATTTAATATATGAATATTTATATATAAGTTTGTGTTC
Source organism: Teinopalpus imperialis (assembly GCA_029286865.1). Taxonomy (NCBI): domain Eukaryota; kingdom Metazoa; phylum Arthropoda; class Insecta; order Lepidoptera; family Papilionidae; genus Teinopalpus; species Teinopalpus imperialis. The sequence goes on from JAGSMU010000003.1 coordinate 10,746,242, forward strand.
AGAAACTACGTATATTATTGGAATAATTATTTTGTAATTGTTTCAGTTCGAAAGATATCTCACTCACCAATGCAATAAAACGACTAAGGGTTTTAAGATTTTCAAAAATTATAAAATTTCATCTTAATTACAGCCACTGATCTGTATAACGTATTCACATTGGATAAGTATACTTTTCCATCCATCTAAACCACTTGGAAAATACATGATCATTCTTCTTTAGACACCTCAGAAATTTCACACTTATCTTTTTGCTATTAAATTGCTTATCCATTATATTTGCTTAAGTTTTTTTGGAAAGAGGTCACAACTAAGTCAAGTTACAAATGAAGGTTTTTTGAGTTTTATTTCTCACTGTTCTGGCAAAATGTGTGACCAGTAATGGTGCCATATACCTGATATCAGCCACTTGTCACTTCAAGTTGACAACTCTTTTGAGGCATAAACTAGCAAATATCATTCTGAGTTAACCGTCGTTTTATCTAGCACTACATCATTCGTTTGTTGCACGTCAATTACTTGACGATCTTTCTGCGCATTGTTAAGATGTGAAGTACCCATCTCGGACAATGCTTACAGGTTGTAAAGCTGCTGATCCAATATCTAGGTATATTCTGGATAAAGATTTTACGTGATTCGTTTGCCGAATAATATTTTCGACATTTTGAATATTTTTTTGAAAAATTTCGGTTAGTGGCCTACCTGCTTCCCGGTCCTCTTTTAAATTTAGCAAATCAATTAAAAACTTTTGCTTGTAAAGCAAGCAGAGTTACGAATAATGTCTAAAAGTTCAAAATATTTTTGGGGGCTTTAAACATTATAAACTTTTTTCACAGTCATAATAAGTCATTACGACAAAAACACTTCCAGCTCCATTGTTGTGATCTAACTCCCACCGGATTCTCTGAAAAAATTTAAAATAAAAATTGACTTAATAAGTATCTATCCATTTCTCTAAGTTTATGAACAAATAACTAGCTTTTGCAATCGTTTATAACTTGATCCGACTCTATAACATGTAAAACAAAGGAGTAAGAAAAATCTAATTTTCTAATTATATTGGCATGAATCTCCAATTTAAATCTTAGGTAATGTTTACTCAACTGGGTAATTTTTTTAAGAATGTCTACCTTTACTTGTATTTCGGGCATTATGCAGTCATTCTGTTATCAGGTGCTCGTTATGTAAAATGCTAAATGCGTCCATAACAACGTTGCAGCATAAAATAATTATTTTAAGAACTTAAAACGATTATTCCTTAAAAGGTCAGCAGGTTCCGGCAGTGAAATAAAAACATAAATAGAATTAAAAATTATTTAAACAGCAATAATTTACCAGTTTCGTAAAATTGAATATGTTGAAAAAAACCGCGATACATCTGCATCGCGGTTTCTGGACTCGATTAACTGACCAAGGAACAATATTAATGCAACATTAATTGTTGGTTTTTGGTTCTTTATGTTATGCACCTGCCCCGTGGTTTAGACTCTGCCGTTATCTTCTTCCCATGTTATTGTATATCTAATCTGGCTCATGGAAAGGGTTAAGGTTAAGGGTACATATATAGCACTATATACTCGTATGTGTATGTATGATAGTAAAGAATAAGTAAAGTACCTCATAAATGTAATTAAAATCGCGCTTTATTGCATGCGGATCTTACGTTGAATTCCGATGTGTAATTTAACTAAATATAATTTATTATACTGTTAAACATTTATCTTCCTAATAGATTGAAACGCGGTGTACTAGCTACAATATGGCTGATGATTAGGGGGCGTCGAGGGGTGGAGCTAGAAGCTTTCCCAAGTGTGACCGCCCACGCCCTGGCCGATTGCGAGGCGGTGCAAAATGCCATCGACTGCCACCTTGACCACTTGGTGAGTGGTGACCTTACACTCATATCCTTAATTGTTAACTAACAAAGAGAAAGGTAACAATTTGTAGTGACAACATTTTAATTAAGTAACCATTTATGTGTAAAGTGTCTACACTCATTAAAGTTCCTGTACATGCGTTGCGAGCGAAAAGTATCGGTTATCATAATACTTACTTATATAGAATGCCTCGGTACCTGTAATTGGTTCCCCGGATACCTACACCTAATCATACTAAACAGCAGCCGTATGCTGCCATTTCACGCTGATAATACCTACTACCCATTCATGCTACACATAAAAACTAGCGACAGCTGGGGTCTATCAATGTTAAACATATATGTATCTAGAAATATATATATATATATATATATATAGTCGTGTGTGTGTTTGCGTGTGTGCGTTTTAGATTTTCGTGTCAACTACTCAATTTATTTTCCTTCGTATGGGAGAGGTGTCCCCTATTACAAGGTTATCTGGAAGTAATCGCTTTATAACAATAAAGGACGCCTTTTGTTTCTGGTAATCTAAAGTTTAAAAATATAAGTTTAATATTTAGTTTTATATTTTGTGCAGGTGTATAATATATAATAAATAATGTTTTGATTTAATTTGGTTTGACAAAAGTGCTAAAAATAAAACACCTATTAACATTTTATACACAAAACGCAAAGCTACTTAAGGTCAGGCACCTGACCCGCCGTGACTAAAATAAAAAAGAACAGTAAATAAACCTGTTTCTTATTTTTAGTACCGTTTAATTAATACGCAAAACAAAAACTGTCTTTTAGCGCCTTACTAATTGCAATATTGCGTTAATGATTGACGCGTCAAAACAGTGGTGTCAGTACAGTTCTGTGATGCGACTCGGCAACTACTTGTTAACTGCAACATGAATGGGGGCTCGACCGGGGACGTACCACGCTTTGTACAAAATATCAGCTGAAATATCATCATAATGTTTCCGTGTTTCGTTCTGCTTATTTGCAACCGTATATATATATATATATTATAAAAAAAAAATCTTATTAATTATTTTATAGAAAGTCCTTTGTCATGTATCTGCAGCGTAACGGATTATACCCTCGCTCCTTCAAAAATTTATCTCATTTCATAAATGGAAATCTATTCAACCAATTTGATCTTAGTTTTACCAGTATATTAATTTGATACTTAAGAAGCATACATAAATTATCAAAGCTGAGTTTTTAGTTACTTACGTTATTAATTTAAGCGCCACATTAATTTAGCGCGAAAAATAACTCGAAGCCGAACTAACGTATCACTTAAATGACAGCCCAATACAGCAAACACGCCTTAAAGTAATGCAGTTTACCAATCAACAAATTTCACAATTTCCATTCCATTCAATTTTCTTTTCGTTCCAATTAGTAGTATTAGTATTTGTACATGATAAATTGTTATTTTTCCGGCCTTAGAATGTTTTGTTCATGTGACATTGTGTTTCACGTATTCCTTTAGGATCTTAATCTAATTTTAAAAATATAATAAAATCAACTTTTAAGTTTTCTTTCAAATTCTATGAAACACTGATAACCTAGTCGGCTAGAATGTAGGTGTCACAAAGAATTTATCGTGGGCTTGAATTCCCGTTGACTTGAACCACTGCCAGTTTGTGCTAATAAGTTTCCATATTTCGTAATACGTACAAAAACAGTTCCCTAACATTAAACCTAACATAACATTGTGCACGATATACGACGATAGACGTGAACGTTGGAGCCGAATAGGCTCATGGTAGACCTGACTTTCTGTGTCTATAACGATTAGAATAAAGCTATATAAAATATGACAAAAAATACTTGTGGAATTTGTGATTTTCTTTGTTTAAAGAGACTTACGGAATCATGACAGAGTATAAACATGCTTTTACAACACTGAAAATAATTCATTTAATTTCATAATATTACACACCTCGCAATTGAAACGTAAAGATAGTGATCTATTATGATAAGAAGAAGAAATTAGGATTCTGTGTCAAATAATTTATTTTCACCATTTTTTTAGCACTTGTACATCAACAAAGTATTCCATTTGAATAAGGACATTTCGATGAACAATTCTATGATAGTTATTATTTAATTTATTTACACTAACACAAAAGCCAAAATAGAAAAAAATCTGGGACATAATTTGGTCTCACGAGCACGTTATCACTTGAAAAACTCAATTAATCGTATTCATTTTTGGCGTTTATTTTGAAATCTCTGGAAGTGTATTGAATTTAACCACTGTTGAACTAACAAACGTTTATTAATAATTGAATAAAAATCGAAAGCTGATGGTTTCAATTAATAAATAATATTTTTTTTAATTTACAATATTTTTTAAAAAAATATGTATATTAAGTAAATATTGTTATAAAACAATGCAATTAAAATTCCTTTATTTTGTAAATAATGGTTTCTCAAATAAGTATCAAGTTCACGTGATGATAAGTGATAACCGAGGCCCATAAATTTGAACATCCAATCTCAACAAAGATTCAAGACACATGTGTTGCGACGTCTCAGGATTATTATTACACGCTGGTAATTTGTGATGGCCTCCCCCGGTCGAACCTATCTAATTATGCCGCAGATAAATCCTAGCTGCAGCATGGCTCTACCACTATAGAGTATAATCACAAAGATCGTAATCATCACCTTGTTCTTGCTTGTAATATGTATGCAACAATTATTAATATTCATGTAACCTCTGTGTTTATTGGAATGTTTCAACGATTTAATTCACCCATTTAATGTGTAACAAACATGTGCAAACATGCGCTTGCATTTAATTTCACGGTATGCGACCAAACCGAGTTCCCAGCACCCATGATAATGGTAATTAGTTTTTTTAGTACTCTCTACCACGCACGGTGCGACGAATTCCCCTAAGACCGTAACTGACTATACTATATGTATTTTATACTAAAGGTGAAGTCAAGGAGATGGGCTCAACAAGGAGTTCAATCAATAAATATGTGGTCCACGCCGCAGGTACAAACTAACTTAACACGATTAGGTCGACTGGGCTATCCTTTCACAGAATAAAAAAGTAAAAATGTCATAATACTTTTGTTATTTGGAAGAAACCGAAGACTTTATTACAGATACCGAGGCATTCCTCGAAGGATTGGAATGTGGTATCACAGCAGTAGCCTTACCATCAGATTTACTGAATGCTGTTTTTTCATCGGATATAAAGTATACAGATTTATGTGCATTCAAAATAACATTCCCTAACATATACAACAATGTAACGAATGTGGGTTACGGAGGCAAGTCGATGCGAATATAATAAAACCAGTTAGAAAGACAGTGTATCCTTCAATTTAATGGTTACGTTTCGCGACTTAGTCCGATGTAAATTGTTCCATAACTCGTTGGCAAATAACTCAGCGCACTTTTGAAATTGCGTGAACAAATTCATACCAATAATTTATAACCAGTATTAATCATTTGACAGATGCATCAGGTTTTATTCTGGTTGTAACACTAACATCGTTAATTAAAAATTCCGCATATTGTTTTAATTAAATTAAGAATGTTAAGTTCGTAACCAATTTACTTGATCATAAGTAATCAACCCACAATATTCTACATCGATAGTGATGACGTCCGCATAGTCGACTTTGACAAACTCAATGTAATGTATTTGCAATCAGATCGCAAGGTTTAGATTTAGTGTCATCGAGACAGTGCATAATATACAACAAACCCAGACCCGAAAACGAACAATTCATGATTCCCAAATATTGTCTAAGAAACGCACCAGTTCACGTGACGCAACTGCCTGGTACAGGAGTGGTTAAAACTCCGCCAAAAACAAGTCTAGTCTATTTGTACTATAGCTAGGTCATCTCCTGGCGTGCTTGATTACCACGTTAGATGAGAGAGCAACACCACTTGCATGCGTCATCGTCTAGGTATTGATGGACAGTAACTTCGCGTGCAGAAGACAGAAGCGCAAGCATTCCAACACGATTGCCCAGACCCAGCGTGGGAGAGACCAACGATTATTTGAAAGAAAAAAATTAAATCAGCTTTATAGGCGGTTGGTTAGAGCCACGCGCTAGTTTGTTTCCAGCGGCAGCATGAGTGGGTCATCTCGACCGAGGCGGAGAATTTCCCGAAAGCTACTTAAATTTAACAGAAAACAAAATATAGTTATATTTCACACTTCTAACTGATGTCTTAAACATTGAGCTTGAGTAACGTTCCAATATTGTCCGTAAATTTATGACATAGATTTATGGTGGAGGAACTTATCTATATATATATATATATATATATATATATATATATATATATATATATATATATATATATATATAACCTATAAGGTTAATTAGAGCAAAAAAATAGTACAAAATTTAAACTCTAAAAATTACCAGAAAATTTGACATTTTATGTCTTACTTATTTTGTACTTTTATTCCATCGTTTAGAAATAAATGTTATTTTAGTATATTGTTGCACCTGTTTGACACGGTCACCAAAACACAATACAATATTAACAAAATGAAACTGGTTTTATTCTATAGATAAACAATTAACTAGGTCTATAAATATTTGTATAAAATAAAAATATTTTAAGGGAAATTAAATTATTACAAATAATTTTTATATTTCCTTCTAAAGTGTTTAAAGCCGTCATGTGACGTTGATTTATGCGACGGCTTAAATCCTAGGTAACTTAACACTTTTTTATAACTATAAACTTATTACGTAACGCGTTCTGGTTTTCATTCGCAGTCACGTGCCGATCATTATTTAAAACTTTTTTTCTCCATTCTATAACTACAATCCCAAAATTTACGAGACAACAGCAAACATGAGTAATGAACTTTGTGCTTTTGCAAAATCTTAGACTAATTTATTGTAGGCTATAATGAAAAAATCTTGTCAAAAACGGTTAACAAACGAATAATAAACTAAACGATACAAAAAACATTTAAACTTATACACATATGGTAGGTACCCTCAATCAAACTTATTGTGGTTCCAATAATTTATAAAGCAGCATTATTTTTATTTCCAAGTAATTTTTCATTGTGTTACACTGTTATTCAAAGAACACGTGATTTCTTACACAGATAGCATGCTCGTGCATTTTTGCTTGTGTGCTTTAACTGCCATTTATATTACCTGTATAAAAAAGGTTACTGGTATGATAGCTTTTTGACTGAATTTCTCCGAATAGTTATATAGATTAAATTTCTCTAACAGGCTCCTTTCCTTACCTCTTCAACAATAGATTAGGTAACTTACGCCCATATTCGCCTATTATTCAGGTACGGAATTTATCCGAATCAGTATTGGAAATTCTCAAAATGTCATTGACATCAATGTTTCTTTATCTAGATATCGGAAACTAATATTAATAAACTATCTGCCCCCTATGTAATTCACATCAAAATTGTTATAGTCGTACAAAAATAGTCAATTTGAATAAAGCCCTCTACCTGACATTTCATAAAAAATCATATAAATTAATGAATTTTGAGTTTTTGGATATTTATAATACATAATCTTACAACGCTTGTTTATTGTTCTTAAACATAATAACAATAAATTTGTAAAATTAAGTGTTGAATGGATCAAGGAAAGAACCATGCCCTCAAAGAACACCAGCGTGAAATAACAGTATAACCCTGCTGTTTTGTAGGGTGAGTAAAGGGACGCGATTACAGGAAATGAAGTATTCCATCGCAGTCTTCACAGGTGACAACGCATGTACAATTTGAATCTTTTTTGAGGATGGATATTGTAGGTGTTTATCACTTACCATCATGTGAACTGTACGCTCGGAAGTGACACCTAGTAACATAATAAAGTAGGATTTGCGTTGATGAAAATCAGTATAATAGCAAAGGCAGTTATTGTAATGGTGAAACGTAATCATAAATAAACAAACTTAACAATATATCAAATGACGGATTATCGTTCATGTTGTTACTTTGTTTCAATAAAAATATGAAAAAAAATTTAAAGTTAAATGTTATTGTGGATTGTGGATCCCTTGGAAAGACGTGTTTAAGTTTCAATAAAAAAACTCCATATTTCCGAAAGCAAATAAATCAAACCATTCAATATCGACTAGTAAATTCCAAAACCATGCAGTTAAAGAAATATAAAATAAACGAATGAGTGTTTCAACATTTGATAAAAATTTTTGGAATAAATTTGGTAAGGAGGTAGATTTGTTCAATAACAAGAATGGCAGTATTTAGTTTGTCGCAGCCCTAATTTGTTTTTTTTTTCGGGCTGATGGCTGCTTTTAGCCCGAGGGCTTTTACAGTTTTACCGGGTTGAGAGGCGAGCAGCACAAGGGCTCCCGAGAGGGAACCTCGACTTGGACCGTTACCCTGTTTCGCGAGAACTTCTGACTCAAGGGTGCCCGAGAGGGCCGAACCTCGGCTCGGTCAGTTGCTACTGACAGAGGATTATCTAAATTAATATCGCTATTATTATTAACTACCTGTACCACCACTTTGGAATGCGTGGGCGCTGGAGAAGAAGTGGCGCAAGAAACACCAGCGACGCTTCTATCTGTATTGACTGGAGAGAACCGGCCAGTGACATGGCGGTATCGCGAATAACTGTTAGCCCGAGGACTTCTACAGTTTCACCGGGTTGTGAGATCACCGGGCGCTTATGGCGCTCAGTCGAGACCTCTTTTTACTAATTTGGGGGCTTTAGTAGTACTGTAGTGGTTTTTTAAATTGTTTGGCTATGTGGATATTATCACAATCATGATCACGGTGTGGTAAGTTTCGTGTTTGGAAAATGGTTTATATTTTGTCTTGCAAACAAAACTCAACTGGAGCACAATAGTTCAACGTACCTTCAGTAATGTCATGGGTTAAATAATAGCAGGCTAACAATTTAACCACCGCATTATAATAGTAGTTTTATACCTGTTTATCACTTCTATATGCTAATTTCGGTGGAAAGATAATAACCGAAGTATTATTATCCGGTCAAAAACCTTACGACCGCCATGATATCATATCGAGAGTTCCATTTTAAAGTAAAACAAATTATGGCTCTTTAAACCTGTTTATATTTGTATGTGTAAATATTTAACGAAGTGCGTTTTCATGTTTTCTCCGCTTGGCAAAATGTGGTCTATATCACATTTTTTCACTGTATAAGACAGTTGGTGATACCCAATCCTGACGGTGACAGTTAGTGGGTGTTCTTATAGTAATTTCCTTTGTTATGCGATATCAGTAAAAATAACATGATGTGAGTCATGTGGAAGTCTCAATTATAGCTCTCTGTGTAGTACAAACGCTTTTAGAGAGCAAGTCAGCCAGGTGATGACGATTATTCACAAAATAAAAGGCGCTCTGCAACTGACGGGTGGTTTTGCTATTAAGATTAAAGATATGGAGTTGAATAACAATGGGTCACTTTCAATGCTACCATTAATGTAGATATTTGCAACTAAGTGAAATTTATTAAGTCTTATCTATTTAATCAAAAACACATTAGTTTAAAATGTACAATGATATTACTATGTAAGTACGCGAACATGAAATATATAAGAACATTGAAAATGCAAGATAAATTTAAAATTATTTCATCTCTTTTTAATAATTATAAAATAAACTCATAGGAACTCTTTTGAGCCGGCAACCTATAATTATTTTAATATCATTGATTGTTTACAAAACAAAAAAGTACTATAATGTAAACATTAAGAATAATATGATATATGTATGTGTGCTAGTTGAAAACGTAAAATAATTTATTGTAATAATTTCGCATAGAATAGAATAGAGCCTTGGCCCGTCTTATCGTAATCAAAAGCTTTTTATTTCACGGAACGCGAACAAACAAAGATCGATCTTCGGTGCTCCAATGAAATTTGTGTACTTGGGAGTGATAATGTAATAACACGATGATTGCTTATTGCAAGGATGGGGCATAGATGTCTACAGATCACGAGTATCGCGTATAGTTATAAGGTGCACTTCTGATCAATCTTTTACCTTATTATCCTGTAAAAAGAAAGCTACTTTATTAAACTTCACCTTCTTGCTTATTGCTTCCTTGTTTCGTTTAGTGAAAGAAAGACTTTATTACTTACTGATAAGATTTCCCATTTCAGTTCACGGGGGTGACGCACCTAATTATTTCTTATCGAGGTTGGATATTGGATTCTTAATCGATGATCTTCGGGAAGTGATTCCTACAGGCTTAACAGGCGGCAGGAATCACTTCCTACCAGATAAACTGTGTTCACTTTAGCCCTATAATTCAAAAATAATACGTTGTTGATGTTAATAAAATATTTTTTTACTACTCTCTAATCGACTAGAATCAGCATAATACTAACAGCGTTGCATTTACACTGGCAAACATTAGCATTGCAAATACAGAAAGGAGATATTTTATCTAGGATCTAAATCTGAATAATAAACCTTGAATTACCAAACATTAAACGTGCCTATAAATCAACTTACTATTCTGTCAATAAACCTGTTTTATTTTTTATATTAATACTGTGATTTTTATTACAATATAAACATATTCATCTAGTCAATGATAAGTAATGATGAGGTGAGGTAAACTGGACGACTTCAATCGGCACAGAATATATTATACAACTTTAAGTTCCACTCACTCGTTATCCCCTTTCCTCGCCCGACGTAATGCGCTATGAGATAGAAATAATGTTTTTATCCCACTCCACTCCACTCATTTATAAATATGAACTTCATCATTATTATTATCCCAGTTCACCGCCAGTCCACCGCCAACGCCTTCCCCACAAATTCGACGAAGCTGTATTAGTTCAGTTACTGTTAATCGACGTCAGAGATCTTAATGCCATGCCTTAAGTATATAATACTACAGTTCCGCTAAATATACTGTAATAATCTAAATAAGTACTGAGATCATTGAATTCATACAAACAATAAAACGAAATTACTTTTTATTTCCGACTTTAACACTTTCTCAAATCTGTAAAGGTAGAGGTAAGATATATCTTACTCCGAAAGTTGAGCATTCGCCTGAGGTCACCTATCTGCAGTCATAACAGGTCTAATAACTACTTTAAATAGTCCTAAGTTTATATAGCCTAGGAATTTCAAAATAATGAGAATTTTAATTTTATATCATTATTTATTACATCCTCAATTATTTTTTTTTTAATTATTTTTATTGTTGTGTAGCAGCCGGTCGATTTAAAAATAATTAATACCTATATTCTTAATTAACGCTGTTAACGTACGAATGTTGCACTAACGAATGTTACTTGTAGTTGAATGTGTTGAAATATATCTCTTATACATTTTATAAATTTACTTAACAATAAAGATAGTTTAGTTTTTCTTACTAAAAATTACCGTTAAGTCCCCATGTCCATATGTATTTTGTTGTGCTTATTCATGCAGTGGCATACATAGCAGCGTAATACTTCTATTTCACGCTGTTAGTTTTGACGTTTAATTAACGAGCGAATGTCATCTGATTGTTTTCGATATTTTGTATTTTAAACACTATATTATAGTTATAGTTCTTGGGGCGCGTTACGAGAAAAATACAAAAGTGACATTTTAACATGACCACGCACACCGTCACTCAAAAACGACAAATGTTAAACAGATTCAATTTTTCTATGCAATATATTATATAATTAGTTATTAACTGTATTATAATATTTATAAACCACTTAATATAAAATTGTATATTTTATATTAACGATCACATTTTATCGTTTACTTATTCAAACATTCATGCCATCACCCTCCAATGTTATCAATTTACTTTTTACTTCGACAAAAGTATATAACTTCTCGCAAGCATACATAAGTACACGCGCGATTTTTTTTTACGGTCTTGAGCACATCGCAGATAAAATCATTTGCGCAAGATACTACTATGGTGTTGTGAATGTTTGCGAAAAAATAAAGGTCCTTTCACTGGATTTCAATGGATGAGATTATATAAAAAACAAAGCAAAAAAGTAAAGCTGTGATAGAGTGTCAATTTTTTATGTAAGAATCAGAAAAAAATGTATAACCCGTATACTTACTACGTCATAAATCATATTTATCTCCCGTTCTTCTTCGGTTAGGGCCCTCCGCCCCAACCTCACCCTCCACCAAAACCATAGTAGACTGGCACCGACTCAGGAACGACCTGAAGGAAGCTACATCACCACACCTAGATGCTATTCCTAGGAACATATCTTCAGTCCACGACACGAACCTCGCAGTTCATGCCCTCACTAGGCACATCTAGATAGTCGTCGAGGATTGCTCGAGGCGGGTTCCCTCGGTGGAAGACCACCGATGGACCCTGACAAGCGACATAAAGGACCTAATGAGGCGCAAGAATGCGGCAACTCGTGCCCACGACTTATATCCCACTGAAAGTAACCGGCTGGTGCTACATACCCTTCAGCGTGAAGTTCGGGCACGCATAGCCCAGTACAGGAACGATCGGTGGGATAATCACCTCTCCAATATCGAACCTTCCCATCTCGCCTTCTGGCGACTTCCAAAATCCCTAAAAGGGGGCACCGCCCAAACAATGCCTCCCTTAGCGCGTCCTAATAAACCACCCGCCTTCTTAGACGAAGAGAAAGCCGAATGGCTGGCTGACAATCTGGAGCTCCAATGCTCACCGAGCACCCTACCGCTCACCTTGCAATGGTTGACAGCGAGGTCGACCGGAGGAGTAAGGAACCACCTCGCGATTCCGTTACCCAAGTCACATGCACCGAAGTTGAGTCCATAATTAAAAACCTGCGACCACGCAAGGCTCCCGGCCCCGACGGCATCACCAACAAGGTGATGAAACTCCTACCCATGTCCATTTTACACCTACTGGTGATAATCTATAACGTGGCCATATCCAAAGGCACCTTCCCGAATACCTGGAAGGAAGCTACATCACCACACCTAGATGCTATTCCTAGGAACATATCTTCAGTCCACGACACGAACCTCGCAGTTCATGCCCTCACTAGGCACATCTAGATAGTCGTCGAGGATTGCTCGAGGCGGGTTCCCTCGGTGGAAGACCACCGATGGACCCTGACAAGCGACATAAAGGACCTAATGAGGCGCAAGAATGCGACAACTCGTGCCCACGACTTATATCCCACTGAAAGTAACCGGCTGGTGCTACGTACCCTTCAGCGTGAAGTCCGGTCACGCATAGCCCAGTACAGGAACGATCGGTGGGATAATCACCTCTCCAATATCGAACCTTCCCATCTCGCCTTCTGGCGACTTCCAAAATCCCTAAAAGGGGGCACCGCCCAAACAATGCCTCCCTTAGCGCGTCGTAATAAACCACCCGCCTTCTTAGACGAAGAGAAAGCCGAATGGCTGGCTGACAATCTGGAGCTCCAATGCTCACCGAGCACCCTACCGATCGACGCCGCTCACCTTGCAATGGTTGACAGCGAGGTCGACCGGAGGAGTAAGGAACCACCTCGCGATTCCGTTACCCAAGTCACATGCACCGAAGTTGAGTCCATAATTAAAAACCTGCGACCACGCAAGGCTCCCGGCCCCGACGGCATCACCAACAAGGTGATGAAACTCCTACCCATGTCCATTTTACACCTACTGGTGATAATCTATAACGTGGCCATATCCAAAGGCACCTTCCCGAATACCTGGAAGGAAGCCGACGTCATAGGGATTCTCAAGCCCTCGAAACATCCAACCGATCCATCAGCCTATCGACCCATAAGCCTACTCAAAGTCTTGGTTAAGGTATATGAAAGGCTCATCCTCGCCCGCCTCAAAGACTTCATGCTGTCCCGAGGGCTACCAATCAATGAGCAGTTCGGGTTTCGCACCCAACACTCATGCACACATCAAGTGCACCGCATCACGGAGCACATCCTCAGTAAATTTCTTCAGGGCTACCAAACTGGGGCACTTTTCCCCGACGTGGCGAAAGCTTTCGACAAGGTCTGGCACAACGGGCTCATATACAAACTATATGAGCTCGGTGTGCCAGATCGGCTCGTACTTATCATACGAGACTTTCTCGAAATCGAACCTTTCGTTACCGCGTCGAGGGAACGCGCTCCGAGTTCACCCTATTTGTGCCGGAGTACCACAAGGCTCCGTCCTAGATCCTATTTTATACACACTACACCAACGACATACCGCGCACTCGCGGTGTAGAATAGCCCTTTTCGCCGATGACACCGGCCTCTATGTGTCTGGGTTCAAACCAGACGCTATTTGTAGACGCCTCCAATCTGCAGCCAACACCTTAGGAAATGGTTTCGGAAATGGAGGATCGAGGTTAACCCACCAAAAGTGCAGCCATGTACTTCTCTCGGCGCAACAAAACGCCGCATCTCCCAACTATAGAGTTATTTGATCGTCCGATCCCCTGGGAACAGACAGTCAAATACTTAGGCGTCACATTAGATGAAAGAATCACCTTCGGTCCGCATGTCAACCGCGTACGGAATCGAGCAGCGTTCGTCCTAGGTCGTTTGCACCCGTTACTCAATAAAAATAGCAAAATGTCCCTGCGTAATAAAATTACACTATACAAAGCGTGCATCCGACCCATCATGACATACGCAAGCCCCGTCTTTGCGCATGCTTCCCAGCGTCACATTCACCGACTTCAGGTAATACAAAATCGTTTCATGCGCAAGGCCACCGGTGCACCGTGGTTCTTGCGTAATGAAAATCTACACATAGATCTTGAGATGCCGACCATAGGTCAGTACCTAAAGCAGGCTTCCCGCCGATATTTCGACTCTGCCGTCACATACTCTAACCCCTTGATTGTAAGTGCCGCCACTTACAATCCCATCGCGAATCACAGATTCACCCGCGTCCGAAGGAGACCGAGGCACGCCCTCGATGACCCCGACGACGTGACCACCAGGGCCCAAGCCCTTCATAAAACACAACACACGTACATTGCACCCTCACATCGCCCCCGCCGACGGCGAGGTCGTCACAAACAAGGATATTCGCAATACCTCCAGTCGGTTCTCTCCAGTCCATACAGATAGAAGCGTCGCTGGAGTTTCTTGCGCCACTTCTTCTCCAGCGCCCACGCATTCCGAAGTGGTGGTACAGATAGCTAATAATCATAGCGAATTTAAAGGATCCTCTGTCAGAAGCAACTGACCGAGCCGAGGTTCGGCTCTCTCGGGCACCCTCGAGTCAGACGCTCTCGCGAAACAAGGTAACGGTCCAAGCCGAGGCTCCTTCTCGGGAGCCCTTGTGCTGGTTACATATAATAGAGGTCTCGACTGAGTGCCATTAGCGCTCGGTCACCTCTCAACCCGGTGAAACTGTAAAAGCCCTCAGCTAACAGTGGCCTTCAGCCCGAAAAAAAAAAAAAATCATATTTATCTGTCTGTCTCGCTCGCACTTACAGGTCTTATGGAGAGGTGTAGTTATGTGCGTAAGAATTGTTGAGGTACATATCGATGACGGGATAGGTACGATCGGTATGCTAAATTATGTTAAGTATTAATAGGAATAATTTTTTGCTATCTGAAAAAAAAAGTTTTTAATTTGTAAGATAAAATGTTTGTTTCGACGTAATCATATAGAAACTGTATAGATCGTAATAGGCCCTTTCTTTGTCTGTTCTTAGTTCTTCAAAAATCCTCATTATATCCACCACGTTAGAAAATAAATTCTCCATTGTACGTATTGCGTAACGAAGCGTAAGTAATGTAACCAATCAGGTGTCAGAGTGCTAATTAAGGTCACGATGACGCATCGACCCCGCGTGCGCAGGTAGCTAAGTATCGATAACGGGTTGCACTGCGTGCACATTCCTACTGTCAGTGACATTTATTGCTACGACGACTCAGTTTAAAATGCGTCGACTATAACTACAACCGATTATGATTGTTTAAATTAATTCCAGTCCCTAAAATTCCTAACCATCGTACATCGTGACTAATTTAAATATAACATCACAATCTTGATAGATAGAAGCTATAACCACCGCACGCTTTGTTCCATGTTATCTGTCACGCATAACTGCTTTATGGAGTTAGCAGTCGTTGGCGGTATTTCGGAACCGATTCGAATATATATTCGAAGTTACGAAAAGAAAAAGCAACTACAACTCCTCCGGTATTGCGGATGTTCTTGGAGGTAGTGATAATTTCCCATCAAGTGAACTGTTTGACAACTCTTCTAAAAATAAAAAACATGATCATGTTTTTATTAATAGATGTATTAAAGTATTGAAAATATTTATACCCCTATATTTAAGGCACTACATTCAGAGCAGACTTCATTTGGCATGTAAAAAAAATTTTTGTTTCTGCTTTTAGGGCAATCTGTGGGTTCTGGATAGCGGTATAGTGGAGACTATGGAATACCCGCGGTGCACTTGCCCGCCTAAGGTTGTGGTCTTCAACGTGATCTTAAAAAAAGTGACCAAGAGAATCAAACTTACCTCCATGGTAGAGGCCACGTCTCAGCTGCAAAACATAGTAGTCGAACATGCTCTTGGCGGTAAGACATTTGTGTAAGTACATTGCTATATTAATTAAAAACATTAGGTAAATTCTAGATTTTATATTTTATGTATCTATCAGGTCTCTCATAAATAATTGATAACCTTTTAGATGCTTGATATCCTAGGCCCGTAACAATTTCTATTAGTAAAAATCCATTTTCTAATTAAGCCCATGTTCATTCGAAGGTGTTTTAAATTTCATAACTTTTAGAAAATTTAAGTGTTTTTATGTTATTATACAAACACTTAATTTACGAAACAACATCCATCAGTCATAACATAGACTGATGGATGTTGTTTCGTTTATTATGCAGGTGTTTTATCCTTTGAATACCGGTATATTTGTTCAAATATATGACTACATATTTCTTATTAAATATTATATCACAACATAATAACCAATTTGGATAGTAAAGAAAAAGAAAAAAAAGACGTCCTGACGTTATAAGCACTTGTAAGGTGATACTTACTTATTGATACAAGTATGACAAGGATAGTGTAACATCTCAACCAATGATACAACATATGATCATATGTCAGAAAATATTAATATTTCTAACGTAAAGGCTATTGCAGAAAAAGTTTCTCAATCGACAAGGCGTTGCATGAATTTAAATGAGATTACTATCTCTGACACTAGAAATTGCTTAACCATATTACGAAACACAGGCACTTGAATAATTTTGACTCTAATAAGTACGAACTGTTGCTAACTTGGCAACATACACATATTTCCGGTAATTTAATTGCGGTATTGAAATTTAAATTAAGTGATCAATATCAAGTGCGTACACATATCTCTCACAGGTATTTAAACAGGGTTCCATCGCCATATAAATTTTAGCTTATTTCGAAAATTTAAATATAAATCTATTTATTTGTAAGTTTATTGTAGATTATTTGGGGGAACTTGCAATTTTGTTTTTAAAACTTCCCTTTGTTTACGTTCTACTTCTAATGATCTGCTCAATGGAAAAGAATGCCACTTTGTAGGTCATTTTTTTTATAGTAACCTTTGTGACCAACAATGACTCGTAGTGTGAACGACAATTACTAACTTATACGACTAACTATAGCTTTTAAACTGTAACTTAGAAGGGCCTACAGAGACAATGAGATTACATTCATATTTTTTATTCAATGTTAACTTATTTTGATACTGCTCTTACATTCATATACATTCGGAAGCAATCAGATCGACTCAATCTATAAGCACGCATACATCTACGTATTCTTTTAAATACGTTACTTATTTGTTAAATTATTTATTAAAAAAATCAGACGGCAGTTTTTAATTGGTACCATTATTGTCAACATTTATTCAGTAGTATTTATTTATTGACGTAGGGTTTGGTTTTCTGGCCCATACACTCTGGTAGCTCTCTTTAGCTCGTCCCATATGGGACTTATCTCTGGTCTGAGTGCAGTCCAGTCCATTGTCCGTATATCAACTTCCTCCAGGAATGGACGAGTGGTATGCAATATGCGACGCCGGCACGCAATTGCTATGTAGACACATTCTACACTTATCAGTGAACAATATTGAATCCCATTGTTCGATGCTCAAATTAAGATGCTCTTGAGTAAATTGCAGGCGCGCTTGTCCGTCAATTTCCGGTACGTGGCAAGCCGTTTTGAAGTGAAATTGGCTTCTTTTGACCGTCTTCTAAATGTCCACTTGCCGATAGCCAACACGTCTCAACTCCTTTGGCACATCAACACCCGTCAGGTGCCGATTCCGCAGCGAAGATGAGACAATAAATCGGTCGTCTCTCTCTAAAATACAGCATTTGCGGCTGGTTCTCGATCTCCTATATTTATATATATATATATATATATATATATATATATATATATATATATATATATATATATATATATATATTTCTGACACTAGAAATTGCTTAACCATATTACGAAACACAGGCACTTGAATAATTTTGACTTTAATAAGTACGTACTGTTGCTAACTTGGCAACATACACATATTTCCGGTAATTTAATTGCGGTATTGAAATTTAAATTAAGTGATCAATATCAAGTGCGTACACATATCTCTCACAGGTATTTAATCAGGGTTCCATCGCCATATTACTTTTAGCTTATTTCGAAAATTTAAATATAAATCTATTTATTTGTAAGTTTATTGTAGATTATTTGGGGGAACTTGCAATTTTGTTTTTAAAACTTCCCTTTGTTTACGTTCTACTTCTAATGATCTGCTCAATGGAAAAGAATGCCACTTTGTAGGTCTTTTTTTTTATAGTAACCTTTGTGACCAACAATGACTCGTAGTGTGAACGACAATTACTAATCTATACGACTAACTATAGCTTTTAAATTGTAAATTAGAAGGGCCTACAGAGACAATGAGATTACATTCATATTTTTTATTAAATGTTAACTTATTTTGATACTGCTCTTACATTCATATACATTCGGAAGCAATCAGATCGACTCAATCTATAAGCCACGCATACATATACGTATTCTTGTAAATACGTTACTTATTTGTTAAATTATTTATTAAAAAAATCAAGCAGTTTTTAATTGGTACCATTATTGTCAACATTTATTTATTGACGTAGGGTTTGGTTTTCTGGCCCATACACTCTGGTAGCTCTCTTTAGCTCGTCCCATATGGGACTTATCTCTGGTCTGAGTGCAGTCCAGTCCATTGTCCGTATATCAACTTCCTCCAGGAATGGACGAGTGATATGCAATATGCGACGCCGGCACGCAATTGCTATGTAGACACATTCTACACTTATCAGTGAACAATATTGAATCCCATTGTTCGATGCTCAAATTAAGATGCTCTTGAGTAAATTGCAGGCGCGCTTGTCCGTCAATTTCCGGTACGTGGCAAGCCGTTTTGAAGTGAAATTGGCTTCTTTTGACCGTCTTCTAAATGTCCACTTGCCGATAGCCAACACGTCTCAACTCCTTTGGCACATCAACACCCGTCAGGTGCCGATTCCGCAGCGAAGATGAGACAATAAATCGGTCGTCTCTCTCTAAAATACAGCATTTGCGGCTGGTTCTCGATCTCCTATATTTATATATATATATATATATATATATTTCGGATCTTCTGGAGACCCTTGATACAGTAGACTGGCTCAAATGGAGCTGGACAGCGACTGCTCGTTGTCTGAGTCTCTGTTGCAACAGGGCAACATCTTGAGAAGCTTCTGCAGGGTAGTATCTATTGCATTGTTTATGCATGCAATTTACGAAGGTATAGTGGCACGGTGGAGTATTTACCGATTACCCGATTACATGGGTTTTTAGATTGGTGGTTCGTAGCGCAACTTGTGGGTAGAGTAGAATAAATTTTCTTCTATGCGCATTAATATCGCTGCTAAAATAAAGGGCTGCTGAATATTATTAAATGATATAGTGTTAATATATATAACATCAATACCTATTCATCCTTTTATTGAACATAAGTAATTTGTAAATAAAATGTATGTTTTTCGATAAAATCGTAGACGCCCACTCGGCCTGTTTTGCTTTTGTGGTTGTTCCTGAGTATGATATTCATAGAAAATATGTTTTTACGTAGAAAGTCGAAGACACCGTTGTAATGAAATTATGTATTAATAAAATAACTATTTACATATTTAATAAGCTCTTTTAAAGTAATTAAAATGCATAAAGTGATCTCAAGATTGTTTATAATGGTCAGTAAGCGTGGATCCGTGGGGGGTATTTCGTGGGTCACCGTATCTTATAAATGAACTACCTGATATATTTCTTTGCGGACTTTGATAACTGCTAAGCGTACACTACTATAAATCCGATCGAACCTTAGAAGTTTTTTATACCAAGAGTTTTTTGTTATATCAGATACATTTCCGACGCATCACGCGGAGCGATCCTTGTCCACGACGTATCAACAAATGACGGCTGGTCGTTGTTAGCGTGTGCACCCACACCTGGGATACAGCTGGCCATAGTGAAACGAGATCCTCTTCGTAGTTTACTGATGCTCATCAGAATACGTCATACAGGCATTCTGGAACTGGACTCTGCAACTTTAAAGAGGAAGATGTGCAACGCCCCGCTTACTGGTAAGTAATACGAGTGATGTAAATGGTTTGGTCATAATCATATTATTGAATATAGATCGGACAAGTCAATAACAACGCTGAGTAGGTAGCTATATAATCAAATGCTATATTTACCAATGATGCTAAGAGTAAAAGTAGCAAAGCTATTTTTGTCTCCGCCCACGTATGCGATTTTTAACCTACATTTTTTACCGAACTTTATAATTCGTTTATGACAAACGGTCTCATATGAATAACCGTTATTCGACTATTATTTTGAATTTGGATAAAATTTGTGGATAGTAAGTCGCAACCCTACGCAGTGATGTAAACAATATATTGTATAGATTGACAGGTATTTTGCCATTGTACAGGTTGTCTATGGTTGAATCTTAGATGGGGAGCTCCGCAATAAGAGTAACTGCCTATTTACTCATGGATTATACAACTTTAGATAAGCAGTAAAATTACTAGTTTTGTAATATTACTTTTCGGGTTTGTGCATATTGTATTCATTTAACCCTAATTCATTCTCCATTTATCTTGTTAAGTTTCAAGCGTGTCAGGGGGTGAAACTATCGCTATTAATAGGCACAATTATCGGCAGATAAATTTCTGCCCATCGCAGGTCCGGCGTTCTAGCCACCAAGCGACGTGGTTATATCCGGCAGCTACGAAGAAACAGTGCCTGTGTATTTGTGCGAATAGATAGTTATCACGTACTATTCTCTTTATCTGAGCCCAGCATAAGTCCATTGCTCATAAGTTACTGCATGACTATAATTTGAAACGATAAAAACTTTTTAAAAAAGGAGGAAATTTCCAATCCCAATTTCCACAGAACCGTTATCCCACGTAGTCAAGAGATAGGGAGATATCAATTTTACCTGGTTTATTATTTTATAAGCGATTTCTTCTTTAAAATTTTATTTTACTACAAACTTCAAAAGTCAATTTATTATATATTAATATTACGTCACATCTATAAATTTTGGTTATACACGAGTAAGTAGGAGCTTCTTGTATTTATTATATAGACTAACAATGAGCCAAATGGAGAAAGTTTACGTTCTCTTGTTACTAACGCGTTCAAATACCCATTTTTTATTTTAAAAGAAGTGCACGTACTCTCCAAGAATTTCAATGACATGTAAGTTAACAGCTAGTGAACGTGACTATGTTATTAAAAAAAAACTTTCAGATCTCTTCCAAAGACTCCAATATATATTAAGTTATTTTAAATCACTTTTTCTTTCAGTTTTAGGCGATAATGACAAACCAGTTTTACTTCTCGGTTTCGACACCCATCACTTATACTTACGACACGCTGAATGCGCCGATGTTCTATCATGGGATATAAGGAAACCATACAATTCATCCAACCTCATAAACATTCATTCGGCTGGTCCCCATATGGTTCCCACCTCGGTGACGAATGACCCACTTAAGTATGTTCTTCTCGTGCTAGATACCAATTACGCAGAGACAGTTCGTGAGAAACGGGCAACTTATCATAAATTAACATTTATCGGACAAATTTAATCCTTCAAATGTTTATGATTAACGACTACGTGACGCAATAAACAGGAAATTCGAAATTACAGCAGATTTTATTGCTTGAAAATTTAGAGCAAATAACACGGAAACGGCTCTCACTAGGTTACCGGTTATAAGATAAAACAAAACAAGATGGAGGTGCACATAACACTTATATATTTAACATAACGTGTTGAAGGTAAAATAAACATTTTAAAATTAAAACAACGAACATAATAACTATGAATATTCGCAGACAGAACGACCATATTTTAATTTATGTGAACTACGGAACTGTTTTAATGCACAATTACGAATTCACCATTTTTCTCACATATGTGGTTACGAATAAGAAGTGAGAGTAAACACGTTTTTTTTAAAAAAACTCTATATAAAATTAATGCAAAGATATAATGAAAATAATATTTTTTCTGCTGCATGATTAGGCCGTTTATCCAAGATCAATAACACGTTATAAATTATTCTTAATATTGAGAGCCAGTCATTTATTCCTATAGTATATATGTAAATGTATAAGAAATTGGAAGCGCAATGTATTTATAAATATACATTACCCCTTATTTGATTTTGTTTTATTCTAATCATAATCACCTTTTCACTGCGATTAAGGTTTTATAAAAGTCTGGTAATAATTATTAAGGTTAACATATTTCCATGGGGCTTATTTTGAGAAAAATAAATACTAAAACAAAATTATAACTATACAAACAATATTAAATTATATTTACTGTGGCTCTAAAAACAATTTCCACATTCTTTAGCGCTTGAGATCGACGATACCTAAGGGACAAACGGTCTATACTTGGCAGTAGCCACACCAATAGAGAGTAAGCACCGAGCCGTTGTTTCATTATCAGATTTACAAGCGAAACTGAAACGTTACACTTATTTGAGTAGCACTTAATGTTTAGGACCTGCGTTAAAACTGTAAATGGAATTAAGTTGTCCGAAAACTTTAAGTGTATAGGCAAATGCGGGTGACGTTTCAACAGCGGCTGTTATACCACCGATTTAATTCGACCAATTAAAACTAAAGTAATAAAATACAATGTAATCGTGACCGTATTACCCTTATTAAACACATGTGTCTTTTATTAATTAATATAAGAATATAAACATCACATCCAAGTGCAATTATTAATCCATGTATGCAGTGTCATCCAATATTTACAAGATTCTATCCAAAGTAATATTGTTTTGTATATATAAGTTAATAAATTAAGCTGCAAAATATACTATAATGGCCATATATATTATATATATATACATACATATATTATATATATATATATATATATATATATACATTACTTCACAAGATCGCCTTAAAAATCATATCTTTCAACATATATACACATTATTCGAAATACACTGTTGATGACACTATGTTTACTAAGTTACTAAGTTAGTATTTATAATTTCGAGTTTATATTCTGAACGATCTGCTTACATTATCTTTTTTGTGATATTGCATATTTTTTTTTAAATCGTTGATAATTGATAATATATTAATAAGTATCTAATTAGTCTCTATACAGCAAAGGCACAAATGTGGTATTTGTAATGAATATATTCACTAACAAATCGTTAAACAACAAAACCACATCAATATACTGAGATTAAACGGAAATATAAAATGGCCTTCTTCATTTGACAGAAATAAGAATTTATTTATATATTTTTATTTAGTAAAAGGAAATAATCATTCTGCAATTCAAATCAACAGCTTAAATAACTTAAATGTTGATTTGTAATATAGACACATCGATATGATTTTACAATTTCAAAAATGAAATATTTTTTAGAGATTTGTTACATCAAGTTTCTTTTATTCATCAATCAAATTAAATATGTAATATATAATAAAACATGAATTATTAATGACCTAAAATACCGACAGATTATAAATTATTTAGGTAACATTGGCGGCGGGAAATTACGCAGAGTGGACTAGACATCATTGCCGTATTGTGTTGTATTAAGTATTAAAAAGCTGCCACATATATAACTGAAATATGTACAGAATAATTTAAGTTTATAAATAAAATATGCATAACCTGATTAACTTCTACAAAAGTTAAACAAGTCCACATAATTAAAATTAAAATGTTTATAAAATAATTTTAACAGTACTTAAGTATGTTTTAAATAGCAACAAATATATAAATAACAAAGAATAACGAAATAAACATAGATTAAACATTAAACTCAGGATGAAGACAGTACTTCAATATGTTTTATATTACTTATTTCTATATAACGTTTTGCCCTTAACACCGCCAATGTCGATAACTTTTCGAGCCTCTATTGTAAACACAGATACTTTAAAGAAAGACTATGATAAACACCTTTTGTACATATAAGTTAACTGTCAACTAAGGAAAACCTTCAGATCTAAGGTTATTTGTATAATGAAATAGTTAAGGCGTGTGCACACTGAGGGTGGCTTCAGCTGCTCTCACGTGGATATTCGAGTTTTCCAAACGGAAGACTTTTCACCTAAAATTTATACAGGTATTAGACGAACAGTAGTAGAGCTACGCTGCAGTTTATTTCTAAATGCATAATGAATGGGTCAGCTCGACCCGATTTAGGACCATGCTCTCTCAGAATATCAGCAGCACAATGCTGCTGGGTTTCGCCTGGTGAATGTAGCGATCACGGAGGCCTTTATTACTCTGGTGACGAGGCATTCCATCTCAATCCCCAAGGATGAGACCGCATCTGCATTATGATTCTTTGTCAAGGATGAGTGTAGATGTCATGGGCCGCAGGAATCAGTAACCATCAGGTGAACTGTGTGCTCGTTACTCTTAATGTAATAAAAAAACCGTACTAATATGTGAACGGAATAAACTTTCAAAAAGCGGTAACTAGTTATTGGTTTGTACAACTAATAGTACACTTTGGATACTCATATGAAATGGAATAACGAGATACTCACCTGTTCTATGAGATTCCCCAGCGACGTGGTTACTGTGTCTCGGGACGATATACTTCGACTCCTGAAACATGGACAACATCAGGTCCTCGGTAGTGGGGTGATACTCCACACCATTAATACTGGCGACCAACGGTGAACTCTCGTAACTTCTATTCCCATCTCGATTCGAAGGCGATGTACTATTTCTAGTTGGGTAATCCACAGATCGCGGTCTCCTACTATCAACCGGTGTCATTTTGGGATTTACATGAACGTCTTTATGAATGTACGGCTTAGTGTGAATGACCGATTCGTTTTCATAGTCACTCAGTTCTTCATTCGTTCTATTTGCATTCACTTCAACGATCAAAGGCCTTTGGAGAGTCGGCGATTGAACGATAGTTGCCGTATTGTGTATAATTGGTGTAACAATTTCGGGAGTAATTATATCGATTGCATTATCATCGGGCAAGCTTGGAACACTTCGGGAGAGTAAGGGACTTCGTTTCAATTCCTCCGTTTGCAAGTGGTCGTCACGCACATCACGTTTACCGTTTTCAGTTTCTTCCTTCACTTCAGTTAGATCGTTTAATACTTCGCTTACCGGTTTTACGTACTTGGGCATTAATAAGGCCCAATGACCCTTATCGTTGGTCGAGCACGAATGTACAACAGTTGGTCTTTTACGTTTGTAAAACAACATATAAACAGTGTTATTGACGAGCTCGGCGTGCGCGTTATCATCGTCGACTGGCGTTACTCTGGAATCATCGAATTTGTACCAGCGATTATCGTAAGGGTTTTTGCATGCCGCCGTATAATGACCTGTTTCAAGATCATCGCCATGATGGTAGCAAATGGCGTATAGGTCGTAGATATTGTCGTGCGGATGGGTTGCCGGAGTTTTGGAATGGCGACGACGGGGTGACCGTGAATGACTCGGAGAATCGTTGTGCGACGTATTCCTTCTGACTAGATGAGGCGTCATGTCAAAATCGCTTAGAGGAAACTCTACCATGGTCGTTAGTTTTGTACTGGTACGACCTTTTGCTTGTCTGAAAGATAAAACATATTTATATAAAATGATTTTATATTACCTCACCAAATTATTCATTTAAAAGTATACTTACTGACGAAACCTCTTCAAATGTATGACCAAAATATCTGGAAGGGACCAAAGTCCAAGTGTTTTTACCACAGGCATGTACCTTTGGCATTGAGGACATCTGCAAGCAATAAGTATTTGTATAAAACTTTTTAAAACAATTTTTTTTTATTACATTGAGAGTAACAAACGAGCACACAGTCCACCTGATGCAAGTGATTCCTGCGGCCCATGATATCTACATTCATTCTTGACGAGGGATCATATTGCAGAAGCGTTGTTACCCTTGAGGACTTTAATTTAATGCCTCGTCACCAGTAATAAAGGTCTCCGGATCCCTGCACTCACTGGACGAAACACAGCAGCGTTATGCTGCTATTTTTGGCTGGTATTGTGAGGGCGTGGTCCTACTCCGGTCGAGCTGACCGATTCATTCTGCAGCTAGAAACTAACTGCAGTGTAGTTCTTATTACTTCTTCTAATCATTCTTTCAGCTTTTAATGTGTTCTATATGTATAAATAAATCTTAACGTCGGCTTCAGCGTAACAAATACCGTATTACGTAGTAGAGCCACGTATGAGCTATAAACTAACAGTAGTACGAAATAAACTGCTTCACCGGGGAAGGACTGCGGGTTACAGATTACCAGCAAAAATAGAAGCTTAGGCTTTCTTAATATTATGTACCGCAGCGATGATTTACTAGTGAATGAACTGCAAGGCCGTCTTTTAGCGCAGGCTCGATGGACTATTTTTTGTACTTAGTGCCACCTTGTTTGGGGCACTAGAGCCGAACTTTTTGCTAACATACTTTACTTACAACAAATGACCTACAGAAAACCTACCTAATATTGTAATCAATTATAATTGTATATTTTGATCGATATTTCGCTAATCTATGTAAAATGTTTAATTTACATGACATACACAGAGCCTGGTCACAGTTATTTTACTTTTGACAGCACACTGGTTGCTATTAGATTATTTATAATAATCACGCTGATACAAAGTCAAAAGCTCAAATTTCTTTGAACAGGTAAACACGTACTGTTGTATTCCCCCTCTCGGGAACCCTTGCGCTGGTTACCCATATATAGAGGTCTCGACTGAGAGCCATAAGCGCTCGGTCACCTCTCAACCCGGTGAAACTGTAAAAGCCCTGGGGCTAACAGCGGCCATCAGCCCGAAAAAAAAAAAAAACTGTTGTATTCCGTTCATTCCCAATTGAAAAGATTGATTTACACAAATTTTACTACTCGATTAATAGATGAAACCATTACACTCCATTAAAAACATTACACTCCATTAAAAAAGATATAAGCGCGATA
This sequence comes from Teinopalpus imperialis, assembly GCA_029286865.1. Classification (NCBI taxonomy): domain Eukaryota; kingdom Metazoa; phylum Arthropoda; class Insecta; order Lepidoptera; family Papilionidae; genus Teinopalpus; species Teinopalpus imperialis. The sequence goes on from JAGSMU010000003.1 coordinate 10,773,587, forward strand.
CCTTGCTAGCGCAATCCACGAAGTAAACATAAGGTCGTAGGTGTGTGAGACTGAAAATCTGTGCATTCGACTTGCAAATAATAACTTTTTTATTCAGTTTATGATCGTATTAGATGTTATGTACAAAATAATAAGATATAATCGAAATATTTATATCTTAGTAGCACAGATAAATAATGAACATCAAAGAGAAATGGATAAACTAGCGAAATTAAATGATAAATTTTTATATTACCCTTTTTTAAGTACCGGATTGAAAGGTGGCCAAGCGCTTAGGGCACTCAGTCGCGGGCCTTATTTATGGGTAATCAGCACAAGGGTTCCGGAGACGGAGCCTCGTCTTGGTCCGTTACCCTGCGCGTGAAAGCAATTGACTCGAGGGTGCCCGAGAGGGCCGAACCTCGGCTCAATCATTTGCTTGTAACGGATTAATTAAATTAATGTCATTATTAATAACGACATTTAGCACCACTTCGGAATGCTTGGGAGCTGGAGAATAAGTGGAGCAATAAACTCCAGCGACGCTCCTGCCTATGTTAATTGGTGTAAACCGGCCTGATATTACCAAACATAATATTCTTACTGGGCAATTAATTTTGGCAATCACCTAATAGCAATCATTTCATTGTGTCCATACAGATACTAGTTTGATACTGTTTGTATTTGTGTATCTTGTTGTGTTGACACGTGTAGGAAGCAGTGAGATAGCTCAGTATAAAAGGTAAGTTAGTTACCTAAATAAAAAAATCAAATATTGTAATATGGCTGCACATCAGTCCAAATCGCATCAAAAAAAATGTTTCATAAACTTAACAACTACTGCATTGGTAAATACTTTAAAGGAAATTAAACATGTAAATGATCGACTTTATAAGCATGTCATTACCAAAAATCAAGTACAAGTCTGACCTTCTACAAGAAGTGACCAAAAATATATTTCAGATCATATACAGTCAATCAATTATGAGTATCTTACAATGTATTCTGAGCTAACTTTACCCGTCAGTCAGATAATGAAAAGAAATCATGTAAGATAATATTTAAAAAAAAAACATATGTCAGATATTTAAAATATATTTTGATTTCTTAAAACCTCTGTATGATGTAGTTGTTTTTTAGTTTTTTATTTTCTATCTATATACAGAAATAATTATATCATCTTGATGGAAAAGTTCTTGCTTTATTGAGTACGAGTATGGATGGCCATATGAATGATCGTGACTCAAATCAATATAAATCAAAAAGTCAAAAATAGTATTGGTAGTTTCTCCTTCATTAACGATAAAGCTACTGGCGCAGATTTATTTGATACATTGGTAGAGCCTATAACCGTTATTTTGGGAATATCGAGGAAAACGAAACTATACTGCGAGATACGTGACATATAACCCCTATCGAAAGAGATAGAGACATTGAATATAAAATAAAATGTCTATAGTATATTGTGTGTTAGAAATGATATATTGTGTTCGGAATAGTATATTGAGTGTTAGGAATGGTATATGTCCTTATATAGTAGCAGGATTTCGTGACAACCATTTTTCGATGATTAGTTAATCTGAACCATTATCAGATGAACCATATGTTCGTACAATGTGTGCTTAGTTGTATACTTAAAAGCGTCAATAGCCTAATGGTTTAGGTTACCGTCTGCGAAACTTAAGATCGTAGGTTCGAATCCGCCATTAGACTATTGTCGTGAACCATCACCACGCGCAGACATTTTCAGGTTAGTTGGAGTGGTTAACCGGAATATTAGTAATGTCATGGACTTACTAATTGTCTCAAAAAAAAAGGATACTATATGTACATAGTCGCGTTAGTTACCTCCAGGCGTCCTCCTGAGCTAGGTGCTCCGCGCGCGTGTAGTGCGCGAGGCACGCGTGCAGGGTGAGCGGGCCGCCGCCGCGTGCGCCGGCCGCCGACACGTGCACCTCGCACGCCTCGCCCGCCTCTCGAATTATACTAAAACAACCGCTTACTTAATGACATACCCCGTCTTCTATTAACATTTTACACTCAACACACGCAAATCTATTTACATGAAATTTTAAATAAAATTTACTATAAACTTGTACTTATGTCATGTTACTAATATGTATATATTTTATTTTTTATTATATTTTTTTTAGTCTATATTTTATCCCGAAGTAAACACATGATAATTATGTCCTGGCTGATTTAGTCCACTGCTCGTCTTCTCTGTGCAACTAGATGACATCAACTGAGCAGAATATTTTACAGTATATGGTACAGCTGCATTCACGTAAACAGAGACCTGTTCACCTAGACCGTTACGTAGTCCAACGTAGCCCACGCGTCCAAAAATCCGACGCGAAGATTGTGACACATTGTCAGGAGGCAAGAGACACAGACAAGACACTTAAACACGTTTTTTTTTTATAACATTAAGAGTAACAAACGAGCACACAGTTCACCAGATGGAAAGTGATTCCTGCGGCCCATGACATGTACATTCATGCTTGACAAGGAATCATAATGCAAATGTGTTGTCACCCTTTAGGACTGAGATGGAATGCCTCGTCACCACAGCAATAAAAGTCTCCGTAAACTTATGGGTCAACTGGGAATTGAACCCGCGATTCAGCAATAATGAACACTAACCATAAGATAAGAATATGGTTCTCCAGAAGCCGTGAACTAGTGATTATTAAGTAATATAACTAAGATATAAAAGTAGTTACCTATCCCTGTGAGCAGGATCCCACAATAGCTCGAGTCGTAGGTGGGGATGTTTATCGTGGGCACACAACGCTTGCTCTACGTCTAGAGCGAAAAGCGGATGCGGAAGCTGTAACGAAATGAGTATCGCATTACACAATTAATAAAATCAGATACTAGTATCGCCAGAGGTCCTAATTCGATTAATTGTGTCTGTAAAATTCAATTTGTTTTTCACATTGTTTATAGGAATTTATTTGTGTGCAAATTTTTTTTTTACCTTAACGTTATGAAGAAAAGGCAAAGAGGATGCATGTGGGAATTAATGACATTACTTTAGTATTAGTAAAAATTTAAAACTCCATAGAATTAGATAATTCAACTATTAAACAGTACAATAATATAACAGATAAATGATAATTTTATTGGAAAAACATGGAAATTAGACCATGTTTTTCTTTATATAACTTTTTTTTATTTTCTCCCATGCAGGGAAGACAAAAAAATTCAAAAGTACATACAGTCATGAATGTGATCAAAATGATTTAATTTAATTGGTTAAAGCGTTTCGTATGAAGAAATCATGTGTGTACTGTATGTTTATACTGACTTTGTTTTATCCGACTAAACGGCGACACACAATTACAACATGATTAGTAAAAAAAAAATAGAATATACGATTGTGTCGAATTAACATATAGATATCTTATAACGGACTTTTCCCATATAACGGAGTATGGTAACATCATTTATATTTCACAAAGATTATAATAATATGATTGGTCTTTATATGTGTATTGTATTATATTGTATATATTTGTTTCTTTATATGTTTATAGTTTTTTATTTATTTATTCTATTGACCAACCAGGCGGAGATGGAAAAAGAAATATCCCCTACATAATAAAACAATTTATTGCCACAAATTTACAAAAACAATATTATACACCTCGGCAAACGGAGGTGACTCAGCTTTTGCTGAAACAGGATCATAGTCCAGTGCAGTGCTGGTTTTTTGCCACTCCCGTCTCCCTTAGATGTAATGCGGGAGTCGTGACAATTGAGGGCTTCCCGATTATCAGTGGTAAAGTCACGAGAATTTTTTTTACACGCTGCAGTCAGAGCGAGGCTTTCCATTTCCAGTGAACAAGGACGTGACAATGGACGTCACCTTCGCCTGTCACCAGGCGCAATGCAGTTATAAAAGCTGCAACGTGTCTCTACCAGCATTTAAAGTTTTTTAGATTAGTTTTAAACAATAATATTTGCAGTGCATACATATACCTCAGGCTGTAGGTACGCAGGCGGGTGCGTATCGGCGAGACGCGCTCGGAATATATCAGCTCCTTGTGCTCGTTCCAACACGCGCTCTGCCACAACCTGGCACATCTCCTTAAGCAACAGCTTCTGCAGGTCCTCGTACGGCACTTCACGAGGCACTTGCATCGCGTAAGGCGAACCTGTGCACATTTAATTCCGTTTAGCACTTTCTCAAGACAACATAGATACGTAGATGCGTGTTGTGCGTTGTGTGCCTCCAAACGGTATCGCTTGACGAGCACATGGTTTTATAAAAAAACAGCCATTCAAAAAAAAAATCTTCCAAACTGGGCAGAAACACAATCTCATTCCACTCATATTATTAATTGTCAATGAGACGCTCTAGCTTGGCCTATTGGCCTCTCCATGTTCGGTGAATGGTGGTGTTTATGTAAAACCATTGCTTATAAAACGTTAAAGCAGCCTAAACATACATATCTATCTTTATTTATATACCATAAACACATTTTTATTGTAAATTTAAGTTAACCAAATATTATTGAAACATTTATATAAAACGCCCTTAACCTTCCTCTTGTACCACTCAATTACGATATAACAAGAAACGTTAATTCACTAGACTAGTTATAATATGTGTGTACGATGTGTAACTAAGATTATTCACTACTACCTCCCTTATTGGGATATTAATCTTTTTTCTTTAATTAAATTATAGTTTTAATGTAACAGTAATTTTAAGTTTATTATAAATTATACTTTATCCGGATGAGGGGCTTAGCAGCTGTAACACAGGTCTAAGACTAAGCACAGCTGCTAAAGAGAAACTAATAAATGGTTGAAATTGTAATTGTAAATCAAATAAAAGTTACTACAAAGTTGTGCTAATGTCATGTTACTAATAAAGATTATTATTATAACCATTATATACAATTATTGCTATATTATACAAGATAGTGTGTACTAAGTGCGTACCTCATGGATTATGCCTCTGGAAGAGACTAGTATTCTAAGACACACGCTAGGCCTAATTTAGATACTATAAAAGACCTATAAGATACTATACTATATAGACCCTAGAAAACATAAAAACGGCCCATTTCAGGGCCACATTACGATCTATACAGTTTCTCTATGATTACGTCGAAACAAACATTTTATCTTACAAATTAAAAACTTTTATTTTCAGATAGTGAAAAATTATTCCTATTAATACTTAACATAATTTAGCATGTTGATCGTACCTATCTCGTCATCGATATGCACCTCTACAATTCTTATGCACATCACTACACCTCTCCATAAGACTTGTAAGTGCGAGCGAGACAGACAGATAAAGATGATTGATGACCCGAAGCCTCAGTTCATAATGCGTCGACTATAGTAGTAATAAAGAATAATATACGTTATACTTGTTGGCTATTTTTAAAGATTTTGTACAACAAAATGTTCATGTTAACACCTTACTGTTTATATGTCATATTATAGTGATAGAACTAAAAAGTACAAGTAAATTGTATTACTTAATAATTAATTTCTTTATATAAGTTTTGTTCTACCTACAAATTGTATATTTTTGTTATAAATTCATTGTACATATATTGTGATCTTTTACTGCTAAATAAAATAAATCTATGTTAATTGGTGTAAACCGGCCTGATATATGGCGGTATCCCGAATAATAATATAAATAATAAATAAATCAAATAAATATAAATAAACAAAACCCCCTGTTGGACATAGTCCTCTCTAGAACGTGTTGGAAAATAGTCCATCGTGCGGCTCCACTACGAGTTGGTGGACTTCACGTCTCAGAAATATATATTTTTGTCCAGCTAGTTAATTTTTTCCATTTCTTAATAATTTAACACAAATTTCAGGGTATTAAAAAGGAATAGGATACGTAACTTTATTTAGTGTTTAGTAGTTCTTAAAAGTATCTTAACTATAAAATAATAAAAAAAATTATGTGCACATAAAAATGGATGCATCCAATTCACACTTACCAAATCGTTCACCATCAAGGAGATTGACCCACAGTATAAGCAAGTAGGGTGTCGTTGGAGTCTGCAGAAGAGGAGGCGCCTCCAAACAGTATAAGGCACCAAAATCGATACCGGCCACCTCCCAACCGGCACGGGCGTTGCACCAACCTGTGAATGCAATACCTACTTATTATTATTACCACAAGATTTTTGTTAGTACTTTTTAAGTTAATTTGGATTAGATAATTCAATAAAAGTTTTAAGGAGTACCATTGACAACAAAAAAATGACTATCGACTTCTAGAATTGATTACGATGAACCAACGCATTGGATATAATCGAATTGGATGAAGGAAAAAATTATGGTCCCAAAATATCCCTAAGCATACGAGCATCACGAGTGACACAAAACTACTTAATATAAACCGATAGTGCGAAAGAAATGGACATACGATTCGGATACCAAATATTTTCAGGATAAATAAGATGAGTTACAGATGCTTACTGAGTGATGAAGCTGCCTTCTCATGCATTTATAGAGGATTGCTACAGGTCCGGGCAAGTACACAAGCATTCCAATTTTCTAATGTGGACGAGTTGTACGAAAGATTCTGTCCGCCTTCGATTATTAGCAACTTCCAAACCTAATAATTGTGCAGGTTGTGTAGTAGGAAATGTCAAATTTAAACTTCTAGTAGACCTCGAAAACAAAACGTCAGAGGTAATCATGGACAAATATTTGGGAATGGTGGTATAAATAATAGGTCTGTTACAAACCGAAGAATCAAGTTGTTACATGGTAGAGTTTAAATATGATTTAAAAACTTCTTTTAAAAAAAGCATTAGACATACTAATGCAATACTTTTACAATAACATAAGCAAACATATAACATCACAACTGCCATGAAACATGTCGTCAGGATTGATGCAGTGAGGCAATAACTTCATAACATAATCATTTAACTTTAATTAATTTTGAGAGACAGTTTTGGATAATTGGTAATGCCTAATTTGTCTGTTATGATATGAATGGTAGACAAGATATTTCACACTGAGTTTAATACTATCCAATAAAGTCTTGAAAAGTCCTCAAATGTATTATACAACAATTATAAGTTGTACCATAAGGTATAAACATAAATAAACATTTTACTGCACTAAATAGAAACTTAAATTAAAAAGATAAGGTCATTTTTATTGTTATACAAAAATAAATCCTGCACAGAATACACAATTTTTTGTCTATCAAAGTATGTTGAGAAGTTAAAATAAAATAAATAAAAATATATTTACTGACACTTTTTTTTTACACAATCTTTATGAAGTCCCTGACTTCTGAGCTAGGTTCTAAACCTGTGTTACAGAGGTCAGTGTCTTCTCCCATTAACGATTACACATGATTTATGTAAATAAAATATAATAAATAAATAAAACCAGAACTTGTGTTTGAGTGTATGTAAGGGTGCGTATGAGGTTATGTGTGTGAGCATGTGTGCGTGCGGGTGTGTGTATATATAACTGCAGAATTATAAAATACTACTCTATACAGACTGTTCCTATAATAGCCTTTCAGTATGTTAATAAATATAAGTTGCAAGGGAGTCGCAAAGAAATTCTTAGCTTCCATAGTTATTCTATCTATAATATGCCAGACAAAGAAATTCTTGGCTTCCATAGTTATTCTATCTCTAATGTGCCAGACAAAGAAATTATTGGCTTCCATAGTTATTTTATCTCTAATATGCCAGACAAGGAAATTATTGGCTTCCATAGTTATTCTATCTATAATGTGCCAGACAAAGAAATTCTTGGCTTTCATAGTTATTCTATCTCTAATTTGCCAGACAAAAGAAAATATACCAAATGAGGATCAGCGTCTAAGGAAAGAATGATCGATCGAAATGATTGGCAATCTACCTTATAATAAAAACGTCTAATGGAAATTTTAACTTCTATCTAATATGATAGGTTTGATGTAGGAATTATAATAGAGGCGGTAGTGCTGTTAAAGCTGAAAGAAATAAATTGATAGGTACCAGTCTCGTTAATCTCGGTGAGTATGATATGGTCGTGGTCGATGCCGGTGTCATTATGGAGGGTAGTCCGTAGCTCGTCCATAGTTGCGGTGGGCGTTAGCTCCACACCGATTCGCACTTGACGCGGTTGTTGATTCACGTACACCACCTAGAGAACAAATACCAAATATATACACGATATTATAAGTTTAACTAAGAATTTCTATTTATTGCTACGATTTAAATTCCCCACTACTTTTCCTAACGACACTAAGATTTTAATCCGTCAGAAGTAACTGAGCCGAGGTTCGGCCCTCTCGCGCACCTTCGAGTCAGTTGCTTTCGTGTCCAGGGTAGCGGTCCAAGCCGAGGATCCTGAGAGGGAGATCCCTTGTAATAAAGGTCTCTACTGAGTGCCCTAAGCGACAAAAGAGCAGAGCTCACAGAAGCGACCACTGCCGCAATTAAACACCTGTATCCTATCCCTCAACCAATTCTAAAATCCACGTGCGTTTTCAAAGCTGAAGACTGAGATGGAATGAATGGTCACTGTAATTGGTTCCATTCCATGTGAAACACAGAATGGTTATACTGCTATATCACAGTGGGGGCATAGTCCTGCCCCGGTAGAGCTTAACCATTCATGCTACAGACAGAAACTAACCCCAGCGTGACTCTACCATTGTTACTTATGAGAGGTTACTTCATTGTAAATAATTCTCCCATGATACAAGCATGGCTTAGTTTAGGTACCAATGTTTTATATATTCAGTTGTCTGGCTGGTGTATGTCGAATAAAGGAATTTTTTTATCTATATACTAATTATAATTTTTCATTACGTAACACACGATAATTTATTTAGCATTAAGAACATTCAATATTTATCATTACACTAAATTTATAAACGACCATTATGAACAAAAAACTGGGATCAACCACGTGCCAATTAATGAAACATACTATGTAATATACAAAAGGCTGGTTTTCGGATATTTTTTATTAAATTAGTATTTAACTTTGTGTAATTTACCAATATATTACTTACATTTACAGGAAGCGGAGATGGTTGGACATTGTTAAGTCTTGTAGGCAGCTGTACACTGACGCAGTGGAACGGGTCGAACGTGCAAGACGTACGCTCGCATTTGGCACACGTCAATGCCGACCTATAAAAATACAAAACGACCTATAAAAAATTTCTAACCTTTTAATTAAATTAAGCGTAACAAACGTGGCACACTTATCAGCTGATGTAAAGTGATGTCTATGGCCCATAAACAGATGTTTATATATATATATATATCAATCCTTAACAGAGATTCTTATTATTATAATTATTTTATTACATTGTGAGTAACAAATGAGCACACAGTTCACCTGTTGGTAAATGATTCTTGCGACCTATGACATCTTAATTCATCTTTGACAAGGAACCATAATGGAGTGATATTACAATGGGTTTTGCACTGTGAACGATCTTTGATTGTGAATACGAGGGTACTTTTGGTAGTATTTTTTGCGTGGTTAGCTATGCTACAAATTTAATTCCAGCACGAATGGGATCGCTTCATCCAGGAACGACAATGCTTTCTTAAGAAAGCAATATTAATAATTATGTATCGGTTATTCGGTATATTTTTTTAAGGTAATTTTAAAGTGGTCCAACGCCAAAACATTTATAAAAACACATAAAATCAGCACACATTTAATATTGGTTATCCAATATTTAATTCGGTCCTAATTTAACTTTTTATTTTATGTTACTTTCAAGAATTTGTTTTTATACCTAGAAGATGCCTATGATCGAGCTTTGGGTGGATACATGGAGGTAATATAATTAAAATTTCTTATAGCAAACCAATCTTCTTCGTATACAAACTGTACCTTTGCTAAGTTTTATTTTGTTTCGAGCGATTTTAGGCTCCCAAAATTTTAATTTAAAATACATTTAACATAATCAATCTTTCTAATTATAATGATTATTTATTGTGTGGGATAAATCACGTTTCAAATTTTACTATTTATTTATTAAATAGTTAAAATACGGTTGATTATAATGTCCGGCATGAATGACTATACACAAAATGTATTGCGCCACGCGCTTACTTAAAATCAAAGGTTAACCCCGCGACATGAGGTTGAATTACGACCATTTTATTGACAGGTCCTATATACACCTATTCTGAATATTTCATCATTGGGAAACAAAATGGTTTGGCTGTTGTTGAAATTTATTTAAACATGCTTTACGAAATTTATTTGAACGTCAAGAATTGTAGATAAAATCATTGGAACAAACTAGGAAGTGCAATAACACATATTTTAAATTTATAATACGGTTTATCATTAGATTCGTTCAAATTTCAGATCAGATTGTTGAGACAATTATAAATTAACAAATAAAAAAAAACAACAATGAGAAAATTTTAATTTTAATGACGATTAATATTATATTCAGCAAGTTGTCGGGTTATAAATTATTACGAAACTTTTTTACTTCTACAACCAAAGAAGGAACAATTTATTGACAATAATTGTCTTCATTATCACATCTATACATAACAAGAAGCCGTTATAGTTAGTCTACTAAAGACTAGTCGTGTTTTTTACTGTAGTGTGATAAAAATAAGAGTGAGTAAAAGAGAAAACTTTTTTTTACAATATAATATATGTGTTGCAGCTTATAGTATATCATTCACTAAATTGTGAAAGCTGATACAAATGCATTAGGATAAAGTTAAATATACTTAACTTGTATACCTATGGCCGAAATACTGTTACATAAAAACTTTTCTTTTTTTCAACTTTTTAATTATTTTGAATTTCGTACACGTATATTATTTTAAAACTTCTTCCGATTTTGCGCCATTTCACATATTTTTTCGTGTTCATTATCAAATTACAATATGGAATGGAGTGTTAAAGAATATAGGATTGATCACCTTGCACAAAGTGGGTATGGAGCCGTCGGTCATATTCCAGACACTTCAAAAGCTTGGTATCAGTCGTATGTACGTATATCGTACTATCAACAGATACAACAACACTTCCTCTGTCGAAGACCGGAAAAGATCGGGGCGGCCGTGTGCTGTTAGAACTACAAAGGCTAATGCTGTTTAAGCCAGAATTCGTCGAAACCCCATTAGGAAGCAAAAAATCTTATCACGAAAACTGAAGATTCCCGCTAGGACTCTGTCGCGTATTATAAAACAAGACATGAAGCTCGGTGCTTATCGTCCATATACAGGACATGCCCTAAATCAATCTTTACAATTAAAGAGAGTGGATCGATCAAAACGCCTTCTGTCGCGATACGCAGGTGAAAGGCACAGAAATATCCTCTTTACCGATAAAAAGAAAATCACGATTGAAGAACACTACAATAAGCAAAATGATAAAGTGTATGCTCACAGTTCTAAAGAAGCTGCTCAAGTGGTCGGAAAGGTATAACGTGGTCATCATCCTGCGTCAGTGATGGTTTGGTGGGACGTCAAGGAGTCACAAAACTACATTTTTGTGACAAACGAGTGAATACTTCAGCCAAAGTGTATCAAGATACAGTCTTGGATCATGTTGTGAAACCTTTCAGCAATACACTTTTTAAATATATACCGTGGACTTTCCAGCAGGACTCAAGAACAGCAACAGCACCTGGTCACAAGGCGCGAACTACACAAGCCTGGCTTGAAACCAACGTTCCGGACTTTATAAAAGCTGAAGATTGGCCCTCATCTAGCATAGACCTCAACCCTTTAGACTTCAAATTATGGTCAATTTTAGAGGACATAGCCTGCTCTAAACGACACGGCGACATGGAGTCTCTTAAAAAATCTTTGGAGCAAGCAGCGTGGCGAAATTTCCCTTGGAAACAGTGCCTCATTTCCTCATCAATCCATAGATTCATAGCCAAACAGATTAAAGGCCTGTATAAAAGCCAATGGTGGCCATTTCGGTAGAATATTTTTTGCTGACTAATAAATATGTAGGTATAAAAATTAATAATATTACAATACTTCATTAAAAAAAAATGCATTTTCATTTGTAATAGAAAATATGGCCGGACTAGGTACAAGTGTTTATACTATTTATTTAAATGCGGAAGTGCAATGTAAAACATAATTTGCTTTATCCGCTTGTTACTTTGTTCCGAAGGCCTTGAAAATTACTACAAATATTTAGCCTTCTCTTGCTTTAATAACAGTTACTTAAAGTTTTCATTAAAATCAGAAAACTTGTTTAAAAAAATTATGTAAAAAAAATATTGTGTAAAAAAGTTTTTAACAGTGGGGTATGTAGTCTAGGTCTAGTCATTCGAGCAGGACATTTCTAAGAGATCTTTTGGAGTATGTGCTATGAGACCTTATAAGAAATCGGGAGCAGCGTTTTCTCCTCGGATTAAAAAATTAGTAAGCGGCTAAATCTCGGCGAACATATTCCAGAGCGAATGTGCGTCGCTCGAGCTGCGATCAAGGGTAAGAATGTTAATGATTATAACAGGATCTCTGATATCAGGACGGTACTCCGAGCGCTAAGCAGCCCAAAAATCAGCTCCGCCCTTATTTATAAATGTCATGTAGTACTTGAGGAAGTTATTTCCATGAAAAAAGGGATATAGTCCCGCTAGGTAACGATGCGACTGACATACTCGCATGACGAGGCTCAGTGGCGATAGCGTTGGGACCTGTTCCAATACTTCGTTTACCCAACTAAAGTCGCGCGAATAAAGCTCACAATTCCCTTTTAGTATACCTTCGGATTATCGGTTGCATTACTGGACATCGCACATTGAATTAACATCTATTCAACATTAATGCTGTTGCATTCAGTCTCATATGCAGAGGGTATCTAAATGCAGAAGAAATCGTCACCCAATCTTGTCACGCGTGGTAGTGGCAACACTGGTCACAAAACTTTAATTCACCGAGTTCACTCCAGGAAGCCAGTGAATGTCCCAGTAGACTTCTGCGATTATGATGGAAGGTGGCATAGGTACTCAAGCTATCATCAGCATTTTCCTTACATATAATGGACCGCTCAAGAATCTATGTGCAGACAAGGAAGCTCACTATACTTAATTTAGCCCTAGGAGTAGTGTTTTATATAACTCTTTGTTGTATAAAAAACTAACTAAGTTGTAGGTATGATCGTTTGGTTACAATAAGTTGCAACTAGAACTTATAGCAACCAATAAGAAAGAAGACTCCCTAGTGGCAACCTTGTAGTTGCAAATGAAGAATGCAGATAGCTAAGGACCATAATGACAATGGGAGAGGCCATATTCTTCGATAGGTAGACGGTATGAGATGATGGTGAAAGTTTGTTTTTAGATTTGTTCATTTCAAAAATTTTAATAAAACCAAATAAAAAAAATTTATCTTGAACTGTTTTCGACAATATCATAGCATAAAATTCCAATTTATTAATTACCTGTACTGAGCTTGAAAAACAGCTTGTACAAAGGAACTATTTCTTCTCGCATGGTTTGCCAATGTTTCTGCTGCTACCACCTCATCTGACTTACCACCTGTATTCTAAAAGATAGTTATTGTTAAAGATTTTAAAATGATACATACTGAAATGGTAATACTTAAACAGATGTTATGTGGCTTCTTAAAATAATAATCTAATAACCACTGCAAGTAAAAACTTGTAGTGGCTTCTTAAAGCATTTAAATGTGGACTGCTATGATTATTTCAAAAAGATGTGAAAATTAATAAGAACCTAAAAATAGAATCATAATTATTGACATTATGTTGAATTAATGATGGGTGATGGGTATGAAGAGAGATTATGAACAATAAAAGATTAACAATTTGACCCATTTCTTTTAAATTATTGATTATATTTCTTTGTAGTGGTAGCATTCACTCTTAATTCAACCCCTAATAATAAGTCAAAAGTATCATTGAAATAAATATCACAAGTGATTTCATCTTTCTTATTTTAGCATATGATGTGTCAAATAGATAACACTAGAAATTAATCTAAATTTTGATAATGCCGGAGATAAATTAATAGTTACTCAATATAAATAAAAAAATAGCAGTTATAGTCATATATTTGCACTAACACGCACTTGTCTATATTCCAAATCCAATTTGACACCTACATGATAAATTTTATGGAATTTTCCCATTAAAAGTTACATCTATATCCAAGCACCAATGCTCCATATATATATAGCATTTAAGAAATTGTTTGTGCATTTTTGGGGAAGAGCTGTGTACCATTATAAAATAGCTGCAGATGGCATAGGCAAGCTCAATCAATAAAAGGCAATGTTGATGAATACCAGACAGCTTTATAAATAGTGATAGGAAATTCTTAGTCCTTTACGGTGCACAGGCATCTGCATTATGTTGTCTTATTTAGGATAATTCTTAATCTCATTGATGCCTCTCGTGTCTACAATAACATAAATAAAAAGATTAATAAATAAAGTAAAAGATAAGTGGATATTTCTCTAACCTTGATAGTTTTATATTTTTTCTTAGTGGCAGTATTTAAATCTTCATGGGCTTTATCAAGGAGCCAAAAAAGAAACTCTTGTGCATCATGCTGGCTGTTCCCTCGGTACTGTGTTCCATGCCTTTCAACTGCACTCTGATAAAAAAAAGGTTATCATTAAGCAATATAAACCAAAAGTTGAAAACTAACATTAGTTTTTAATGTAAAATAGTAACATGTGATAATAAAAATATTCATATTCACTTTTTAAGTGGTTTTTGAAGATATCATTTGAATTTACTGTACAAAAACTTTAGCAAATATTACATTTAAATACAATCAAATATATCTTGTGTACATTTCTATTAAAATTGTAATGCAGCACTCAAACAAAACAGGCGGTTAATTGTTAACATCCTCATAGTTTACTTATGCGTCATTATAGGTTTGTCTAGTGTTTTCATGGTTTTAGTGTTATTCATCAATAGTTAGTAGATTGAAAATGCTCCTATAGCATTAAAAAACTTTTAAATTTACCAAACATGTTTTAAGAGTTAACAATAGTTAATATTCTAACTCACTTTATGTTATGAAACAATTCATATCATAAAAGTTTATAATATTTTCAACTGGTTTCTTTAATGATAGTTAACAGTTAATTTATTGATGAAGTCATTAATAAAAAGAAGTCATCATTATGTGGAGACTTTTTATTATAAGAGTGCTAGCAGAGCTATAGTTACTAGCATTCACATTAACCACTCCAATTATGCTTAAATGCTTGTACTAGGAGATTTTTCATGTCAATAGTCCAATGGCAGAATATATATGTCATATAATATGCCAATAGACATTTGGCAAATCTAAACCATTAGGCTATTGATGCTAATGAACTTAGCAAAATTGTCAACAGTATCAATACCCTAATATGATTTTATGGAAGAGGACTATTTTTAATGTTCAGCAGTGGACTGGTATAAGCGGAAATGTTAAAAACTGTTAAATGAAAATCATAAAATATTTTAAAATCATATACATGACAAACAAACAAAAAAGTAGGGTACCTTGAATGTAATACTCATATCAGGGGTATACCGACATGACCATAATGCTTTAAGTAATGCTGCTAACTGTTCTGTAACTTCTCCACGGGTGCCATACTTTTTAGAGTTAATCTTATTTCTCTTTTGCAAGTCCACCTACAACAAAAATGTGATTTTAATGATGCAATAAAATAATTAAAGTTAGTAAGTAATATGAAGTTATTAATTGAAAACAGAATATTTACCTTATAATGGTCTAACACAAAGTATTCAGCAATTACATCAGTATGTGAAAGACATTGAAGTACTGCATTCATGTAACAAGTATTTCCATGGTTTTTAATTCCAGTTGCAGCCGGTGTAGACCCCGGAGGCCATGGCGGATCGCCACTGCATGGCACTCGTTCATTACTTATTATTGTTGGCACTGTTTTAACCTTGACAGTCAATAATAAATATTATAATGATGCAACATATACTTCGCCAAGTAATAAAATCATATTTTTACTTACTCCTGATACATTTACAGTGCTCATGTGCTGCGCTATCTTATTCAAGAATATTTTCCATGATGGCCTTCTAAACAACTTCCTTTCAACAACCCCCTCGTCTTTTTGTGTTGTACCAATAATCGTGCCCGTAGTTGACTTATTGTCACTTTCACTGCTTTTATTTCTACTGGAACTAGGTTTGGTTGTGCCGAAGGGATTACGAGGTAAAGTAAAAGTACGTTTTAGTCGGGATCCTTCCACCTGTTTTGGTGTCATGCTAGTCTCTGTAACCTCATTTATCAACTCACCCTCAGAGCAAGACTTCAAAACTGATGAAAGATTATTAGTAGACATTATGGCAGATGAGATAATTTTATACAATTTCAATATATTTCAAACATCGTAGTGAAATCCAATTAAAAAATATTGATATGCAACTGACAGAAGCGCCATTTTGTTATCTATGACATGAAAATTGTTAAGATGCAATCAAATATAACTAATAAGTTAATTTCTTTTTTAATAATGTATTAAATTTTTAATTATTTTCCTATACTACGTACAAAAGAATGACTAGTAAAAAATGCTAGAATTCCTGTTGTACGTAGAATAGAAGCCCTATTCGCAATATAGCAAATTCATGATACCTCTTTCATATAAAATAATCTTTAATATAAAAGGTCACGTTTTTCACTCTACGTAACATACACTTCTAAACTAGTTGAAGGTGGTCGATCTTGAAATACATTAAAATAGATATATAAATTAGACGGGGTCATAACATTTAATGTGTTCCTATAATGATTCTGAACAAAAACATAGACGAAGTGAAACCCCTAAACATTGTAGTAGCAAATGTT
Organism: Teinopalpus imperialis; assembly: GCA_029286865.1. Classification (NCBI taxonomy): domain Eukaryota; kingdom Metazoa; phylum Arthropoda; class Insecta; order Lepidoptera; family Papilionidae; genus Teinopalpus; species Teinopalpus imperialis. Next base: position 10,790,391 of record JAGSMU010000003.1, read on the forward strand.
TGTACAATATTCCGATATTCCGAATTTCCAATATTCCGATCGCCCTTTATAACTACTACAAATAATCAAAATATATACCACTAATATTATAAATCTGAAAGTTTATGTTTTTGTATGTTATTATTCAAAACCAACTGATCGGAGTTGAATGAAATTTGACACAGATAGTAAGACTGGATTAACATATAAGATACTTTTTTTCCGGTAAATGCGATGGCTAATAATGACTGTTATCAATTTATGTTAAAACTAGCATCTGCTCGCGACTTCGTCTGCGTGGACTTCTGAATTGGACCGCTGATGGAAGTGAATATTTCATACATTGCCGTCCCACACATTTTTAATTTCTCTCTGGACCTAAATTTTGAAGTTCTCTTCACCGGCATATGCTAGTAATATATAACGAAGGGGTCTTCCAGAGAAATTCCAAAATTTCCCGTGCAATATTATAAATACAATGTGTCCCGTAAATAGTACTACAAACTTAAGGGGAATATAGTGCCGGGTCACCCATCAGACAAAAAAAAACCCTAGTAAAAGTGAAACATTTTCGAAATATTGAGAATTTTTATAAATATACCAGAAAAAAATTATCTTAGTGTTGCTTTCTGAAATCTCTATGAAATAGATAATTTATTTATGTAATATGCAGCTGCAGCTCAGTACATAGACTCAGCTGTGTAAAAAAATGTACCGAGCTGCAGCTGCATATTACAACTATGCTTTTTTCACCCGTCAACCTATCTACCCCTTAAATTTCTTGTGCTACACTCAGTAGATCATTGGCGTTATTCTTTATTCGCTATTCACTTCACATATTGGCCGGTAACGAACGGGACTTGTAACTATTTATTTAATTACTTTTTAAATAAGTAATTTGCAATGACCAAGATTTAGTGTAAATACAAACAGATTGTCATGAATCCAGAGCGAAATGGGAAGAATACACTGATTTCTTGTCTTGGTTTGCAAAGGTGGTGTCTTTTATGAGGAGGTTTACAATTACAATATTAGTCCCGCATAGTCTTAAAACCACCGAAAGAAAATATGAATAAAATAATTTTGTTTGTACATTGTTTAATTTATATTAAAATGGTAGCACTGTCTATAAATGTAATTGTCAAACTAACGAAACGTCAAATGTGATTTGATTTTTTAAATATCTGATTGTAATTTTTCAATAGATTTACAAAATGGTACAAGGAGATCATCCTCCACAAGATGATAATTTGTTCAGGGCTTTCGTCCATGCGTTGTACACAACAGTAGATACCCCAGTTACGTGGTTCAGAGGTATGGTACTATATCTTGTTTTCGTACATGTTGTTATGTAAGTGATAAATTAATATTTTAAATTTGTTTTGCAGAAAAAGTGGTTGAACCAAATCAGAAAAAATATCCATGGTACCATCGGCAATTCCGCCGCGTTCCTACTATTGACCAATGTTACGCTGACGACCCTGTTTGTGATTTTGAAGCTAACGCACAGTTTAAACGAGACAGGTTATCCTTGTTTTAGCTAACAATTTATTTTATTTTCTGTAACCATAATATCATAAACACAAAAAAAAACAATCATCACTGTATTTCTTCTTGTCTTTAGATAACATCTAACAATTGTTTAGTCATAAATGTACATCATAATAAAATATTACATACTGTTAAGTTTTAATATGATTTATAATTTACCTATTTATTATTTTTAGGGCTGTTGATTCAGAGATTCTTAATATTCTACGAATGCGCTATGAAGATTGTATGATGTATGAAACTCCCGACCACCTTACTATATGCAAGCCGTTTTGGGAGAGATATAAAAATGCTGAGGAGGCATGGTTTATTAAATGTGAGTTTTAATTCAGTAGTAGTCTATGAAACTTAAGATTGTAAGTTTAAATATGTCATTCGAGTATTGCCATTTACAGTTTATAACTGTGTCATAAGATTAGTTAGAATGGTTACAAGAATGTTAGTATTTTAGCATGTTTTTTAATGAACTAATGTAATATTATTAAAATTTATACCTAAATATTTATTAGTCAGCAAAAATTTTAAAAATATTCTATTCAAAATGGCCACATTTGGCTTTTATACAAGCCTTTAATCTGTTTGGCCATGAATCTATGGATTTACACACTGTTTCCAAGGGAAATTTCGGAACTGCTTGCTCCAAAGATTTCTTAAAAGACTCAATGTCGCTGTGTTATATAGAGCAGGCTGTCTCCTCTAAAATTGATCATAATTTGAAGTCTAAAGGCTTGAGGTCTGGGCTAGATGAGGCCAGTCTTCAGCTCTTATGAAGTCCAAACGTTGGTTTCAAGCCAGGCTTGGGTAGTTCGTGCCATGTGACCAGGTGCAGAGTCCTGCTAGAAAGTCCACGGTATATTTTTAAAAAGTGTATTGCTGAGAGGTTTCACAATATGATCCAGGACTGTATCTTGATACACTGACTAAAGTTTTCACTTCTTTTTCACAAAAATGTAGTTTTGTGCCGTCAGGTGAACTGTGTGCTCATTTGTTACACTCATTGTATTATTAAAAATAATTAAAAAATTTGTATCTATTGTATAATATATATAAATATATATATATATATATTATTTTTTTCATATTTTCTTTCGGTGGTTTTAAGACTATGCGGGACTAATATTGTTGTAAACCTCCTCATAACAGACACCAACATATATATAAATATATATCATCATGAGAAAAATTAGAAAAAAAATCTATCCCATGCAGTTTGAAAATTATGGGCATTTTAAGAAAAACCTAGAAATTTGGTCTACTGTAACCATTTTTCAGTTATTGTGGTTAAATTTTATTATTTTTGTTCATTTAAACTTTGGAACCATAATCCTAAATAACATATCTGAATGACAGTCAAAAATAATGACACAATTGCCCTAAGTTTCCTAGAATCAAGACTAATTTGTTAAAATGAATTTAAAATTTTCAAAATTTGTCGACTCTAAAAGGCCCTCTTTTAAAAAAATGCACTAGAGTGCCTTGGCAAGTGGCATCAAAAGTTGGCGCATTTAATCAGGAATCTAAAATGATACAATACTTGTTAGTTTCATACTAAAAAAAACGAGTAAAAAAATTAAAACCTCAAGTTATCCGATTTTTGCTAACCCATTTTACTCAGTTAAAATGTTTTTGATTCACATAAGTTCTTGGAAGGTTAATTTTACGGCAAAATGATAAGAGAAATGGATACTGGACATGTTGGCCATGAGTGAGATCCGGAGATCTTTATTACTGATGATGAGACATTCCATCTCAGTCCTCAAGGGTGACAACACATCTGCATTATGATTCCTCGTCAAGGATGAATGTAGATGTCATGGGCCGCAGGAATCACTTACCATCAGGTGAATTGTATGCTGACTAGTTAAACTCCAATGTAATAAAAAAAATGAAGTGCTTTTAACAGTCTATCCACAATTAAGATGACATGACAAATTACAAATCTATGAACAAACAAGAAAAATAGACCGAAAGACAGTGGCCGTTTGTCGGGCGTATAGCTGGTCATAAAAACAACTAAAATACTTGCAAGGAAAAGATTTGATATGGAGGTCCAAAACAATTGGGATAGGAACATGTAATTGTTATCAAGTAATATTACAGGTTGCCAATAATTGGTGCATTTGGTAATAATTTACAGATGGTGATCTTGGAGCTTATGCCGATGCTAAAAAAGCTTTAATGAAGCAGAAGCACCGCATGGTTTGGGAGAGACGTAATGGACCACTGTCGGACCATACTAAGTAAATTATTTTCCTAAACTTGAGCACTAAAGTGTGACGTTATGTAGATGTTGCTGTAATCATTTAAATAAATATTAGTGCATACATTTACCTTGTTTTGATTTCACTTTGTCATCTATCCCTAGTATTAGTGTCATTAACCCACAGCCAAACCGGTTTTGAGGATAATAGGGATAAATAAAATATAGTGTGTGTAGGTTATTAAATTTAACAAATATAGTTTTTATTTATTAAAGATTTAAGAATGTGTACGCTTCTTCCCAAGCATATTATGCATATTTCATTTAACAGACATCCACACATTTGATTAGATCTTATTTGGATTTATAAAACTTAGACATGCCACTTTATTACTAGTGATTGGACTTGGAAAAGATATATCTAATTAACTGAAATACATAATTTTGCTTGCAAAGGATTATTATTGTAATTTGAAATATAAAATTACCTTGTATGATGTTATTGTTCTTTGTTTTCTGAATATATTTGTCCACTGTCTCTAGACTTAGGGACCTTTAAGAAATACTTTTCCTCTAACGAGGGCAACATACTTGCAACACCTCTGGTATTGTGGATGTTCGTGGGCGGCGGTGTTCATTTTTTATATGGTGATCGATTTGAATCAGGTTTTGCAACCAAAGGTTTCAGTGGCAGTGCTAACAATTTTTAGCTTTAAAGTGTTACCTAGTGATAACGGGCACAACAGTTGAAACCCCACCTAGTGCGGTTTGCTTGCCAATTCGCTGTTAAGACATTAAAACTACGTAATGCATAGTCACTCGAGGCATGTTTGCCTCTCCGCCAAAGCAATCATTGTAATTTGTAAATTCGTACAGTTCTCAAGCTTCTGTTGCAAAGATAGGTAGATTTGTATTAAGTCGCGGATAACGTCATGAAACACTATACACGTACATTGCACCCTCATACCGCCCCCGCCGACGGCGAGGCGTCGCATACAAGGTTATTCGCGATACCGCCATGTCACAGGCTGGTTCTCTCCAGTCAATACAGATAGAAGCGTCACTGGAGTTTCTCGTGCCACATCTTATCCAGCGTCCACGCATTCCGAAGTGGTGGTACAGATAGCCCATAATAATAATAATAGAGATATTAATGTAGATAATTCTTAGTCAGAAGCAACTTACTGAGCCGAGGTTCGGCCTTCTCGGGCACCCTCGAGTCAGAGGCTCTCGCGGAACAGGGTAATGGTCCAAGCCGAGGCTCCCTCTTGGGAGCCCTTGTGCTGGTTACCCACTAATAGAGATCTCGACTGAGCGTCTCGAATGTTTTGGGTGGCCTTGACTCCGTGTTCCTTTTAATAGGCCAGTAATTGACAAAAGACAAGATCAAAATTGGAAATCTTGTATTGCTTAAGTAATCTGAGTGGTTGAGGTGGACGTATTGTGATTTGTTCTACGGGTCTACTAGTTGCTGACGTCATGTTTAGATATATCACTGCTCACTTACGGTGTCGACATTGGCCCGTTTGCTAATATACATGCGTACAGATTAGCAGTACACTGCCGGTAACAGCACGTATTTTTTTTATAACAATTTTAACAATAAAAAAGAATTCATAGTCTCTCTGACTGCACTTTGAAATTACATACATAATGTTGAAATTATTGTACACGATTTGAAGCCTTGCATATAATAACAATCGTTGATCTACTACGTTATCACTAATATTTTAAAGGCTCTCTTTTTTAATTTGATATTTCTTATCTCATATTACGAAAGTAAAAAATTCAAGTCACCTCTTTGTTTTATAAAATTAGTATTTACAAACAGGTACAGGTTCAAGGTTCACCTGGAAGTAAGTGATACCTGCACGACGACCACATTTATATTCTTTATTTAGAAAATAATGTCAGCAGTATTAACTTTACGATTATTCCAGTTAGATGCCTTACTACCTTAAGTATTCGTTAGGCTATTGACTCATAGTCGTGCACACCTACGATAATAAATTATTATGCTGATGCATTATCTGAGGACAGATGGATTCGGCACTGAATTACAAACAGCTGTACAGATGCATTGTCACTCCAATGCCAGGGATAAGGTTTCCGTTTTCTTTTTTGCCAAAGGAAACACTAGTGTTACGGTATAATTTTACACTAGGTAATAAGGTCCTATTTGTTTCAATCATCATAGCCAAGCTACTATTTTGTGAAACTGCGTGCCTACTACGTCCCGGTCGAGACGACCTATTTGTGCTACAGCTACTTTTTGCCGCGGCACTATGTCTTATGGCCATCTAATATGGCTTTGTTCATCGGTAATTATCAATTAATATATATATATATATATATACATATAAATATATATATATATGCCGTTCCTTCCGGGTTGCGATTAAATGGAGTTGGATTCATTTTCCAATAAGATAAAGATCCAAAGCATAGCTCAAAATTATGTAGAGTATATTTAGAAGAGAAAAAGGCACAAGGGGTGTTAAAAACATGGTTTGGCCTCCTCACAGTATCTCAATCCCATTCAACTTTTGTGGGAAGAGCTTGATAGGAACGTCCGTAATCGTGGCCCATCCTCGCGAGAAGAATTGTGGAATGCTTTATGCGAAATTTGGAACAATATATCACAAGACACCATTAACAAATTGATTACCCGTATGCCGAAACTTGTGAAAAAACTCATAAAATGAGGGAGGATGTTTTGATGAAAAATCAAAAAATCCTACTTTTAACTAACTATAGCCTTTGTTCTGAATGGACTGCTATTGATATATCTTTACGCTTCTAAAGTATATTGCTTTGTCAATCAATGTTCTATTAGGTGATTAAACATTTAATAATTTATTGGAGTTTTACTTTACTTTCCTACTTTAATTAAGGTGGTCTTAAACTTTTGGCCTGCAGTGTATACATATTTTTATTACATTGAGAGTAACGAACGAACACACAGTTCACCTAATGTTAAGTGACTCCTGTCGTCCTGCGAGCCATGACATCTATATTAATCCTTGACAAGTAATCACAACGCAGATGCGTTGTCACCCTTGAGGACCGAGATGGAATGCCTCCTCACCAGTAGTAAAGGTCTCCGAATCCCTACCCTCACTAGATGAAACACAGCAGCATTATGCGGCTATTTTACGTTGGTATCCTGTGAGGGCGTGATCCTTCCTCGGTCGAGCTGACCCATTCATTCTGCAGCTAGAAACAAGCTGCAGCGTAGCTCTACCACTGTAAAATAGCAATGAAAGTCGAGATTCGAAAAATAACATTTATTTCCAACACTACATTCATATTCATGCATATTGACAAAATTCTACTTTTAGACGTACATTAATTTTGAGTTGGAACTACAACGAGAAATTAAAGATCACAGAGATACGAAGATGTATAAAAAAACCCACTAACATCTTTTTACTGTTTTTGAAATACCTTATATATATCTTATCCTTATAAATTTAAAACTTTGTTATTGGTCACAAAAGTAAAAACAACATTACCTTAAAATATATTTGCTAAAGTCTTAAGAAATTCAATTCAATTTTAAATATTAGTAAGATTATAATACTCTAAACCAATTTAATTTGGTAACACTGAATTGAACTAAGAATAATAATTTTTGTCATCGTTTCTAAATACCATAGATAACACGAAAAATAGACACGTGAATGACATCGTATTTTCTTAAGACAAAGCCATATTCTCAATAAATTGGACAGAAGGTTGACCGAGTGTAGTTGCATTAATTTTAATTACCTAAAATGCAGACCTGGCAGTGTTTAAATCTCATTCATTAAAGAATACAATAGCATTTAATGAAAGTTTCTTATGAAATTATATGCAAGAGCCTGCTTACATAAATCAAACATGTTTTATTATAAACGAAAATATCGAACTCCATGTTGACCTTAACCAATTTGCATTTTAGCCTCTTGAAACATTCACTAAAAATGTTCCAGTATATTTATAAAATGTACCAAACTATGAAATATTCTATGTACATTTAAATAAATAGCAATTTACTGGATAATAACTTGTGGCGATCTTGGTACATATTTTTATCACAGGGGTAATATATTGATGCTTGAATATATTGAATATTTTGTATATTTATATACAAAAATAATACAATAATATTAAAAATAAGTTATTATTGTATATTAACTATTTGCGCATTTGATTATGGCCAATATTTAATTATTAAAAAAATATACTCGTGCCAGAGATTACATTTTTAAAAAGACTGGTTAATGTAATACGAAATATTTTTACTAGGATAAGAACTGGCCGATTTTTTAAAATATACTACACAAAGTATAAGTAAATATATCTTATTTTTTATAGACTTTATGATTGCACTCGTACCTCATTAACACAATTACGATAAATACACTCGTTGCAAATTAAGGACTTCACCACAATTTTCTTATGAAACAACTAACCAAAAGCCGCGATGAATGAGCAACTACACTTTATATCTAGACAAACACACAAGTACATAATACAATAATAATAATATAATCAATTATAATAAGGTATGTGCTATTTAATATATAAGTTAACCAAACGAAAACAGTCGCAAGTCTTTCTAAACAAATGTGAGACTATCGGACTGATGGTTACTCTAACAACAATATATTTTACAAATGCACACATAAAATAGTTACTCTTCCATCAGTTACATCAACATGGACGACGATAGTTTTCGATGTCGATTAATAAAACCATTGCACATTAGGCCAAAAGCAAACTCGTGAAGTGACGGGAAACAACTTAATCCTATTTTATTTTTATATAAAAAAAACCTTTGAACGTCTATAATTGACTCGTTAATTTGTGACGAGGAATGCAAATTGCAAAATAACACATCAGAGCACTATTTTAATATAACAAGTTTCTTATACACAGAATACACGAGGTCTATGTATGAGAGACTTGTTTTAGGATGCATCGAATTCGAATATAAACAGAAAAAAATTGAAATGTCTCATTACAATTTCTAAAAAAATAAAGTTAAGACAACATTGCATTTAAATTTGTAATTAACATTTGTTCCAATGTGGATGAGACTTCAGAAGCACATTTACTTAGAAATAAACCCTTATAAACATTTGAAGAATGTAAACGTCATCTAAAAGTACGTAAATTCGACTCGGTGATATTTATACACACTATAAATTAATTTCCTTACGAGCATGTACAATACCATCCTACTGGATTATTTCACAACTAAATATATGTGAAGCCAAATTGAAAAAAAACATAATATATTTATAGAATCAATTGAGATCATATATCAAAGGATAAAATTCTTTTCACAAAAATTAACATTTCATATGATTATTGTACTTTATATGGACATTCGAAAAATGTTATAAGCGCTTTGATATCACATAACACGTATCCTTACTCTCTTTTAAATTATCCCTTACATTAAATACACGCGAGCCTCTACACGTAAATGATATGTAGTGTTTAAATGCTAAAGATACATAAAAAATACAAATAATCACAAATCACTGAACTCGACTGTTTGTAATTTAATTAGTCATTAAATAAAATAATTTTTTATGCTATATTAGAAATAAAACAAACTTACTAATTAATTATAAGGATATAACTTACAGTATATTTGTTTCAGTCATAATAAGAGCATAATTAAAGCATTATAACGAAATATATAAAAACGTCAAAGGATAAAACGGGATGATTGACTAAAATTTATCAGATGTACTTTTATAAATTTTAGACAATCGGTAATAAACAAAAATAATATAGAATACAGAATATAACATGGTACAAAGACGGCAGAATAAAAGATGACACATCCGTTCGCACAAATCAGTAACTAAAATTAAAAACTTTCCAACACATGCCACATTCATCTCGCCATGTATATATATACGGATTCAATTTTAAAGCAGCACTTGATAACATTTTACGAACGCAAATATTTTTCTTAACCTAAATAAACACACAAAAATATACACGAATCTAAAACATTATTGTTATAGACATCACATTTCTTAGGACTTATATTTGTCTTGTTGATAAAATTCGTTGAAAATCTTGGTACAATCTATTATTTAATTCAAAACATTTGACATGCAATTTTTCTTAAATATGTATTTGTTGAAAGGAATGCATCTCTTTGAAGGAATGGACTTTATGCTGAATCAAATTGTGCTGCCAACCGTGTGCGACCTGTTACGAGATAAATAGTGTTTTAATTCAGTAATAATATTTGGATATATTAGACGATAAGATTTCTTACTTACGTCTATTTTCTTGAGTGAGCAGTGCCGTCGGAGTAGGCAAAGCGCTGGCCGGTGGCGAACACCAGATATTGCTTCGGGGAGACTCAAAAACACGAGATCCCTGAAATATGAACCGGAATAGGACAATCCGATAGACAAAGGGATCCGATCCATATGCGCCTAAGTTCCAATGATAAGATGGGGTAGAACTAAATTAGAGAAATTTTTGAGACAAGATTTGAGGCAGTACCATTAAAACATTGTGGAGAGATTTAACTAGATCACGCCAGAAGTCGTCGCCGGCCTAGGTGATGATGATAGGAAATAACATTTAAAATACGAAATTGTATAAAATAAGAAATAATCAACAGTCGAAATATCAAAGAACTCAATCAAATAAATAGAACTAAAACAAATATAATTTGTTTCTAGCAGAATTTATGCTATAGCTACGAGAACGAAAATTATCACGCTCTCACTTACAACATACGAGGGTGAAATAGTAACATGTCTTGTTGTCCTGTTTGGTAGGTGTTGAGACCCAGAAATCCTAGTAACTAAATATTCCATTTCCGTCATAGACAATGTTTGTGCATCTTGAATCTTTGTTTATGATGAATTTTTTTAAGCTTCACAGACCGTATCCTTAACCATATTTGCGCTTCTAACTACATGCAAACAAGGCCAAAAATAACGAACGTTACGTAGTTTCAGAATATTAAGTTTATTAATATATAGAAAATAATCATTTCTACCAAGGCGATATGTCTTAAATAGAAATAATGATAAAAAATTAAGTTATAAATACATAGAAGATTGCAGCATAAGATGTGGAAAACCACTTACTGCCCGGTGCCCCTTTTATCATAATCAACCTGGGGTTGAAGAGTCACTGCTAGAAGGTAGCTATGAATGATTAATCAGATGACATTGCAACTGGAGCACGTTCGTATTTTCAGAATACCAGTACATAAGCGGCGTAAATGTGCCTTTGTTTCGAAAAAAAAAAGTACCTTCTGGCCGGGTGGGGTATCGTGGACAGAGTAGTCTTCGTGCAGAGGTGTGCGCAATGGCGGAGGGATCACCACGCCAGCGCATAGTGTCCACTTGCTAGCTTCTAGGACGGTGGTGGAGGTTACTTCGGTAAATAAGGCGCGGTAGCGACGCAACAGATCCACCACTCTCTCTACACCTTAAAAGAAAATTTCGTTGATAGAAACAAGATGTAACCACAAGTAGATATAGCAATCTCTTAGATAGGCAAGTTTTAGGACAGATCTTTGTTTAGTGTGGACTAATTATAGGCTGATATGATGTGATGTAGGCGTGTGTATGAATGTCGTTTTCTTAGAACTAATCTTAATGCGGCGTTATCTGCATAGGAGTACATTTAAGTGTTATCAAAATGGCATTAAATCTTCGTGAGCAGTGCAATTATTACATTTAACTTAATACCTATATTAAAAAGGATATAATAAACGCTACATACATATTACATAAGTGCGTAAAAAAGAAGGCTTACCTATATCAGTACTAGGAAATGCCGGCTCGTAACGTTTCATATACTCATCGCATATATCAACAGCAGAGACTGGTGCAGTTTGTTCGGCGAGAATTTGCGTCACGCGCCATATCGTACGCCAAAGTGGCGTTAATCTGACATGGCGTTCGGAATTTTCCAAAATTCCAGATGATGTCATTTCTCTAAGTACCGGGTCCTCACCGCGAAGACGTCTAAAGGCACTCACAAAATATTCCTCTGTTGAACCTCTGGCAACACTTCTATCAGCGGAGAGTACCGCGCAGGCAGCTAACGCGGCATTAATACAACGCGGCGCATCACCCTCCATATGCACTATCCCGCCCTCTATCCATCCTCCTGCAGCAGCAATTAGTTCTTCAAGTGTATCGACATTCAAAACGTCCGGCAACGGCGGAGCGCCGAATCTAGAAGCGTAAAGCGCTGGTAATGATTTAAACGGCGCCGGTGTAAGCGCTTTAAGTCTCTGCGCCATAATGGCTCTGGCCGTTCTAGCAGCCAATCCAACTCCCCTTTCACCGTGCAGATCACACCAAACTGTCACCGACTCGGGGATCAATTCAAACAGCTCGACTAATTTCACACAACCGTAGTGAGCCACGCGCAATTGTCTTCCGAAGTGTGCATGGTAAGCGGGTACGAAACGGGCGAATTCCATTCGCAAATTCGGCGTGTAACAAAGCAACTCGACCGCTTGCACTGCAAATTGTGAGGTCCTTGCCCTTTCTTCAGGAGTGGGTGTGCGACGTGGTAATGTTATAGTGTTGTCCGAGGCCAGGACAATAGTTTTCGGTGTTACTTGCAGCATTAACTCGTTGATAGTACATAGTCCGTAGTCGACGGGCGTAAACGGTCGACCGAAAGTGGCCTGGTATAGTTGTGGAATTTCGTGCGGTGAGATCGCGCGGCCCTGTTGCGCCTTTAGTAGTTTCACGAGATCAGATGTCCAGCGGCGGCTTTGTGCTGCGGCTGATATTGTTATCACGCGGTATGACCCCGAACCTAGTACCTGTTGATGTATGAAATTATTTATGAAGATTTTGTGATATAATTTTTTAACAGCAATAGTGGTAGCGTTTCATGTTTTATGACTAAAACAATTGTACGCATCATGCGTACAAAGTAACAACCTATAAATATAATTCCCACAGTTGGGCTTAAGTCTCCACTCTAGACGGTGTTAGACATTCCACCACCCCTCTAATCTACGGATTGGCGGACTTCACATGATTTAGAAATTTTAATTTATTTCTTAGATATTGAGATTTCCTCACGATTTATTCCTTAACCACGGAGCACTTGTTAAATAAGCACTTAAAATTTCAATTTGAAATTTCAATGGCCGTTACCAGGGATCGAAGTTGGCTCGCTTGCCGTGAATTAATAACGAGCTCCAGCTCAAACCACTACAGCTCATTATATACAACTATATAACTGTTATAAATTATTACGACCCTGCGTTTGTGCGAATTGTGACGATAACACAGTATATTTCATATCATCGTCTCGATCTTGTATAATACCATCGCCGAAATCACCTTCATTATAATCTTCTAGTATTTTCATTTATATCACAAGCAGAATAATATTCGAAACCAATAAGTTAATATTTAGTTAAATTAGTTGAGTGAAGTGTTACAGGCTTACTATACAGGAACAGGATTCTTTCAAATTACACTTACCACGATCGTATTACTTAAAGCGGCAAGTAGATCAGGCAGTTTTGTAAATCCATAATCGGCCACACGGCACTGGCGGCCGAAGTGATGATGGAACGACGGAATGAGCCTGAAATTAACAGGTATGTCAAAACGATAGTTTGTCACACAAACAAAAAAATTGTATTTATGTACATAAGCATTTATCAGTGGTAGGCCTACACTGCAGTTTTAGCTGCAGAATGAGTGTGTCAGCTTGACCGGGGTAGGACCACGCCCTCACAGAATACCATCGTAAAACGGCAGTTTAATACTGCTGTGTTTCGTCTGGTGAGTGCAGGGATCAGGTGACCTTTATTACTGGAGACGAGGCATTCCATCTCAGTCCTCAAGGGTGACAACGCATCTGCATTATGATTCCTTGTCAAGGATGAATGTAGATGTCATGAGCCGCAGGAATCACTTACCATCAGGTTGTATTGTGACTCTATGAGTTACATGATAATGAAAAAATAAAATAATGGAGTACTTTTTGAAATAGGTCCAAACAAAGTTTACCCTGGAACTCTGCTTCTCCATATTGCAAAGTTGCAGGTTGGTGCTCAAGTTTAAGCTGAGAGCAATATCTACGAAATATATGAATGATTCTAAGATTTTGAAGTTTGCCTAGTAAGGGTGACCAAGGCTAACGTTATCAAGCGCTGCAGAAGTACTGCTAGCGGACTGAAATATGGCCACCAGATCATTAGTTATGGACACAGGAATCGCATTTGGCAACATTCAACTACTCGTAAATATGAAAAAGGTCTGCCCGCTCGTTGCGTAAAAAAAAATATACCGAGCACCAACCGGAGAGGCATAATGACATTTAAAAGGGCAATTTTGAAAATTATCAAAAAAAGGAGTATTGGCATTTTTTATTACGATATTTAACTATGTAAGTCATTGATGATTGAGACCAAACGGCGAACGATGATTCACGAGTCATTTTGTCCGAAAAAATCTTAAAAATAATCTCGGCGTACAGCGTTATGGACGTCGCAGTTTATGTTAAATAATCCGTCACGCAGCTCTATTGTGGTTTGGCGTGACGTCACATGCTATGTAAATATTTTGTTAATTTATTTCTTGCATGCAAGTTTCCTAACGATGTTAGCCAGCCACCACCGCCAATTGGGTGGTAATTTTTACTAACACAAGTACATATATATTTTTTTTAACTCAATTCGCTTGCCTTTCATGAAAATCAAAGCAATAGCCCAGACGTGGACTATAATAATATATTGTGATATGGAGACGTAAGTAAAATGTTACACTAACTTGCTAAACGGTATGGAGCATCGCGGCACAGTCCGCAGAAGATCAATGAGCTCTCGTTCGAACAACGCCAACATGGGTTCCAATGCGGGGGCCGTGCGCGGCCTCTCGCGCTCACCACTTGAACGTGATGTATCACCTGGGACACACATTTATTAAAAAAAAACCATCACACACACTTTATTATATTTCATTTTTTTTTTAAAATAAAGGTGACAAACAATCACACAGTGGTCAGGTGCACTACGATATACTTTCATCCATTTATCTTAGATAAAGAATCATAACACATATGCCTTAACTCCACTGACGTCTAGGAGAAATATACTCTTCACCCACCAGTATAGATATAGGGATCCTGGTTTGTTTCACTCATTAGACGAAACACAGTATAACTAAGCGATAAATAGTAACTAATAAGCTACCTACCTGTTCGTGCTAGTAGTAGAGTAGAAATGAAATACTACGTTCACTGTTTGGCGTACTCGGTAACTATTAAATTTACATACAACTCACAGATGTTATATAACGAAATTATCAAAGTAGTCTTCATTGATTTTGATTTATTTGTACACATACTTTGATTACAATTGGACGGAGGCGTGTCCACTCGGCTTGTGCGCCAAGTAAGGTGCCTGGACGGGCTGTCCTTCACTTCCAAGTTGGGCGCGCTACGGAGCAAGAGCTCCAATGCTACGCCACGTTGCGGATCAGGTACGAGCGGTAAGAACATGGCTTCGTAGCACTCGACGAAGCTATAGTTGAAAAAGTTTGTATTAAGATATAACCATAAGAACTAATTTAAGAGGTCTTTACGAGGTCTCGACTGAGCGCCATAAGCGCTCGGTCACCTCTCAACTCCGGTGAAACTGTCAATGTCCTCGGGCTAACAGCGGCCATCAGACCCAAACAAACCGAAAAAAAAAACTAATTTTGATGTTAATTTAGTCTAATTAAAACACACTAAAATGTGTAACACCCTATGATCATCATTTTAGCTTATCACTAGTCCCCGTTGTACATAAGCGTCCTCCACAGACTTCCATATGGAGGATCCTATCGAGGTTGCCACTCGAGAACCTCTTCCTAAGCCACCTATGTCGGATATCTTAGTTCTTCTGCGGATTTCCAAGTTTTTTTTCGATCACATATAGAAACACCGAGCATAGCCCTCTCCACAGCTCACCGAGTGACTTTAAGTTATCTAATGCGGCCGTGAAGCAATGAAGGACCACGTCTCAGATTCGTACGTCATCACTGGCAACAGGCACTGATTAAATTTTTTGTCTTTAAGCATTGAAGTATATTCGAAAGGAAGATATGACGTAGTTTCCCGAACGCTGCCCGTCCGAGTTGGATCCGTCGATTGACCTCTGGATCGAAGTTGGACTTAACCTAAACGGACTATTTTGCCTTGGAAATATACTCGTCAACGACTTTGACCGAAGTGCTCCCAACAACAGATTTAAATTAAATAATTTATTAATTAAGAATTTATAATTTACATAAAATACGATTTCAGATTAGAAATAGAGAGATAGTCGTGTATCAGTATCTAACTTAATTTATTTCCTCAAAATACCATTCTGATAACAAAACAAATAAAAAGTAAAAAAGAAATGTATATTTTAAACCCCCATTCAATAGAAAATGCAAAACGAGATTTTCTTGTAAAGTAATTTATGTTTTAAATGGAATCTATATTTGACATGTTTTCATTTTGCAATGCTCTGATGATGAAATAATCTAAAAAAATATTCGATTTTTCAGAACATAACAACATGTATGATACAGTTTAACGTAGATTGAATAGCTTTCTATTTATTACTAAACTATTTTAATTAGGTGGAGATAGAGTGAATAGAAAATTCACCCTTCATCAAGAAGCATAAAGTACATGCAGCAAATTGCAGGAACATACCTCAACAATGGCAGGATTCCACCATGACTCTCCAAGAGAATGTGTGCATTACTCGCCAACACCGATATCTCCATGAACACCGGCTGCAGGATTCGACTCCCATCTTCATGTCCGTTGTTCAATATTGCGTGCAAATGACATTTCCACGGCGCCTCCTCCATTTCCATATTGGAAACCGCCGAGAGATCAATCAATTGGACCATACGACCACAACCTTCGTGAACCACAACTGTATCCTTCACTTTAGCTATATCTGATGTGGTTAGGGCACAGCAGTGACGACTGGCGTAGGCATCTCGTAATCTTAGAAGTGGGAGGGAGTAGTTTTGTTGGTCTAAGAGGATAGCTCGTAGCCTTGCTCTTAAGACCTCTAGGTTCGGAGCCGGGGAAGGCCTTCCGAGGGATAGTTCTAGACGTCTTCCAGCCCATTGGTTGTCGAGGCGACGCTTGTGAACGCGTGCGATGGCGAGGCGAGCGTCCCATTCGGAGCGAAATAACACGCTGGCCAAGGGACCATCACCGGCCGCCCAAACTGACACCCGGACCACTGTTACGTATTGGTTGAAGAGCTTCGTCAGCAACTCCTGGAAAAATATGTAGTACATTGAAAAAAAGTAATAAATTAATAGGATTTAGCTATAAAGTTACAGCATTGACTGACAATGCGTGTGCCAGGCGAATCTTTAGGCATGAGATGTTACGGGCCGCAAGAGTCACAATTAGGTGATCTGTGTTCGTTTGTATCCATCTAATAAAATAAAGAAGTTAAGAGAAATGTTTACGAAGTTTCCCTTTGAATTTCTTGTGGAGTCGTCACGAATGTGTTAGCGCGACGTATTGGTAGGGATAAATACCTGAAGGATGGCGGGCTCGTAGGGCGGCAGGTTGGACACGGTGAGCTCGGCAGAGGGTTCGAACTCAGCGTCGCTGTGCTCGCTGAAACTTGCGGAAGAGTTCCAAGGTGAGGCGGCCCGGCTTAGGTTCTCTCGCTGGCGGCTATCGTCGCAGCTATTGCTGGATGAGCAACCGGACCTGTCTAAATTTACTGAGCCTAGAAAAAAAGTTCAATTTTTTTTTTTACTTTTTGAGGCAGTTAATTCTGCAAGCATTAATATAGTAAATAATATTATATGACTTATATAACATATAATAACTGAATTGTTATGTATTTTAAGTGCGGATTTACCACGCTAAAGAGGTCCACTGTAAAAAATTATTTAATGTCCAACAATCTGATATTCTCTATAAAGAGAAAGAAGTATTCAAAATGTTATGTGCTAAACGGTCAGTATAAATGCATTAAGCATTCTTTTTTGGCCACGTGCAGTAACGGGCACCGTACCATGCTTGGGAGTCAATGGTTTGATCCCCTGCCGATAAAGGATATTCGTGCCGCAGACTTTTTGGATTTTTGGATCTGTGAGTGTCCGTCTTAGCTTTCCTCCATTCTGATTGCACGTGTGTTAGATCAGATTAATGAAGGGAAGAAAGTGAAGTAGCGTGCCATAAACACACTTACGGCACGCGCTAAGATTGCGCTGTTGTCAGACATTAACTTCTGCGCGTGTAATTGACGGAGCTAAGTTCGGTACCGAAAAGTATGCAATTAGTTTAATTTAAATGTCATAAAAAAAATTACAAAGAAATTTGATGCATCGACTTACCATGGGTGCCCCTGATTTTGCGCGGCTTTGGCGCGGGAGGTGGACAAAAGTCTAGCGGCGGTGGCGTGGGAGCCGGCAGCTGCTGAAGTGCTAACGCCCAATTGCTCGCAATGCACCTCCGAGTCGCTTCCACACCGTTGCCGACCTGTGTTAACATACAATAAACGTATATACTTACGAATCATAGTCCCGATTCAGTATATAATTATGGCAAATCATACCGCATGAATACATAAGCCTATATAGTAATGCATAATTATATTTCTTACATGAAATCAATTGTTTTTCTAATTATTTGTTAATGCAGATTTATTTAATAAACTTTACAAGTATAAAGAGGTTTATGTTGATTATCACAGTAAGTGATGAATATAATTTTTTTTTTCTCAATTAAAAATTTCCAATTATTGGTGACAATTGAAAAATCGGATTTAAAAAATCTTAATAATATTAAATTTATAAATTTTTAATAATAAGCAAAGCTGCTCGGTTTGTCTCTAATCTAGATTAATTTTCGTATTTTGTTGTTAGCGTGTTAATTCGGACGTGAACATTTTTTACCGTGATTTTTTGTGAAGGTAGTACGAGAAAACTAGCTAAGATTCTAGTACGACATTAACAGAGCCGTGGTAATTCTGTGACCGGTCGCTCGATTTTCACGTCACGACAAGAAACGATATCCATGTCAACAAACGATAAGTTTCTCTTATCTTAAATGAAGGTTTTATTAACCTTGATAAAATGATATAGTAATACAAAATGTATTGCAACGTAACTTACCTTGTCATTGTGTTTTTTTAATTACATTGAGAGTAACAAACGAGCACACAGTTTACATGATGGTAATTGATTCCTGCTGCCCAAGACATCTACATTTCTTTTCTGACAAGGAATCACAATGCAGATGCGATGTCACTCTTGAGGACTGAGATGGAATGCCTCGTGATCAGTAATAAAGGTCTCCGGATCCCTACACTCACCAGACGAGCCCATTACATCTACATCTACATTTTCATTTATTCCTGACAAGTATCGTATTTAAATAAGTATACAGACTATACCTATATCCTGCCGCGTGTGTAAGCACTTACCGAGCCTACGAGTAATTACTAAACAGATTGTATTCAGATCTTCTATAGTTAGACGTCTATAATTTATAAGCCGGAATTATTTCGATATTTGTCAAGCAAGTCACCACGATAGGAATATATATTATTGGAAACATAAATTGAAATTCTAGGTGAAGCTAGACAGACCAAAATGCAACTGTTTCTGAATACCATGTGTATTCATAAAATGTCAAGTTGTGCGTAAGTTTTTGTTTTATAAACTTTTAATTAACTTTACTAGTTTAATTAACGTTACATAAATATTTACCTCACGTAAATTAAAACGATTAAAAACTAGTAATCACCATGAAAAGTAATTATGAACAAAAGAAATTTACAAAAGCAGGTTAATTGTCTTGTTTATTATTTAAAAAACAATAAACAAATACATTAACAATGTATAAAATATAATGAAACAAATCCCTAATTTATTATGAAAGAAGAAAAATATGTTATAAATCCAATAATATCATTGTATTTGATTAACTATTTATATGAACTAGTGCATATTGTTGGTTACATTAAATATACAACAGACATAAAAAAAGCAAGTACAAAAAACTTAAAGATATATTGAAATGTCACTTGATCTTGAAAAATATTTATCATTGTTAAGAATGCGCATATAACCTTATACTTTTTATTATCTAAAATAATAATTTATTGTTTTAAATACTTTCTATTTTATCATTACTGTAGTTGATTTTTAATTTTAACTACGTGTACTAGTCAATATGGTAACTTTAACGGTGTTATTTAACGAATGTTTATTAAATTTAACCGATTTCTTAACAACATAAATTACCATATAAACAGAATAGCATTTATAAGAAGCTTATTACAAGTAACTACTTTCTTATAAACTACTACTGTTATTTAAATTATTTCCTGAATAAATATATTTTGTAATTTAAGACGGCATTTGAAGCTCTGATATTGCACTGTGATTTACGAATCTATGTTTATATTTCTAGATATAGGTACACAGTAATCTGGCACTAACTACCATATCCCAACGATTCAAATTGGCAAACCACATTAACTATTCATGACACGCCAAGATTTTTTAAAGTTTCTGCATCGGAATCTGTTATGTTTTTATTTTCATTTGACTTCTACCACGACACTATTTTTATGATCCGAAATTTATATGCGTACCTTACTTTTATATCTGAAGTTTTGGCTGGGATATCTTTCCCATGGACTAAAAACTGATGTTTGTAATCCTAATCATTATTTCTGTTAAATTAAGTAGATAATTAAATACCTCATTTTTTTACTAAAAATTTACATGGAAGATGCCGTTATAACCAGTTTTTGGTTGGCTCGATCAGGCGGCAATGACTACGTTTTAACAGAATCCAAATAATATAATGGCTGTTGTGGTTCCATTCAATATGGTATCCATATAATATTATTTATAGACCATATACGCCATTTTCTTATCTATGACCCAATAGAAAAAAATCATAAATTTTTTAGTTGCTTCGCTCATAAAGGGATTCATTCAAAAATTTATAAAGCCTGAAAAACATGGCCCTGATGGAATAAAAAATAAACGCAACAAACTTGCAAAGCGGTTCACTCACCTGATGAATCTGCTGTGCTGACAATATGGGCGGATGCGACGGCTGCGTGGGGGCAGTGCTGTATCCCTCGTCGCTCGAGTACGTCGCCTGGAACGCACCCCGTGCGTATCTCGTACTGATCTTACGTCCGAATACGTCCTCGCCCTCCATACGCTTTAATGCCCTGACAGTTTTATTGCAATTTATATAATTTTCTTAGATAGCTTTTTAGTTTAGAGCCTATTTTTTTGTAAATATTATCCACTGTAGATATATTCCATACAACATTAGCAATTGTTCTATATAATATTAATAAAGTTACACTGACCTAAAAGAATTAAGTTTGAATTTGTCTGGAGTTTGGAGGATATGAATAACATTCCAAAAACATTTTTTTTACATCAGTCTAGAGACTGATATAGATTTGCTTATGTAATAAAAGGCCGTTCACAAATTGTATTTGATATATAGATATAAAAACATCACTATGGATTATTCCGACCACGGTTTCTTCATTGGAATATCAATTGCTACCATGTTTTATTAACGCGGCAAAACCATACAAATTACAATTTATAATTTGTGAGCAATCCTTACGAATGCATTTAAATCTAACACAGTTACAACTTGTTTCTTTTGTTATATCTCGTTGTGTGTAACACTAAACACATATATTTATACGAAAATACTACAACTTATTTAACTATGTACATAGAGGTTCGTCTATATAGATAAATAAGTAGTTAACGGTATAATAACGATTTCTTCCTCTCTCATTTAGACAATATCAAGATGAGTTTGTGTCGGAATAAGGTTGGATTAGATAAAAAATAATATGACCTAAATATTTTAAATGGTACATTTAATCTGTACCATCTAGATTAAATGTTTCCTTTGAAGTAGGATTGCAGATGACGAATAAAGTACAAAATATTTATTTTTATGTTTTTACATTTATAGATATAACTATTTCATAAGTTTTAGTACTAAAATACTAATCAATAAAGATCCCGTTAAGCCAGAAACTATGTGCTCAATTTAATTTAATTCTCGGTGGCCCTGCCGTATCCACTATAACGAAAACAGGAGCCATAGACAAGTGTTATGGGGACAACTAAAATCAAGCTAGATATAAAAAAAAATGTATGAAATATAATCATTAGCTTTAATTAAGATACGAATCCCGTATCTTAGCTTCCTGACTGAACTTGTCTGACCGCTAAAGCAGAAGTCTCGGTACAATAAAATAAAAATACATTTATTTCATAAGATATCATTTCAAGTATTACAGTAGTAGAATTAAGAGTGCAGCTATTATTGAGTCTGCGGTACGAATGGTTCAACTCGATCCGTAGAGGAGCACGCCCTTACAGAATACCAGCATAACACTGTGTTTGTATAGGGAATCGGAGACCCGATTTCAGGAAACGTGGCATTCTATTTTAGTCTTCAGGGGATCCCTGTGGCAATTAGAATCTTTCTTCAGAATAGATGTATACATATATTTATAGGGCGCATTGTGTCCGGTTATGAACCTCTGATAAATTTAGAAAATAAAATAGTCTCTTTTACAATAATGCACTTGTGGTGTAGCATAGTGATAAGAACATATATAATATAACTACGTAATTACATCGTCCCATAATGTTTGTTTTGTATAGAATTAATTATAAATATTTTTTTGCTATAAGAGTCTTTCTCATTGAATAACTTGTTTAAATGTTTCAACGTGTGGTTTCAACGCACTTAAAAATGGTCAACTTATAACTCAGTTAAAAACATAACCTCTCATATTCACGTGTTGATTGATGCTCACAAGAATGACCTTTATTACCGGTGACGAGGCATTCCATCTCAGTCCTAAAGACCTCCAGCAAAGCGTCTGCATTATGTTTCCTTGTCAAGGATGAATGTAGATGTCATGGGCCGCAGGAATCACTTAATATCATGTGAACTGTGTGCTCGTTTGTAACTCTCAAAGTAATAAAAACAAAATGTGAGGACTTTTGTAAAGTGGTATTCCTACTTTAAATTTGTTTAAACTATAATTAATATATAAGCATGTAAAAATGTTGCAATAAGTTAGTTGTAAGTTGATATTTATCAGAAACTTGTACTTTTTTTCATATCATATGTATTGAACTTTCTCTACTGTCCATCCTTCTATTTCTTAGTGAGTGTACGTCTATAATACTTCCTTGCATGTTCTTCTTAATGTGTTTCTAGCAAACTTATTATAAAACATAAATAAACTTTAAACTGTGCTAAAAATGCTACAGTTTCTATAGCTACCACCACACCTCAATAAAGCACTTTTATAAAGTAAGAAAAACGCTACGCTTTACAACTACGTGTAATATCACTCTGGTGACACTCGCCCTATACAGACAGACCGACGTTTAAATTATCTACGAACAATGATGATCGATTAATGTTGAAGGATAGCTAAATTAAATTACAGTAACATCGTAAAATAGCATATGAACAGTCAAAAACGGACCTAGAAGCGTTCCATATGATATAAAAATGAAAAATAACAGAGTTTAAAACAAGCGACACCTATACTTGAGCTAAGGGCATTATTCGTATGTCCACGCAGATGATATAAACCTAAAGTCGGAATAAAAAATGGACCGAAGTTTTCAGCTACATTGTGGCTCTACGTTGATCAACTAAGGCGATATTGATAATTACATACGCACTAAATATGGAACGCCTCATTAAACTAAACGACGCGGCTTTGTATTATTTCGACGATAAATATCAAAAGGTAATTAACTATTATATATATATATATACATATATATATATATAATTAAAATATACTAACACACACAATGCTTACAAGAACAAACAAATGACTATCAAACTCTTAACAAGCGTATTATGACACGCGTCAAGCAGTCGAAGCTACCGCCCATCTTGAAATACATACAGATATCTGCCGAGTAGAGTAGGCGAGAAACACTTTGGCACTACTTTTCAATTATTGTTTTACATTCTTTTGTTCCCCATAAATCCAATAATTTTAGGTGAGAATCAACACGTTCTAAATTCTATCAATTGTGTGACTCGTTTAATCCTGTCCAGTGGTGTAATATAATTTATTTATTAAGGTTTATTAATATAATTTATAATCCGAAGTGGCAAATCAAAAAAAGAGATCGTGGAATCGAGTTATATATGCATGAAACATATCATGCGTGTAATCGCTATAGTTAATACACGGTAAATCTTTCGGTGTATCCTACTATCAAAGCATGAGATTAGTACAAAAAAACCGTTACGGACTGATGTTAACTTTACAAGTATAAAAGTGGCAATTTAACGTTTTGATTAAAATGTAAGTTAGATTAAAATTTTCTATCAGAATACAAAGGTATTATGTAAAAAAAATGTAATTCACAAGATATTATTTATATATTTATAGACGGAATAATGGAACGATATGGGATTAAAAAAAATTGTCACACTGTACATAATAAAGAATATCAAGAGTGGCAAAATTTAAATAATAAAATTTTGAATAATATATATATATTTTTTAATTAGCATTAAGAGTAACAAACGAGCACATAGTTCACCTGATAGTAAGTGATTCCTGCGGCCCATGACATGTACATTCATCCTTGACAAGGAATCATAATGCAGATGCGTTGTCACCCTTGAGGACTGAGATGGAATGCCTCGTCACCAGTAATAAAGGTCTCCGGATCCCTGCACTCACCAGACGAAACATAGCAGCGTTAAGCTGCCATTTTACGCTGGTATTCTGTAAGGGCGTGATTCTACCCCGATCGAGCTGACCGATTCAATCTGCAGCTAAAAACAAACTGCAGTGTAGCTCTACCACTGATGCAAATGCTTATAAAATTTATATCTTACACGGGTCGAAATACAGTAAAGATTAAAATTCTTACCCCGATAGCAACATTTTACACTAATTTATCACTTATTACTATGAAATCATTAGACACGTAACAATAAATTATTAAAGCTATGGAATTCAACACTATTCTTAAACTAATATTGTAAAATACTTTAAGGTCTTCTAGTTGTGCTTGTGCCCGGCGATGCAATGATCGTTTAAAATTACAGCAGACAAAGGAAATTCAAAATTAAAAAATTAGGTGGGTAAATGTAAAAAATATTTATCGATTTAATTTTCTTACTGTAATCGAGTTAAGGAATTGCAATATTGATATTTATAATCTGTTATTGTATAACGAAAACTCAAATACGATTTATTTTAATTACGAATGGTGTTAAAAAATACGGGAAACGTCCCCGTATTCATTTTCATTATTTCAAGACATTTATTTTACAAAAACGAAACATTTAGTATGAATAAAACGAAAATATTTCTTGGAGTTCTTTTGGAGTTGGTTTTTTTTCAAAACGCTTATTAACATCAAGAATTATGATTGTACGAGCGATACTGGAACACTTTTTCAACAAAACCATACCAACTAAAACACGAAAGGGAGAAAGAAGGGCCTTTCGAAATGTATTTATTTTATAGTTTCAATAAAATGATGATTATGTAAATATTGATGTCTTGGAGTAGAATACGCGATGAATTGAGCTGAGATATATTATCTGTGACGGTATATTTTTTCTTTTGTAGATTTTGATAATTGTCTAACTAAAAGACATATATTTAATTTACTTGTATGTAATTCACTTATTTTGTAAAAATGAAAACATGAAAATAGCCATATTTTTTCTTCGCATTAACTTGTTGATAAAGTTAAGTATAAGTTGACTTTATCAAATTATAATTAACTGTATCAACATGTAGTATATACAATACTGTTCATTCGAAGCTTGTTAACTTAAAAAAAATGTCTTATGGACTTTTTTTAGTTAATACAGAGGCTAGGCGCAAAGATTCAATAACCCGCTAACGGGACTACGGTCCATGGAAGGATTTGATAGGCAAGATTAAAATATATTTAAGAAAATGAACATACCTAACTAAAAACCAAATAATGGCTCGCCTGTCTTAATATAAGACACTTTTTTTTTAGGCGATTTTTTTATTTTCGCGACTAAAAAAGACTTAATTCTATTAACTAAAATTATTGATAATTTTAATTAGATTCACACTTAAATTTTGTTAAAATACAAAGGTTATCGTGTATAAGTGACAATTGAAAAAAAAAAAAACTGTAAAAGGCGTGTATAGGTCAGAATCCCCAAAAGATAAAGCGAAGATCTGTGGAAGTTGATGGATGCAGATTCCTTGGAATCATGCTTTTAACGCATCTTTGGGGAATTTAATATTCAACAAAGGAGCAATATACGATGAAGAATTAAAAAGGCGCTACTTTTCCGAGAATCTATGTTATCTACATTTTTATTAAAAATAATTACCCGCTTTTTTGGGTCAGGCTTAACAGCGATAATCTGATAATACATACTTGAAGACGGTTACTTACTTTAATAGTATAGGTAACTTTACTCGAGACAATGTAAGTGCATAAACCAAAACAAACAAAAATACGAAAATGACAAATAGTAATGTATATATATACTGCAGTTATAAAATAATCCGTTTTACATTTTTTTATTAATCAATTTTATTTAAATCTATTATTTTTATTGTCAATGTTGCAGTATGCTGATAATATAGCAAATAGTTCAGCCATATATTTTTATCACAGTTATACTGTCACTATCTACAGTGTTAAGGAATATCTAACACTGTCATTATACTGTACACAAAGTTATGTAAGAAACAACTTTCACTTAACTTGTTATGAGGTCATTCGAGTCAAGGAAGCAACACATTATGTATTTAATGATTTAAATAAACTTTGGATCCACATTATGACTGTAAACAATGATAAGGTAATCGGCATTCCAAAATGTTAAATACAAAAAACTCAAACTTACATTATATAGAAATTAGCTTTGTAATGAAGTTCATAAATGCATAATTATAAAGCAAAGAAATAAACAATTTGTTATCCATTCATTCCAGTCAATAAATCATAATGTACATGTAACGGCATTACTGAGATGATATTCCCTTGTCACCAGTGAAAGTTCTTCAGTTTCTTTTACTCACTAGCGCTTACCATACAGCAGCACTGAATTATTATTTAACAACCTAATCACCATATTTAAGAGCAAAAAAAACATTTTACCTTGAAGTATGATCTGGTGTAGGAAATCTTAAGACGGCAGTGGGTGCAGTCACCCGTAGCACCTTTCCACCACAATTGTCAGCCAACCTACGCAAACGCCGAGAAACCCTTTCTGGCGGCTTGTCCATAGGAAGATTTGAGACTTCCATTTCACATGTTGGTTCCTCCTCTTTAGTTTGAATCACCTAAATGATATAACAAACTTTCATAGAATTTTTAAGTGGATGATTCTGATTATCTAAAACAATTGTCAAGATACAAAAACAAAATACAAAATAACTATATCATATTTTGTTCTGACGCGACATTTGGACAAGGAAAGGCTAATCTTTTAAATATATGTATATATATATATATATATAGTTACTCTGTACATACATTTTTGAAGGAACAGGTTTCTTAACTTTCTTTTGTTTAATTTTAATTGATAAAACCTATACACATAATAAACAGATTTTTGTTTATATGGGTGTACATGCTTACCTCTGCAGTGGCCGCAATTTTGATGTGGTTTTCAGTGATGTATTGAGATAAGCTTGGGCTATATGAAGGTAAAATTGAAAGAACAGCTAGCTATAATATCATTGAAAAATTTAAAAAGGCCTTGTAGACCAGTCTGGAAAGATATCGATAACCAGGCCAAAGCTTACACATGGCTGTAGCACTGAAACAACTTTTACTTAGGTTAGATGTTTCTGTGCATGATGTATTGAATGTGTATACAAGCTTTTGCTGGGCTTTTGGTGTTTGTTTCATTTATTGATTGATAAATTAAAAAAACAATTATAAAGTGAGTCTGTCACACATAGATGATATATATAGGTATGTATGAAATTGCAGACACAGCTTATATATTTTAATTATTAACTAAGATGATGAAGAATGATATAATAATGATTTGATGATTACTGGAATATATTACTTGTAATATGCAATTTTCACTCATTTTATAATTATAACAAAGTTATACCATCTTCAAATAAGATAGTGTGTCACAACTTGTTAAATATTCTGTACAATACAGATACACTTATTAACAATGAAACAGGATATGAAATAATGTGAAATAATAAAATTAAGACCATCATACAATCAATTAAAACATTTCTAGAATAGCTAAAATATTTAGCAATTGTCTATTCTAAAAACTATGTATAACTTTATGTACCTTTGGATTTCTCGGCAGATATTTAGTAAGCTCATTGTAGCAATAATGAGATGAAGCACACGCAATCAACGCAGAAGATGTGTTCTGTTTGTGCACCAGTATAACTTCCACATTTTTCCTGATTAAAAGTAAATAGATCAATTACTAATAATATGGTTAAGTAAAACAAAATCTTATTTCAAATTATACTAACTGTAAATATTATGTGTTGTATAGGATCATAAAAACAAATATGTTTCTATGTAACATACTTAATTTTATGAAGCAAATATAAAACGGGGGAGTACATAAAAAATTAAATAAATATACTGGTACCTATGGCGAAAATCGGATAAATCTGCAGCAAAATTAATATCTCCTGAGATCAGAAGTAATGCTGCTGGCGCTGAGTGAAGCTCACCAAATCTTCTCATACATTGCCTCAATTTCTCATCAGCTGCATTCTTCTGGGTTCCACAGACATGTATTAGGCTTACCTATATACAATTATTTTAGTTAACTTTTAAAGTCACACTTAATATTTATTGGGAAAGTATTATCCATACAAACATTCAACAGTTATATATTTAAATAAATAATAAAGGACAAGCAAATTTATTATTATATAAAAAATAAATTTTAGATCATACATAAATATACAAACAAATGATTTTATAAAAAAAGGGAAATCTGATTTGTAAATGGCAGTAATATCTTATTATCACAGTAGCATTACTGCTTTAACATGTACTTTAAAAAAAACCACTTACTTGAGCATCATTGAGTTCTTGTAATCTCTTTGCAGCCTCTTTACGTACATCACATACAACAACAAAGTCAGCTTCTCTTCTCCCTGTAAGAAATTTGGCTCGAATTGCTGCAACCACATCTATTGCAGAACATCCTCGAGGCACCTAATTAAAGATAACCAAAGCTAAGATAATATTCTGATATCAACTTATTAGCCCAATATTATTTAAAATAAATGAGTAAAACTTATAGATAGTGTTGAAGAGTTGGTGTAATACCTGGCAGTTTTCAATGTCCCAAAATATCCCAATAGGCACGCTGTAAGTACACCGCTGTTTGTGATGGCGAAAACGGGGTCTCATTCTAGTTCTCTCTGCTATAACTACCCCCTCATCTCTTATGCTATTACTATTTTCATCCGATGTTTCATCTTCCACATCTACAGAGAATTATGTTGTTACATAAATTCCACAGGGCCATATGAGTGATTGTTAGTAACCAAATAATTTATAAACAATAAAACAGCTGTAACGTTATTGCTCACCTGTTATCCACAAACGAGGAGGCAATGGTATTTTCAAAACAGGACTGGAAAAAACATTTGCTAGTCCTTGAACAGAACGACTTCGTGATTCTTTAAAGTCATTCATCCCGATATCATCTAAATTTCTTGTCAAACTCATAATACAGAATAAATTTATCAACCACGACTACAAATTTTATTCCAATTCATAGAATATGGAACAAAGCAATAGTCTAAATGAGGCTACGTGCTTATTTATAAATGAGAAGACGTAAAAGACTTAGAATTAAACTAAACACTTAAACTACTACTTAAAATTCTTAAATCTGATAGGATTTGCGTCTAACATGTAAAACAATTAATAATACAAAACGTAAAAACAAATCATGACTTTGCTACGCCATTTCTACTTTACAACAGATTGTGTTGAAAAAAAATTACATTGCAATCATAAATCATAACAACTTTTTATTTTACTACTGGTACTTTGGAACGGCAAAAACATACATCTTACAGCCCATTTAATTTTCTACGAAACTATTTTATTTTTTAAAGAACGTTCCAGGATTGAAACTTTAAATGTTATAGTTTTGTTACATTAAATATATTTTTCTCAAAATTTAACTAATAAAATATCTGTTGAAGGTGATTAAACTATTTTATTTATTTATTTGTAGATAAGAACAAATAAATAATTTAGTTAAAAGACAACTGCACGTTTTGTAGAAATTAATCGTTAAACTCCATGATTTTATTTAAAAATTAGGTATTAAACCTGAGTCAAAATATACCCTCTTTGACTCAAGATTAATATTTATTATAAATATGTCTAATACTTATCACAATTTTTCTCGTCATGACAATGGCACGATTATTTGAACACAAATATTACGTTATTATTTAGATGATGATGATGATATCTTCTGGTTTTTACCAGATGACATCAATTGCGCAGGATATATTAAGTGACTACAGGTATCTTATGTAAGTATTCATTCTCTAAATTATAAAATAGCTAATATTACTAACCCTTGTGATATCATCTGGAAAATAATTCCAAGGTAGTGTAATTCAGGCATTAAATTATTTGGCAAGAAGTCGATAAAGTGTACAGAAATACTGATATTTTATTAAATGACGAACAACAAAGACTTTGTTATTCTTGATATAAAGATATCTTGGAATTTATCTTTAAAATAAGGTGATGAAATAAATGTATAAAATGGGGTAAATAAGAAGCAAAATTCTGGTATTATGCCTTTGCTATAAAGAAAGCCATTAAAGCTGAGATCAATACTGGGAGATATGGTTATATCTACGTAACCTAAAAAGTTACAAAGCTGTTAACTCCGCTAAGTAGAATGTTTATGTGAAGGTGTGCTTTTTGTGAGAGCTTTTAAAATTACAAAGTAATGTCAAATTATGATATTGAAAGGTATATACACCATTCAGCAACTAAAAGTACAACAAAAAAATACAATAAACTCATACTATATACTACACAAATCTTCATGCGCGTGGCTTATTTTAATTATTTTTTTCTAAATCTTTACATATTATATTTTAAGGTTTGTTTGTTTTCACTTAGAGAATAACGTTACTAAAGCGCGGCTAATTCTGAATAATAATTCCGGTTGTGGATATGAAACCAATATATATTATTTAGTGACCATTATCACCACCACGTTTCATCATTATATTTATGGCTGTAGAACGTCAGCCGTATTACATAAATGTTTCATTAAAATTTTTGGTTTGTCATTTGTGTCTGTCATTGTCAATTGAATGAGGTTGCGGATTGTCAGACCAACCATCATACGAACAAGACCTGGCTGTATGGACTAAAGTCCTTTGCCTTTCCCATTAGGGATAAATTAATATCAATCAATGAATGAGGTTGCATTTACTTTATTTTTGAAACCGAGTATTTATTATTTGAAAACGATTGCATTACGTTATAATTTTAATTATTAAATAAATTGAGTACGTAATTTGATGATATACATAAATTGTTAAGTAATACAAAGATTAATAATTATTGTTGTCGTTTTGTTACAGTTGTGAATAAAAAATGAATACTAATACTGGGAAAATCATTAAAATGGAAGTAAGTAGCTGTAAATATACACTAAGAATTTATCTTCGACCGCCGTGTATCATTATAACATTATTTACGTAGAGACATTTCATTTTTAGTATTGATTTTCAAACCAATACTAAAAATGACTCAAACTAACCGTTTTACAGCAGAGACATTTTCAGAAAAATAAAAATATTTTGCAGTACATATCCATGAAAATAATTAGGATTACTTTTATATATGGCTATGTAGCGCAGTTATTAAACTTATAAAGAATTCTGTGTAGTAATTTAGTGCTATATGATAAACCACATGATTTATCACTGTTTTAAGTAATTTGTTTAGTTTTAACAAATAATTAGAAGTGTTCATATTCTTTAATTGTTAATCGGGACAAACTGCAAGTCATAAGGTTTGAATCTGCCATTCCAAAATTGTTGTAAAGTAATAACACAGTGTATAGGTTCAGATGGGGTGGTTAGTGAGCACAATTGTAAAATTCATATCATTTTAATTTTTCTAAACTAATACATATAATTAACAACATTAATTGTTCTAATTTTCTGGTAAAAGTTTCTTTTAATTTTGTTCTAAAATTATTGTCATAATATTCATCTTGCTTCAACTATTATAGATATAACCTTTTTGTGTATAGAAAGCAGTAACATGAATATAATCTTAAAAAAGGTATTCAACATCTTTAGTTGTAGTATTGCCTTTATTGTAAATATTATTATTATTGTGAATACATAGTCATCATGGCAAAATTGCAAACGGAACTAAGCCCTATGCTCAATGACCTCAATAGTGTCTCCCAACGGGTAGGTCTTACTATAAACGGGGAAAAGATGATCATGTCTAAAGTCCATGTCATACTTTTACCGGTTGCTGTTGGGAGCATTATGCTTGAAGTTCTTTATAAGTATACCTTTCTAAGGCTAAATATGAATGTTAGGTAAGTCCAACTTTGATGCAGAGGTTGATCATTGGACTCAAATTGCAGCCAGTCACTCAACAAGCTATTGAGAGGCGTTTCTCTGCATAATAGTATATGCAATAAAAACATTCATAGTCATAGCATAATGAGGGTGGCCAACATAGCTTAGAAGATTAGTAAGCTGAAGTGGATATGGACTGGCCATATACCCTGCCGGCCAAAAGTTTAAGACCAAATAATTATCCATCAATTGTAGTAAAATCCCATAGGATAATTAAGAGAAATGCACATCTACATATTCTATTATTAGTATCAAATATTTAAAGAAGTCATTCTTTTGTTTACTTTTAAGTTATTGGACAATACTGCGCTAGAGCCAGGTAGAGTCTTAATAATATTTTTATAATGTCCTCATTACTAATTACTTTGCTTTTGTTACATATTGGTCAATAATAAGGATTATTTAGCTCCTGAAAACGCATGTTTCTGACTTATTATTACCCGAGTTTACTTGGGTTATTATTGTTAAATTGGAAGAAATTTTGAAAAAGGAACAGTACAAAAACATTGTAGAACAGAATTCCGTTTTTTCCGGGTTGCGATTAATTGACGATGCATTCATGTTCCAACAAGATAATGATCCAAAGCATAGCTCAAAATCATGTAGAGTATATTTAGAAGAGAAAGAGGCACAAGAGGTCTTAAAAAACATGGTTTGGCCTCCTCAGAGCTTTTGTGGGAAGAACTTGATAGGAAGATATAAGATAGGCCCATCCTCGCGAGAAGAAATGTGGAATGCTTTATGTGAAATTTGGAACAATATATCACAAGACACCTTTAACAAATTGATTATATGATTTTGAACATAAAATGTAATTGAGGATTTTTTGATGAAAAATCAGTTTAGCTAACTATAGCCTTTTTTTGACTAAACTATAGACTGTTAATATTTCTTTATGCTTTTAAAGTATATTGTTTGTCACTCAATGTTCTATTAGATGATTAAACAGGTTAATATTTTATTTGAGTTTTTTCCTACTTTAATTAAGGTGGTCTTAAACTTTTGGCCTGCAGTGTAGCTCATAGAACCAATAATGAGAACCAATAATGGTTAATAAAGGTAGTGGCACCTTGGAGTGGCTGTTGCAGTGTAGGATGACCCCCCCACTGGATGGAATGACAGCCTATGCCGCGAACTATGGATAGACTGTGATGATGCCTCTATCAAGTGACATTTATCATTAACTTTATTAAATAACTATCAACTGGTACACCTTTTTTTAGTTATGTTATATAGTTATATAATATAATAATAAATCTTATAGCTTTAAGTTGTTTGTGATTATTCTAAAATTGTATTTGGTGGTATTAAATGTACTTAATATGTTTTAGGTGGACTATGAAGACACTTGCAATGAAAAAATACCAGTATGGAAATCATGGGCTACAAATGGAAGGGTCCAAGAAGCAATAGATCAGCTACTGGCTCTTGAAAAACAAACTAGAACAGTAATTATTCCTTTACTTATTATTATCATATATACAAGTACACTGCCTGACTATTGAATAGTTGCAGTGTGGCCGTTCATCATAGACTGTAGGTAGAATTTTGAGATAACCAAAATTCTATATATTTTATAGTTATTATGTTTAATTGGCACTACTAGAATCTTTCTCTTATATTATGAATTCACCTTAGATTGGGCTAGGGATAGAAACAATGAATGAGTATGTATTTGTGCTTGCATAGATATTAGTAAAATATCCTTAGTAGTTCGAACTATCTAGTACGAGTCAGAAGATGTTATAGTGGTTGAAATTGTCCAGGATCAGGATGTAACCACCATTATTAAAGATATTATGAAAAACCTTTCATCATTATATTATTACATTCACATTTATATTATTTTTAACAATTTAATTAATAAATTCCATTTTTTTTTATATTGTGCTTTCATCATATTCAAGATATACTTTTTTTATAGGGCGCTGACATGGCATCTACTGCTAGGATCTTAGTGGCCATAGTGCAAATTTGTTTTGAGGCTAAGAATTGGTCAGCTCTTAATGATCACATTGTTCTCCTGTCTAAAAGAAGGTACTTTTAATATCACAAAATATTATTATAATAATAATAATATATATATATATCTATATATTTATATATGTAAATTGTTGATGAAGAGGTATTACACCTTAATATTCGGTGGTGGTAACATCTAATAAACATTAACCTTTCAAGACGCATATAAATATCATTACTTAAAGCTGTATAATAAGCATTACAATGGTTTTATTGTAGAGTTAAACTAACACAGAAGTTATTAAAATATGTTATAATATGTATTTAAAGTACACAAAATAATATGTCTATTTTTTGAATTAGGTCCCAGCTAAAACAGGCAGTAGTAAAAATGGTACAAGAATGCTGTACCTATGTTGATAAAACCCCTGATAAGGAGACCAAAATCAAGTTGATTGAAACCCTAAGGTCCATAACTGAGGGAAAAATTTATGTAGAAGTAGAAAGAGCAAGATTAACCAACATTTTAGCCAAAATAAGAGAAGAGGATGGCAATGTAGCTGAGGCTGCAAAGATAATCCAGGAGCTTCAAGTTGAGACATATGGATCAATGGATAAGCGTGAGAAAGTAGAATTAATATTAGAACAAATGAGACTGTGTCTGGCCATCAAAGACTATGTGCGAACTCAGATTATCTCTAAAAAAATTAACACTAAATTCTTTGAAGAGGACAATGCTCAGGTAAAATTAAGTATAATCAGTATATACTATAAATTTCCATTCTTTTTCTTCAATAATTTTTAATAATTAACCAGGTTTTCTATGAATATTTTTGGCTTTTAAAACGAAAGTCGAAAGTTAATCCAGAAAATAGAACTATGGTATAATGTTGGAATCTCTGAAAGCAAGACCCAATATAAATTTCCTCTCTGCCTATCCCTCTATACATTTGTTTG
This sequence comes from Teinopalpus imperialis, assembly GCA_029286865.1. Classification (NCBI taxonomy): domain Eukaryota; kingdom Metazoa; phylum Arthropoda; class Insecta; order Lepidoptera; family Papilionidae; genus Teinopalpus; species Teinopalpus imperialis. The sequence goes on from JAGSMU010000003.1 coordinate 10,825,739, forward strand.
TCTGTATGTCATTAGAGTGTGATAGACTCTTGTTACATAACTTTGCTTATCTAATTTTTCTACTTAAATATGTATCAAGTAGTTTTGATATAGAGTACATTCTCATTAACATTTGGCAATTTCTCAACAACAATATTGTCAGTAAATAGTTACTATGCAACAGGAGGTTTTGTGTGATTTGGCTTTATGTGACTTGGCTTGACACCATGATAGAAAAATATGCAGACCTTTTGTTTTAAAATAATCTTTTTACTTACAACCAAACTGTGCATGATGTATATAGAGTGCAAACATGATACAAAGTAAATAAGTAATTATTTACTTTGTATCATATAAGAACATGGTTTTCAACTAGTACACTAATTTTTTGAGCAAACTGTCATGAATGTAGGACTTACATAAAACTTGGCATATGCATGTAGATTGATGACAATATGAAGAGATTTATAGGATTTCATCTTTTGGGTCTATCTTCCTCCAAAGTGTGAAATTGCACTGAATTTTTTTTTACTTACCAATAACAAAAATGAGCTTTTGATATCCTCTTTGTTGCGAGTATTTTCGCTGAATATTATAAAAAAATATAACAACAACAATACATTACAGTTAATAAAAAGATAAAAAATATTTATAATTTTTGTAAGAAAACTGCTAATTCAAAAAGTATGTTAAATATACTACTTTTACAGGAGTTAAAAGAGAAGTTCTATCGCATAATGATAGCAGTGGATCAACAAAATGCTCAATATCTCTCCGTATGCAGACATTTCCGTGCACTGGGTGTTGCTGGAGGTTCTGATGCTCTAATTGGCAGTGTTGTCTTCTTGATACTAGCTCCTTATGATAATGAACAAGCTGATCTCACCCACAGGCTAAATGAAGAAAAGGACCTGGACAAATTACCTGAATACAAGTATGTTTTAATATTCAAACTGTTATGCTTGAATTCTTAACACTAATTGTTTTTGTAAGGAAGTTAATTAGTTTATGAGTGGTATGGTCTACTCGACCGGGGAGGAACACGCCCTCAAAGAAAACCAGCGTAAAATAGCAGCATAATGCAACATAAACAACATAACTTTGTTTCGTTTTGGTATGTGTAGGGTAACATTTTAAAAATGTGTTTTTTTTTTAATAAGGATCGATTTTCTTCAATCCCATCATCAAAGGTGTCATTAGTAATATTGTCTGTCTTCGTTTTCGGAAGCGGTCTCCTAATACCCTGTATAGAAATACACACAACATACATCTGAATTTGTTAACTTTATTTTGTTAATTCAAAAACTAATAAAACATAAACATAGTATTAATTAATTGTTTGCTTATAGACAGTTGTTGGGATTGTTCATTAATCCTGAAATCATAAGATGGAATACACTTTGTTCAACTTACGAGAAAATGCTACGCAAAACACCTTATTTTAATGCATCCGAAGAGAAAGGTCTGGAACGTTGGAATGATCTCAAGAATAGAGTTGTTGAACATGTAAGTATTATTTTATTTTTATATTTAATTATATTTCAGTCTATATGTGCACTTTGACTATATTATACTACTTCACTCAATGTTGATAAGATAGTTTGCCTTCTGTATACAAATCTAATAATTGATCTCATTTTGATCATGACATTTACTAAATTAATAGAAAGATAAATAATTCATTCACGTAAATTATTATTTAGCTAAAATACCAAAATCATTGTAGGAAAATTCAGAGTGTGATCCATTCATCATGGATTTAATAGTGAATACTGGTTATCAATGTATGTTCCACTAAATATATGTTTGCTTTATTTATTTATTTAAATTTTATGTACACAAAGCATTTATATAAGAGAAGTAATATAGGAAGGTATGTACAAAGGCTTACTTACTTAGGCTTAGGTTACTGTTTTCTTAAAACCATAGATACTTTAAAAATATAGCTGTTGTTTTGTATTTCTTTATGATTGAATTATTATAATCCAGAGAACAAGCTGAGCGGATTTCAGTACAGTTTTCATTGCACAAGCTCATTTATATAGAAATATCTATAGAAAATTCTATTGCCCAATACAATCTAACACTGAATATTTGCAGAACATTCGCATAATGTCGATGTACTACACGCGCATCACCATTCAGCGTATGAGCGAGCTGCTGGGCCTCACCGTGGTCGAGACCGAGGAAGCTCTTAGTCAGTTGGTGGTCAGTGGGGTTGTGAGAGCTAAAATCGACCGACCGGCCGGCGTTGTGCACTTCAGGTAAACCTATCATATTATGCATGAATTTTTAGGAAATGCAGTCGTAAAATGTACTGCTTTTTATTCCCTTTTCTACAAATGTTGCCATTGTTAAACTTATATTCAAACTAAGGCAATAATTATGTATTGATATAATAATGTAAATGTAGGCTCAAAATTAAGCAGCGGCATCTTTTGTAAAGCTTCCATAACAGAGATCCGGAGACCTTTGTCACTGGTGACAACGCATTCTATCTCAGTCCTCAAGAGTAACAACGCATCTGCGGTATGATTCCTTGTCAAGGTGAATGAATGTAGACGTCATGGGCCGCAGGAATCATTTGCCATCAGGTGAACTGTGTGCTCGTTTGTTACTCTCAATGAAATAATAAAAAAATAAATAATAAAATCAGTACACGATAACATATACCGCATAATGCTACATTTGTCTATAGTAGGTTTAACCGTTTTGTCGTTACCACTCGGGCGACTTTATAAGGCAAGTACCTCCGCTTGCCGTTAGGGCGACATTGTTGATATTAAAAAAGTTAACTTTTTTTATGTTGCATTATTTAAAAGTGACTTTAAAAAGTACATACATTTTAATAACAGCAAGATTATAAATCTTCAGCTTGCACGCGCATATAAAATTTTGCAAGAGTAGTTTGTAAACATTAGTCAGGAATTAATGGTAGGCCATATTAAAAATTGCTCAGAGTGTAAAGGGTTAATAAAGGACATGTCCCTTGCATGTTAATACTTGCCGTAATCGTCTCGCTTACCCCGCTCACCATTTTAATAGTGGTAGGGCTACTCCGCATCTAGTTTTTAGCAGTAGCATGAATGAGTGGGCTCGACCGGGAGGGAACCACACCCTCACAAAATACTATTGTGAAATAGCAACATAACAACTGGGTGTAGGAATCTGATGGTTATGAATTACAGGTAACGAGGCTTTCCATCTGAATCCTCAGGAATGTGAATGCGCACATCTTGAGGTTTTGTTGTCTTGTCTTTGTCATGGGCTGCAGCTATCACTTGCCATTATAAAAAAAATATTGACGCTGCGTTCAATTACTCTGTATAGATTAAGGTTGCCATGTTAAATGTCCAATGATTTACATGTACATGACTTGGATTATACTTTGCAATTGGCAATTTGTAGAGGAGGTCGTTTGTTGAGTAGATTTTTTTAAATATAAATATAGGCTTACGTTTGACTACAATTTCGCTTGATGGAAGTCGAAGAGGCCTACGACGGTATACGTTTGCCTAGAAGGTGTCTGTTCACTTTGGCCTTAAAGATGTCCAGATTATAGCATTAAAATGTCCAGATTATAGTATATATTAATAGTGGTAGAGCCACACTGTAGTTTGTTATTCTAGCTGCAGAAAAAATGAGTCAGCTCGACCGAGGTACGACTACGCCCTCACAGAATACCAGCGTAAAATAGCAACATAATGCTGCTGTGTTTCTTCTGGTAAGTATAGGGATCCGGAGACCTTTATTACTGGTGACATTCCATCTCAGTCCTCCTCCTCCCTCAAGGTTGACAACGCATCTGCATTACGATTCCTTGTCAAGGTTGTATGTAGATGTCATGGGCCGAAGGAGTCACTTGTCATCAGGTGAACTGTGTGCTTGTTTGTAGCTGCCAATGTAATAATAATAATAATAGTGATGTTGATATAACTAAGGATGGTGATCCTGGACAGAGAACGCTCAACACAAAAAACAAAAAATAGTGGGAGTATGGTTCTACATCAGTCGAGTCGATTTATTTATACTGCGTGCAAGCGTACTGCAGCGTGGCTCTATCATGTTAAACATTATATCATTACCAGCCTGAACATGGACTCGTCGGACCGTCTGAACGAATGGTCGAATAACCTGAACACCCTGATGCAGCTCGTTAACAAAACCACTCACCTCATCAACAAGGAGGAGTGCGTACACAAACATCTGATGGCCACTGCCGAATGACGTCACTAAACATATTATTTTCAGGATGGATTACGACGATATTTACCGTATCCGTACCGATATATTGTAATTTTATGTAATAAGTTATATTAATAAAGAAATACTTAATTACCGATATTTGTTTTTTTATATAACAAGTAAAATTTATTTATTTGCTCATTTTCATAACACTATTATTTTCTGTCATATACGTTCTAACAATAAAAGTATATCATAATATTTTTTAGTAATAATAAATTCACTGCTAAAGAGTATCCGAATTGGTCTACTCTATACATATGGTCCATAAGGTTGTGAGATAGCTTTTTATTATCTCTCTGTCTACTGGTGAACATAACGTAGCTTCAAATCGAATTATAGGTCGGATATCAGCCTGATGAAATGAGCATCCTTCTTACAGCTGCACAGTTCATGCAAATTTCCAAACACCGCTTTTCCTGTTTAAAATTGCCCCGGGAATCGTTTTGTATCAACGGTTTTAGTGCTATTGTGGTGTGCCTATGACATTTCAGTTGATGTTAAATAGAGAAGATTATCACTCTTGAGGAATAAAATTAAATAGTTCTTTACAAACCATTGAATCTCTGGAGGTGAATAATATCTAGATCAGGGAATTTGAAAGCGGTCGACCCACATGGGTCAATATCGCTTTCCCAGGGGTCGATAAACTAAAACTGAATTTGGGGGTCGACGAGGTCTAAAAATCATTACTATTAATTAATACAAGTAGTTATTTGAAATTTTCAAGATACTGTATAAGATTACGAGTACCCAGTAGAAAGTATCAAGAAAAAAAACTAGAGGTAGGATTTTTAAAGTAATTTGGCTATGGGGGTGGTTATTTATTGTGGCTCTCGCCCAAAATAGTTTGGGAATCCTTATGATATGTAACCATGCGAAACGGTAGAACTTTGCTGTTATTTAACGCCGGTACCTTCGTAGTTGAATTGGTAGAAACCTATCAATTTGAGATCCAACGTTAATACTACGGAAATCCATAAAACCTATCACTTTCCTTTCCTGATATAGATATTAAATTACTGCTGGAATTGGTAAATAATTACGGCTGGCTATTCTGACAAACCATTATATATATTCTATATAAATTAATTTCTAATTATAAAATAATTATTTAAATTTTATTATATCTGTTTTATTCTACCTAAATAATGTAATATAAAATCTAAAATAATTTAAAACGTTAATAAATATTACTATGATCCATTTTTTTTTACAAGTTTCAATATGTGTGTGGGAAACTGAATCTAAATATAGTCTTAGTAAGTTAACGTTTGCTATATCAAATTATATTTTTAATAAATTACCTTCAAAATTACTACATTATTGATGAGTTCTCCGAACCTACCGATACAGTCCTGACAGTAGTGCAATCAAGCGATAGATAAGATAGCCAGATGTGAGACATTTAATTCCTTTTTTATTATCAATTAAATATTATTACACCGTTTTTTCTTACACTTTCAATATAGACTAGCTGAATCATGTTAACGTTTATTGTGTCGATCGCTGTATCCTCATGTTTGATAATAATATTCAAATATTTAAACAGCAAACATAGCCCACCAATTTTTGGCATATACCAGCAAAGAAACAAGGGTTACTGGACTAAATTTATTTTCATGTACATTGTAGTGAATGTAAAACAGGTATGTTTATTATTACACCAAATTGATATCAATATATTTATTTATCTGTGTTTATTATATTAAATTAGTGGGTGAGATATAGTTCGCATGTTCGCTTAAAAGTAAGTGATTCCTGCGAGTCGTTCATATTTATCCTCGATTTGTTTATCTTTGAGGAGTAAGATGAAATGCTAGTATGAGTCGTTCTGGTTCTTTCACTTACCAGCAGTAGATCTGTTTTCCATAGTAAAAACCGTGGTCGTTCCTATCGACCCGACCTATATGTGTTATAACTTGTTGCATAGAATATACGGCGTGGTTATATCATTGATATTTTTATATATTTCTTTGATTTAATTTTCGAACTTTAAATTTTTTAACTCGTAATTTGAGGCCTCTGTTAATATTTAATATTGTTCATCTAAATTGCATTTCTTAATCTTTACACTTATAAATCTTTTTTGTAGTTGATTAACATTGTGAAGCGTATATTAGCCGTGGAATTAGGCCATAGCTCCGATGGCACAGAACACGTTCATAAACACGATTTGAATTTAGAACAGAAGTATTATCTAGGAGACTATTCTAAGGTAAACGAAATGTTTATTTTTTTTTAATGAAAATAGGACTGCGAAGGAAACTCACACTTTTCGTAAGGATTAATCGTAATGAAGAACTTGTCATCCTAGAGGACTTTGATGGAATGCTTCGTTACCATTAATAAGGTCTTCGGTTTCTTTCACTCATCGGACGAAACACGGAGATTTTATCATTTATACGTACACTGGAAACTTCGTGTACTGTTGAAATAGGGTTCCAACTTTTCGATATCGTGTATATGTGATTACACCTAACACCCTGCGAGTTAGTAAGCAACAGCTTGATCGCCCTAATTAAAAATGCCTTTCTATTTTCTTAAATCATAGAACATGACAGATGAAAGCGTCTTTTTATTATTGCCTTCTTATGAATACTATAACGTATTCACCGTGATCCAACAACTGTCACATTAAAGCAGCAACAGAAAAACATATATAATTAAAAGCAGAACCACAGCAGTGATAGCCCCAACAGAGCCACGTGTGTGCAGCATTAAAGAAATACTTCTTTTCATAATTTTATTATTACTTAATGATGATTACGAAATGAAATAAATACCGTATCAATATGTGTTTTAAAAAATTACAATTTCTATTTGTAACAAAATAATATATACAGTTATAATAATCTAAAACTTAAATTGTCAAAAGCCCTGCTTCACCATAAAGCCAAGAACACTGGCTGCAAACCTCGTGTCACTATTAAATAAAAATTTTTTAGGCGGTAGACGGTGTTTATTTCAACGGGCTGTCGAAGGAAGGACATGCGGTTATATGTGGTCTAGCTCGAAGGCCAAAACATTGTTGTGATGCCTTCTTCTATCTAAAGGTAATTCTATTTGTAATATATAAGATATGAGTTATTATGAGGATGTTCTTGTCCTAATACATTTCGACTATGGCAACATTTTATAGTTGTAAGCAAGTTATTGGAAAGAACAGTGCATACGTAACGAGTATTGTAGTCTTTCTCACAAACGCTTAGGCACTCCCCGCGGTCCCTTTTGCATAATTTGTTGAATGTGCAATTCGTCGGTGGAAAAATTAGATACAGGGATGCACAAATATTGTTGAGCGTTGATATCAGGTCTCTGAAAGTAACAGCCAGCTACTCTAATCTGTATTCCAGCTCATCAAAAATATAAGTACTAGAAGCTATTTAAAGAATTTGGTTCATCAGTTGGACATTACATATTAATCTTCAATAAGGAATCATAATGCAGTTGCTTTGTCATCTTTAAGGGACAAGATGGAATGTGAACTATACCAAATCGCCAAAATGTCATAGGTTCAGCCGACATTTGCGCTGGAGCTAGTCTATCACTCTCACCAGTCGGTCGGTCTGTGGGCTGGTTAGAGTTTCATTCTCTTACTTACACCAAAGCGGCTCAACACTGAGCGTATCGGTCCGCTCTGATCACGTTCCTATCTGATAGGACTCCAACTTTATTTTATTCCCGTTTTAAGCGAAAAAAGGTTGCATGCACTTATGTAAGCGTGTTACCGTCGCAGTTATACGTCTATGACAAGTTCATTAGTTTATATAAAATAAATAAAAAAATATTTGGGATAAAAACTAAACCACTAAATGAAACGAACCGACATATATGACTTATATATTCATGTAACTGTTTTTACTAACTTCATGTTGTAGGGTTTTTGTTCCTAAAGTATTGTAACTTTAAGAAGCTGGATGGCCTATAAAATGACAGTAAATAATTTACACAATATTGATTATTTTTACGCAATTTCTTACAGATAGATGGTGAGGATCTTCTTATGTCGCCGAACCTTCCGGACACTCATCTCGAACAAAATACATCAGAGCAGGGAGAGTATAGTGTACAGGGAATTACGATTAGCAACTTTATACCTATGCGTACATGGAAGTTGGCTTATAAGGGCGAAATGAAGTAATTTATAAATAAGTTATATATATTATATTTTATTAACTGATTATATATATTAACTTATTATACTTATTATATACTTAGAAGCTTTTTGGTATCGGCCTTAGTTAGTTATCTCTGAAATATGTTATTAAGCACTGGTTCAACGTTCACCATACCACACCATACGGGTATTGGAGTGTACTTAGTCCTACCTGCACTTACCGGACGCTGTGCTCAAATGCTTTTTGTACTATAATGTATTCTGTGATAACGAGAAGATATCACCGTGATCGAAGTCGAACGAGAGGATCATAAGGAAAGAAAAAAGGGCTTTTTTTACACTTTCTCTTTTCATCTACAGTCTAGTCTATAGAAGTAACATTATGTGCCCACGTCTTCGTTCGCGTAGACTGCAGGATTATCGGTATGTCTCATGTGAACATGCAACATGCAACGCTTTTATTTAAAGAGGAACAATTCCGTCATTCATTATATTTGCATAACATTACCCGTTTACGCAGCACACGCAACGGAAGCTCTCAAAAGGAATATTTTTTTCCGTTTTTGCAAATTTACATTGATGCTCCGCACATATTGTGATGTCTATAGATAGTGATGTCTATGGGTAAATACTTTACCAATAGAACTTTTCAATTCGAACTAGTAGTTGTCTAACTTTATAATATAGAATAGATGTAGAAAACCAGGAAACCGTCGAACTCACGACCACAAATTGTGAGACTTTTTATCAACATGTCAACCTCAATTTTTAAATATAAATAAAAATAAAATATATATAATAGTGGTTGAATCATCATCAAATTGATAGTCCCGATGTGTTTGATGTACATATGTCTGGGACATGACACTACGTCTGAAGCTTTCTCTAGTTTCGTTGCATATATATTTACATCAGACTAGGAGAGGGAAGGGCAAATATTAACTTTAACGTTATCACAGCCCCTTCCGCAACGAGCGGCGGGGCTTAACCGTGGACCGACCAACGTCACAGACGCGCACACAAACTTCTCATGTACGCACACTCGTAAATGCAGACACGCCACACCGCGCTCGCCGGCGAGCGCGACGTCGTCTTCCTCGTACAGCGGCTTACACGAGATTTAATCGTGTTTTAGGCCGCTTCTAAAGTTATCCTGTCCTCCCTTTAGATAGCGATCCGAGTCGAGGTTTCGTACCTCACTATGAGGGACCCTCGGATTGTATTATCGCCCCCTCTGTGGTCGTCGACGTTGCACAGGGGTCGGAGTGCAACGGTGGTGCGGCAGCGGTCTTCGTGCTTCGCTTCGCAGCATCGTCGTTGTCTCCTTACTCGGCGGGCCTCCCGCTCGCGGGTCTATTTAGATAAAGCTGTAGAGGTCACTGGACCAACAGCAATACTCATACACAAAAAGAGAGGGAACGATAACTGAGTGCATCTGTGTTTACGTTATAATATGTATATCTTGCGCGGCTCATATCATCTGGTTGTAACCAAATGATGACGTCATGGCCGAAATTCGTCAGTATGATATATCGACACCTTCATAATATCGACCTGTTGTTTCGTATAAGCAGACTATAGAAAAACATCCTTGTTTTAGATCGAGAACGAATCTAGAGAGAAATGTTAAAGTTGATTTAGCTTTGACATGGAGCGCGAATTGGGCTCCGTTCGAATACGACGTCCACATGTCCCCGCGCAGCATAGCCGACGACATGGCCCGTGAACCCTGGTCCTCTGATTACTTCAAGTTGCTCGAAAAGTTAGTAGCGATGTAATTTCTGTTTTTATTTTTTGTCGACATATGTGTATGTACGTATATATATATATATTGTGTATGTGCGTTGTGATACATGTATTATGTGTTTAATATCTATATGTATTATTCTTTGGTTGTATTAGTTATTTAAGTTAATGCAATAAAGTGTAAATAAATAAACATCTTTTAACTAATGTAGATGCTTAGCTTACTCAAACTTCCGTAGTCACGATGTAAACACTTAACACATAACTTTTGAGGGCTCGTGGGTCTGAATATGTCCGGATAAGCAGAGATGGCTGGAATAACACAACTATATTGAAGTTATAAAAATAAATTTTACTGTATGTTTAGACCTGTTCAAACAAATTACAAGCTATAAATAAATTTGACAACTAAGCTCGTTTTAATACTATAATCATAGTACAATAGTATAAGTTATGTCACAAACACTTCATTAAATAAATTGTTAATAATCGGTCGGGGAAAAAGTTTTTTCGTATTTTATATACAAATTCAAGATTTTTTTTATTATAGTTTATATACATTTGATTATAGTATATATGTGCCAACCAATTAACCAATAAAACGCTTTAACCAATTTTGTGTTACTCTTACTGAGACTGCGTTAAGTCCATAAACGACACAAATATTTTTACGGCTTGTGCTGCATTTTTCCCTTTTTTGTAATAAAACATCAAATTAAAAAATTTAAACTGCTTTTTTTTCAACATTTCTTAACTGAAATAAAAACGCTCTGTTACTAAATAAATAATATTTGGAATTTGGACTCTGTTTTATACATATTCTTGTAATTGCAGACTTCATCAGACACATTATGAGCAAATGGGTTTCATTAAAGGAAAAGCAATCGTTGATGGAAATGAACATGTACTGAATATGCCGTGCATAAGGGACCGTAGCTTTGGTAAACAATTTTTACTATTAAAGTCTCACTGAGTATGTAAAACTCTTGAAATTAAATCCTTAATCCCAAATACAATTCAGCAATGGTGTTTAAGATGATATGTAAATTAAAGGTGTAGAATTCAAATTTTTAATTTTAATTTTCAGGAACATTACGGGAGTGGCGAAATTTCCATCGTTATGTGTATCACTTTATTTTTCTTGAAAACGGCGACTGTATGGCCGTAGGCACCGTCTCAGAACCAACTGTCTTATCTCAGTGAGTCACATTATTTCTACATTTAAGTGTTTAATAATTAGGGCACTCCATTATATCATGTATTTACATTATTGATAGTTGTATATAATAAACTCTTGTGTGGAAAATACTTAAAAATTATAATTTCAACTACGGCGATAGTTTCGTTTATTTTTTTCGCAATATACGAGTATATTATAGATTTGTGGAATCAGCAGTCGTCAGTAGTATTTCCGAACCGACATGACATCTAAACTAATATAGAGCTTCAAGAAAATAGGCTACACCTAAAGGCCGGTAGACTTCTCTGGTGTTATGGTCTTGTAAGTCCACGGGTGGCGGTGATCGCTTACCATCGCAAACCTGATGGTTTTGCTTACACATTTGTCACAAACACTTCATTAAATAAATTGTTAATAATCAGTCGGGGAAAAAGTTTCTTCGTATTTTATATAAAAATTAAAGATTTTTTATTATAGTTTATATATTTATATTGTATATACGTTCCATTTTGTTCTATAACTTGTTGCCATTTTATAGGCAGTGGCATAATCCTATTGCTGTAGAAATTTTGGGACTTCTGATCAAAAAAATTGATAATATTAATGTTAACCTCTTTTGATGTTAACCTAACACTATCTAAAAAATTCTGTAGAGACCTAAATAGGTGAAAATCTGAGGGTTCAAGGTCGAGGCTATATGGTGGAATCATTAAATTGGTAACACTGGATGTAACAAGTGTTACCAAGCTCTCTCAATATTTGCTTTTTCATTTGCCACTTATTCTATAAAAATAATGTCACGTGCCGCAATCGTCACTTTCTCTCAGGTGAACTGGGTGCTTGTTTGACACCCTCAATATAATATAAAATTGAATAACAAACACATTGTCCACCTAAGCCATGTGATAGTTCAGCACATATTCATCCGCGACGAGTTAAGTGAAGACTCGTGCCATTCACGTCCTTCATAGGTAACCATAATGCAGGTGTATTATTGTCCCATTGTTGCAGTTTAACCATCGGATATATATGCCTCAAGGCCAATCAGGCAGTCCTGCCGGTCGATTCTAGCGACTTCCATTTGTACCAACATGGTGAGAATCAAATACTTCCGAAGGATTACGGATTCGTTTTCAAATCTGGTAAGTTTACTGTTAATTACCGAATAATAAAGTTTATGTATACGTAAATAGTGACAAACGATCGATACTTTGCTTCAATATTTACATTTACGAAATTGTTTTTTCAATAGCGATATATAAATGGTAATATATATAAATATAGTTTTATATTTAAATGTTTCTTTTGAAGCCTATATATATATATAGTATATAATATGGTGCCCAGTAACAAAACAAAGAATCGTCTTGTACATATCGTATAACTCATATCAAAAATGATATTATATATACCAGTGATGTCTGTTATATTTGTTTAATTATTTATAGAAAAAAAAGTATTTACTTTCGACATACGCAATATTCAAGTGGATGTCGAAGAATTCACGGCTTCCAAAATTACAATAAAAAAAATCATAATTTATGTATAATATTTACTATGATTTATGGTTTAACGTAGATATTGCAATGACTACATTGTTACACCGTCTGACCTGTGGACGCGCCGTAGAGCACGCAGGAGTTAGATAGACCTCTGTTAATATTTGGTTCTTAGTAATTATATATTTAAACTTTTTCTAGGTGGAAAATCGTATGCCGTTAAGGTAAAAGTGAACGACGAAGATATATTTTACATTGGGAAAGAAAGAGAAGCGAAGTTCTACGAACGGTGGTGTTCCGTTGAAGTGAACGGCTTGAAGGGCTGGTCTTGTGCAGAATGGCATTATAATAATGCGCAGAATAAATATAAGAAACGAGAAAAACTAGACCAGTGAGATAGTGTTATATAAAATAATATTATTTTCTCTAAAGCCGGCCACGCACTTGCAACTCCTCTGGCGTTGCGGATGTTCTTGGCGCTTAACATCAGGTGAGCGGCCAGCCTGTTTGTCCCCTTTTTATATAATTAGAACAAATTTATAATTATGTTGATAATTAACATGTTTATTAATTATTTCAATAGCTAATAAAATGTTTTGAGTATCAGAGTATTTATTCTATTAATTACAATCCATCCGTCAAACTTCGTGGCAAGGCGCCTAAAATGGTGCACGATATAAAATAAAATTAATATACATTTTTAACGACGTTTAAAAAAGTAATTATCAGTATATTCCATCATTACTTCAATGCATTCAATATAATAAGAACTTTCACATAGGATAAAACAAGGAGTGGATAGGATGACAATAGTACACAAAAATTATAAATTGAACGTTTTACAAAATTAATACAATAACAGGTCATCATTAAAAGCCGGTACAATTATTGAATTGGTTGAGACCGTATGTATGTCCTTTCATCTCTTATTCCCATTAAATATATGAAGTTTTTGTAAACTATGAAACAATTGGTTCCTTTAGTTAAAAATCATGCTTCCCACTATCCAACCATCTTTTCCTTGGTCTATCCCTATACTGCATTCATAAAATAATAAGTAATTTTAAATATATTAATAGGCATAAAATTAATAAAAATGCCAGGAAAGTTATGTAAAGATATATTTATGTAAGATTTTATAGTTCAATATCAACTTAATATTATAGAACACATGGACTAGTATGTATGTAGGTAATAATTAATACTTTAATGGATATAATTAAAACACCAAAATAACAATGTAAGCATAAACATCTTTGTTTTTTTTTGTAATCAATTTGATATATACTGTAATTTATAATTACTTCTCAGAAATGAAATGAATGAAAAATACGTCTTTTAGTTACATATGTAAGATGTACAACAAAATATCTTCCATCTAATACATTTCACAAGACATAATAAAGTTACACAATTTTTTTTTAACTATCTTCATTGATGCTTATAGCAAAATTACACAATTGAAGCAAATTCAATATATATATATATATATATATATGAATTTAGGTAAAAGTGTTCCAAATTAATGTTAAAAACTAAATGATAATATAAATATAAAGGGTGCATTTGAGTAATATAAAAACGGATAAGTTTTTAGAGCATTAAAACAACATTATAAGATTCACAAGTTCCTAACGTGCATATCAGTGGAAGCGACTACTACTTTACAAATACACTACACTAGTACAAATGTTATTGTTATAGCATATTCATAAATTTAGACTATGTAGCTAGGCTAGGAGTACATTATAATATATTAAAATAATTTAAATCTCAAAAATAGTGTATGTGTAATTCGAGTACGACAGATTTTACATAAAAAATTAGGAACGCGTATTTTGAAGTTTAGAAGTATAAGTATTTGCTGTAAGAAATTACTCAGATATAAATTCACGATTTATTTTTATGTATTTGGCTATATCAAATTACATAATACAGGAAATATACCAGTCATTGTTTTTCAACCGCACTGATACTTATGGAATTAAACCAACGTACTTATACCTTTAAATTGACAATATACGCCAACGCAAATATCATGCATAATATATATATATTTATATATATATATGATGCATGCGAGAAATGCACATGAAAATTGAACAGTTATAAATTATGGAAGACAGATTGATTCAATTACACTCGAATAAAGACGATCATGCTATTGTCATTCTTAGAATGATAACGCATAGAATATTAGAAACCACGCAGGATAACTATATCAACGATTATAGTGTAATATTATTATGAAATTGTTGATTCTATATAAACTAGAATATAGAGTTAACAATTTCACTGTGGTTTATGGTGGCTGTATAATGTTCTTATATAATTTTTGAAAGGTTTATATGGTGACATTTTATAATTCTTTTCTACTAGCTCATGCACTAGCAGTGTTGCTGTGTATAAGTGATTTTTTTTTATGAAACAGTACCCATTCTATGGATTATAATTCTAAGTTGCCCCTTTTATATTTTGAAAGAGATTTAGTTGTTACAACAATTTTACTATATTTTTATAAAATAGTGCATAGGTAGTTATTCTCTACATTTTTGATTCGATCATTACAAAATTGACTATATTATTAATAATACCTCCTTTTAAAAATATACTACAACTTTCTTTAATTACATTTCACTTATGTATTGGTATTGAGTTTGTCTTCTTTAATTCGTATCTGTAACCAAAACTGCTCACCATTTATAGACTAGAATAAAATACTGTTTATTGCGCCAGAAAATAAAGTTTTAATAATGAAACTTAAAATAGTAGGTAGCAATGGGCGGTCATATTGCTTAAAGCAACCTTTTCCCGACTAACATTTATTTTATATATTAATTTTCAGGGTTAACTAACGGAAATTCAAATTTCAATAAAACCCCAAATGAACAAATTTACATCAATTCTTTTTCATAACCTCCAATTGTTTTTTTTTAAAGGATATTTTGATGCTATCTTTATTTTGATATGAATACCAAGCTTACTTTTTTTTTGTAAAATATTAGCTATAAATAAATAAAATATATGCTACTACATTACTACACCAATTTGGCTTAATTAAAATTATTTTATTGACTTAACCAAGTAGAATCCCTATGATTATAAGTTGACAGTAAATAATTTGTATTGTTACTCATACAAATTTATAATTAATATTAATCAAAACTTTATGTGTAACAATAGGAATTATTTATCCAAAACTATCAATTTGTTTTTTTGAAAACATGATAAATTTGAAATTAACGCCTATCTAGGGTAATGAGATTGACAATGAATGCAGACACTTACTTAATTTTACAAACAATATCGCATCAAATAAAACAATTATAGTGATTCTTAGAAGTCTGATAACTATTTTATAATGTCTTACATTTGTCTGTATGCATATATTTCACTAGAATTGGAATGAATATCAGACTAGAATCAATATAAATCACAGCACCTAAATTAGTTGGGAATGTTCAAAACATTCCCTTAGACGGGTTGAGTTAACACAGTTATAAGGCAGGAAACATTTAAGTACTGTAACATTCCAATAAGATTCGACTACATCACACTAAATTAATCGAGCTAAATCAATTCAAGAACCATGAGCCTTATTCTAATCAAGTCAAAATATTATATTTATACCGTCAAGATATAAAAAGTTTGCAGAGAATGAACTCTCAACTCCTCAATATATTCCTTAAAGACCTTAAAATAAAGTATTTTTAATGAAAATTTTGTATTCTTCGTGATAATTTTTTTTTGGAATTTTATTATAAAAACGTATACTTTCGCTCATATACTTTTTTAAATTATACTGGAGACGAAAGACGTTAGATGTTAATTTTTATTTCTAGTATTAGCGTTATGCTTATCTTCAAAAAGGAGTATAAATTCTCAATGAATTCGTATACCGTCATATTCATTTATGAATATAAATACGAATTTATTATTTTTCGCTATAATCGAAAATATAACATCTTTGCAATTTCAACATTTATGAAATATAACATGGAACATACGGCTTATAAATGAAGAAAAAATGTAAAAATTAATAAAGAAAATATATATTTTAGGTGTTATTGATAAATTGATTAAGCTGAGATTAAGAATATATTTAGAAGAACGTGATTCATGGGTCATACAGAAAACAATTTTTTTAAAAGCATTTTTGGACCTCACGGAAAGTATCTTTTTATTAATATATTTTAAACAACATAAATGTGTTGAAGTATTAAGTGTTTAAACTTTTATATACGATCTACTTTTATTTTTGTCCTTTTTTTATATTATTATATTCTATTGTATCCTAAAGACTTGAAGGGAGTCCCCTTCAAGTCTTTAGGATTAACTAGTTAAATAATTTAAGATTTTAATTACTGTGTAGCTAGAATCTAATAAGTCTTTGGTTATCGGTTATATTGCAAAAGCTTCATAAAATAATAAATCCGCGCAATACAATACAATGAACTCCCTGGACTTCTTTTCTAATTTATAGTTTGTTTTAAATTCATTGCTAAAAATTATTTTTACATGAGAAGGGTAATTGTCATAATTTCCACACTATGTATGATTGCTCGCATTTGATGTATGATGTCAGTTTAAGATAAAGCTGCTGATTTTCTTGTTTACTTTTCTCCTATTTACGAGTGGTAATTTTATTGTTCTGGAGCATAATTTAAATAAAGAAATTGTATGTTTTACTAATAGAATTTTTGGGTGTAAGAGTTTTTTTAGTTTCTAACTCCCGAGGAGAGTAAAAGGTTTTCTTACAATTTTTTATCTGAAAATCTTGACTATAAAAAATAAGTTGATTGGTTAGAAATTATGTAAATTAACTACATCAAATTTATTATTATTTAGAATAAGGCTCAAAGTTTAATGGCAATATTTTCAACTAAAATCATAAAATTGGATCCACTATTATTTCCATATACATAAACACTAAAACATATTTTAATTCTTTATAGCACTTACTCCAACACACGAAAGCACATCGTATATATTCTTTTAGATAAATATTTACAAGTAAAGATTCTATCTGAAGCGCTGCAGCGTTTGTAGTAAAAAAAAGATTTTTCTATGTAACACTTCTAGTTGATGGGAAAATTTGTGAAAGTTTTTCATGCAATACGTAAAACATTTTCATACAGTACTATGTGGACATAAAAAAAAGAATCTGAAAAAAAATCTTTCTGAAAGTATGGACTTTATAACGATTATATATATTAGGGATTTTACGGAGGTGGTTTTATCGGAATCGGAGTTGTGTCGGTGATGTATGCTTCGACCTTCGATTAAAACCTCCGGTTCAATATTACCGGATCCGAAGACGAAATCGGAGGTGTAATATCAATCGGAAGTTCCGACCGTTCGGAATCGGAATCGAACCTCCGTAACATCTATATGTCAAATATTAGAACGCACTCTAATACAAAACTAATAAATTCAAGATACAGATACGCACTAGGAAAGATTGGAATAACTAACTGAAACCACTTGGTGAAAAATAGTCAATTTTGTTACACAGACACCTCTAAGACGCAATCTGCAGCAGGAGTACATACAGAATATTGTATGCAATAATTGTATGTTTGTAGGAGATACTTCATAAAGATAAAAGTCAATATATCTACATTTGCCTTTATCCGCACGCACTTACGGCATTTAGTAAAGCGGAGATTAGTACTTAATTGTAATCGAATTCAGAACAAATAAGAATACTTCAATAACACAACTCATATTAGTAACCAGACTTGTAAGAATTGAAGGGAATGAAATGGGTGGCGAACAGGTAAAGTTTGGGTTAAAAGCAATCATGCTTCGTCCTCAATTTTATTTAGGGCTATCATATGGGATCGGAAAAACGACAATTTTAAACGCCGTGGTCAGCAAGCATAATGAGAAATGGAGTTGTGCAACTGGACAAGAACATTATAAGGAATTTATCGAAGGCGTTGAAGAAGGCTGGAACATAAAAAATACTTACACATAGTTCGAATGACAGCTTCACTAGTTTCGAACGATTGGCGAGAAACAGCACAAAATCGGGACCAATGGTGAATGCTCGTATCGAAGGCCGAGACACACTGTGTTAGATAGTATGTATAGATGATTTATTATGCAGTCAATAAACGACGACGTTGAAACAATCACACAGAAATGTGTGACGGCTACACGCTCATGCTAGCTAAAGGTTGGATCTCCTGGGGATAGGCTACTCGAGATTAGGATACCAGGACATTATAGGCAATAACCATTAGAATGCATAGTCTGATTAGTGAGTTCGACATTGGCAATCAGGAGGGGTTTGAACAAAAGATCTGCAGAGGTCGAAGCGGTCCGGCCCCTACAAACTAGATAAGATATGTAATAGAAGTATGTGCTATAAACATTACAGAACTAATGGAAATAATAGATTTATATGATTGTACACATCAGTGAGTCAGATTTGTTTAAACATATTTTTAATGACAAACACACCGATAATATGACATAATTAAATCTCATTACATAATCATACTTTGGTAAACAGGATTGTTTGTTGCGATATAAAATGATATTACGTCTAATTATCATTATCACATTTAAATATTTTGACTAGAGTTGTCTTTTCATAATACTAACTTAAACACAGCTAAACGGAATATATATTAAGTAAATGAATAAGTAAGCAAATACATCAATTTTATTTCACTATAAAAAATAATATTGCAACCTTTCCAAATTGAAATGACTTGACGATAATAAAACAAAATCACTAAATCTTAAGTTGTAAATAAACGATAACAAAATAACATTCGATGCGACGACATACGACATAACCTTTTTTATATAAAATATTACAACTATCGTATATGGTTCGAATTAATACTGATCCAATAATTTATATTAAGTTAAACAAAGACACTAAAATACAAAATGACCAACTTTGTAATTTGAAACGCAATTCACAACGCATTCCAAAAATCAATTTCGAGCAAAACTTTCAAGTAAAGCTTAGACATTTCGTGTCCATAGTAGATTTCAAACATGGCGATATTTTCTGGTTATTGCCGGGCGATATTCATTGCGCAGGAAACATAGAAACTTTGTAGAAATTCGGAATACCTACAAAGTCGCTAAGCGTGGCAAGCATGTTTGGGCTATTGTACAAAGATTGAACACATATCTGTACTTTGCCATCGCTATATATATATATATATAAATTATAGCCATCATCGAAATGGATAGATCTTCCAATGTTTGTCCAACCTTTTAAACTTGTGCTCCTTATACTAAAGTAAAGTTATACGTGCTAATGAGGTTTTGTCGATAACCACATAAATGGAAATGTTAAACATGTTAGAATATTTGTAGATTAATATATAAATGTATATAACGAAAAGACGCAGATAAAATTTCTATTTTGATATACTAATAGAATGTGGTTGTGTGATACTGATTGTCGGTTAATAAATAATTCAGATTGTGGCATTTCTAACAGGACATTACACACGGTACGGTGAAGTATTTAGGTATTGGTTAAATCTTCTTATTTTTTGTTATATTTGTACTACTATTACTTTAATCCTTGGTTGTGTTGGTAAACTACCATTACTATATAAGAAATATTAAAACTAACACGCTATTACCATAATTCTGATAGCAAATTAACGGATTAAATAAATATTTACATGCTCTCAAAATAGAGATATGGCGTCCACATAATTGTAATTTTGAGGACAAACATTTAGAAAACTAGTCTGGCAAGTGTATTTGCAAACAATAATTTCAAAAATGTTTTGAGTACATTTTCGTGAACATTTTTTAATTTTTCACTCGCTTTTTTTATTTATCACTTTGAAATTTTATTCCATTATTATAAAAAATAAATAATAATTGTGTCATCTAAAGACAAACTAATGAAAATCAAATGGATTCTATGATTTTTGTTTTACTTTTTCTATGAAACATAATTTTTTTTTTTACGTGACGTAGTGTCCCTAAATTAGTTAATGTCATTAAACATTGTGCAAATGGAATTTTACGTATATTCTATATTCTCTGAATAAACATACGTAAGAAGCCAATATCAAGGTTAAATTAAAGATAATTTCATTATAAGAACGGTATCTATCTTTGTGGTAATTTTGTACGACTTATGGGCACACGTTTCATTTAAGACATACATTTTAAATGTACAGATATACATTATTTTCTTGGACTATATTACCTGGACAAATATAATAGCAATAAAAATATAGATAAAAGAAAAGCAATAATCTCATTATTGTAAAGTGCAAACCGCTGAAGTTCCCGGCGCATGGTCGAGTAACGCTCTCCGCCGTTTTATACCCTCAAGGTACACCTCTCGGTTAAACAGACCGGCTGCCAATGGAACACTGTAAGTAATAAATAAATAATAAATATATACCTGACGAGGTAATAATAGTATAATCATCAGAAGGTATAATGACATAGCGTTATGTTGAAAATGATATATATATATATATATATAATGATAAAAATGATTTTACTGATTAATTTTAATACTCCCGTAAAACATTTTAAGAACCAAACTAAATGAAATTTCATTATTTTTATTGTAAGCTGTTGTAAGTAACTTTTGTTCAGGCCGAAGAAGCAACAATATACCATACTAGCTGTGCCTACGACTTCATTCGCCTATACTACAGGATGCTTGGTATGTCTCATTACATGCAACAATTTTTTTTAAAACTTTTAGAGGGGAACAATTCCATCATACATGATTTTTGCGTAACTTGTCCGTTTAAGCAGTACACGCAACGGAAGCTTTTGAAAGGAATTTTATTTTTCCCGTTTTCGCAACATTTTTCATTGATGCTCCGCACCTATAGGTCGTGGCGTAATGTTATATAGCCCATAGCTTTCCTCGACAAATGGACTATCTAACACTAAAAGAATTTTTCAATTCGAACGAGTAGTTTCTGAGATTAGCGCGTTCAACCAAACAAACTTTTCAGCTTTATATATATAAGATATACAAAAAAAATAGGTTACAACTTTATATGCTAGACTTATATAATACCTATTATTTATCAGAGTGAGTAGAGATGTGTAGTGATTGGAGTTGGGTGTAAAATTTGAAGAGATTAAATAATAATCGAATTAATTATTAAATTTAAATGTTTTTGCTCACACATCCGTGCCGGGACGCAGTGCGGCAGAGTAGAGAGCCCACACAGGTTTGTGGTCACTGGTGCATACTGATTGCACCGAGTTGTACGCCAAGCACTTCAGCCCCGAACTCACTGGCACTGTGCTGACGCGACGGAGACCTGGGGGGAAAATATATTTTCGTACAATATTTTTAATCATACGTTGTACAACAACCCTACAGGTATAAATTAGATACAAAACAACGACAGTATACACTTACTCGTAAACAGTAATGCCCAACCATCAAGTAACGCTGTTCTAAAATACGTAATAGGTGATGGCAGATGGTTGTAGTTATTATTCTAATATCTATATTCAAGTGTTTATGGCCTATGTCTTACCAGAAAATGCAGAGGATGTGCCAGTCATCGACCTGGCTTTATGCAGAATCCGGTCGGTGTATGCTGGAGCGCGCTGTTTGCTGGATGTGTCGAACTGCTGACTGCCCGGGTCGTACTGTTCATTATACACAATATTACTATGTAATATATATATATATATATTTATATTGGCTTGGATAGTTCGTGCCCCAAAGATTTTTTAAGAGACTCAATGTCGCCGTGTCGTTTAGAGCAGGCCCTGCCCTCTAAAACTGATCATAATTTGAAGTCTAAAGGGTCTGGGGCTAGATGAGGGCCAGTCTTCAGGTCTTATAAAGTCTGCCACGTTTGTTTCAAGCCAGGCTTGGTTAGTTCGTGCCTTATGACCAGGTGCAGAGACCTGCTGGAAAGTCCACGGTATATTTTTAAAAAGTGTATTGCTGAGAGGTTTCACAACATGATCCAAGACTGTATCTTGATACACTTTGGCTGAAGTTTTCACACCTTTTTCACAAAATAGGTTTTGTGCCTCCTTGATAACACACGCCTCACCAAACCATTGAACAAACACTTGAGCAGCTTCTTTAGAACTGTTTATTGTAAAGATTGATTTAAGACATGTTTTCATATGACATTCGATATACAGTATCGACGATAAGCACCGAGCTTCAGGTCTTGTTTTATAATACGCGACAGAGTCCTAGCGGGAATCTTCATTTCTCGCGATAAGATTATTTGCTTCCTAATGGGGTTTCAACGAATTCTGGCTTTAACAGCATTAACAGCTTTTGTAATTCTAACGTCACGCGGCCGCCCCGATCTGTTAATAGTACGATATACGAACATATGGCTGATACCAAGCTTTTGAAGTGTCTGGAATATGACCGACGGCTCCATATCCACTTAGTGCATGGAGATCATTGCAATACTATTTTCTTTAACACCACATTATATATTGTAATATGACAATGGAATAATAAAATAGGATTGGATCGAAAATATGTAAAATGGCGCAAAATCGAAAGAAGTTTTAAAATAATATACGTGTTGCAAATTCAAAATAATTAAAATGAAAAGTTTTTATGTAACTGTATTTATGGCCAGACTAGTTATATATATGCTGTTACTTTACTTTTCTACGAATATAGATATAACATGCAGGCGTAGTCCGCAACGGTCCAAGCGTACTGCGGATTTCATATTTTATGTATTCAAAATATCTTTTTATTTATTACTTGCCATGCATTTTAACTTGCGACAAGTTCCTTGATGCCGATCCCGGGATCATCGCGTACTCTCCTCTCCTTTTTTTCCGATACCATCCTCTATAAGGAAACATAATGCAAATGCATTGTGACCCTCGAGAAATAAAAAGGAAAGCTTTAGTACTAAACTGTTATTTTTTACTGGCTTTCTATGGATGCGTATTCCTTTCGCGGTCTGCTCTATCTTTTTTTCCATCTAATTTATAGCTAAGGCTGGCTATATCATATTTTACGAGAGTACTATATCCTTTTTTTAATTAAATATTTAAGCACAAACATACTGATGAGTAATGACGTTATCGACTATTCTCACAATGGACCAAATCGTTTATAAATAGGTATTAGGAAAAGTAATGCTAATATAAAAATACTCTTTTAGTATTTTATACCTAATTCACCAAACTTCACAAGACCATTAAACCCTGTAAACACTCCAGTGACCTGTTCTAAAGAGAATTTGTCACTATCACCAAGCTCGGCAAGAGCCAAGGTCAAATAAACCTGACGCGTATTTTATCAGTCCATTATTTATTAGGAGATTTGGTTGGTTTACAAATCTATATTGTATGAAATTTTCAGTTTTCAAAATTTAATTTAGGATAACCATTTCGTCATTTGCTGACAGCTACAAAGCCGTAGAAGTATATAACAGTTAATGTTGAAATCACCTATATTTATATAAGATATCACCAGAATGAAGTCGCCCTTGAAGTGAATCGCTTCCTACCGATGGTAAGTGATCACCGCCGCCCATAAACATCCGCAACACCAGAGAAGTCGCAAATGCATTGCTCTTTTTTTTTAAAGAATATTAGCAATGCTTTTAACACCTCTTTTCTTGTATATCCCTAAGTAGTATCGGTTCCGAAACACCGCTGGCGACAGCTGATTTTACAGAGTAGTTGCGCGTGGCAGGAAATTTCGCGTGAAGCGCACAATGGTGGGTTGCCAACTATCGGGATGACGAGGATGAAATTTTGAATTCTGTCGTGATGTACGATGTTTAAACTCAGCAGCTGGAATTAATCTGAACAAAACCTCGGAACACACGCTTTAATGCCCTCTATAGGGTAGTGGCCGTCTGTCAATTTGTCTAAGAAATATTGCATTAGGTTAGGTATCGATGCCTTTTTCGGATTCTGCGACTCAGGATATACAGAAACCATCAACTGATAACAGAGGTAAATTCAAAAAACATAATAATTATAAAAAATCTTATAAATTTGCTGTGTTGCAAAGCAAAATACCATCTTTAAATTATATATTGCACCTTATAAGTGGGTGGGAATGTAATAGGCGCTTCTCGGAAGTCCCGGAACGCTGCCCCGTCCTCCAATACTGCAGTCAACTGGTCTGCGTGGAGTAATCCGTGTGGAAGGTATGGAGGTAGTGGAAACTGAAATATAAATAAATATATCGTTCAAATACTAATTTTACTGGTACGAGTATTCTGTCAAAGAAATAGAATATATTTATTTACATTACGATATCTATCAATCTTTTCGAACTATTCTACTTGGATTTGAAAAATACCAATGTCTTTTCTTTAGACACCTCAGAAATCTCAAAGTTGTACTAAGTATTTGTCCATGCCAGCATGCCTACGCGTATAGCATATCTAGCCTGTTTTGTTTTTAAAGTTAAATGCTGCTCCAACTTTTGACAGATTTCGTTGCAAATTATCTATATTAAAACTGTTGCCCATAACTTTAGGGAATTTTCTTTTCATTCGCGTACATTAATATCTTAGATTTGTGGATGCATTAGTATACTTTATTAATCAATATTAATAATATTGATTGATAACTTTTTTTGATTTACTCTCATATCGGTTAGACACCGTTGAACGCTTTTTAAGAAACCGACGATTCAGTTTCAAGAAATTTATTGATAATGATAATATAATATAAGAAAAATATTGTAATTCGTCATTCTGGTAATATATGTAAATATTAGACATTATTTTAACTTCCTACTAAAAACGTTATCAAATAAAAGCCTATCTAAAAACCAAACTAGTACATAAAAATAATTATAGCAGTTAATGCCAGTAGATTGTTCATTATTACAAAGAATTCCGTCTAACAAAAGAATAACACACCAGACAAATGACAACGCTAATGAAGCCACTACACATAGAAATTCCAAACAATACTATATAAAAATAGCTCGATAATTACACTAATATGGTATTCGGAAATTATATTTTTAATTACTCCTGCCCCACCACACAATATGCAGCGAGTGGAATACTTAAGGTTCTCCACATTTAAAATTGAATAAATAATAATAATGAGCTCAAATAAAACTAATATTGTTCTGTGACAAAAAAATTACGGAACGCAGCAATAACCGGAGCGGCTTCCTTTACCAACATGTTCAGATCTATTTCGGTATTCTGTGTTACAGGCGAGGTAACATCGACGTCGAAAACTCCCTTAATTTATCATTTTTTTGACTTTGGCAAGTATAGAGTAAAGATTTATTAGATGATCATGAACGTAGATGTAAAGATTACCTCCAATAATCAAGGTGGAACCCAATAACTAGGCTCACACAATCTTTAATTAATATTTGTTATGTACATATAAAACAAATTCACGTGTATTGTCCGGTTTATGCCTCAGGTCTCGACACCGTTCATACGGGACCATCGCTCCTTATCGCTAGTGTCTTTTTCAATGTTTAATATCATGCATAAGTAGGTTGAGGTTGGTTTTTTATAATTAAGAGAGTAACCACAAATATATATATAAAAGTAACTTAGTAAGGATAATAAGCTTTTTCAAAATACCCACCGATTTAATAACATGCCAGTGTGTAATATAAAAATTAAATAATACGAGTTATATAATGTGTATGTAGTTATATAATAAATTCTCATAGTAATGTGGAGATACTTAAAGTGCCCATGAGCGTTTCTTTGATTATTTTGATTTTGCGAAAGATTCTGCATGTTGAAATAAACTGGATTAGCAACGTTTTATATATGTCGTTTGTGATTGTTAGTCCAAGCCTAGTGAGAGTTGTTGAGCTAATTGAATTTGTTTAAGTGACACGCTATACCATTAGGCCATCACTTGAAAACTGTAAGCATAGAACTATTTGTTAAGTTATTTCATTATATAAATAGATTGAGTGCTAACTTCAGTTTGTTCAATCCAGCGTAATACAGCGGCTCGTGGCTCTCCCAACCGGAAGTTCAAATCTCCACACCAAAATACATAGTCGAAGTTATTTGTAACATCTGAAAAATAATGATTAATTGATATATGTGATATATGAATATTTGCTTGCTTGTTGTATGTAAGTTATAAATTTAATTTAGTTTATCATTTTTGAAATGTTCTGTTTCCTTTAGGACAGAACTTCACTTTGAGTTTAAGAAAGAATGGCGCAATTACAATTAGATCAGATACTTCTTGTATGTTTACAGATTAGAGATTAGAGTTCCGGTACCACTGTACTAATATTTTTTTGTTACATTGAGAGTAACAATTGGCACACAGTTCATCTGATAGCAAGTTATCCTCGCCCATGACATCTACATTCACCCTTGACAAGGAATCATAATGCAGATGCGTTGTCACTCTTTAGGACTGATGTGGAATGCCTCGTTACCAGTAATAAAGGTCTCTGGATCACTTCACCCACCCAACAAAACACAGCAGCATTATGCTGCTATTTCACACTGGTATTCTGTGAGAGCGGGGTCCTACTCAAGTTGAGCTGACCCATTCATTCTGCAGCTAGAAACAAACTGGAGTGTAGCTCTACCACTGTAAAAATTATATTATATTATATTATTGCCACAATAGATTATTGAAATTGTGGTTCAGCATTTATCAATAGTTTTAGTTTTATTACAGATGTTTTAGACAGCAGTGTCCACTTTCTATGAACTATGAGTTTTTGTACTAACAGTTTTAAAATAAAAGAATGTGTTAACTGTTAAATAAATCAATGCACCATGTTTATGTAAAAAAGTTAACATAATTTCACTAAATCAGATTTACCTTTACTTCTGTGTCGACATGGTAAATTCTTTGGCAAATCTATTGATCTGATAATCCTTTTAATATCTGAGACTCTTTCCTTAACTTTCTCCTGGTGTGCCGTAAGATGCGCTGTGACAAACAGGAAGGTGGATCCAAATAATGCAAAGGAGATGGCCACTGCACCTTTAGTTCTAAATGCAGTCCCAGGACGGACTGATAAACTAGCATCTTCTGGTAGAGAACAGAACCAAATGAGATCCCTTCTTATAAAGATTGTTAAGTGGATTGTTCCTGAAAATAAAAGATATTATTATAACATATCTTAATGTCTTGTACATTTTTACAGCGAGATACAGTATACTGTTTAGTGTATTTGAATAGAATGTTTCAATCAAAAGCTTTTTTTAATTTACGTTATTTCATGAAAAGTATATGATATGCAGCATATGATAACAATTTATAATAAAAGTATGTATTAAATATTAATAATAAGAATTCATATATTCCTAATTTACTGACAACTATCTTAATAGGAATTCTTTACCCAAATAGTAAGAATGAAGTAACAGATGAGATGGTCCCAAAACCTCTTGGATGGTAATTTCCCATTCAGTACGTTCTGAATAAGACTCTTGAGTGCCTATTGCAAAAATGTCTGGAACATGTTTCACTTGACTAGGGAAGATAAAATCTGCCAACTCTCTGTGGAAAAGATTATGTTACATTTATTAATCACTGTAAACAACATAAATTTTAAAATATGTAAGAAAATCTGTAAAATCTTTTATAGACATTAATAAAGTAAATTATCATATAAACATATAACAATTGAAAATATTAGATAAGTAAATAGTGTTCATTTTTTAATTATCTAATTAACCAATTGCTGACAAATTGCCTAAGCAATTTTAAATATCAATATACAACTCCAGTGTAATCCTATAGTGTTTTGTGCCAAGAAGTAAATATAAAATGTTAGTCTTTAAGGGAGAGAATACACTTACCTATGGGCTGCAGCTGTAGTGATAACTTAACCTTTATAATAGGGTTTATCATTTACTATCAAGTGTATACTCATATATAATTGTGATTAGTATAAAAAACAAATTTACCTTGGAGGAGCCTGACCATTCATATTCCATGTTCCTATAAATATCTTAACTTCTCTATCTGGAAATACATGCTCCAGTTCTGCTGCTCCTAACAGGGAATGTGATGCCAATCTTCCACATAGGTAGTTTCTATAACATTAACTTAATGTATTTACACAATTCCTGTAAACAATTCATTTAAAGCAAGCAAATTAATGCAGCAATAAACAAAGCATATTGATAATATATTACATGTATGCAATGTAACATGCCGTTTGACAATGTAATGTGATTTATACAATTTATTGCAGTAGTACATCAAATACTGAAAACAGGTAAAATAACACTTGAATAAGGAATATTAAAGTTAAAACAAAAAGGAAGGGTCATAGTAGTAAGCAGATAAAGAGAATTTAGTAACCTTTCCCTAGCTTCCTGTGTAGGTATGAGTCGCAACACTTGTGCAGCAAGTAGTGAGTTGCGAGCCAAGCTGTCGGTGCTGCCAGCACGAGAAGCTGACCTTGTGATGGTTGATTTTGTCCTAAAGATATACAAGATAAAATCACCAGTCAAGAAAAGTTTTAATGCCACCAGGTTTAGCATCTAACTTACCTTCTTTTGCGGTCAAGTGAACTGCTTCTGTCACTCTCAGGAGATGAAGAACGATACAATGGTTTCGTTTCATTAGATATTAAATGATCAGCAGACAAACGCTTAACAAACAATTTACTCTTAGGTTTAATTCCCTCTAGCGAACTTGTGTGTTCAAAATATTTTTGGTAATCACTACTTTTAGGAAAAATTACTATAGCTTTTGGTATATCGTCAGATTTAGATTGATTACCAGATATTGAATGATCACTCAAACTGTTATCAGTATTATTTAATGGACTAGGTGGTTTTGAATTTGGTCCATCCTTAGAATTAGGTCTCTCCGCCAAGCTTCTTGGGCGAGACTTCCTAAAGAATGTTTTGCAACATTTAGGGTTGTTCTCATCGTCATTACTGGTGTTGTCGCTACTCTGGGTTATGCTGCTTACATTAAGTTCTACAGTTGAATTTTTTCGGTTCGTCCTATTATCTGTGTTAGTATCACTATTTTGTGCACTCTGCGCTAAGAAAGGATCTGCAGGGGACATAGGTCGAGAAGGAGTCTGACTAAATTCGTCATTGGAATCAGTATCAACATAGCAGCCCACTTTCGGCGATTTCTTCACAAATAGGCGTTTACGCAAAGATAACTTTTGTTTGGTCCTGGTAGGAGAAGTTGTCATGTTTGGTTTGAAACCAATACTACTGGTAATTTCAGTTACAATTACATTTTTTACTACTAATAGTTAACTTAACCTACAATTACTTCTCAAAGTGACATATTACCAATAATAAATGTCAAAGTATTTTTATGGAAACGTTCAAAATGTTACCTAAAACTATCAGTAACATATTTATTTCTAAACAATCTCTACAAATCAAACACTAAGCATTTCAATCTCACCAAACGTCTACTTAAAATAATACTTTTGTTATGAATCAATGAGGTTACTATGACAACTATTCGACACCACATAAGCTGCTATATCACATACACATACATTTAGGATTTTCAGGATTTATTTTAGTTTATAGGTTAACCTCCGTGTCAGAGATATTATAACATATAGGCTAGTTTTTATTAATATTAGAAAAAAAACCGTAATGTGTATGCGATGTATTTCTAATAGGATAGGCGAGATCAGGCAATGTCTATACAAAATACCAAGGTAGAATGGGAGTAACATACCATTACATGAATGAAGAAAAATTCAAGTTGTTAACTTTAAGGAATAAACTGTATTCCATGTTATTCCTTAAAGTTAACAACCCATAGGTATGTAATTATTCTTTATCCAAGATAGATAGTATAAGTGTCAGGGTATTAGGATAACACTTACTGTCTGGTGATATATGCACGTTTTTGTAAAGATTTATACTATTTCATGAAAAATTCATAACATGTTATTAGGTTCCGAAATTTACAATATTTCATAAATTTACCATAATACTATATAGGTATCGAAAAAGGAAAAATTATAATTTACATATTTTATTTTTGTTCTGATGCCTAAAAATTAAATGAAAGTTTTTTAACAATTTAATAAAATTTAGAAATAGTCTTTAGGAATTTACTGATTTTTATTGAATTTATATGTGACACTTTATATTATATTTGTAATAAATAAGGTTATAATTATTATTAACATAAACAAATTAATTTGCAAAATTACTCCTTTGCCTGTACCAGGTACGAGTAGATTTATACCATTGTACTCTGGAGTAGGCGATAAGTTTCCGCCGACCACTGACTGTATTCCATTGCCTGAAATGTAAATGAATAAATTTAAATTTAACTTTTAAGGTGAAATAATTATAATGGTAATAATTATAATGTAGTATCGTAATGTGATGAAAAACAATAGCTTTTCCATAAATATGATGTTAAAATGCTAATTCTATGAAGTTAAATTAAAAAAATATCTTGTGAGCTAACTATAGAAATAGCCGATCTTCTCGATCACGATCGCTTATCTATTCAAAACCACCCAAGAACTCTGAAGAGGTGCTAGATTTGCACAGGTGGCAATTTTGATACTATGGAGTGTGGAGGTGAGGAGAAGTATCTTTGTGTATAATAAATGTCATCTAAAGTTTAAAAGGATTTTTTAGAAAGAAAAAAATTAAAAGATTTGTGCTAATAGTTAGGTAATCTAAATTTTTAGGTTATGTCATTGTAAATATGCACAAATAAATACACCATAACACTAAACTATTTATTTACGGTACTCTCATTAAGCACTCTATTCATAAAAATTACTGATATTTTGTATTATTTCAGTTTCGTTTCCTCAGTAGTCTTCAATTCGACAACAACCGTTAGTTTTAACTCAAACCATCTAGCTATCCTAGCGTCATTTTGGCTTTTTATTGCCTTTATTTCGTACATTTTGATGGAAACTTTTTAACTTGAAAATCTTTGTGAGATACTCCTTCTTACCTTTATACAATATTCGGGAGACCTTAATACGTTTAGACCCAAAAACCAAAGAATTATATGTTGCATATTCATTGCTATGGACGTATATGTACATGGCATGCCATAGTATACGTCCTTTAATGACGTAATGGTCTCAAAAACAAAAAATAGAGATCGAGGCGAATAAATACTAACGAAATGTTATGGTATGAGATATATGACAGAATTATCCTTCCGAAGATGACGCTGCTGATGGGAAACGTCTAATCTGCGAAACGTACTGCGATCACTAAACAACCCACCCATCATCGCTATTAGAGTTATGATTAAAAAAGAAGCATGGTCGAGAACGTTCAAAGTTATTTTTAAACATCCCGAAACCTACCAATGTTGCATAAGTCATTGGTGCAGGCACGATAGAATGTTCTAAATGTTGGATCTGTTACGTCGTGGTTCAGAAAATCTGGCGAGTCTTCACAACCACGTGTAAAACTTGCCACTACTCCCATCGGATCCTAGAGATAAAGAAAAGTACTTATAAATTTAGTTATTTAATTTTTAATTGTTTCAAATTCTTGAAGCTTCCAATATATATTATAAGCTTAAAATGTTTTACGCTGCGTGCAGATCTATCTAAAAGTGGATGATACTTCGGAACAACCGAAATACGAAAATTAAAATACTCGGACGATACGTGCAATGCGTATTGTTCTGTTTGGCATTCTGCGATCCAAATATGATGAATGCACTCTTTTATCTTAGCGAAGCATGTACTAACCCGGGACTGTTAACTGGTTTGATGTTACCAATAATTCATAAAGTGTGTTCATTTTTGTAAGGGTTTATTGAAATAAAATGTAATGAACGTATGCGCTTATAAAGCTATCAGGGAATCAAATTGAATAATAAAAATAGTAAATAGTAAAACGCCGCCGTTTGGAGACACAATAAAATAATTCATCAGTTGAATATGTTCCAAGGATTTTTAGTAACATTACTAAAATGACTGCACAAAATAAAAATCCACATCTCAATCTATTACCAGAAGAGTATAAAAATTACATAAAACGGAATAGCCTCATATCATAGATGGCGTCGTTTGCGAAACGTATATTGCATAGTCTTCAGGCACTATGCCATGCCTTGACAAAGTGTTTAAAACGAAAGAGGAATAAATGATTATTTTACTATAGATGAATAATGGTTTTTTATATACTCACCATATATTCCTGTCGCATAATAGTGCAATATGTAAAGCGGCAGCCAACGGTCGGTGTTGAGTTTGTTATAGTCATACAACTCTGATCCGAATCCACCGATGAAAAAGAGCAAGCGTAGCATCGTAATTGAGCTGCGAAAGTTATTTATTAAAGCATTTCCCAAAGATAAATTATTATTTAATAACTGTACTCCACCAGAAGCATTTATTTAAAACATAAGAAAATATATTTTTGAATTTCTTATTGCGTAAACGTTATCTTGCGCTTTCTCTTCGCGTTTATTTTTTTGAAGTTTAAAGTGTATTAAAGACAGTTAATTTTATTTATTTATTAATGATTTTACAAATAAATGGTTTTTAGTCTTTTCTGTCTAGACGATGTTGTCTTCCTGTTGAATTTCAGTAATGTATGGATTCTATATGATAATATTGCCTACATAATATATTTGCGTTGGCGTTGGGGTTGATTTTATTATTTTTTTGATGGCGTCTTGAAAATACCATCTCTAACAATGCCCCCATCAATTCATTTATGGACGTCCCCACGTGATATTGAAGAATGTTGGTAATGCCAAACGCGGTTTTTCTGCCTAACTAATACCAGCCCACAAAGTTCAGACAATAAAACAGTCGTCTCTATCTGAATGTAAACGATGACGAACGATAGTTCCAAGTTCAACTTGAACAATATTTTTATGGTGCGAGGAACTTTTCGAATTAGATTAAAGATTATTTTAAGGAGACTAACTTCAGATAGACCGATGTAGCCGTAGCATTACAGTAGAAACACAAGAAGAAGCTCAAGTCAATCAAGGCGCATTCGTACTCACGTAAATATTTTTATAATATTATATAAATTTTAAATTATTTTTTTATAAACAATTGTAAAAAATATTATAATAACAATTAGACCTTTAAAATATTATATTTTTTTGAAAACCAAATGCAATACTCCCGAGCCAGAAAACATTCAATTTTTGTTACATAAATATTCACCTAGGTAGGGGTAGAATTCATGATCCACAGTTCCTTATCAGGTACTTTGTTATAAGCAGAGAACTCAATTGTTTTATAATTTTAATTGTTACCCCCTTACTTTTAATGTTTTTAACTCATTATCATTATATATATTACTAACTATATTATTAACGTCGACTAATTTATTTATTTTTTAATATTTTTAATAACATTTTCACTTCTACTCACAGGACGTTTGGCACAAGATTGATATAAAATTTGCGCTGTTTGTAAACACTAGCATTATATCGTTCAAGCTTAAGTACTGAAGAAAGAAATATTTAAAAGTTCTTACTTACCGGTTGCTGTACTGATTACACTTAAAATAACAAATACTAATAATTTGTAGTCCATTTTCTTTGCATTGTCAAGTTTTATTCCGTACCAAATTAAATAATGTGTGTTCGTTTACTAGAAATCTGATGAATCAATTATAAAATGACTCGGCTCCTATCTAATCTTTATTCCTTCATTTGTTTTGTTCATTATCATTAAGATATTTATTCATTGATCTATATCCGATATCTTCGCCTACAAGCACCTTATTTTATTTTGTTGCAATGTCATACATAATATCAATATATTTCATACAATTTCAGATTTTTAAAATAACAATATATTTAACATATTTTTTTTACACAGTAAATCTTATTTAAAAATAGAATATCTTGTCTACATATACGAAGATAAGCTTAACGTGATTCTTTTATTTATTTATTTTCTTTCTAATGTCGACGTTACTTACGTCTTTACGTGGGGCTCAATCTCTTTATGTAATTAAAAGAATTGTACGTACTCAAAAATTTGCCACTGGCAAGTAAATTAGTCAAGGTCATTATTTAAATTGTTAACAAGATTTAAATACTGTTTTACAATCGCCAAGTTTATTTTATAATAACGATGATGTCCTCCTGGCCGATATTCAACACGGCGAAATCTTCTGTTCAGTTGCGCATTATCGCAAACATTGTGTGCTCTACACGCGCTTGCGTTGTCCTGTGTGCTGGGATGGAATGACATGCCCAATGACGAAACAAAACAACTTTAACGTAATAATACCATTTATTTTGTAACGGCAACCTTCCCAGATCAAGCCGTCATATTAATATTGCAGCTAGATACTAGTTTTAGCGTGGCTCTATCACTTTTAAAAACGAAAAGATGGCTGTCTTGCGTCTGATTCGTGTGTGACAAATATTATATTTATTACTTACAATATATATATTTTACTTCAATATTAATAAACATAATATAGTAAATATTATATAACACTAATGATCAATATCACCGTTCGCTGTATCTTTACTGCTTCTTGACGTTCTTCTTGATTATTCTACGACGAGCAGTGGCATGCAATTTTTTTTCTTTTTTTTTAGTGATGGCCACTGTTTGACCTTTTACCCGGTTGTCACTGGGCCTTTACAGCTTCACCGAGTTGAAACGTAGCCGAGTGTGGGTAGATAGTGATGTGTGTATTCAGTGTTTTATGAGGCGCTTGCGCTTTGGTGATCGTGTCGTTCGGGTTGCCGAGAACTGACTTGGATCTTTTTTGGATGCGAAGTATTGAGTCGCGATAGGAATGTGTCTTACAACCAGTTCATAATACTTTTTCACTTTACTTTTTACGCGAACGCAACTTCCGGCTTCGGCAGACGTCAGTCGTAACCCATCCATCTAATCTACTATCTAGGTATATATATATATCTTATTACTAAATTACTACAAATATATTTGATACTTTGAAATAGTAAGACTAGTTAATGAGCTTTTTGATTTTTACATAGCTTTATTTTGGTGTACTATTTTTTCTAACAATAAAATGATGACGGAAATTATTATTCCGTATAACAGAGTCAGTAGTGCCGGATAGAAATCGATCATGTTGACCGAGTCGAAATTGCCGCCTTTTGCGATACACACAGGCTTTTTAGAGTACACTAATTTATTTGCACGATCGTTGAACCCATGCTCCTGGCTTCTTAAAGATCTGGGAAATAGTAAAAAAGAATTTGTTGTTCATGGTATTTACGTAGGCTTTTAAGTTTGAGAAAACTATAGTTCACATATTTGAACGGTGAACGACAAACGTTTCAGCGCTCTCTTAGGATAAATATATATCGATTTTATACAAGACTTTTTATTATTATTGATTAGATAAATATATAGTTTTGGTTGGGAATTTCTGGGGGGCAAGATGTACGTGGCATAAAATTTCGTGTAAAACGCACAGTGGTGCATTGCCAACCATCGATATAATGGGAATGCAATGTTGGTATAATATAAATTGTTTTCGAATCTGGCGTGTTACCGTGTCTCTCACACTGAAATTAAACTTTCCGATACCATTGCACGTACGTGGCTCAAGGGAACGGGTTAACCAGTGGCTTCTTCTATGTTTGTGTAAATGCTGCCGGTACAACAATACGACCTGCGTGCTTTAGGTCTATTGGAAACGTCTAAATAGATATTATCCTTGAACGATTGCACACGGCCTCAATTATATCTTACACAAGCATTTCTTTTCTATTTTCCTATTTTGTCTTACCCTATTTTGAAAATTTCTTTATACGGAGAATCCTTTCGACAAGTTTGCCATGGTTTGGTGTTCGGGAAATATGAGATTTCTTGAAGACCACACTTCTCATGTTCATAGAAATATTGTTCCACTAATCTATATCCGAAACCGGTGTTCATGTTGAATGCGAAAGGTTCCTAAAAAGAATATAGACATATAATACTTTATATTAATTTACCATTAATTCAATGATCACACATAATAATGATGATAAGACCTTTTGAAGTTTTCGAACCCCATCCTCTAACTTCATGAAAAATGCATTTATTCCACGACGAGCGATCTTATTTATGTAAATGGCCTTTTTAATTGGATCTGTAGCAGTCTGGAATGTTACCAATAGGAATTATTATTAAAGATTTTAGTACCAATTTGTCAGTTTTATCTTTTACCATTTTATCTATTTATTTAATAAGGTTATATTACATAAGAAGGTTAAGAAAAAAGAAAGTATCCTTACTTCTTATGTCATTTTGGCAATCTCAATAATTGAACTATCTGTGTAAAGTTTATATTAGGAAATAAATTTAATGATAATTATAGTATGTCTACTGGCGCCCTAAGAATAAATTAACGTATATTACCGGGAAATAATGTCTGTTATAAGGAGTATCTTCTGCGCCAAGTTCCAATTTAGAGTTGAGAAGGTCCGATAAGGTCCTGATTCGGTTTGAGCTGGACTGTAGTAAAGCAACGATACTCGCAGAGTACGATGTATACAGGAACACGAACGCCAAAAACAATATGAACATCACGACGCGTCCGAGAGTGCCTGTAGCATCCAAATTTTATAGACAACAAATGATGGAGCGCGCTATGCATTTTAATACGAACAGCTACTGACCTTTCAGTTCCATTGAACTTCCTTGCTGTGATATAGCACTTATCACCATAATTGCTATGTCGCTTATATTGGGCTTCAATACAGTTGGATCGAACTGGAAGTTAATACAATATGCTGGTCTTACGTACGAATACATTTATTAAAATATTTTTATCTTGATAATGAGAAAGGAAACAAGTGACCTCTCCGATGATAAGTGATTACCACCCACCCCTGTGCGCAATGCGCATGCGCAACATGCGCAATACCAGAGGCGTTGGAGGTGACTTGCTCGCTTTTGGGACAGTAATAAGCTCTTTTATTGATAGATTTCTTTCTTTCGTTCTTAATAATACAAAATATATAAACGCATACAAGAAAATTAAGAAATTATATTGAGATACATTGAAAAAAAATTTGTTTATAGTTGAAATTTTACATCTACAGTTTTAAATATGTTAGTTACAATGACATTGTTTTTTTTAATATTTCCGATTATAAGTAGCAAACGATTTTCCAAAATAACACTAAACATATATATATATATATATATACTTATACCTTGTCATCGTTGCCAGATTTGATATTCTCCCATCGCGCATTAATAAAAAGGAAGAATATTAAAATAAAAACGAGTCCTATGATGCAACACCATACTATCGGCTTGAAGGGTAGGAGAAACAAATTGTGTTCGTAGGACAGCGATGGTTCACGGAATACAAAACTCACTGAAGGAGAAGCCGGGTAGTTCATATATTCTAATATCGGTAATCTTTCCTTGGTTATGAATATAACGGTCCCTGAAGAATATAAATAAGAAATAATTATTATTTTAGTGTTAATTAAAATATTTCTTTTAATGAAAATAAATCTTGTGTTGACTTCAATGAAGTAGTGAAGATTTATTAATCGAATAAACAGTACTTGTTTTGAGTAGTGAAATTAACCAAACAACGAAAGATAATGAGTTTCTGTGGGACCATTTTCAGCTTTCCTACTCCAGGAAATAGGCCAAAAATTTCGGATATATCGATGTTAATTGAAAATACACATCGTTCCTCTTCTCACTTCCTCATTTTTTGAAGTAACCTCGCCTTAAGCGGAAATGAGTACTACTTTGATTATTTAATCGTGGTATTTGTGACCCGTGTCCCTGAACGATATCTGAAGTTTCCTCCAAATTTATTGTACATTAGATAGATCGAACTAGGAAAGGGGATGACGCGTGAGTGCATCTGTGTTTGCGTAAATATTTATGGCAATGTAGTATATTGATAGTGGTAGAGCTGCACTGCAGTTTGTTTCTAACTCCAGAATGAATGCGTCAGCTCGACCGGGGTAGGACCACGCCCTCACAGAATACCGGCGTGAAATAGCAGCATAACGCTGCTGTGTTTCGTCTGGTGAGTGAAGGCATCCCGAAACCTTTATCACTGATGACGATGCATTCCATCTCAGTCCTCAAGGGTGACAACACGGAAATCACTTAACATCAGGTGAACTGTGCTCATTTGTAACTCTCAATGTAATAAAAAAATATATATATTATGTGCATTTGATGTTACAGGGAATCAATAGGCCGTACGGCCGTGGCAGAAATCAAAGCAGGAGGATATCATATTTGCACAGTACATTCTTCCTGTATCTTTCTCATTCTTATTTTTTTTAATATATTCTCTTTTGTCCCTTAAATAAAGTTTACAAGGGTAGACTAACAGTCAACCCTGGGTGAGTGTGAGAAAATGTTTGTCGGTGCAATAATATAAACGTTATTTATCTTAAAAACATCAACTATAATGTATACATGTACATTAACGTATACATTACTAACAATCCCGTTAAACACATTAACAAAGCTTAAATGCTTGTAGTCAGGAGGTTTCTAATCTACGACCTTACATTAAACGATTGAAATATTGACGCTTTATTATTAAAATATTGATATTTTGACATTCATCTATACTTTTTATATAAAAAAAGTCTAACAAAGAAATCGAAGTGATGTAAATAAGAAACGTTCTTAGTTAGTTTAAAGCGCAAGATGGCATCGGAAAAGACTCAAAAATAAAATAATTATGAACATTTTATGACAGAGGAAACAATTACATGTTATTGAAATTAGCCAAGTAGGAAAAGCTAATAGTAAAAGAGATGGACATGAGAAATCTTTAGAACGTGTTAACGCTGATGATACGAAATTCCAAGTACAACAGTTAAAGTATAAAAGAAAGAAAGAAAAGTAAGCGCGAGGAATGAAGAAAAGCTATGTTGATTTTTTGAGCCAAAATGTAGATGAAGAAGTCTTCAAGTAACTGTGATCTACCTATGAAGAAGTAATGAACAAATATGAACAATGGAAAAAAAGAAAACACAGCATTTAAGACGAATCACCTAAACAAGAAAAAGGTATGAGAAGATGCTAAATCAAAGGGTGAGTTTTACGTATAGAAAGATGGTACAGTTGTAAAGTAGTAAGCACAGAAAAATAGATTTGATTACTTTTGGGAGCTATGATCACAGAGAAAAAAACAGTGTTTAATAGTAACAACAGGATGGAAAGAAAAAGATCCAAGGATTCCAGTTACAAGAACAATGCATTTAACTATTACATTATTGATGAAGAGGGTCGACCCCTATCACTAAAAGACACATTCAGTAAATGTGTCTTTTAACTTGTCAACTTGATCACAAGGAATATTTAAAGAAGATGGAAGAGATAAGCTTCAAACGAAGTTAAAGAATCAGAATTTAATTTCATCTAAAGTTTATATTCTTTCCCATCCCATTATTGCAGAAGCAATAGTACAAGATTATATCTTCCAACGAATTCAAAAAT
The DNA here is from genome assembly GCA_029286865.1 of Teinopalpus imperialis. Lineage (NCBI taxonomy): Eukaryota > Metazoa > Arthropoda > Insecta > Lepidoptera > Papilionidae > Teinopalpus > Teinopalpus imperialis. The sequence continues at coordinate 10,865,830 of JAGSMU010000003.1, forward strand.
ATTCAAAACCTTTATAGTGTCTATAAAGTAGAAAGTGGTCTTCTAGCAAAGTAGTAGATGTAATGAGTGTAAAAATATTCCACCAAATATTCTATAGCGGCATTGACCAGAACACCAAGGATCGTCCCGAAGTCCCGAACAGGCTTATTTAAATGAAAGGAGGCGTCAAAGAAGCAGCTGGAATGTCATCCAGAATTAGGAAAGGAAACTCTTCCATTCTATGAACATCGGTTGCCTATGTATTCAGAAAGTGTTCACTACTCCTCATGGTAACAGTATGTGACAATTTTTTCTCGAAAGTATGCTGATTTTAAGTTTCTACGAAAGTATTACAAGTAATGGTTTTTGTTTCCTTTGACGGGAAAATGAAATTCTATATGAATATTAAGAGAACGTTGATTCTCGTGGTACAATAAAGAAATGTCTTCTGCTACAACAATAGGCTCATCCTTGGTGCAGAGGCTTTGTTAAGGTCGAAAAATTCCGAGAATTCAAATATCCCCGATCTTCTTCCTGGGCACAGAAATGACAGTAGATAACATACATTCGACATTAGAACAGTCCGTAAAAAGTATCATTGTGTGGGCTCCTTCGCAGTGGGTAACAGTATGACAACCAGCAAGGAAATAACTGGCATATTATTATGTAGAAAACCTTATACATTGTGTGTGATTTTAAAACTTTCCATGAGTTATAGGAAAAATATTTTAAGGGAAACCGCGTTGGAAAAATAAGCAAAAAAGGGATTAAGGAAGCAACGCTTAAAAAATCCTAATGACATGAAAATTTAATTTACTATGATAGTAAGTAGTAGAAGATAATGCACAGGAAGAAAAAAAATATATAACAGAGTTGTACTGATAAATAAAACTGTGATTGTCAATTGTGATTTTATTATAGAAATCATTTTGTTTAAAAGATTATGTGTAACGGGTAAAAGATATATACGTACTGTAGGTATATCAACAAAATATGTCGCTCAGAATAAATAGTCTTTCACACCTCGATAAGCTCATGCAAAGGGAAAAAATATTGCGATTGTTTACTCACCTGCCAATTCGGCTTCACCTCTTGCTATATGTCCGACCATTCCATTATATGTGCCATTGACTAGGTAGCCCCATGTATCAGTGTAAATTATAATTATAGATGCATTTATGAAATCATAAATTGGTAAAAAATTAAGAAAACTAGCTTTAGCCAAAGGGTCTCTGTGCATGTTCCTACAAGTAAGGAGAATCACCTCTTTTAAATTTGCTGTATATATATAGAGCATGAGGTACACATAACGCAAAATCTTTTCTACTAGTGTAACTCCAGTAATTTTGATTCGATTTCCGTCCCGGCATCAATCATATAAAATTCTTACTTAGAACTTAAAATACAAACTATTCAAGCTTGCGTGTGTGAGAAGCAAAAAACCTTATTAGACAGGTAACCTGACCTCAACAGATGGAAGTATTAATGGGGTGACAACGCATATCCATATTGGATCATTTTCGAGGATGGCTGTTAATGTGTATGGGTTGAAATTTATATTATTATATATAATTTTTCGTAGGTCACAATTCATTTTGCATTTTTTTCTATTTAGGATTTTTTTAAGTAAAATGTACAGAGGTATATATATGTATATATACATACACACACATATATAATATATATATATATATATATATATATACACACTACTAAGCATAGACCTCCTAGATGAAAGAATGTTGGAACATACGCGACTTCATTGCGGATGGCTGAAATATAACTAGCCAGACTAGTTTCACATATTTTTTCGTGTTCATTATCAAATTACAATATGGAATTGGGTGTTAAAGAAAATAGGATTGCAGTGATCGCCTTGCACAAAGTGGGTATGGAGCCGTCGGTCATATTCCAGACACTTCAAAAGCTTGGTATCAGCCGTATGTTCATATATCGTACTTTCAACAGACGCACTTCCTCTGTCGAAGATCAGAAAAGATCGGGGCGGCCGCGTGCTGTTAGAACTACAAAAGCTGTTAATGCTGTTAAAGCCAGAATTCATCGAAACCCCATTAGGAAGCAAAAAATCTTATCGCAAGAAATGAAGATTCCCGCCAGGACTCTGTCGCCTATTATAAAACAAGACCTGAAGCTTGGTGCTTATCGTCGATATAAAGGAAATGCCCTAAATTAATCTTTACAATTAAAGAGAATGGATCAATCAAAACGCCTTCTGTCGCGATACGCAGGTGAAAGGCACAGAAATATCCTCTTTACCGATGAAAAAAAATTCTCGATTGAAGAACACTACAATAAGCAAAATAATAAAGTGTACGCTCAAAAGATGTTGCAAACGATGTTGCAACAAGTGGTCGGAAAGGTACAACGTGGTCATCATCCTGCGTCAGTGATGGTTTGGTGGGGCGTGTCTTATCAAGGAGTCCCAAAACTACATTTTTGTGAAAAAGGAGTGAAAACTTCAGCCAAAGTGTATCAAGATACAGTCTTGGATCATGTTGTGAAACCTCTCAGCAATACACTTTTTAAAAATATACCGTGGACTTTCCAGCAGGACTCTAAAAGAGTTGTGTTATAAGAGCTGAAGACTGGCCCTCATCTAGCCCAGTCCAGACCTAAACCCTTTAGACTTCAAATTATGGTCAGTTTTAGAGGACATGGCCTGCTCTAAACGACACGGCGACATTGAGTTTCTTAAAAAATCTTTGGAGCAAATTATTCTTATTTCCAGAAAGAAATTTCCCTTGGAAACAGTGCGTAAATCCATAGATTCGTGGCCAAACAGGTTAAAGGCCTGTTTAAAAGTCAAAGGGGCCACCTTTCGAATAGAATATTTATAATTTTTTTTACTGAGACTAATAAATATGTAGGTATAAATTTTAATAATATTACATTACATCATTAAAAAAAAAAGGAATTTTCATTTGTAACAGTACTTATGGCCGGACTAGGTATGTTATATTTATTTCTTTGACCTTTAGGTTTCCTCACCGTCACCACACATCTTTTCACCGTCATTAATAATTATACAATCGCAAAATAAAAAATAATTAATGCTGGTTGGAAATATGTACGTACGTACCGTGAAATTTAAACTCGGAGACTGAGCTAAGTTATATTCATAATTTCTTCATTTCATTTATAAGCTGTGCTTAAATGAATTAATATCAATAAATAAGGACTTTACCTCATGTCTAATAATTCAGATTTAGTGCTGTTGTCGCTTATTATGACCGAAATTGTTATAGGTTCTCCTAACAGATCTTTTCTCCTTATAGATGTAGGTACACTCATGTCCTTTGATTTACGAAGACCAAGGTTTAGATCCCACGTACCGAAGTCTTCTAAAATCCATCCTTTATTTGTCGGTCCTATTTTGTATACTAAAAACACATTTAATAATAGTTGATATGCGTATATGTGCATACGAGTAGTCAGTTATCATGTCTCCTCAGCATGAGCTTGTATAAATATATAATGATATAAAACTCTCTTCGAACATTTAATTTTTGCATGCTGCCCACCCCATGTTGTGATCACCGCTGCCCATGAACAACCGCAACACCAGAGGAGTCGCAAATACTTTGCCGGCCTTTAAGGAAGGGTATCATGTCGTATAATTAAATGCCCTAACATAATTCTAAACCTCCTTTGGACCTCATGGTATGATGATTACTGTCTCTTGAATAAAATTTATAAACACAATATGAGAATAGTACATGCAAATATTTATGAAATAAAATATAGTCTAAACCTCAAATAGGATAAATCTTAATAAGTATGAAAACTAAGATTTATCTAACTTAATTAAGTAAAAAGTGTTGCAAAGGGTTACAAAAAACTCGTGTTAGGTTAATCGGGGTTTTACAAATTGGTTTTCGGGTCTGTGTGTGTTATGTTCCTAACACTGAATTGTACTATACAAGGGGGTAACGAGGAAGAATTAAATTATTTTTGTTTGCACAAATGCTTAAGGAATTGTCTTATATTGTCTAGAGATATCATCATGGTTAAAGTCGACCCAGCACAAATAGTCACAGTCAACGCGAAATGATAATGACGACGAGACATAAGTAAAACTTTCATCTTCTTTACTTACGCATACGTAATTTATTAACGTTACCATACATTTGCGATACAATGATCTCAGTATCGATCGATATATTAATGTTATTATACTCAGAAGGTATTTCATTATCTCCATTGAGTGTATTTCCGATGATAAGCCAACGAATGGGTAGCTTGAATTTGTTACAAGCATTCGCCTGAAAGATACAATGTTGATTACAACGCTAACCTCAAAAAAAAAATATATAAACAGTAATACTTACAGTAAACAAAGTTTCATGAAACTTCGGACAGAGCGCATCCACCACTAACATTTCATTTGAAGTTAAAAATATGTTATCACAGATATCATTGTTTTGTATAAAACGTACTCTTTTTGGTACTTCCACAATTCCCAATTTTTTTATCAAATTTAACTTCATGGCTGTAGAACACAAACATGCTGTTGATTAAGTTAGGTTTAGACGCGTTGACAGTAAAAGAACAACAAAACTCAAACTGTATTCAAATAAGCTTGAAAAAGAAACTTATACAATAACTAGATTTGTGTACACTTATACACTTTGAGATTAATACTATATTTTATGACTTATTGTTTATATATAAGTAACATTTAATTGTATAAAGTTTACCGTTAAAAACTGATTACATGTACTCTTTAGGTAATGCTTACCCATGAACAGAAAAATACACAATATTAATTTACATACATCTTTACAAGTTATAATACTTTTTTATTTTCAAAAAAAATATTTCTTCTTACTTTGCCGCCAACAGACACACGCTACCACTTCGGTAGGCTTTTCATATGATTTTACAACGTCGACTATCATTTGAATATCTTTTACAGATATAGTGAAAATCAACCTAGCACTAAGCAACATTAAAATGATATTTAGTATGTTAATCTTAAGAAAATTCATTTTGACAGATGCAAAATAAAACTGTGATGTTTTTTATATCTTTTTTTATACTTTTTAATGTTGTTTTTTTATATATATTTTTATACTTTTTAACATCACCTGGTTACGGGGCTGTATGGTTAGCATCGTTTTCAACTGTGGTGATAGTAAATACGTACGTTTAAAATAATTACGAGTTTTGTGCGATAATTGTTAGTTGTATTTCCTATTCAAAGCATAAACGTGTAGGCGGTTCCGTTCCAACATAATCGTTTCTATTTTGCACTTGTTAATAAACGCTGCACGTGATTTTCCTACATATTTACATTATCAGATATGCTTTCGGAATAATTACTTTTCCACGCCAAAGATGCTTTTAACACGAATAAGTAATTATTTGGAATGTTGTACTAATAATGATAATTGTTGCCTTAGCAGGTAGAGCGTTGGACTTATTAACTAGCAGTCGTTGATTCCTACTGACTTTTATTTCTACCGATTCTTATGTTCAGTAAAATCATTTGTTATTATTTTGTTCGCGGAATACTATGCTAATATGGGACTTAACTTTTCTTCTCGGGTTAGGATAAAACATGCAACAGATTATTTAAATTTTCTTTAACACTAATGGAAAGACACATCATACTTACCATCATATTAACAACTATTTTGAGTAACTATATATCTGGAAGTTAAACTGGAATAACCTCCATCAATTTCGTATAAATTTTAAATTAGATTACTTTTTTTTTTTAAATATCATATTTTAAATTGTAGTTATTATTCTAATTACTAATAACGAGTAAGCATAAAATTAATAAGTTAAGTGACAGAAAATGGCTATAATAACATAAGGCACCAATTTATTACACACCATCAAGATGTTTCAATAATTGCTTTAAGAAGGTACTATTATTCAGGTTTTGCAAGTATCACTATAAATTGTATCCAATAATATTAAGATACTAATTACTTCTATACAAAGGTTCAAATCAATAACAGTCTTACTACACAAAAAAGGTTATAAAAACGATCTAAGCACAGACATTGAGCATAATGTCAAAATTATATAAAATATTCTCTAAAATAATATTGCATAGACTAATAACGGCTCTCGAAGAAAACCAGCCAATAGAACGGAAACTACACTATACAAGGCAGTAATTCTCCCGTGCACTACATACGTATGTTAAACTAGTGTGTTACGGAAAAAAAACGTAAACAAAATTGCGCTACATAAGTGAAGAATGGAAACAAGTGTGCTGAGTAACGCCAGATGGACCAAAAGAATAACCGTATGGATACCACAGGAAAAAGTAAAACGAGAGAAAGATCAAAAGCACCAAGATGGCATACGACGATGGGATACGTTTTTGAAGCTTCAGAATGCATGAGGAAAACTAGAAATAGAGAGATATGGAAAAGACGCGGGCTTACTACGCCGAAGACTGGCGATTACTACGGGGTATTAATAGTAATAAAAATAAAAATATTAGCAAAAAAACAATTATAATTGTAAGAAAAATTGTGTTAACATTTTAAAATTCAATAATAATATATTAAAAATCAAGAAGATTGTAATGTGTAATGTAACAATTAATTTTAATGGTAGTAGAAATAAAGACTTTTTATTTATTAGTGATTATAAAGGTGGCGTATAACTATAATGTTTAATGTTTCCTATTTATAATCCTTAATATTGTACTTTTATAGTGATGTATAAATTCAGTAATGAGTAAAAGAGATGCGACTACAGTTCCATAGGATAGCACCAGGATCGCTGGGTAGCAGTCAACCATGCTCACTGATACGAAGTTACCATCGTTTCCAGAACACGTGGGCCGACGCTCGTACAATCGATGATTTTCTCTGTATTGTAGTCCATGTTCTATCAAGCGTTTTGTCCTGATTACGAATATTTCCAGTGAATGTTAGAGAAACGTAAAGATAGTAAAGTTAGCAAGGAAGAAATGAACCTCTAGCCTCTTTTATGTTAGAACTAAACTGCAAGAGTCAAAATGTAAGTGAAAATTATGTATTATTTATTATTATATATTTATTACTGGTGAGTTTCAAAATTTTAGCGACTTGGCCCAAGCAAAATAAAGATTCAACAGAAATAATTATATTGTTATATATTAAATAAAGACTATATAAAAATATATTTCTAAAAAAACCCGCAATAAAAAAAAATATAGTTGGTAAAATTTACATTAGGTTTAGTATTGACACTGAGACAAGCGTATTTATTAAGAATACTAAGAAAATTGTATGTTATAATATTATTCTGTTAAACTTTAATAGTCAACTTACCCGATTTTATACATTTTCAAATAGGGCGTATTCTTACGTACAGCTATCCACGGATCGGAAACTTGTAGATACTGTATTTCGTAGAGTCCACATTTCTCTCCTTCTTCAAAATATTTTCCAACGAATTTGTACCCGACACCAGTTTCCATGTGGAATGCAAATAATCCCTTCAAAAGTAAAACTAAAACTACAAAGAAGTACAGGTGAGACGTAATAAAATTTCTGATTATAGATTATAGGCTTATTTGACTATAAGAATGAATGAATTTTTATTTCGTATTTCGAATAAAATACAGTCATTAGCTACCAATCATTACGATGTCTAGGTTACAATCAATCTAATTTCGATAACATCTAGTATGCAGAACAAAAATATTTTGTTGTTAGCTTTGCGTAAATACTGATGTACTCACTCGTTATATCCTTCCCTAGACCGATATAATAGACGTGCAATAAGATCGGAGGAAGTTTTTGAACCATCTACTTAGGTAAATTTACTAACAAATCTTTAATTACAGTTCATACATAAAACTTAATCAGACTCAAAATCCAATAAATCAAAATCTTTTCGTATGGTAATACTTTTTGGAAATCAAATAGTTTGAAAGCTACAAGAACTTCTATTTAACAAAGCTATCTAGAGATGACATATAATAATAATATTTGGTGAATGGTGTACTCGGAAATTTTAATAGTTTAACTACTCTTACCTGACGTATTTTTTCAACACCTTCCTCCATTGGTATGAATCGAGGTGTCACGCCCGGGGGCGCAATTTTGGTGTCGTAAATAGCTTTTCTTGTCGGTTCTGTCATGGTCTGTAATTTTGAAAGAAATAAATAAATTTAAATAGATTCCAGAAATGTACAATTGATATTGGCAGAGATACGGTGTAATGGATTTTTAGACGTCGTTCTTAAATGGAAAACTGTAATATAGACTATATTCTATTCGCTGCCCTGTTTAGTTAGTGCTTCTATAACTTATACACATTACTTATCTTACAATTTAAGGTGAGATCTATATAACTTATCCTTGAAAAAAAAAATATATATATATGTATATATATACATTCTACTTTGATTCTATGCAGTATAAAGTATCTTTAACATAGAGATCGTCAGTTCTTAAAATGAAAAAAATCTTCAAAACATTCTATAACATATCCGTCACTGAGTTTACGATAATATTAGTTTAATTATGAATTGTTATTAAATAAATAATAATGGATATTAAAACTTAGTGTATTTGTACAATATATATTAGTATTATAGAGTATTTATTTAATTAAATTAATTAATTCCTTGGATATCTGTAAGATATAAAATCTGACCGCGAAATAATGTCTGTTGTAAGGATTATCATGAACGCCAAATTTTAGTCGGGATTGAAGCAAATCTTCCAGCGTCCTTATGCGCGATGAACTAGACTGCAGTAGAGCAACAATGTTCGCTGAGAAAGAGGTATACAGAAACAGGACCGTCAAGAAGAGAACCAGCAATACCACTCGGCCTAAGGCACCTGTAAAGAAAGATTCGTGTCGGTCAAGTTTTATTCAACCTTTTGCTGATACTAAAATTGGAACGGTACAGTCGGGTCCTCCGCAAGGATGACCCATAAAATCGTGAAGCGGTTTTCAGGTGTTTCACATTGTAGTCTTTATGAAACGGTGTGATCGCGTGGGCTATGCGACCACACCGCCCCATAATGCCCATAAACACAAAGGCCTTCTTTATAAATAAATAAAAAAATAATTTATACCGTCTTCAGTGCCTTAAATCCAGAAGTATCAAAATGAATAATTTGTTCTATTCTTTACTATACTTTGAGATATATGATTTTCTCTTTTTAAATATGGTATTGGCAAAAATGTTTATTGTTTGGATAGATTGTTTATTGTTTAAAAATGTATTATAAATTTATGGATCTTCTACAAAATTACTTTAAATATCAATAATTGTGGTAAAAAGCAATAATCCATGTTATAAGTTACTTTTATTTTAAGAATAATAAACATGTTCGCAGATTAAACGTATAGTTCTATTTAATAACGTGCTTACCGAACTGTACTTCTTGCAATAATTGTCCACATGCCAACACGCCGAACAGGAAATATGGTGAGTAGATATATATACTCGAATAATTAAAATAAAATTAAATCATGATACCTTTCAGTTCTACAGGGCTTCCTTGTTGACATGTAGCACCAAAAATTAATATCGCAACATCGGTAGCATTTGCCCTCAAGAGTCCTGCATCACTATTTCTCTGAAAATAAGTTGTTGTGAAAATAAGCTTTATTAGCTAATAGTAAAATCTTATAAAGACAATTTACTAAAAGTTCGGAATGCTGGATACAATAAATTTATATTTGAATATCAAATTATCATAAACTATAGCTCTAATTGTTTCATCATGTTCAATCAACAAAGACTCGTATTCAAAAAAGATGATTTTAAAATTAACAATTTTATATTATCGATCGTTGTCTGTGAAATACTATTATTAAGTTTAAGATCATCTACTAGTTTCACAATTTTTAGCATCAAAAATTTTCCAAAAACAACGTGCGAGCCAGAAGCTCGTAAGAAACGGGATGCTGTGATAAAAGGAAAACTAAACGTCCAATATTCAATATTAGAATATTTACAAACGTTCTATTATTTGTATAGTTTTAAACTTATAGTGCCTCCCGTGTAACGTGGCTTTGTCTGTTCCGCTCCAGAGACTTTTTTAAAATTATATTGAGAGTAACAAACGAGCACACATTTTACCTGATGGTAAGTGATTCTTGCGGCCCATGACATCTAAATTCATCCTTGACAAGGAATCATAATTCAGATGCGTTGTCACCCTTGAGGACTGAGATGGAATACCTCGTCACCAGTAATAAAGGTATCCGGAACCCTACACTCACCAGACGAAACACAGCAGCATTGTGCTGCTACTTCGAGGTGGTATTCTGTGACGGCAAGGTGTCCTACTCCGGTCGAGCTGACCCAATAATTCTGCAGCTAGAAACAAACTGCAGTTTAGCTCTACCACTGTTAAAATGATGGTCTAAGTTAGTTCTATTTAAAGCCTTTGTTCGAAAATTGTGATTTTACTTGTTTTATCATACAATTATTTTCGTATTGATAATGATATCTTTAAAAAGGTCTTTCGACAGAGACCCACCAACAGTAATGTACTGTAACTCGTAATAAATAGACTTAGTAAAATAGGAATTTACTTAAGCCGGATATTCTTACATTCTTATGCATTCTAGAAACAAAAGAAAAAATTACCGAATTCATATCATCACTTTTTTTCCATTCCCACAGCGCCACAAAGAATAATGCCAAGAATAGTATAAATATGAGGGCTGCGATACTGAACCATACTGTTCTACGGAAAGGCAATAGAAATAAGTTGTTTTCGTAGGACAATTTCGGTTGTTGGAATACGAACTTAGATTTAGAGGGCACTGGGCTAGTGATGAATTCCACTATTGGCATTCGTGCTGTGGTAAAGAACATCGGAGACCCTGAAATATAACCATGCCAACTTTAAGTACTTGTTACACAAGCACGGAGTTGTGTAACAAGTACTTAAAGTTGGTCAAATCAAGTTGGTACAAAATCGCACAAACGTCACAAATAATATTAGTTAGGTCTGTTAATGTAATGTTTAGTTTTAATGTCAGAGACATTGTACATGGCTGTCCATAATTTGTGTTGCACCATGATAACTCCAAAAATATTTTTGGTACTGTTTCAAACTCGTTTAATACTTACTTATTTTTCATTAATTTTAAAATTACTTATAATATTCAAGAATGGTTTTACCTCCAATTTCCACTTCCCCTCTAACCAAGTATCCAGTCATGCCATTCCAAGTATTATTGTTTGGGTAGCCCCAAGTCTCAACAAAGATAAATTTCCTACTAGCATTAAGGAAATCTATAAGATGGTCAGTTGTGGGCACATTTACTTTTGTTATAGTATCTATGTGATCGTTACTAAAATTGTTAAATTTTGTTAATTTTAAATTAAATAATACACGCTATTTGATAGTATTAATTAGTTATACAAAAATATTTAATGAGTTTCTTACATTCCGTCCGTTAAATGGCCTATACTATCATTGTTGGTAATAACGTAGGAAATCTTAATTTCATATCCATTTAAATTAAGTCTTCGGATAGCGGTAGATTGGATCATTGTATCTGACTTTAGTAATTTATCTTTCATGTTCCAAGTGCCATAAAATTCAGTTTGCCATGCAGCGTCGTGGGCAACTTTATATACTAAAATTTTTATTTTATTAAGAACTTAACCATATTTAGTTTATAACTTAACGTATTACTCATATACTTACAAAGAAAAATTTCGAAAAAACCTTTTTGCATTCTATTAATAATAATTATTTCAGCATCGGGATATATGTCTATTTCATCTACAGCTTTAGGTACATAGTGGCTACTCTTTTGAGTTTTATTTTCATTATTGTTAAAGATGACCCAACGATAAGGAGTCCGGAAGTATTGTGCTTTTTCGCTCTATATAAAAGAGTAAGCAAAGTTATTAAATCTATAATACAGATACATTGAAAGCGGTAGCGAAATATAATTACCTTTTTTAAAAACGTAGTCACATTTGGACAACTGAGATCTATTATAATCACAGTATGAAATGCCATGATATAGACCGGCGGAATTGATTCGATATCATCAGAAAACTGCAAAAGTATTTGTAAGTTATTTTCTCCATTTATAGATTTGTACATTTTGATTTTCTCGTCTGTAATAATAACACTTCTGTTATATTTTCCAGTATTTGATATTTTAAGTGTATATAAATATTATATATACATATATACATTGAATCGATCATTTTAGTACTCACAAGATGTGCAACAAATTACGGCAATTACAGATTTCGGCCTTTCCATCGAACGAATAATATCGCCAATCAAGTTTTCATCGATAACAAATTCGGACGCGTAGGTATTTATTAATAACAGGGTAAACGCAACCAGGACTTTCTTCATAATGTACAAGAATCGAATGCAATATGATATCGTGTGCAGCTGCCAGGCATAACCTGCATGCCATAAAATATGTTTATTCAGTAAATTGTACAAAATCAATCTGCGAGCCATTATAATCCCACTTGCTTGTGAATAAACGATGACAAGATAAATAATTTACAAGTCAATTGTTACCTAGTAGGTAGTTGCTTCAAATCGATTATATTAAAATTGCAAACGATTCGCAAAACGGGACAGGACTTTATAATTTATTAACGCACAAAAGTTATTGTAATGCTAAAGTCAGTTTATTGCACAGGTTACGACGGTGAGGTCGTCACCCACATTGGACTAATTTTAGATGAAAGGTATATTTCAATAGATGACTTTAACCATCAAAGATATCAAAAATTTAACTAAAGATATAACTAAACCTTAAAAAGAGATAAATAATTTTATAAAATACATATATCATTTCTCGTCTTACACCTACCTAACAGGGTTAAACAGAAGGAAACTTTTGTCTATCACAATATTGATGAATGCTAAAGACTTACACCAGAGCTAGAATGGGTCGGCTCAAGCAGGAAAGAATCCCGCCTTACAGAGTTCTGTGTATTTCGTATGATGTTGATGGGAAACAGGAGATCTAATTTCTGGCAAATAAACTAACAGCGGCAGAGACACGCTCTCACATGTTCATAGCTGCGTCATGAATAGGTTGACTAGAAAAGGACCACGCCGGCACAGAATACCAGCGTGAAATCTTTCGAATCAGACATTCTACCCTCATATGCATTTCCCGACATATAAAACTAAACTGAAGCTAGTTTCTAACTGTATTTTAAAGCGGTTGGTTCGTATCGTAAAATAGCAACATTACGCTGCTTTATTTCATCTGGCGAGTGTAGGGATCCGGAGACCCTTATTACTGGTGAAGAGGTATTCTATTTTAACCATTAGGGGTCAAAGCAATTGCATTATGAATGAATTTGGGGACATTAAGCCTCGCTACAGTAAAACTGGGCATTTCATTTCAGTCCTAAGGGTTCTTAGCTCTGCATGTCATTTATAAATGTTTTGTTATAATATTATTCAGATTATTAATGCTTGTAAAATTAATTAATTTTATATAAAGTATTTAATAGACATAGCTAATCAATTTATTAAGTAAAGGAACTATGTTATTATACATTTTATTGCAACTACCAGATGTAAGTTTCTCACGTTCCGTAGACTCGGCGTTTAGGTCATTAATAATGTCTCAACAATATGTTTATGTTAAATAGATAGTTTTTGTACAACGCAATACTAATTACTGCTGTCGGGTCTCCTTTAAAGAGTATTTATTTATTCTTTATTATGATCACTACACAAATAACGCATTGCATACTTTATACCTATTGGCATTCTTTACCAATCAACCATACATATGTAATATCATAAATATTAATCTTTTTTTATATACACACCATAATCACCTGCATCTATTTTCAAAAACGAGCTGTTCAAGTTGATACTTTGATGCAACAGGATCTCAGTAAGCGAGAAGTGGGCCATCAACTTACCTTGAGTTACACTACCGTTTCGAGAATATATAGAAGGTTTCAAGAAACTGGTGCTTTCACTCGGAGACGAAGTAGCAGGGACGTACGGTTTGTCGTTAGGACATATGTTTGTTATGGAATCCCCATTTAATTGTCCTCGGTGTGCAGCAGAAGCTGAGACAAGTTTCTGGTAACCAGTCAATGTACAATAGAAGACGTTCGAAGGAAGCCAATCTTATAGAAAGAAGGCCTGCCACAGGCTCGAAATTGACCATGTACATTTAATTTCCTCGGGGGTATCTGTGTGGTAGGTTTGAAAAAGTGTAGCTTGTATTTGTGTCACCGAGAGACCAAAGAAGCGGCCGGACTGCTGAACGATTGAAGATATTATCCTGGATCATGTCGTACCGTTTTAATAAGCTCATACGAAGAGTTTGAGTCAGAAGTCAGACCACATGTCAGGATTTTCAACGACATTGTGAAAGAACTAATCCAATCGATGAGGAACCGCAGGAATGACTATATCAAAGTATGGATGTGAATTTTAATTTTAAGTATCTCCTATTTCCTTTCTTAAACATGCCCTTTTATTCATATTGCATTATTTAAAAATATATGAAATTGATTTATAAATATTGGCATCATGGTTAAGCTTAAAATGAAAGTTTAATAAAACACAAGTCTTGTAACTAACTGTAAAAAATACTGAGTACGCGCATTGAGGATCGAGTCGATTTAGTTTCTCGCCAATGTAAACTAAATAATGTAAATAAATAGTTGTAAAGAAATTAAAATATTGTACTAAAATAACAAAATATTTTAAAAATAAAAAATACCAGCAGTACTATTACAAACATTATACTTAGCTTAAAATGCTTGTGCTATGAGTAGGTTCACTACAATACGCGAATAGCGGATTGGAGCCTTTGACCTTAATTTTCGTAAGAGCGTACCTTAAGCTTTAGGCTTTTGGTACTTCTTTAAATATGATATACTATAATTAACAAGTTTTATTTATTATTTTATCATCCAAAATAATAAACATAGTGACTCACAAAAAGTATAATAGAAAAAAAATTAATACAGGACTTTATTTATTTACAAACATATACATATTAAAACATTAATTATAACACATAATATAGAACTAATATATAAATAACAAATTTAAATTAACTATACCATACGATAAAGCTAACTTAATATTTCATTATATATTCAACTGAATAAAGTTCGTACAGCAGTTTTTTAAATAACATGACAGTTCTGGCGACACGATTTTTTTGAGGAAGAGCATTCTACAATTCCGTGCTCAGTAAAGAAGTTGGTATAGAAACTAGTTGGTTTGAAAAGGTAATTGAAGGAGGAATCTAAGCTGCAATCTGCAGAAATCATCAGGTGGATGTATAAAATAAAACCGCTTGCGGAGATAGTACAGAGTCTTTGGGGAATTAAGGATATTAATAGAGAAGCAAAGAAATTGAGTGTTCCTGCGAAAGCGTATGGGGAACCACTTGAACTGTTTACGAAAATAGGAAACACGATCCAACTTTTAAGCCCGAAAATGTAACGAATCCACCACATTTCTTGGCGCTCAAGCTTATTTAGAAACTCCTCTGTAGCATCGAATATATATATGGGTAAAGTAAATGCTTGAACAAAAGAGAACGAGATCTTTGCTGACAAGCGCATAAAACTCTGAAGGCATTACAATAAATGAAAGGCAAAGGCTCCAGTCCATACAGATAGAAGCGTCGCTGGAGTTTCTTGCGCCACTTCTTCTCCAGCGCCCACGCATTCCGAAGTGGTGGTACAGATAGCTAATAATCATAGCGAATTTAAAGAATCCTCTGTCAGAAGCAACTGACCGAGCTGAGGTTCGGCCCTCTCGGGCACCCTCGAGTCAGATGCTCTCGCGAAACAAGGTAACGGTCCAAACCGAGGCTCCTTCTCGGGAGCCCTTGTGCTGGTTACATATAATAGAGGTCTCGACTGAGTGCCATTAGCGCTCGGTCACCTCTCAACCCGGTGAAACTGTAAAAGCCCTCGGGCTAACAGTGGCCTTCAGCCCGAAAAAAAAAAAAAAAAAGAAAGGCAAAGACAATACAGATAGAAGCGTCGCTGGAGTGTCTTGCGCCACTTCTTCTTCAGCGCCCACGCATTCCGAAGTGGTGGTACAGATAGCCAATAATAATAATAGAGATATTAATGTAGATAATTCTTAGTCAGAAGCAACTGACCGAGCCGAGGTTCGACCTTCTCGGGCACTCTCGAGTCAGTTGCTCTCGCGAAACAGGGTAACGGTCCAAGCCGAGGCTCTCTCTTGGAAGCATTTGTGCTGGTTACCCACTAATAGAGATCTCGACTGAGCGCCATAAACGCTCGGTCACCTCTCAACCTGGCAAAACTGTAAAAGACCAAAAAAAAGTGAATGAAAAAGAAAATGATTCACTTTGCTTTTGCAAAGTGAATCATTGACTCGTGAACTCTATGACAAGTGAGAGACAAAAATAATCCTCAAATTTTGGCATGGCTCACTGTACACTATGCGTTACATTTATTAGTAACGGAGATAAAGTAATTTTAAATTAATTTTGTTAGGTATAAGTTTACTACCAAATTTAAATTAAAACTACCAATAATCATCGCCTGTGATTTGGAAGGGTTTGGTAGTAAATAGGGCTAATAGCCAGGTCCATATCAGCCACGAGAGTATATCGATAGAGCTGCAAATCTTCTGCATAGAGATAAAAGTTTAATTAATTATTAAATAAATATTAATTACTTCAGTGACTGAGGTAATAAACATAGAAAAAAGAAAAGGAAAGACACCACATTGAGGAACACCCGCAGTAAGATTATTAAACCAGTTAATTGCAGAAGAAGAGACATTAATGGATTTAAGAATCCCAAGAAAGATATCAAATTCAATCATCAGATCAGACATCTGACTGACATCCCCATTTTATTACATTCAGAGTAACGCACGAGCACACAGTTCACTTGATGGCAAGTGATTCCTGCGGCCCAGGATGTCTACATTCATCCTTGAAGAGGAATAATAATGCACATGCGTTGCCGCTTCTTGAGGACTGAGATGGAGTGCCCCGCTCGAGCTGAGCCATTTATTCTGCAGCTAGAAACAAACTGCAGTGTATGTAGCTCTACCACGTAATCCATAAAAATGCTCAAATTCAAGATCATCACTGTATTGTTACTTGTACGTTGTATTGTATACTTAATGTTGGACTGTTGAATGTTATGTAATCGGGGTGTTTCAAATATAATGGCCTGAGATTTATTTGAGTTAGGTACAAACCTGAAAGACATAAATGCATAAAGTTGTAAGTTATCTGTATAGGGGTGGTAAAGAGAAGTAAAATACCTAGATAACTAATGAATAAGAAGTAAAGGAAATAAACACCTTTGTGGAACCTCTACGAACCACTAACGTCGTGTTGTACACCGGTACAACTAATGTCAGTACGTACACACTTAACATTCTGTAAGGTTCATTCGCAGTATGACTTAAAAAAGGTAATCACTGCCAGCAATACGTTAAGCGAGCGTAGGATGCCTTAAGAAAGAATTTCAAAATCAACGGTATTGAGATTGGTGCTGAAATCTAACAGCATAACAACAGCGACTTTTTGTTGATCTATATTTTACCTCTTATTAATATAACAGATGATACATCTGTTATCTTAATAAGAACACTAGCTGTACTATGTCCTATGTGGAAGCCTGGTTAAAGAGGTTTAAGGAGATTGTTATAATAAAATATATATTTAATCTCAATCATATCATGTAAGAGTCGTTTAAGAACTTTAATAAATATGGTACCAACGGTTTAATCGCATTTTTTGCGTTATGATCTTCTATTTTCTAAGAAGGTGTATACAAATTAAATACTATTTACTTATTTCTTACAATTATTGATAAATATTTAAAAATTTGGACTGGTCTTGTTCTAGTATAATATTCATAATTAATATGGAATAAAATTACTGACCAGTAAACAATAGCCATAGTGAGCATTGAGACAATAATGTTCAATATCAGGATGATTCATTTTATTTTATAGTATCTATTGATATCGAACAAAGCAAAGTTCATTGAAACAAGACCTATATTTATAACTCGGTTACATAGCTACGAAGGAAGAGTCAGATAAAAGGACCTTTTTTTTTGGTAATATAAGCGGACCGTTTCATATTTGCTGATCATTTGTGAATGTTATAGAGGTTATTAATATTATCGGTATGTTTATTTGTGTTTTGTTTACATTTCGTGGCATTGGATAAGTATTTTTCCATATGAATTATGTATTGTAACCAGTGATGCTAATGGCATTGTACATACAAACAGTGCCCTTTAAGTTTTATCAATAAATACATAGTTAATTTAATGCAACACAGTCCGATAGTGTACCTACCACAGTTGCATTTTTGACTTGGTAAAGTGTGTCTGTGTTATTTGAAATATTGAAACATAACTATAGTAATATAATTTAAATAATTAATTAAAATATAGTGTCTGAAATAGCCGAATAGTGAGGCTTATAATGAAATTTTTTGGACATTTACTGACGGACTCAACTCTTAAATCTGTTAGTGATACTAAGAAAAAATGTGACAAGATTTCTGAACGTACGCCATTACTTAGTCAATCAAAGCGTGCGCCGTGGATTCAAAGGGGTAAGGAATTACAGCTGCTTTTTGTGGACTTAAAGGTAACTTATGAGCATCCGTTTGATTATTAAAGTGACTACTTAGCCCCATATTAACCACATCTAGCCTCATCGGTGAATCAAAATCATCGAATTAACATATATATTTTTTTGGGTTGTTATTATCGACAGGGATTTTATGAAACGCTACTGTCCAGCAGTTGAGTCGATACTATCACTTAAAATACAAAACAAAAGCAATTTCAGTGATATATTTTGCGATTCTACCCACTGGCGATAAAATTATGACTTATGGTACTGAGAAGTGGTCTTATACTTTACTTTTGTTCTTAACATCATGAAGATCTATGGGGAGGCCTACCCAAAGCTACAGCTAAAATATGTTCTACAATTTTACCTGGTCGAGTCACACTGCAGATGATAAAGGACATGGGGCATTTTCGGCCCAGCTACTTGTGCTCTCAAGGACATTAATGAAATATCTATAGAAAAATACATTTCATTTTTACATACTTGTCATCAAATTCTTAGCGTTCATTGAATTAGGTCTGTGTCATAAAGTATTGTATATAATATTTAAGCTGATGATGATGTTAAAGTGTCAGTGTATTGACAGCAAAATCGTATCCTAAAATTATTATCTTATTTTTTAAATATCTCTGTATCCCCATGAACAATATTGATTTTAATTTGTTTATAATAAAAGAGATATATAGCCTGTTATTTAAACTTAATTTCATTACTGTCCTTGAACTTCCTTTAGTGGGCCGTGCAATGTATGGAGAGTGGCCCATGTCCTTTATTTACTCCTTTGTTGTTCGAATTGTAAACGTATACGTTTGGTACTTGTTTAGAATAGAAAAAATAGTGTAGTATAACCACATCATATAATATATCATAATAATTTACAACTTACATATTACGTAAGTAAGATAATATGATATAATATATACACACACACACATATATAGATATATATATATATATATATATATATAAATATGAATGGACATACGCACACATGGGAGCGACCCGAATATAAATATTTGTTAATAAGATAATTTAAAAGATAAGAAATTCCATTGCAATTCTATTGATAATTCATGTAATAATGTTTCCATGCTATGATGAATATTATTAATTAAAAAAAGTCTATAATTTGGAGGCTTGAATGTCGGACTCGCAATTGATCTGTCATTGGATTCCTAAATCATTCAGCATATACCCGGTGTACAGTTGGTGTCTGTCACGATTAGAAAGGACATCATAACTTGCGTAAAGTGCCATATAACTCTTAGAACCGATATCCAATGGGGAAGAAGGGTTCTTGAGAGACAACCTCGGACTGGCAGTCGCAGTGTAGCATCATCGATCACTAGATGGAGCGACGACCAAGCAAGTTTGCTGGAAGTCGATGGATGCAGGTGACTCAGGATCGTGCTTTGTGGCAATCTGTCAGGCTGTGATGACGATGAAGTTCAACATGACATTATATCCTTTCCTATATCTGTCTACAACGTCTCAGATCAAAGTTTATACAGACATTGATTTTATAAATCCTTCATAAATATATGTTACATTAGAAATAAATACTATTTCATAACCAATCGCGTTATGTTCGCTAGAAAATGCTGTTAATAAATAATTGATCGAGTAAATTATTAGTTAGTAAAGTATAAGCAGCGTGATATAGGGTGTGGTTGTAAATATTGCTGCCTAATTATAATGTAACCTCTGTGTAATGACGGTATTGATTGGCAATGGCGGTAAAAAGATATGACTTCCTTATTCTAAATTTAAATCGAGATCATCGTCCCTCGCCACGGTGAGATGGAGAGCGCAAATTCAAACGGTTTTTATGATAAAATCTATTGTCATTCGTCATTGCGGCTTTTTAGTTCAATATTATGTAATTTAGTGTATTTATATCTTCTATATCTTTTAATAAAGAAACTAATAGCGTTATAAATGTACATAACTTTTTTTCTTATTACTTGACAACGAGTTGTTGAAAAACAGAATGATCAGTTTTATTACAAAAAAATGTACATCATAGTGAGCTATATAGTATTTAAATTTTACAAATATTTACGTATGTATGTACAAAAAGTTTAAGGTAAAAATAATTACTTTGCTCATCCCCCGGTTTATATTAATCCAAATAGGATATCCTGATTCCGGAGCTTCATTAATAGTGAGAAGGTCTATCAATAAATTAATTATTCGACCTACGAATTCGATAAAGAATACGTCATATATTGAACGAATCTAATTATGGATTCAATGCAGGGCCTAGCATTTGTATGCGTACTTCAATTTTTATGTTCCGGGCCTGCAAGTTAATGAATTTCCTTTAAGCTCTTGGAGTATTATTGGCAAAATTCGCGTCGCCCCTTATTTTTTTAACTTTGATGACCTTTTCATTTTTTTTATTTAACTTAATTAGTTACAAATTGACTTAATAAATATAATCTATAATTTGTTATGGATAGTGTTATAAAGGGTTATAACAGAGGCTTGGTAGCACAGTGTCCAAGCATTCACTTTTAAATTCAAGTTTAAAACTAAGTTCGGGCCCCGGTGCCGGCATCAATAAAATTGTTAATTAACATTTTAAGTATTGACTTGCAATGCATTGTCTGCGGTAAAGGAAAATGTTTCAGAATTCTACTTATTCGAATACTATGGAATAATAATGCTTGAAACAGTACCGATTACGGTGATGAATATCGGGGCGGAAAATATCATTATTGAGTTGAAGGAAATGAGCAAAGGCGTAAATTCGGCCGCATTAACTTCCATGTTAATTAAAATTAAATTTCACCTGATAGGATATCATGACTGGCTCAAATCCCGCAATACCTATAAGCTCAGCAAAGATTCAAGTATCTTATTGGTTGTAAACTCTGAATGACTGATATGCCTCTGTTATTGGGTCTCCTTTTGCCTTCAATTACTATACGACACAAAACGTTATTTTGTTATTACACGCTGGTATTATCTGGGGGTGGTTCCGGTATTCCTTTCTCGTGCGAACCGACCAAGCTGCTGTTAGATACAAGTCCAAGTGTGTTACAATTACTGTTAAGATATGTTTGAACACATTCCTATACCTGTTTGTTAAGGTGTACATGTATTTTTATATATGTGTACGGTAGCCATGCTGTCTACCGCGCCTATACCGGACCGGTTGGGAAGCCCGCAATTACCTGCAAGCGAATCAATTATAAGAGATGTTGTTTGCAACATTACTTGGTTTCTGTCATCGGCGCGAAAGTTAAAAAATCTAATATTTAGTCTTAATTTTTAACCTAATATTTAATTTATAAATATATTATTATCAGCGTAAATCCCTTTTTTCTTTTTTTTCAAATATCAAGTCCGATCCACAAGTAAGATTTAACAGAACACTAACCACATTATGAGGGGCGCTTGCTTTTAAACCACGACAAGTGAGTAAACCGAGATTGATTCCCCATGAGGGCACCAATAGAATTATTTATAAGCCATTATTAATGTGTCGGCTGGAATGGAAAACTCCATGAAGGCATGAATTCTATATCTGAAATCTAAATAAATAAAAAGCAATTCATATTATGTGTTTCAGTGGAGTGGTGTTGAGATGATACCCTGAAACTATAGAGTAGATCTATGCCCATCGATCGATGCGAAACTGGAACACACTTCAGCCAAGTAATGACTGCATTCCATAAACACCTAGGTTCACATTTCATGTGTTCACAAGATTGTAAGTGTCGGTGATCTCCGGGGGGCGGAAGTGAGGAAGTGAGGGCGTATTCCGTGCCCTCAGGAGCCGAGGCGGAGTCGCGAAGGGAGAGGATTGTCGATGTTTCGTTGCCGGTCTCCCTATCCTCCGTGATTCAAGCGGGGGTAGCACCGCATGATGCGGCTGTGGTGGGGTCGCGGACCAGATCTATCGCATGGAGGCTGGGATGGTTTATTGCTCTGGCCCTCATGGTCTCTGGGGGACAGACTCAGGTAAGTTCGCTTCCCACCTACAGAGTAGGCCAATAGGGAGGAGATGTAAGGCGCGTACATGTTCCAGCGTAAACAGCAAAAAAAAACTTAATTAGAGCCGCTACTATTGATATTTAGGGAAAAATCTTCTTTGAAGTTGGTTTGTTCTTTATCTAAACAGTTTTATTTGATATTTTTACTATCAATACGTTAAGTACGTACACGTAAAGGCTGAGAATGTCAAATAAAAACATATCTTAAAATTTTTGGACCTATTTAGATAAACCTTTCACTATTCTCTTAGTTGAACGATACCGCATCAAAATATCACCTTAGATAATAGATAGATAGAATAGATAGCTATATAGAAATATAGAATTACTGCCATTACATTTGAAGTTTCTCAATATGTTGACAAACGTACAAGCACACATATATGTCTTTATGCATGTACGTATAATATTCTATTCTGGTATTTTGTGAGAGTAGTACTTCCCAGAGCAAGCCAACCGTTCATGGCGCAGTTAAAATATAACTAGAGCGTAGTCCTACCACTGTTAAATATATATGAGTAAGTTCAAAGTTACTCAGCAAGCTATTTTAGCAACTTATAAATATATTATTAATGTTACGCATTTTTATCACAGACAAATATTAAAAGAATAGAAAGTAGCAAAAATTTAACATTTATTAAATAGGTTTATTTATGCTGCAGCAATAATTAGGTACAAAATTTAGCATTTTTTCTACTCATAGCGTTATTTTAAATTAAATAATCAATTTAAAAGACCACTGTCTTCAGTAGAAAAACAAAATCGAAGACAGTGACTGGATAAATTCAAGTGGTATCTGTGCATAGTGGACGGCGCGCTCTAGTGGCGAGTGAAAGGTGCGCGCACATTATCGGTATGCGCATACGCTTCTACATGCGACACTTAGTTGTGCTAAATACTTGGAATCTAAAAACGTGCGTAGTTTTGAAGAGAACCATATGTAACTGGAGCCAATTAAATCCTTACAATTGGTTTTAGTTTGTAAGCACTAATTATAGGTAACCTATTTGGTTTATGTTATTACGTACATCTTTATTTCTGTTGTGTAAAAGATATATATCTTGTATTTTTCCCTTGAAAAGCAATAAAATAAAATAATATAAATTGGATATTTGATAGCAACACGTTATTTGATTACGTGCATAAGATACTCGTAATAGGGAATATTTGTGCAGTGTAAGGTTTTGGTGTAAAATATTATACCATATGATATATTTTATGTTAACAATCTATTTGAAAAACTAACTTGGATGGGCAATATGGAGGTTGATTGCATATACTATATATCGTATATGCCATCACCCCAGCCAGTGGATCCCTGGAAGCCATGCACTGGGACAAGTATTTAAGTGAAATATGAGAGCTGTTACGGTAGATTCTCTGTGATACAAACAGTCCTGAACGTAAGTAAACTTGTCGAAAACGAGCTTTGGATAATATAATACATCCAATGTCGGCCCTTAATTGGTGTATCTCAAATGACGTATACATCAATTGGCAAAGTTTACGCAGATAAACTTTCACCTTAGAGGACTGTGATGGAATGCCTCGTTACGTGTAATTGGGTCCCCAGTTCCTTACGCTCATCATACAAAAGACAGCAACATTATGCCGCTATTTGTATATTCTGAAGAAAGTCCAGCCATCCAATTTATGCTGTAGCTAGGCATGTACTCACTCGTCGTCTTTGTCCCTAGTGTGATGTAATATATGTGTAATAAGATCAGGAAGGTGCAAGTATATGTGTTCTAGTGATAAAAGACAACGAACATATATACCAGTACAAGATTCGAACTCGACTCTACAGACCCGAAAACATTATTCATAAACCTCTCCGACTGAGATTCGAACTCGGGACCCGCAATGCAACCAGGTTAGCTAAACACTACGTAATGTGGCGGTCCATGTCATGCAATCTCCACTTGGTAGATGCGGAGGTTAAAATTGCTTCATTGTCGGAAATACTTATGCAAGTATTCCCTTGGAAAAGCATTGTCTATATTCCTTTGTATTATTAACCTTTACCTCTTCTTCATTTCCATAATATGTTACCGTAACATAATGAAATCAATCAGGATTTACAAACATTACATAATTTCATATGTAATACTTTAAAAACTGAACATAATTTGAGTAATGTATTAGAGATTTGATCGCCTTAGACTCTTATTTCGCAACACTTCGCTACACTAAAAATTTATTTGCATTACAATTGAGTACAGTAATTAATTACAATGTCGCAAAGCTTCTATTAATTATGGCAACAAAAGTATTATTATGGTTAACACAAATTTACATTTATATATAATAGCGTATTAATGCGCACTAAGACCAAGCTACAGTTAAAATCATTAAGTTTCCCCTCGAGTAGCAAAGAAATATTTACGTGATAGAGTCACGCCACAGTAATGAACTAGCTGTAACACGAACAGGTTGGCTTCACCCTTTATGACCATACCGGCCGCAATACCAGCGTAAATTAGTAGTTAAACCGGAGACCTTATTACTGGTTACGAGGTAATCCATCTTAGTTCTCTGGGGTCTAGAGACAACCTATTGTGATTCCGTAACGAAAATGACTGCGTATGTCATGGGCCGCAGCAATCATTTACCATGAGGTGTTCTTGTTGTCTCAACTCTAATATCATAAAAGAAAAGAATATTTTATGATGGTAAAGTTTCACTGCACTGTGTGTGTGTTCAGTATGGCGTGTGAAAATTACCTAAGGTCTAATTATTAGTAATGTAATATTTTAGCTCTCAGGATTTATTAATTTCCGTACTGAGGATAGATGCGCGTGTTCGTTTGTCTCCTGAATTTTTTCCTTAAAAAGAAAACTCTAGTGTCTAGTCTCAAATTTAAATTTTATTTTAATAATCAAAATCCCTCCATAAGTTAATATTATTATCATTTAGTATATCGTGATTGCTTATCAAGTTTGGAAGAGCTACTTCAATTAAGTCTCCCTACATTAATTTCCCGAGGTTGAAATGTTCTCTCCCAACCACAAAAATCACACAGTTAAGTTATACCAGATTTATGCCTACTATGTAATTTTCTACTATGTAGGTATGTTACTAAGTGTTGAGTCTCCGAATGAAATTCATATTATCTGAATTTACATTACTGTTTAAACAGGTTTTCCTAGAATGCAGTTGAGATAAAACAATTACATATTTTGTATGTAACAAACAAAATTAGCGTATTTTTGAACACACAAAATAAATAAAAAGGACGTGTGCTTACGTCTTGAACGTTGTGGATGCAATGCCTACAAAGTAATAGGGTAAACAGTTCTTCAATTTATTTAAATATTTCACGCATCCAGTAAGTTTCGTCCATATTATAAAAACGAGTTAAATAATTTTTCCTTATTTTTTGGATCATTAGTCCACTGCTGAACATAGGCCTCCCCCACAGTTCATCATAGAGTATGATCCTGAGCCATCTGCATCCATCGACTTCGCGCAGTCTTGCATTGGTTGTCACTCCATTCGTCCCCGAACGCTCCCCATCCGTGTTGAATTCGTCGATTGACCTTTGGGTCGAAGTTGGACTTACCAAACCGGACTATTTGCCCTAGGTAAACATACTCGTCAATATGTTCACAAGATTTAACATGCAGACAAGATGTTCGTCTTGTTCATGTTCATCTTAAGACCTATCCTTTGGGAGACACAACAGCGATTCTACCATGATGACTATATCGTCATACATCATCGATAACACACCACTGAAGTTTTGGGAATATGACATCACCCTGTCTAATACCTTTCTGAAGTTGGATAGGTTTCGTATTTCTGGACTTTACTCGGACAGAAATCGTGGCCTTGCTGTATCAGTTTCTAAACTTTGCTTCTGTAACAAACGCTAATAAACGTAGAAAATTGATGGACTAGATAAATAATTTAACGTATTTATGTAAAATTATCTTTTAAACTTATAAAACTATCTATTTATGCATCTGTAGAATCCTAAACTCATTTGTGCAAAACCCCAAACCCGTGTTTCAAGGTAAAACCCGATGTTCTACAGTTATGAGTTTCCTCAAACGAGATCCATGTCAGATTGATGAAAAGTTAGTAACAGCTTTGTTATATCTGTATTTCCCTAAACGGTCATACCCTACCGTATTTCCCTCTCTGCTAATATGCTCTCACGGAAATCACGGATATATATATATATATATATATATATATATATATATATATTATATATGAGTTACTGCTATACATATATATATATTCAATTCTTTAAATTAAAATAAATATATTCTCTGCTCATCTCAAAGGTAGTCTGGTAGAAAATTTGTAATAAATAATGAATAAATAAACTTAAATTATCTCTAACAAACATCAGCCCACGCATTACAAACAAGAAAGTGTCTTGATAAACCGTTATCAATCGACCAGATGCACGCACTATATACACAATATTTCGTTAACTTAATTTATTTATGTTTATAATTTCATCAATAAACGTTGCGAACGACGAAGGCTATTCAGATATTATAAATGGAAAGTGTAACAATGATATTAGGTAAAAACTCGTGATCTTGGTATCTAAATAATAATTAGGTATTTATACTCGGAAAGCACGTTCTGTTTAGTTTCTATCATATAAATTTGTTGACTTTCATAAAACATTACATTATTATTATTCAATTAATTTATTATCGGATAACAGTGATCCATTAATACATTTATACATTTAAATAAATTACAATTAATACACAACACACATAGACAAAAATATAAAATAAACAGAGAAATTAAACCAAACAAAGAATAACAATAAACAATTAGGTCTGCTCCACTAAGATTATAAAATTATCATTATATTAGTTCCTTTAACCAGGTTTATACCAGATTTATTGTATGTAAGATAGATCGATAAAAACAAAGTTAGATACAGCCGACTCAGGATCGTGTTATATGTTCAACAATGGACTATTAGTAACGAGCTGAGATAAGTTCTGATGATTATTATTGTTGCTGGGTTTTCGTTTTCATCCTCGACTGGTGGATAAAATCATTAAATATAATATAATGAAGCAAAAAAAAAATAAAATGCAATACATTATATAATAAGCAACCGAGAACTAACCAACCGAGACTTCCTCGACTGAGGAGTCAGCACAGAGAATAGACAAGCTGATTAGCATAAATATATATTTTGAAATCCATCTGTAAAAAAGCGCCAGTTTTAACTAACTTCAGGTTTACATACATTTAAAAAAAAATGTATATAGTTGTAACTTCTTTGATGGCTAAATATCCTTGTTAATTGTATTTATGTTTAATGTTTCTTGTATGCTGTGAAGTTTCCTAATAAAGTAAATAAATAAGTTCAATGATGATGTACTTAGACTCATGGTGTACTTAGACTCATGGTATACTTAGACGTTGCATAGAAAACGCTAATTATAAAATTTTACAAAGTACTATTGACTAAAAAGATATGCATGTTACAGAATAATTAATTCCGCTGGTGTACGATACTAACTCGAACCTTTGTAGCAGTAGGCCAAGTATAGGAACAGTTAATAATTACATAAACACATGTTTATTGTTATGCACTTCAATAAGTTGTTTATCTGAAGAAATTGACGGCACACGGCCGTTATCGGGCTGGGTGTATTATGTGTATATCCCGTGTCCCTGACACTGCTTCTGAACCTTCCTCCGATCTTATTACATCGGAATAGGGAAGGGAACGTAAGCATTTGCCCAAACACAAGTATAACATGTGTTTGGGCAAATGCTTACGGCCCTATGTAAATGTTCTGTGAAATTGATGTCATCTGGCAATACCTAGAAGATATCGCCGTGGTCGAAATTGACAAGGAGAACATCGTCATCATCATCATCATTAGAAGAAGAAATTGAGGATATCAGCTAAGCGCGGAAAATGCAACAAGTCTGGCGGAAAGTTTGGTTGCGGTTTGAAGTACACGAGACATACATACAAAACACCTAGGACAGGAACCCTACAATTTTTGATACGCAAATATTGTCTCTCTGTTGGGCATCGAAGTCAAGAGCCGTGATGAAACAGTTAAGTTTAATCTAAACGTTACGCCTCGCGGCCAACAAAACTGTAATTAGTTATTAAACAAGGTAAGAATTTATGAGTTATGAATCGATCTAGGGAGTCCTATTTACGGACAGCAGGAACTCATCACCCGAAATAAAATTGTGTAGAATTATTGAGATGTAACACATGTCAAACGTAAAACATTCAGATGAGTTACTTCATTTTTCAAAGTTCCCTTATACATATATTATAAAGAGATGAGAAGAGATGAGAGAGAGAAGAGATTAAGAAGAGATGTTAGAATTAATCTATTTATCAAATTGAAACCTGAGTATGAAATAAGGATTTTTATATCAAAATCTTTTATAGCTAAAATTATAATCTATGAAGCGTGATAAACAATTAATAATAAATCCCGAAATAGATCTACTAATTCGTTTGAATACCCACCGGCACCCAGGGTCAATGCTTTAACCTTGCGGTATCAACGGTTTCTGAAAGGAAATCGAATGACAATCCAATATTCCAAGCATTGTTACGATACTGAATGCTTGCAAAATTCTATAATCGCGTCAATTCAATTATTTTGTTCCGTACAATAAATAACGGTTAACTGGGACAAAGTTCTTGTCCCCAGCAGTGACAACTCTCTTAGCTCGACCTCTTTACTGGGGTGCAATAAAGTTTCGGAATATTGACGAATTCGTATTGGTGTTACAGCATTCTGGTTCTCGAGAACTAGAGAACTACATAAGTCCTGAGATCGCTCCTCAGCCGTGGAACAATATTTGTGAATAGTACATTATTAGTTTCGAGGCCGGAATTATGTATTTTGTCCTTGACACTGCATCTAAACCTTTCTTTGATCTTATTGCATCGGAAAAGAGAAGGGACGAGTAAACGCCTCCGTGTTTGGTCCAATGCTGACGGCGCTTTAACATGGTTTTCGGGTACGTGTGTACTTTTTACACTGAATCTTTTTTCGATCGTATATATATTTATTTTATCGGACAAGAGATGCCCATAACAAGTTTGTGCCTCTGTGTTTGTGGCAATGCATTTATATTCTGCAACTGATAAAGTTAGTCAAGATGACTTTTCAGCTTGTTGACTTACAGAGCGCTCAGATAGAAAATCAACTGATATTTTCAGTTTTATCACCGAATCGCCAGGTCTGACACTGCCTGGAGTTTATTATTAAAAAAATCTATATAGAAGACTAGATAATATATTTCTAAACTCAAGCCGTCGACTTATTAGACTTTTTGGAAAATTTCATTATTGGATCATATAAATTATGCAAACAAATCGTCCGTATGAATCCATTGTTAAAAACTATTACATATGAAATACGTTTAGTTATTTCTGGGATAGCGCATATAGACATGCGGCGAGCGGCATAGTGATAGTTACAAGCAAATGAGATATACAGTATGTTTTTTTTTTTTTATAGCCTTAAGAGTAACAAACGAGCACACAGTTCACGTGATGGTAAATGATTCCTGCGGCCCATGTCATGTACATTCATCCTTGACAAGAAATCATAATGCAGATGCGTTGTCACCCTTGAGGACTGAGATGGAATGCCTCGTCTCCAGTAATAGGTCTCCGGATCCCTGCACTCACCAGACGAAACACGGCAGCGTTAAGCTGCTATTTTACGCTGGTATTCTGTGAGTGGTATTTAATAAAATTAACTGAGTGTTTTTATAGTCTAACGTCTATCATTAACATTTCTATCATGCGTTTGAATTGAATTACGCTCTTAATATTTATGCTTTAGCTAAGTAAGTTAAGTTAATTAGTGACTAAAATAAAAAAATATTTTTTATTACCTAAAAAGTGTCTCATTATTAAGTAATAAAAAAATACTACTAATTATAAAAAATAATTACCTATATAATAAAAATTAAAAAATTATGTTCTAAAATGAATACTAAAAATATGTCTACCTAATATTTACCAAATATAAAGTATTTTCCAACCAGCTCCATAAATTAAAAGTTAATGAAATATTACATAGTCATACGTTTAATTTTTTTAATGGAATTAAGTATCCATAATCTCGAATATTAAATATTATTAAACTATTTTCTATATTTTCATATTAAACCTAAAGTAAATTGAACGGGTCTCTTTCGCAAAAATAAAAAAAATATATCTTTGACGAACTTTGATGACCTGATTACACAGTTAACTTTTTGTTTTAAAGTAATTTGTGTTTCATTATTTCTCAGACCCGAAAAGTGTACTTCCTTAAATTAATTATACCTGTGGCTCAAAAATAATTTTATAATCTATATATACTAATATAATAAAGCTGTATAGTTTGTTTGGTTGAACGCGTTAATCTCATGAACTACTGGTTCGAATTGAAAAATTACTTTTGTGTTGGATAGTTCATCAAGAAATGCTATAGACTATAAAACATCACGCTACGACCAATAGCAGCGAAGCGTCAATGAAAAATTTTGCAAAAACGGGAAACATTATTCCTCTTGAGACCTTTCATCGCGTGTCCGCCGTAAACGGATAAAATCACGCAAAAATCGTGTATGACGGAATTGTTCATGATTAAAAATTCTAAAAAAAGCGTTGCTTTACATAAGACATAACAAGCATCCTGTTGTCTATGCGAACGAAGTCACGGGCACAGCTAGTACTTAATAAAAAACAAGGAAGCCAATTGTATAGAAAAACGTTTTATTAATATAAGCACAAGAATATAACTCGAAAGGGAAAAGATAAACAAAAGTAATTGGTAAAGACCCACATATATAATAAATAATGCAAAAACACCGCCGTGTCGCGCTCGGTTCAATTCCTTGTAGCAATGAAGGTTCTATCGAGTATTAAATTATTTATTAATACAATTATTTTCATTTTAAATTATTCATATCACATATTACGTATAAAACCGGTTCAATTTATCACTTACATTAACATATAAGTAGATAGTTATCTTATATCTGATCAACAAGTTTAAGACCAAGCTCTCTATAATCATAATGATATTCTTATTTATCTATCAGATCAATTTATTTTAAAACTTTAAAATTGCTTATTCATATCTTAAATGGGCTTATATTTAAAATAAAAAAATATTTTTATTACCTAAAAAGTGTCTCATTATTAAGTAATAAAAATACTACTAATTATAAAAAATAATTACCTATATAATAAAAATTAAAAAATTATGTTCTAAAATGAATACTAAAAATATGTCTACCTAATATTTACCAAATATAAAGTATTTTCCAACCAGCTCCGTAAATTAAAAGTTAATGAAATATTACATAGTCATACGTTTAATTTTTTTAATGGAATTAAGTATCCATAATCTCGAATATTAAATATTATTAAACTATTTTCTATATTTTCATATTAAACCTAAAGTAAATTGAAGAGACCCTTTCGCAAAAATAAAAAAAATATATCTTTGACGAACTTTGATGACCTGATTACACAGTTAACTTTTTGTTTTAAAGTAATTTGTGTTTCATTATTTCTCAGACCCGAAAAGTGTACTTGTGTTAATTATACCTGTGGCTCAAAAATAATTTTATAATCTATATATACTAATATAATAAAGCTGTATAGTTTGTTTGGTTGAACGCGTTAATCTCATGAACTACTGGTTCGAATTGAAAAATTACTTTTGTGTTGGATAGTTCATCAAGAAATGCTATAGACTATAAAACATCACGCTACGACCAATAGCAGCGAAGCGTCAATGAAAAATTTTGCAAAAACGGGAAACATTATTCCTCTTGAGACCTTTCATCGCGTGTGCGCCGTAAACGGATAAAATCACGCAAAAATCGTGTATGACGGAATTGTTCATGATTAAAAATTCTAAAAAAAGCGTTGCTTTACATAAGACATAACAAGCATCCTGTTGTCTATGCGAACGAAGTCACGGGCACAGCTAGTACTTAATAAAAAACAAGGAAGCCAATTGTATAGAAAAACGTTTTATTAATATAAGCACAAGAATATAACTCGAAAGGGAAAAGATAAACAAAAGTAATTGGTAAAGACCTACATATATAATAAATAATGCAAAAACACCGCCGTGTCGCGCTCGGTTCAATTCCTTGTAGCAATGAAGGTTCTATCGAGTATTAAATTATTTATTAATACAATTATTTTCATTTTAAATTATTCATATCACATATTACGTATAAAACCGGTTCAATTTATCACTTACATTAACATATAAGTAGATAGTTATCTTATATCTGATCAACAAGTTTAAGACCAAGCTCTCTATAATCATAATGATATTCTTATTTATCTATCAGATCAATTTATTTTAAAACTTTAAAAATTGCTTATTCATATCTTAAAGCTTATATTTAAAAATATAAAAATACACATGTTTGTATATAACACTTGTTTAGGTGGTAATTCATTATTTATATATACAGATTTAAAAAAAATTCCGATCACATTTTAGAGTGACAAGTTTGAAAACATGTTTTCGCAAATCTTTGATATTTGTCTTCCGAGAACATCTAACGGATATATGTCAGCCTATGATTGCGATTTTATACGTGTGTAAATTCGATAGCAAATATTTACATTGTCAGAAATACTCGGTGGCGTTAAAATCCTTATTAATACTCGTTACCTTATTTTTGAGCAACCGATACGAAAAATATGTTATGTATTATATATTTCCTATGAATCCATCAAAATTTCCATTCATTTTGTTTAAATATTGTAGGAATTAATATATTAATATTAATATGACGATGAAAACCTTCCGGTTGGTATCGGTCACATCGACATTATCCCAACAGAAATACTAACTCGGTTTTTTTTTTGTTCTTTTCGTGGAATTAAAAAGGTGAAGATACAACATATTAACTGTATTTGACATTGCTAGAAACGATGAAATTGTATCAATTTTTTTGCCAATTCTTTGTAGTCACATAGTAACATATTAATGAAATCAAAATAAACAATACAATAAAGAACACATATCTATGAAGTTCTTTTTCATCGCATTAATTTTAAACAAAAATTTATTTATCCTGTTACATCAGACTCATTACATTTTACGACGGTTTCACTTCTATTTAAAATTTAACTTATGTAACATTTTATGTCGAGTATCATTCATCTTCATAGTAATACGAGTAGCTTTATATCCACCTCAGCTCACTAACTATTCGGATAATGGTGGTTTATCGCACACCACTCTGAAAACCATTACATCGAATAATGGCGGACCTTCATTGTTGCTAGACTTGTCTGGATATTTACACGCAGTAATATCAGGTCCACCAGCGTAGAATAATAGGTTAACGTGGATGTACTTTGTCCGGTGAGTGAAAGCAATCGAGAAGAGGTGTCCCCTGAGTTAGAACAAAACTACATAAAATATTATTTCATATGGTACACGAATATGAACGCTATGGATAGCAGAAAACACTGTCATCAAGTGAAATGTGTGATTATTTTCGTTATTAGTCTTAAGGAAATATCCGTGGAGAGAAATAGCGTCACAGAATAATAAGGCCGGCAACGCATTTGCGACTCCTCTGGTGTTGCAAACTGTGTTGTCAAACTGGTGATCACTTATCATCGGATGGGCTACTTGCTCGATTGCCACCTATTTTATAAAAACAAAGAATCCTTAACGTCGTTAAAAGTAAATGCTAATAATATCTTTAGTTCGGGTAAAGGAAATTTATTTTCTCAAAAAAAAAATCACTTGAATTGAAACTAATCAATATTTATTTTGACATGTACTTCAAATTGACTTAAGCTCTTATTATATAGTATGTCTTCTGGTATGTCGTTGTAAACTTGCGTTCTTTCAGTATGAACTTGCCTATATTTGGTTTTTGGTTTGGTTTGGATTTTGGTAGGTCTAAATTATTACATCGTTTGTTGTGATATGTGTATGATTTTAAGTTAAAGCGCAGGGTGAGTGTGTATCTTGTGACTTAGGATTTAAGTGTGATTGTATAATTTCATGATCGGTGTTTAGTAATCATAGATGTAAAATGTTATTAATTTTGTATAGTTTGTATTTCCTGTGTATTTGATTTGGTAGCGGTGCCCCAATCTCGATAAGGTATTCTATGTGAAGTCTGACAAGAGAATTATAAATCATAGAGCGTACTTTATTTGGTATGTAACCTGTTATACGGCGTAATGCTCCAATAAGAGGGATTTTTTTTAATTTAATATGATCTATATGTATTCTCCATATTCATTATGTATCGAGTATAAATATTTTTCACTGTTTGTCTTGTGCTATTCATTTATTATTATTATAAGTCAAATTTTGGCATTTATTTTTTGTAGGATGTTTTAGTAATGTTAAAATAGCCTGAGCCCTTTAAATAAATCATTAAAATTATTGCCGAAGTAGAAAAGATAGATGCCGTCTGCACAGAGTGTGATACTGTCAGATAGCTTGACGTTACTCATATTGTAAATATAAGGTAGGAATACCACGGGACCTAATATGGAATTAATTCTTTTATATTATTAATATTACAAGCGAGCACTCAGTGAACCCGGTAGATGATTCCTGTTGTCCATATACACCACGATTAGTATAAATACACGTACCATACTCGGACTTAAGGACGAGTCGTTACCATTAATTAAGTGACCGATTTCTTTCTCTCAATATACAAGTATAGTTAAGCATCTATGTAATCCTGATATGATGTAAAATCGAGCACCTTCTTTTATTATTATTTTTTTTTAAAGAATGCTAACAGTGCAGGTATTAGTAGTATACCGATTAAAGACTCACACTAAGCTTAAATACTTGTGCTAGGAAATGGTTCACGATAATCTAATGGGAGATTCAAACCTACGACCTTAAGTTTCGCAGAACCATCAGGTTAACTATGTCCGATGAAGCTGTAAGTCGCATAGGCTGACAGCATCAACATCAACAGAATCTAGGTCCATCAGGCTAAAGACGCTTCAATTTAAATACTATATATTTATAATTTGATTCCTTTTATTCATTATCTCATCATCTATACCACGTATAAATGGCACAAGTCCAATGTTCCTGTACCATGTGTAAATTTTAAATAGATATAAATTAATCCGTATATGCTAGTTCATATACGGATGGACTCAACTAGTAAAGGTGCACGTTTTTACGCATGCCGTATATGGATATCTATTCATACACTGTAATTGAAAAATTAATTAAAAATTAAATTTACAACTGTTATTTTTGGGTGAATAAAAAAAGAGACCCCGGGCCGAAGAAACGCAGGTGAACTGTGTGCTCGTTCGACACCCTTAATCTCTTAAACATAGTTACATAATAATAATAGTGAGCTACTTTACAAAACATTTAACATAGATTTCAAACGTAATATGTTATTTGTTAGTTTAATTAGTTTTTAATGTTTAATGCGTAACAAAACATAATTCATCTTGTTTCACTCCATTGCAAGTGAGACTAAGTTAACCTAAAATAAAAGATCTTCTCCATTGTTATATCTTCTGGTTCATTTCTCTCTGGTCACTTTTTCATTCTGGTCCTTTTAAAAAAATAAAAATAGCAATCGCGTACTTCAATTTATAGTTATCACTGTGGCCTAATTATATATTTACGTCACCCGATATGTATCATTGCCAGTCAATTAGTTTCCTCATCACTGATTTATAAAAAACAACACAGATTTGTTGACCCTTATATTTTTTAAAAGCGTAAGTGATCCACTCTAGGCGATCCTCAGACTCGTGTTATACATAATTCCAGATGTAGTGTGATTCTTGCCACGCACAACTACTCTGTGGTATCAGATGTCGCCAGCGGTGTTTCCAAATCGATACGAAACGACTTAGGGTACTTAAAGATAAAAGCGTACACCTTTTTTAAAGGTCGGCAGCTCATTTACGACTTCTATAGTGTTGCGGATATTCATGGGGCGACGTTAATTCACTTACCATCACGTGAGCTGCTTGCTCGTTTGCCACCAATTCTATAAAAAAAAACTCTACCGTGTAGAAATATTTAGAATCAGGTTACGAATAGAATCGCTGCGCAGAAATTTCAAGCTCGTATGTACTATAAATGCAGATAGACTGACCACTGCCATAGTCAAGTATACACATTACACAATATCAAATGAAAACTCTGCGTGAAGGATGTATTTTATAGTAAATTTAATCAAAATGTAAAATACTTATTCTTCAATGATTTTAATAAACTTCCACGAAATATTACTTGTTTATGAATAATTGCAACATTATATTTAATATTTAATAACAGTTTTTTTTTTTAAATTTCTATAAGAAGGCAAATGTTAAAAAATATGTTATTATTATTGAAAATATTGCGAAATCCAAAATAAATCAACATTTATAATACAGCATTACATATTTATACGAATCTGATGGAAATTGCCACGCTCATTCACTAATTGTAGAAGTGATTGGTCACTAACGTAGCATTGTATATGTGTGCGTATAGATTTGTTTGAGATCATGTTAATTAGAATCCTATAGGGAGTTTGGAACATTTTTATTAAATTTCTTTCACCCGCCAAATAATAAATATCACCTTAAATATTTCAGACTACGTATAGTATTATTATTCAGTGTGTATGTAATATAATTACGTATAAAACAGGAAAGAAAGTATTTGAATATCACTAATGAAGTGTTGCATCTTTGTGCAAGTAGAATTAAAATTCCTTCTCTAGGATGAATGAAGATCTCATGCGGCTGGCTGCGATCATCATCATCTCAACTGTTTTTTTACCTCTTATCCCATAAAATATATTATTTTTTTTCTTTTTATATTATGTCTATATTGAATCAAACACTCAATGTGTTCCCTCACCAAACCCAAACCTCAAAACTTTCGTGATAATTACCATAAATTCATGATTAATCATCAAGATTATGATTGTATTGTGGGCGATCGTTGCGACATTATTTGTATGATACGTACTAAGTTGGACAAGTACACAGTTCGCGCGATGTTTTGTAATGTTTACAGCCTATAAACGGCTCAACAATGATTCAATAAACCTCAATAAAGAGTACCTCGCTAACAGTAACTGGATATCCAGGTACCAAAACTCACTAAACGAAACACAGCAACATTATACTGCTACTTCTCGTCGATATTCTTTGAGGCGCGGTCCTTCCCCGGTCGAGTCTATTAATGGTATAGCTAGAAATAAGCTGTAGCGTTAATTTACAACTGCATATATTTACTTTTACTAGACGATAGCTTTAAATATTCATGTCATACTCACCGGTTAACCCTCCGTCTAATTAATCCTGTATAATGCCGATGTAATAAAATTTAAGAAAAGAGATCATTGGATATAAAAAGACTAAAAATATATTTTTTTGAGAGAATGAATGAAGTGAAGATTCCTTTTGTAAAATAAGAGTAAAATCTTAAGGCCGAATTTGAGAGCAACAATTCTATATGTAATGTACTGTTCTTAACAAGTAGAAATGGGTACTTGACAAGAGAGAGAAAAAACTATGCTAAATACTCTGCGGGGCTAGTTTTTGTTTTCCTTTTTTTTCTCGATTCCTCTCTGTCTCTCTCGCTCTGATTTTTCATTGCCGTTGTACCAATTACCATATACTTACAAATCGGGATTTTATTAATCAGCGCTCGTCCACCCTTGAACCCGGTTAAACTGTAAAAACACTAGGGCATTCAGTGGCATACAGTGGCATTCAGCCATAAAAAAAATCGGATTAGAAAACAAGTCTCACTTCAGTAATGTGTACTGAATTACATACGTTTTTTTTCTTTGGATAACAAAGAAAATGTACCTCAGCTTGGATTCAAGCCAAGTCTCAATGGTAATAAAGAATAATTAATCCAAATAGCAAATCCACACGATCCTCAGTTACAAATACCAGACCGCCGCAAGATCATACGTGACAATAATTTTTAAAATGGTTTTTACGCATCGGCATAGTGCATGCGGGCCCGCAATCACTCCAAGTGGAAGTTTCCGCCGCAGTGAGTTCTTTGAACTGATCGCTAAGTTTCACTCGTCCCTTCTGCGCCAACTAATGCATCTAGTGAACAAGTAACTTGTTGTTTAATGGTTACTCTTAAAATGGGTTAACCTGAACAACTATATCGATAATACTCCATTATTATATAAGTAGATACAAGTAGACTAGACGTACCTTAAGTTTATATTTATTGATATAAAATCATTATGATATTATAATATCGTTTATCGGCTGCTGCGTCGCGGATTTTCTGGATTAGTTTCCCAACCGAGTAGCAATATTTGTTTATCGATTAAGGTTATCAATATGATATTCGGGTCTGGGTGTTTTTTTGTATATCATCGTAAATAGAACATCATCGTATATACACAATGTATAATTTTATATAGTGATACATATTATAAATGTTGCCACAAATTTGTTTCGACGATTTTTATATAACTGCAGCCCAAAAGTTTAATTTCTCGAGCTTTTTCCATTTTATGATGTCTTCACTGTAGAAACCACAAGTTTAGACTAATTAAGAATGTGAACAAACCCAAGTAAACTCGGGTAATAATAAGTCTGAAACACGTGTTTTCAGCAGCTAAATAATCCTAATTATTGACCAATACATAACAAAAGTAAAGTAATTAGTAATGATGACATTATATAAATATTATTAGACTCTACCACCTGGCTCTAGCGTAGCTTTTGTGGTGTTTGAAAACAATAGATGTTTATTGTCCAATAACTTGAAAGTAAACAAAAGAATGACTTTAAATATTCAATACAAACAATAGAATATTCGGATGTGCATTTCTTTTAATTATCCTATCCTAACTTTTGATCGACAGTGTAATTACTAAGTTTTTAACTTTAGATATAACAAGAACTTACGTTTACATTGGGTACATAACTAAATAAGTAGATTTCCGGTCGAGTATTAGTTAGTTGAGTTATTAGT
Organism: Teinopalpus imperialis; assembly: GCA_029286865.1. Lineage (NCBI taxonomy): Eukaryota > Metazoa > Arthropoda > Insecta > Lepidoptera > Papilionidae > Teinopalpus > Teinopalpus imperialis. The sequence goes on from JAGSMU010000003.1 coordinate 10,905,361, forward strand.
ATTCAAATCATCATCCGATCGTGTCGCATTTTCATTAAATCGGGTAATAGAATTAAATAACCCAATGGCTATTCAGTGGCTTTGCTGTTGTACTCCCTCTCGGGAGCCCTTGCGCTGGTTACCCATATATAGAGGTCTCGACTGAGAGCCATAAGCGCTCGGTCACCTCTCAACCCGGTGAAACTGTAAAAGCCCTGGGGCTAACAGCGGCCATCAGCCCGAAAAAAAAAAAAAAAAAAAAAAATGCTGTTGTACACCTGCAACCATGTACACAGTAAGCATCTGTTATAGAAATCAACAAGTATAGATTGTCTTCAGTGTTTACTGTCAGTTGTTATTAGAATATATCGAAGCAAGAATAATGAGGCTAACCCTGTCCACTTAATAGACTTCTACCACGAACATGCTTTATAATACTCTAGATTAAAATCTAATAAATATTGTGAATGAGATGCCATCTTTTGAGCAGGATATTATACGCATTAGCACAAACACATATCATCCTTCGATGATCTCTAGATCAAAATAAAGAGAAACAACAGTGGCAGAGCTACACTGCAGTTTGTTTCTAACTGTAGAATTAATAGATCAGCTCGATCGGGGTAGGACCACGCCCTCACAGAATACCGGCGTGAAATACCAGCATAACGCTGCTGTGTTTCGTCTGGTGAGTAATGGGATCTAAGAGACATTCATTCTCAGTCCTCCAGGGTGACAACGCATCTGCATTATAATTCCTTGTCAAGGATGAGTGTAGATGTCATGGGCCGCAGGAATTACTTAACATCAGGTGAACTGTGTGCTCCTTTGCAAATCTCAATGTAATGAAAAAAAAATGTTCAAAGAAAATTCAGATGCATTCTCTGTTACGGTTCTAGAGATATATGTACTCAAGTCCGAAAAATAATAATTTGTAATGCACAATTTGCACGTGTATATTTTGTTCTTCATTAAGTAATCAGATGTCAGAAGGTACATATGCATTGTCCAAGACTCGGGTCTAGAATAATAAATGTATGATATTTAAGTTATTAGCGGCGTTGTGGTTAAAATGTCTGACTGTCACGTCTCGGGGGCTTAATTCGAATACCAGTCGTGGAACGTAAAATGTAACGACAAGCAAATGTTTTCGGGTATTGGTACCTTACTCCGATATTATTGCACATGGGCTTCGGATAAGAGGAGGGGACGACGAGTGAGTGACACCGTGTTTTGTAAAATCTGACACTGACACTGACCTTACCATGACATCTGGTAATAACCAGATATATATATTGAAATTTCTGGTCACAAGTTTAGTTTAGATGAAGATCATAGGTATACATATAATTTTTATCTCCATGAATTGTTGGCACTCCGGAGTTTGTACTCCAAAATCAATTCAGTGGTAGAGCTACGCTGCAGTTTGAATGTGATCATCTCGACCGGGGTAGGACCACGCCATCACAGAATACCACCGTGAAATAACAGTATAATGCTCCTGTGTTTCGTCTGGTGAGTAATGGGATCTAAGAGACATTCATTCTCAGTCCTCCAGGGTGACAACGCATCTGCATTACGATTCCTTGTCAAGGATTAATGTTGATGTCATGGGAAGCAGGAATCACTTACCATCAGGTGAACTGTGTGCTCCTTTGCAAATCTCAATGTAATGAAAAAAAATGTTCAAATAAAATTCAGATGCACTCTCTGTTACGGTTCTAGAGATATATGTACTCAAGTCCGAAAAATAATAATTTGTAATGCACAATTTGCACGTGTATATTTTGTTCTTCATTAAGTAATCAGATGTCAGAAGGTACATATGCATTGTCCAAGACTCGGGTCTAGAATAATAAATGTATGATATTTAAGTTATTAGCGGCGTTGTGGTTAAAATGTCTGACTGTCACGTCTCGGGGGCTTAATTCGAATACCAGTCGTGGAACGTAAAATGTAACGACAAGCAAATGTTTTCGGGTATTGGTATCTTACTCCGATATTATTGCACATGGGCTTCGGATAAGAGGAGGGGACGACGAGTGAGTAGTTTTGTAAAATCTGACACTGACACTGACCTTACCATGACATCTGGTAATAACCAGATATATATATTGAAATTTCTGGTCACAAGTTTAGTTTAGATGAAGATCATAGGTATACATATAATTTTTATCTCCATGAATTGTTGGCACTCCGGAGTTTGTAGTCCAAAATCAATTCAGTGGTAGAGCTACGCTGCAGTTTGAATGTGATCATCTCGACCGGGGTAGGACCACGCCATCACAGAATACCACCGTGAAATAACAGTATAATGCTGCTGTGTTTCGTCTGGTGAGTATAGGGTTCCGGTGATGAGGCATTCCATCTCAGTCCTGAACGGTGACAACGCATCTGCATTACGATTCCTTGTCAAGGATTAATGTTGATGTCATGGGAAGCAGGAATCACTTACCATCAGGTGAACTGTGTACTCGTCCTATGTTACTCAAAAAGTAATAAAGAAAATGTCTTTATATCTGTAAAATATTTATAAACATTATTAGGTATTATTATTATTTTGTGCATTATTTATTAATAATCTTATGTAAGATTTCCGTAAAGATTTCAAACTGTATAAATGTAATGAATTTAACCAGGTAGCGTCATAAATTAATTGGTTTATACTACTGAACTACAGAAATATAAAATAAACTCAAATTGTATTTCATAATACAATTTATGAAATACAAAATAAATACAATTGCCTCAATATATTTTTGTAATAAATGTTTAAAATAATATAAACAATAAAATAATGATAAGTTTTTATAATGACAATTATACATAGTACATGCTGTTTTGTTATTCTCAGTAAAAAAGTCATGTCCATAAATATATTCATTAATACTATGGATCTTGAAAGATCAGGAAAACAATTTCCGCGAATTTCATTCAGTAAATAAATGTTCTGTATTGTCTATTTAATTTATTATTTCGATGTTACTCGCGATCGTGCAGATCCTGTTTATCATTACATAACGGATGCTCCGGTATTCAAGGCACATTTAGCAAATAAATACAACACTTTGATGTCATCCTGCTCGATTGCTACCTCGACGATATCTTCTAGTAGTTTCTGGTGGATATCAAATGCGCAAGATGTATTATAATTTAGTACAGTTAAACATTCGCTCAAATTCAAAGGCACCTCGGCACTCGTCGCATATCGAATAAGATTGGAAGAAGGTTTAGATGCATTTTCATAGCCACAGGATATGTTTACAACGTTTAGTTTTGAGATGTGGAAAAAGTTATTATTTTTTTTTTATCTTTGGCTTGGAATCGAACCCCGGACTTATTACTCCGAGGTAAGGTACTCAGAGCAATACGTCATACAAACGACCACACCACAGTTTAATACCGTTGTGTGCCGTTTATAATAACAGTACGGTCTCTCGATACTAAGACGCCTTTCGATTGTTACAAAACGTACATACAAGAGTGTCCGGGTGACGGAGCTATGTTACAAAAGTGAACTGATTACCGGTTACCATTATAGTAGCGACATTGTGCATAGACGGAAGTGTTGATTGCATAATACGATTTAGTTGGTAATTATATTTTGATTGATTAGGTGAATTTTGGCACTTACTGAGTGCAGTTTGCCGGGTGGCGAGTGGAACGGTATATAGGGGCGGAGGCACTGCGCGGGCGCGTATTTGTAGGCTGTATTTCTTTCGCGCATGACGACTTCGGTTGCGTTTACGGTGCGGTTGCAAAACCGCGTTATCATTTACTTAAAGTGAATTTATAGACAGTAATCTATTTTCTTAAAGCTTTATAGTGTTTGTATAGTGCTTAATAAAAACTTAAAATGTTGACCGGATGGAAATTGCTTTTATCCAAACGTAAGTATTTTTTTTGTACAAACGGTATTTTTTAATAATTTTATTTTGTAACCAAAACATGTTGTCGAACTATAATTCATATCTATATTATTACATTAATTCCTTAAAATTAGGATATTAAAATAGTAGTTATAGTTGTATCAAAATTTATTTTCACAATAAATTTAGTGAACCTTAACATTTAAGCAACATGTGCTGTGGTAACATGTTTAAAAAATTACACGAGTTGTTTTATCAAAATTAATTTGTATTTATATTTATAATTTTGGAATTAAATTGTTTGCTGAATTGATTTAAAAAACCTGTTTTTTAATATAATATAGTAATAATTTAATATAATAGTAATAAACACGGTAAACACACGCAATCTTGTTTCGAGAATTTATCTCTGTTTTCTTATTTATGAACTAGTTAGGTTTTAAAGTTTTTGTAAACGTATGAATTACGGGCATTTTAGAATTAAAAGTGTAAACAACGTGGATTGATAAATATTTTTCTTTTAAATGCTGGTAACCAAAATATTTATAGCTTTTAAAGAAAGTCAGATCACAACTTAAAATTAACTTTATGTGTATAAATTACTAGTATGTGTAAATAGCCTCATAGTGTAGTCATCAAAGTACTCGGATTCTAATTTGCGATCTTCGGTTTGATTCCCATGGTAATGTGTACAATTGTTGGAATTCGTGCCTGGGTATAATGTTTATTAATCCTGTGTCTTAGATTATTACACATCCTGCTATTACACATGCATTATGTAGGACTAGGGAAGTTTATGACTAGTGATTGCCCGTTTTACTCAAATGCTAATTGCACCATAATAATGGTCTTGTGGTGACAATCAGACATTGTTGTTGTCAAAATCAATAAAGACGACATATTTTACTACCTCATCTGAGATGAAAGATTTTTTTTAAAAATAAACACATACCAAATCATTCACACTTTATACGTAATAATTGTTTAATAAGCATTATTAATTAACAAAGTCACAGAGTAATTGCCTTGTAAGCTGCAGCGATTGTTATACTGCTATCAAGTAGAAAATGTGATTTTAATAGCTCACACGTTTCTCCACTCTTGATATTTGCCCACGTGAGCCTTGTGTAATAGCATTGAACTTATTATCCCCTAACGTGACGAGTGGGCACAAAGAAAAGCATTAAAACAAGTTGATTTAATAACAAAAACTCCACTCCACTTGATAAATTATTGTAAAAGTAATTATAATATATCTTAGAATAAGTTATATTAATTATATATTAGGGGTGATAAACGAGCTCACAGTTGACTGACTGATGGCAACTGGTCACCCTGATATCAACTTCATCCTCGACAAAGATTCTAGATGGAAAAGAGTTCTCATTATTTCAACCCAATGAAGCTGTAAAAGCTCTCGGGCTAACAAAGGCAATCTGTTATAAAAAAAAGAAATTGTGACCAATACTCACTGTAGGAAACACAGTCGCGTTAGTATTCGAGTGTCCATATTATGGCAGGCACAGCGAGAAATTTTGTTAGCTTTGATATAAATAAAACATAGTTCCAATTAATATTCCTTAAATATATTAAGTAATTTAATTACAGCGATTGATTTTAAAATAAATTGTTTTAAATACAACGTCAACGGCATCAAACGTACATAGGTTACCGTTGTTAATTGAAGCTGGGATTAGCGTTTATAGGTACGTTATTTGTTGACATTTTCAATTTATAGCCTCGTATAACTACATTTTAATTTTCAATTATTGTGAATCTTGCTTCAGTGTTTAACTAAAAATAAAATTAAACTAGGGTTATGTTTTTATTACGTACGAACTCTATGAACATAACATTGAGTGAGTTCGTATGTAAGGTTTTTGTGGTACTTTATATCATTACTAGTGAAGAGCTTCAATTTTAGTTTTTAACATGTTTGCAGAGCAGAGAACATAGCATTACGCTGATTCTTTACCGAAGCTGGGTGTGACGGGGATTTAATGGGGTACGGAAGCACTCACTATCTTAAAAAATACCTAGTTTCAGTTAACTATGGAAAAGGATTGTTTTTTAGATATCAAAGGCAATAATACATTTATTTCCAGTTATAATGAAACTTGCATTCATATGCGATTACATAATAATTTAACTAAGCCACAATCTTATTTATCATCATACGCGGGTAATGAATTTCACGAATGGGAGTAAGCATTGTTTTATTTTTTGATAAGAAGCGTGTTAAACAGGTTGGAAATCCCTGCGAATAATTTTAAGTTGGTATTTTATACTGGTGCTCTATGCGGATGTTTTTTCTCTTCCCCGGTTGAGCCGACTTATACATGCTGTCGCCAAAAACTAGATGCAGTTTGTATATTATTCATAGTTTCTTAAATCAAAAATACATAAAAACATATTTAAATACTGGCCAATTTAACAGTGGTAGAGCTACACTGCAGTTGTTTTTAGCTGCAGAATGAATGAGTGCAGAGATCCGGAGACCTTTATTACTGGAGACGAGGCATTCCATCTCAGTCCTCAAGGGCGACAACGCATCTGCATTATGATTCCTTGTCAAGGATGTATGTAGATATCATGGGCTGCAGGAATCACTTAACATCAGGTGGACTGTGTGCTCGTTTGTTACTCTAATTGTTATAAAATAAAAAAAAAAAAAATTGAGAATATTTTTCGAAGTCGATAAAAAAATTGTATTTACAAATGTTGATACTCAAAATGTTCAGTGGCAATACATAAGGTGTTAACAAATAAATTGGGGAGTATTTTTATTGGCCACAAGGCTAACCACAATGTTCACATCCTATTTGTAGTGTACATTCGTATTACAGTTTTTAGAGCATGAATGTTCATTAAACATTTATATTTAATGTTCGAAGGATTTTTTTTTAATTATTAACTTTTTGAACAGTGAGATATTTAATAGCGTCCTATAATTTTTGCTACTATTAGTTCATATTTTGATTGCAGATTTATCGTAGGAAAGTATTTAATTGTTACTTGTCGACCTACGTGTAGTTAAGCGGCCAATCTTTAATATATAACACACACGATTGTCGTCAACCGAACTTCGATCGCCTATACCGCCAATAGAATTATTATTATTAATGCTAGTTAATTTATGTTATGCTGTACGATGATCTATACAATTTTAAGGGAATTTGATGGATGCAGGTGGCTCAGGAAATCTATGGCGGCTGCCTGTGTTCAGCGGTGGATTATGTTGATGACGATGATAATAATGAAGCTCGGCGGCATTTAGAATCGTGTTTAAATCTCTACAAAGTTGTCAAAAGACATGTGGTGTTTGTCAAGATTTTGTTGATGTTGATGCTGTTAGCCTATGCGACACTTACAGCTTCACCGGACAGCACTCTTACTTAAACAAAGCGCTCATAAACTGAGCGTGTCGGTCTGCTCTGATCACGTTCCTATCTGATAGTGCCAGTTCACTAGCTATTGGAAGCTTTCAAGAGTGGAGAATGGATGGTGATGTCTACTGACCGTCCGAGGTTTTGGTATGTGGACCTAGCCTCTGACGGACGCCACCTGGTGTCTGGTCAATCGGAAGCTGTGGGCGGTGAGGATCGCCCTGACACGCGGGTGTATTTAGTGTTTGCGTGGAGATTGCCCATATCCATTGTAACGTTAAAATATGTCCCTCTACTATCTATTCACTTTAAGTAGAAAATCACTTTATACAGAAATGTGTGGGCAACAGTGATATATAGACTGTCAATTTCGAGTGTAAATTGGGTTAAAAAAAATCATTGCCATTTGTTTAAGTCCATTAGTAAAGCACTACTTTAACTTAGAAAAATGATAATTTTGACGTGGTCGAGCCACGCCACACCTATAAATTAGCCGAAGCCTTAATCAGTCATTTCTACCAAGAAAGGGCGACGTTTTTATATAAACGTAAAATAGTTGTTTCTACCGTATATGTACAGACGTCGGACTCACGAGGCGAAAAATAGAAGCGTAACTATTTAAACATAATATCCCCCTTGTCTGTTACTTAGTCAATATATTGTTTAAGTCTTAATAAGCCACGTGATAAAAAATATATACAATGTATATACGTGACGAATATACACTAATATAGATATGGTCGAAGTCGTGCGTAACAATGACGAAGTTAACAAGAAGTCTCAAATACTGAAATTTTAATTTAAGCGGCTTAATAACCGTAACATATCATTAACATGTCGTAACGAATCGCAACACGATATATCATATTTGTATTAGAACACATGTGGAGAAAGATACGACAGATAGTTCGTTTATTTATGAAACGAAATCAACTCGACTGTGAAATGATGCTATTAGGGACGGTTTGAATTTCGCGAATAGCGTTAAATTATGAGTAATGTTAATTTACTTACAGAAATAACGATGATGTTGCTATTAAGCCGTAGTAACTCGGCACCAATGAAATTGTTAGCTGTAATTTTAAGTTCTAATTTACTACCTGTTCGGCGGTGATGGAAAACATAGTAGGGAAACCTGCATGTCAAAAAAACATACTTCGAAGACATTTTGTGTCCGCCAATCCGCAGTAGACCCGCGACACGGGAGACTATGCTCTAACACCCTCTGTAGAGAGGCAGCCTATGCTCAGCAGTTAATTTATAGAGGCTGTCGTACTTTACTTTCTTTTTATAATGATGTTGTTGATATTTACGTTTCTCCAGATGTTAACGTATATAATTGCGCTATATTTCTGAAAACGTATAAACTAATGATCCGTTTTTAATATTTGCTTGAATAACTTTAAGTAACAAAATCATTTTATAACGATTTAAGTATGTTTTAACTTGGAAAAAATTGCATATTCATACAAAATTTGTTTTCTTTTAAAAATAATTAAAAGATATTAACTGTTAACAAGAAGGCTGTAGTTTGTGTTTGTAAGTGCTACTTACTTAAATGTACTATACTTAATTGTACCTAGTAAATTATCCAACATTTTACGAATACATATATTTTTAATCGGCTTAGAGACATCTTTCTTTTCTTATATAAGATACAACTTTAATAATGATCTGACGCAAAAAACATTTGCATTGTTTTGGCATTTTTTTGCACAAAAAAACAGAACCACCTGACCAATTAAGTTAAGTAAAGATATAATTATTAAAACAAAACAAAAAAACTACTAAATTGCAGTTGACGAATGAAATGTTTTTGATTTCTACATGTTTAATGTACTTTATTTAAACAGTTATTGTAATATCGGCAAACTAGTAATATTTTAATATTTCATGGCGTACTATTTTTCCCTAGTTTCATCTGGGGGCGTTAGAGGCTTAAGCACAATTCCACCATTTATCCCGCCTACTCTAAGTCATAAACGCGAAACTATACAGCCAGTTGATTTACAGCATTACGGTGAAAGGGAGTCGAGCCCGTCCGACTACTCTCCTGTAACGACTTGCAATTAGGCGGGCACTTGTTTAATTCCTGTTGCGCGCAGACCACACGCGAGCTCAGATATGCCGCGAATTTGATATTTACAAATCCTCTCGTATTTACAGGTGAAACAATCTATGTAATACGGAATGAAAAATAATTTTTAAGCAATTTAAAACAGAATTAAATGTTGTAAAATTGATAAGTAACCTTTTTTTATTGTATGTACAATTTTGAGCGGTTTAACTTTGATAATCTAGTGGCTAGAACATAAATCTCACAATTTAGTGGTCGTGGATTTGAATTCTAATATAAAAGCATTACGTTTATTCGATTTTTAATATCATCACAGCGTTATCACTCGCTAGCATTTGTGTCTAGCGATAGGCTCATAATATGATCCCTGTCTACCCCGGTTAGGCTAAAAGACATGAATGCTCATTGTTTTATGGTATTTTTATTGGAATATTATCAACTGTAAATTCTCAATGCACATCACTGTAAAACTAAAATGCCATCCAACATAATTACGAAAGCATGGCAAGTTTTTCCTGGAAAGATGTAAGATGTATTAAATAATTTTATACTGTCCTACATCTACTGCGTCATCGCGCGACTTCCTGCGTCTCCCCACGCGCCCCCGCATCCCCCGCATCCCCTCAACGCATCGCGATATCGAAAACGCCAGCTTGTCTGCCAGCCAAACAGAACTGGTTGTGAACTCTTGGAGATCGGCGGAACGTAAGACTAGTCGTCTGCTTCGATAGAAATCTTAACGTGGACTGCGATAAAAACCAACAACCAACTTCTAACGAGTTTCTCAATTCCAACACCATTTTAGGCAACCCACTCTGTACGGGCCAACAAGTGGTCTCTCCTTACTTATATCAATTTTATCGTCCCATTAATGGACGATGTCGGGCGCGACTTGTGCCTGTAATTTGACGCTCAAGAACGGGTATTTTAACGGGCACATGCAGTAATAATTCTCTTGATATTCTACATGCGGTGCTAAAGCGGAAACAATAAAACAGTTTTCGAGTATCGAATACAAATTTGTTCTCAATACTCTCTTAAATTTATTCCTTTGTTCCATATTCTAACATTGAAATAGTCGATACAATTTTTTAGTGTCTTAAACTTTTCTTAAATGCATTTAAATCGTATCATTTCATTAATTTTAGAAATAACAATAAATATATATATTTGCGGGAAAAAGTGTAGTAATTTAACTGGTTGATCATCATTTCATACAAATAAAGTAAGTTTTTTTGTATGGAGGGTAACGAGCTCGCTCACTTGGTGGTAAGTGATTCCTGCGGTCCATGATACCCTCAATACGGAATCATAATACACCCTGAGGACTAAGATGTAATGCCTCGTCACCAGTAGTAACGGTCTCCCTAATAACATCGTGATAGTAAGAATATGATAGTAACAATGAAGAAAGAAATTAATTTACTCCCTTGAGGTGCACAAGCCAATATAAGTAACAATCGAGCAAATCTTTACAGTCTTTTAGTCTATGCTCAGTAAGAAAAGCAGAAAATGTATGAAATAGAAGGTCAACATTCTAAGTTTTCTTTCCTATTCCATTCAGTATGGAAGTAATGATTTAATTATAGATGAAAAGGAACACGAAGTTAAAGAAATTACACTGGGTAATTAGCATTCTATTCATGTAAAGTAAAACACTCGGTGGACGGTGATTAACAACAATTAGTATGCCAATAGAAACACAACATTACTTAGCTGTTCACTAATTAGTGACACTCCCTTAGTATTCGCTCCAACGCAAGGAAACATAAATAATTGCTAATTTAAAGTTTCTCGCGGACAACCTCAGCAAGTCACGATTGTACGTCCCTATTTAAAATGGCAAAAGTCGGTATTCTAATGTCAAAAATTATTTATCTTAATTATTACCACCTAAAGTTGTTCATTTAAATGCAATAATCATCTTTCATAACAGTATCTTATAAGTAATTGCACTGTCTACTTTATGAGCGCTAAATAATAAATATTAAACCAACTGCGCTATTTATATGAAATAAATTTGAAATATATCTCTATTACTATTTAAATTGTTTTAACAACAACAACAGAGTATAATTAAAGGTCGAATTACATTCAATTATATTGTAATTACTTTTTAATTAATTAGTTTCTAATAAACTACGGGTATGGGATGAATGGGCACACAGTTCGCCTGATGGTAACTGATTATTGCGTTCCATAAACACCTATCCATCATCAATAAATTTGATACGTACCGAGCGTTATCACCTCTGAAGTTTGTGATGAAATGCCTCGTTACCAGTAAATGGGTCTCTCCTTCCCTATACTGACTATACGAAATACAGTAAACGCTTGTAATCTGTACGGGCGTGGTCCTTCCTCAGTCGAATCAATCCATTCGTGCTATACCACTATGTTAACAATTAATATTATAGAAAGTAATTTAGGATTCGAAACTTCTTGCTGGGTAAAGAGATGAGAGGCTGCTGCATCGCGATGTACTGGTCAATCACAGTTGTGCATCATAAAGTATTGGTATTTGGCATAATCCGTATCTACGATACTCTTTGAACTTTTCCCAACACTTATTGTACACACATTAATCTTATTCGGGAAGGGGGCAACAAGTGAGTGCCTTTGTTTGCGCAAAAAGCTTACAGCACTTTTAGATATTCTGCACATTTGACGTCATCGGTATTATTAAATTATTATTATTAAACCGAAGGTTGTCGTGAGACATGCACGTCATCATATTTATATATTAGCGCAAGAAATAAACCAGTACGATGAACTGTTCTACCAGTTTAGTTTTACCAGATCTTATCCCGCATCGCCCGTATCATGTGGACCAACCGGCATATTAAAAGATTACTAATATGTTTAAATATATCACTTTACATCACAATCTAGCAAATAGAGTCGTTGAATGTTATGGGACAAACAACAAAGCTTCATACGCTCCCAGTTGCATGGCTCACTGGGTCGCAATGTTACATAAACTAAATCAATTAATATCATTGTTCGCGTCCTTCAGAAGTATTGGATCGTAGCTGTTGCCGTGATTGAAATATAGGTTTAATTCTTTTATATACTTTTAACTTTTTATACGCAAACCATTTAAAACATATACTGTCAACCTTGATATGGGCTTGTCTTGAAAGGTAAGTTACGTTACGACAAGTGTTTTTATTATGATTGACGACCTCATGACGTATGTGAGTCTGGAAAGAAGAGAAAGAAAGATATTTTCTTTATAAAAATATGGATAAGTATGATGAATTGCGCAACCCAAATATTTAAATATTTTTTGTAAATAAAATAATGACGGCTGCAATGTAATTGATGTTTGTGAAAACTTAAATATTGCATGTTTTCAGAATAATAATATAAATTAATATTCAGAAAAGTAATTGTATGTATTTAAAATTAACATTTATAATTGACTTTGTATGTAACTAAAATTATACAAAGTCTTCATGTTATAAATTCATCTAAACTATGTTATTAGCATCCATGGGATGCTTATGCAGTCAAACAGGTAACCATAAATATTTCAGTTATACTTACTACTATTGCATCTTCTCAATTTCTCCATCAGAAATTATTTTTAACGCATCTACACATATAAATAACTCAACTGTTATATTGTACGCATATATAAATTGGTTATTTGCTTGTGTTTGTTGTGTAACATTGTCAGGAAAATCAACGTTGGTATGCCTTTGCTGATGTGATATATATATATATATATATATATATATATATATATATATATATATATATATATAATACTTGTGTTGTAAGGTGTACTTGTATTTGGCAGATGTAAACATTTAAAAGAAAAATATTAGAAATGTTCCTTATTTGAAAATGACGCATTAAGATTTTATTATGATTCGGAGATTATTTAAACTAAAATAAAAGAAACTCAACTCGGTATCTATAATATCGTGGGCTGGTGGAAGTCGACTGCAGCGACATGATCGGGGCTCTGTAGTGTTATGTTAGTGTAGTTACGTCCGTCCACCATCACAGATCTTGAAACATCTCGGAGTCCATTATCGATGCTTTCGAATCTGTCTGTTGCGCTACGTGGAGGTCACAAATTGCAGAATTCTTGCGGTCAGTAGCATGCCTTTTTCACTAGGGCGGCTGAATTAGCCCGGAGGTAGCTAAAAGTATTATTCTAACCTTTGGGAATTAAAATTCACCATCCATGTAATATTGAAACAGATATTTTGACAAACTTAGTTTTAGGTTTTGTCTACTCTAAAATTTATTCGTATACAAAAATTGTAAAAATTTGTATTGTAAGTAAAAAAGAAATATTTAATATGATAACTGAATACTTCATAGTAAAAATTTATAAATTATTCCACTGTTCAATGTCCAGGATATACATTGGCCTTAATATTAAATCCGTTTCATACAATGCCGTAGAATAAGTTTCACTTAACTTCAAGTTACTCTGAACAAACAAGGTAAAGACTCATGTTAAGCAGTTAAGCTGCACAGTTTCTCTGAATAACTACTGTTTGTTTACAGCTCTCACAGTAATGAGTCAAATTTGTCAAAAATATGCTTAAAAGACGTGTGCTTGAATATTCAGTAGTAAGTAACTTTCGTAACTACAGAGACAATATTTACTTAAATGACATAATATTGTTTTTTTTTCATTAACTTCCAACTCCCGTCTTTGCTTTTAAAATAATTGTATATCCATTGTACTAGAATAAAAAGTATAGGCATTAAATTAGACATGTAATAATAAAAATTTGTGGAATATTTTCTTGGTTATCTTATAGGTACCTTAATTAGGGTACTAATGAAACCAAAATCTTTAGCTTGAGAGTAAGATTTTTAGACATCTCTGGCACCTTAATTCTGTTCTAACCTCTTTGCAATGTTTAAAATGTTAAATTAATCATTAATTATTTAATGTTTAAGTAATTCTTCAATAATTAATTGAATAATATCTAATGTAAAGTGACTCTATTTGCACTTTATTTGAAGTTCTAAAATATGTTACTCACTGGTCATTGACGTATATTATTTATTTCATTATTCAATGATTTTAAGATTTAAACTGTGCAGTACAGTTATAGTTAAGAAAATAACCTATTGCAGGTAATTGCAGGTCATAAATGTCTTGTCAGAGGGAATCTGAGGATTTTCGAGTCTTACAGGTTACTCTTTTACGGGCTACAAAATCTTTCAATACTTCAAGTAAAGTGATATTATTTTTAGGTAAATTTTTCTTCCGTTTTTTTTTATTTTTCGCAGAGGATGGGTGAGGAGAGTACGGATTTACAAGGCTGTGATTACGATATTTACGAAAACTTACTTTTATATACCGAATACGAATTGGCACGTGAATATTTGTAACTTAATACATAGTAAATGTCATTTTATTGCTTTCACACAAAATAATTGCCTCAAAAACAATCAGAAAACATGATACTTACCACTTAAAGTAAAAGGTTTTTTATGGAAATGGAGTGCACATTTCACTTAGTTAACATAAAGTGATAATATGCATCGTGCTAATAAAATCTGAGTAACATCCTAAATAAAAAAAAACATAGTTCGCAACATGACTGTAAAGCAGATTGGTTTTGGCATTCGGCGTCACCGCTGAGCACGTGATAAATTAATTAAATTATAACTAATAATTACAATTATATACGGAATTATACGTAATTAAAATTACACTAATAACCATGCGATTACATTGGTATCGAAACCGAGGATTGAACTCCGAATACTCGCATACTGTGAAGATAGATAGAAATGAGCGCTTGAGCCACTACGTTTGCAAAATGTTTCACACCTGTACGTAAAATGGATACCTAGTAAATAGTAGATCCCAATTACTGTTAGTAATTGTATGTACTGCTTCCTACAGCAGGGTATGTTTTACATATACATATATATATATATATATATATATATATATATATATATATATATATATATATATATATATATATATATATATATATATATATATTTATTTATTCGGTCACGGTGTGCCGGTGTGATTTTTTACCAAAGGGCATGAGCATTACTGCAGATGTTTACTGTGAAGAACTGAAGACAATGATGGATCGCACATCCGCAACCACACGACAACGCACTACCCCATACTGCACAACAGACAGTCTCCAAGCTGCAAGAGTTGGGGTTGCAGCTCTCCCTCATCCACCGTTCTCACCAGACCTTGCACCCACCGACTATTACTTTTTCCAAAATATGGAATTGTTTTAGAGGGAAAAAAATTAAATTCCCGATAGGCAGTACAAAATGCCTATAAAGAGTTTATTGAATCCCGTCTAGCTGATTTTTACAAGAAGGGCATCCATAAACAACCACTGCGTTGGCAAAGATGCATCGATTACATGGGTGATTACTTTGAATAACAGAAATAAAAAAGTATTAAAAAAATACTTTAACTTATTTCATACAAAAAGGCAATTTCATAGGTAAAGACCTAATACATACATATGTATATAATCTCTTAAATTACGAATACATGCAATCCAACAGTACCCAAGAACAGATCCCAGCCAGACAACATCTCAGCCCTGTACAGTAGCCATCTTACGTCATACATTTCAATTTAATGACGCGAAATGACGACATTGCAATAACGGCAGCTGAGAATATTGCGACAGGTAATGCTACCAATGGAGTTATTACTTCGACTTCGGCTTTCTAGTGATTAAGAAAGTTGCTATTTATGATAATGCTTGAGTCCAAAAGCGCTTTGTCACCATTATTACTTATATTTATACAATGTTAAGTCATTTAAAAAACGTACATATATCATAATATTTTAATTGAAATATTCATATTGTTTCTTTACTTCTTTCGAGATTTTAACCATTCAAATATGTTCTTTAGATATTTTACAACATAAATACGCATCAGCGACTCCGTCAATTTAGGCGATTTGACCGTTTTCTCCTTGCTCAAATATGATATGTCGCGATGGTAACATATAAATTTTTATTCATTGTATTAAGGGTGACAAATGAGCACATAGTTCACCTGATGGTAAGTGATTCTTACGGACAGTGATTCATCCTCGATAAGGAATCATTATGGAGATGTATTGTCACCCTTGAGGATTAGAATGGAGCGCTTTGTCACCCGTAATAAGGGTCTCCAGAGCCCTACACATAACGTACGAAACACAGCAGCATTATGCTCCTATTTTACGATGGTATTTTGTTCGTGCCATTCACCGTTGTGGTTAGAAAACAACTGAAGCGTGGCTCTACCAATGTTGATATACAATACATAACTATGGATATATAAACCATCGCAATACATTATTATATTATCTCAACTCATAATGAATGCACTTAAGAATATAAATAACCACAAACCACGATTGCGAGACATGTTTTAAATATGTCAAAAATTTTCATCTAATATTCAGTTCCGCATTCAAATGAATTAAAACATTCTCGAATTTGGCGTCAGTAAAGATAGACTTTGGTATTTGTTTAGGAAAAATAAAAGTATAAAAATGGGCTAATGTGACTATTTTCTTATACTCTAACGATATTATATACATTAAAAAGTAATTTAGGCACGAGTCGTGCTCGGTTAATAGCGATTCAATTAACTAGTCGGGTCGGTGTAATTTGCTAATTCAATTTTATAAAGCCTAGAACTATTCCATTTAGGACTCTATTAAATTGTCATGTATACGTCAAAGACATAAGTATAAATATTACAAACGAAAACTGAATACAGATAACTAATATTTAATATTTAATAAATTAATTAATTACAATTAACTCGCTACGATGTGTTAAATTATGTTTAGTGTTTAAAAGGTCAACTTGATAAATAATAGTAGAGGTAGAGCTACCCTACAGTTTCTTTATAACTGTAGCATGAATAGGATCGGGGAAGAACTACGCCGTTCCAGAATATCATCGATTTTTTTTTATTCATTTTATTACAGTTAAAGTAATTCATACAATTATTACAAAACAGGTCTATTACATCTTTAAGTTCAATTTGTTCACAGTTTTCATAATACCTCAAAGATGGGTGATGGCCATCATGGGTTTCCTGGCGGTTGCCAACGCGTACACGATGCGGGTGTGCCTCAACATCGCCATCACGCAGATGGTGCGGAGACATGCCCACTCGCCTGCCTACGAGGAGGGCTCCTGCCCAGTGGACGTAGAAGATACTGTACCTGATACTACCGTAAGTTTTTTTCTGCGCGCAATATTAAATAAAGTAGCTCTCAAGTTTTTTCTCCCTAACGAAATAGTGCAAGTGTTGTCCAAATTTCACTTGGATCTTATTTCTTTTCATGCCCATTTCATGGCATCGTCCTTAAAGCTAGCGCAAATATTATCTAGTGATATCTTGTATGTATGAATCCGAAAAATGGCTACTCTTCGGTACATAGCATACATAATCGCATATATGGTATATGCGCGCATGCACACACAATTCTAATGCATTAAAATTAAATATTATACTTAAAACATGTTGACATATAATAAATAGGAAGAATTAATATAGTAACGAAGAAATAAAAGGTGTTAATTGTATAAGTTGTAAACGAGCTGGCTTTCCTGGCATTGCGCACCACGAAACAGGAGGTTTGGGGTCACTGTAAAGCAAATCAATAACTTTTGATTTTTGCTTGCTGGGTTTCGTACTCACAATAGTTGACGCATTATGAACTGAGGCTTCGGGTCATAAATCATATTTATCTGTCTGTCTCGTTCGCACTTATGGAGAGGTGTAGTGATGTGCGTAAGAATTGTAGAGGTGCATATCGATAACGCGATAGGTACGATCGATATGCTGACTTCTATTTCTGCGACAATGATGTCCTGATCGATCACATATGTCTTCTGGTTATTACTGGGTTACAAATGAGCAGGACGTTGTGTACTGCTGCAAATGCTTGTGCAAAAACAATGGCTCCTTCCGATGTAACGTTCAGTTAGACGGGATAAAGTGTCAAATGCAGTGTCAACAACACGAGAGGTGCATTACAGCCAAGACCTGAAAACCACAAATTCGAGATATACAAATATTGTTCTTAGACTGGGTTCGATACCCAGGACCCGCGATGCAGTAGCTAGGTATACCAATCACTACGCCAAAAAACGACAATTTCATTTAGATCTTTGTATATGATGTCTCCTGCTCGACATCGACGTTGGCAAAGCCTTTTAGTCTTCTTCCAAAGGACAGGGGAGTTGCTGATGCATGTGCAATAACATTGCAGGAGTATATAGAGTATATAGAGACGACACAGAACATAATACTACTTACAATTGTATACCTAAAACTAAAAATCTACTAATATTTGTGTTAACATATAACACAATCCATCATTAAATTGAAAATAACACCAAGTATTTTTTTTAAGGAAATAAGTGGATACGACTGGGACGAAGAAACTCAAGGAATCATCCTAAGTGCGTTCTATTACGGATACATAGTGACGCACCTGCCAGGTGGTATGCTCGCAGAGAGGTTCGGTGGGAAGTATTCACTTGGCTTCGGTGTTCTGAGCACCGCTATGTTCACTTTACTTACTCCATGGGCGGTAAGCGTCGGAGGTGCTACGGGACTGATTATACTTCGAGTATTGGAAGGATTAGGAGAAGTTAGTATATTTGTTTTCTTCTCAATACCATTTTTATTTACTTCGTGAAATTAAAAATATAGTTATTTTTGATTGATACTGTCCAAGAGAACATGCTCGCTACGGTTCTGGTAATCTGTCATACATGACAGCTTATATACGGGCAATCGACACGGTCAATCTCTCAAAAACAGTGTTTATTTACTGTATCTAGATATTAATTAATAATTAATAACTATTGGACACGTTTGTACATTAAAATTCTTAAATTACGTGTTGGAAGAAACAAGTAGCTATTTTTTAATTTGCCATATATGACATTCGAATTGATAATAAAGTATTTCCTTGCAATTGCAATAAGGAAAGTGTTTTAAATAACTAAAAATACAACTTAAACAACTTATCACAGAGTTCATTGTCTCTATAAACATTGAAATTGATAATAATATAGTTATCAATACCTTGTCTTTTTACATAAATCTAAATACAATTTCATAAGACTTCAGATACATTCGATAATGTTGCCTCTCGACACGATACCCATAGAAGAAGTAGTCTAATCCATTACTAACACCTCAACAAATGTCTTACCTCCAGGGTACAACTTTCCCAGCATTGAATGCAATGTTGGCTCGTTGGGCGCCAATATCTGAGAGAGGACGAATGGGTTCGCTGGTGTTTGGAGGAGCTCAGATCGGTAACATCGCTGGGACGTACCTCTCTGGACTTGTTATGAAAGAGTCTGGCGATTGGCAATCAGTCTTCTATCTATTCGGTGCAGTTGGCATACTATGGTTTATTCTTTGGGTGAGTGTTTGAATTAAGAAAATATTATAATATTATAAATCTTTTCTTTAAGAAAAATATTCAGAGAGTGGCTACTGCCTACCCATGACATTTCTTTTTCCGTAATCCTAACTTCTTCGAAATTCAAAAATATGATATATATTGTATGTATATTGTTTGTTTTCGCAAATGGGCAAATGTATTGCTGACAGTTGCTGTATTGCTCATACTTTAACACTTAACTTTTTTAGGTTAGTTCATATGACATATGGCGAGATTGAAGACTTAGTTTAACGTATGCGCCATCGCTCATAGTACCTTATAACTAACACTCATACAACTCTCATCTTCTATTAATAATCTGAAGATAGTGCAGTGATCGGAACCGGTCAGAATAATATGATATTTATGAAATTCTCCCTCATGTCTATGATACATCATATTAATTGTTTATTTTATAGCACCTCGTATTGTAAACGCATGTTGTTATTCTTTTTATTGTATCATAATTGTATAATCTATTTAAATAAAAGGCGTAGATGAATGATGTCAAATAATTTAACATTTTATTTACAGGCTATACTGTGCTATAATGACCCCGAGTCGCATCCTTTCATTTCCGATAAAGAAAAGAAATATTTAGAAGAAGCGCTCGGTAGACATCAAAACAGCCAACCTTCAGCTATTCCTTGGAAAGCGATATTCATGTCCGTACCGCTATGGGCATTAGTTTGTGCACAGGTAAAATATTCATAAATTAGACTCCTTTTGTATAAAACGTAATAATTTATACCACGATTTTTTGATAATAAATAGTGTTTGTATTTATTATAAAAATACTTAAAGTCTATTCCGATAAGTCCCAGTTTAGTGTTAAGAACAAGAGTGTAATGTCATTTATATTTACAAAATTGAATGTAACATCACTGTTTCGAATATTTTTTAATTCATTGAATTTGCAAAATAAAATATTCGTTTTAGTATTAAGAATTCTATAAAGATAGAAGGGTTCTGAATCCCTAAATTTATTTTGTAATAAAGAATTAACTTAAAAGAAATCTTTATTATATAACTTTTAGTTAGTCACATTGCACTCTGGCTTGGCGTGAGACCGTTGCATTTGTTTATTGTTTAACAGTTCAGTGTGTCATTGACTGCTGGTGTGTAATACATGTAAATAAGTTTCTAACTTTTGAGGAAGATCTGGTTGAAAATAACTTATTCTGAAAACTTTGAATTTTATAAATGTACACACTTAAGTATTAGAACCACATAGGGTTGATGATAAAATATATAATCCGAACCACGAGCTCATTTAATTCACGTTTCGACATAAAAATACATTAACAGTCACGCCAGTAACGAGATTATCTTTTTTTTGATTTGAGAAGACTGACGCATCTCTCATCTATTTCGTGTACTATATACGATGAGAGCAGCAATCATGGACACATAAAGATAGGTTTCGTTTATATTCATGTAAGTAAAGTAACGAATTTCCTGTCATAAATTGTCTTTATTGAATCTTATGCACATGTTTGTTTTGAGAACCATAAAAATCTATAAAGTGCAAAACCAACTATATTTTTTTTTCAAGACTAAGATGTCTTGGGTCTCATGCGTTATGTATTATATAAGATTATTATATAATGCATAACGCAAAAGACTTATGTATTATATATGAGTATTATATATTGTGTATGATCTCCACCGATTCACATAAGCGTTACAGCAATAAAATTCGACGAATGCGATAATTTAATAATAATAAACGCGATGTTTTTCTGTTAAATTCGATCAGATGAATATCATCATGATATTTAAATAATAATAATTGCAGATTGGTCATGATTATGGATACTTTACAATGGTGACGGACCTTCCCAAGTACATGACTGGGGTGCTAAAGTTCGACATTCATCGCACGGGCACGCTGGCGGCACTGCCTTATGCCGTAATGTGGTTCAGCTCTATAATTTTTGGATGGATGTGCGACAAGATTGTGAAAAGGAATTGGCTTACTGTGACAAACGCCAGGAAAACTTTTACTACTATTGG
Source organism: Teinopalpus imperialis (assembly GCA_029286865.1). Taxonomy (NCBI): domain Eukaryota; kingdom Metazoa; phylum Arthropoda; class Insecta; order Lepidoptera; family Papilionidae; genus Teinopalpus; species Teinopalpus imperialis. The sequence continues at coordinate 10,927,132 of JAGSMU010000003.1, forward strand.
TAAGATGTTTTGTTTTTTATTGGTAAGGAAAGATTGCATTCGAGCCAACAATTACCACACGATGATTTATAAATATACCGTAGGGGTTTATCGAAGGATATTCCCGCAGTAATTTAGAAAGAGTTGTATTACCTCAGTTGATTCTAATCAATCTTTGCATGCTCAATTGTCAACTGCATCGTGACTCCAAGATATATGATATTAATGTGTATTTTATGTACCTAACATAAATGTATAAAATCGTAATTATCAAATAACTTCGCTCCGTCTTAAATCCGAGTTATATCCTAAACTTAGCTTTATAGGATTTAAATCGGATTATGTGAAATTTTAGATAGAACTTAGGTAACTGTAAGTACAGAACGTGTGAAGTTTGGTAATGCGGTCCACTTACAAACACAACATATAGGTATTACCGTAAATCAAACAATTGAAGCTGTGAAAGCCCTCGGGCTAACAGTACAGTGGCCATCTGGCATAAAAAAACCATAAATCTTTCGATCTTGAAAAATACGTAGTGGGCTGGTTTTCGTTGAACACACTTTGATGAATATGTATGAGTATGAATAAAAATTTACATCACTTATGTATTTTTTTATAACCATCAAAAGTATATCATAAAGCGACAGCAGGGAAATACGGTTTAAAATCTAGTGTTCACGGATTGGAATAGCACCTGGCTTTTACCAATTTATCTTGAACAGTTGCCATTTTCAGATATTCACGAGAAAGATCGTGAGATCATTTGAATGATAAAAAACACAATTTACGCTTATAACTTCATTATCCTTGTTGTCTACACTTCATATGATTGCGTAAGCGGTGGAATCTCGTACAGTCATGGAAGTATTATGTACTACTTACAAAAGAAAGGCTAGGCTTACTTTATAAATGCAACAAGGCAAATATTAACCTTGTTTCTTACGAAATATAATTGCCTTTGCAATAACAATATCTAAAAGAAAAATAAAGCGTACACGAGACTCATTTTAAAATTTTGTCTCTTTCGCTCATATGCTATGTCATACGTATAGTAACTTTGAAATGCTTATTCTCTATAATATTAATATGTAATCTATTGTCTACGGAATAAACTTTCATAGACAATAGATTACATATTTTTATTCGTCATCTTGTTAAAAAGTTAAAGTGTGGCCCACACTTTATTCGGCTTCTCGTTCGGTTTAGGTAACGTACACTTTGTGGTGTTGTACTAGTAATACTTACTAAGTTACTAACATTTATCCGAACAGTACACACATATTCCGAAGCTTGACGTGACGCCAATACGTTGTTCCTTTTACTGCATCTGAATAGAACGATAAAATTTTTATGAATGCGTACTTCACTGACCCCAATCATTTCAGTCCGTGAACTTAGTTTTCTTTATTGGTTTATAATATTTGATAATATCAACATCGTCAAACTATCGATAACGAAATTGGTCTATATATATTATATTCTGATTGATTTAGACAAAGCATCGTTTCTATGTGGACAAGTGTCCAGAATATGAATGTTTATAGTAAATTCCGATCAAACATAAGACGTATGTCGTTAAATTGTTAAAAAGGAAGTTGACGATAATACTCACACACTGACGAATGAGACAAAAATTAAAAGATGTCTGAGACTTCTCTTTCTGCGACAATGATGTCCTGATCGATCACATATGTCTTCTGGTTATTACTGGGTTACAAATGAGCAGGATATTGTGTACTGCTGCAAATGCTTGTGCAAAAACAATGGCTCCTTCCGATGTAACGTTCAGTTAGACGGGATAAAGTGTCAAATGCAGTGTCAACAACACGAGAGGTGCATTACAGCCAAGACCTGAAAACCACAAATTCGAGATATACAAATATTGTTCTTAGACTGATGTACATATATCACTATTATCACGCTATGAATATTATGAAATCTAATTTTCTAACAAGTGGAAAACATCCGTCCCTTCGGCCTGGTCACCTAAATACCAAGTGAAGGGAAAGGTTTTGGTTACAGCACGAGATTTCGTTAACGTTCGCTAGGCTTGTAACTGCTCATCGGGAAAGAATACTAATAGCTACGTGAAAGCGTGACGCATGTCATGACAGTTGCCTAGTTTTGATGTGTTCCGGCAGATTATGTACAGTACTTATATAGAACTATATCAGCCCCCATTACTAATCAATGGTCAATATATCTTTATATCGAGTGTGCATCCCCAGACTCAAATTGCTGATATAAAAAAATCATTAGAATTGCACATTAGAAACTTTCGTTTTTACATTTAATTTTTAAACTATAAATGTTATCAATTATTTACTGTGCTATCTAATTATGAAGGCTAATAAATTTTTCTGTTATATGTGCCAAATTAGAGAAATACTATACTAAAATTGTTTAATTCATATATTTTAGTATTCATTTCATTGCATTAATTTAGTGGCAGCTAAACATCTTCTATGAAGATACATATAATTTACAAAGAAATAGATTCTAAAGTGCCGAATAACCAGGAGTTCTAGTAGCCTAAAATGAGTAGTTCGGGATATTTTTTGCAGTTGCCAGAGATTTCAATGGGCTTTTGGCAATGTAGCTCTATGTCGCAGGTCTATGTATTCGTGATTCATCTGTACATAAATATAATATCTGATGTTATTTATCAAAATCAAGAAACTTTCGGTATAACCTAAGTATAAAGAAGTCAGCTAGACCGGGCAATGATTACGCTCTGACTGAATACCAACGCAAGAACGCAATTATGTTTGGTATGGCGGCTATTCCTGCTAAATAGGAGGCATCTTGGTACTCTTGGATGATACAGCAGCTATAGCTTTACTTTATTACTTTATTTACGAGAATAAACGTAGGTGTCATCTACAGCAGAGATTACTTACTATCAGTAGCGCATTATAGATGCTCGTTGACAACCTTATTTCCGTAAAGAAAAAAGGGCGCGTATATTATTTAGTCAAACTGTCTTCTAGCTCAAACCTATTAGCGTAGTTGTAGAGATTTTAAAATCCGCCAAATCGTGCTGAGTTCTTATTTTATTTTGATTTATTATATATTTTTTTTAGAAACGATGATGTTTCCAATTTTGGCATCATAAAGATTTCCAGTTGTGCAAACACTGTAAATGTGTGTGCGAAAACAAAAGTTCTACTTAATTTTAATATACCATGTATGAATATTTCACTTATTATTCAGAGACATAATATAACAATAATGATAACTATAATATTATTTATATATCTTTTAACGTTCTTATTTATCATTTCACAATATAATCATTAATTTCATTTAATTAAAAAATACTTTTATTTTATATTTATAGCGTCCGTCGGTCCGGGCATCTGCATGATCCTGGCATCGTATTCCGGCTGCAACACGGAGACCGTCGTGATATTATTCACGGCCTCCATGGGGCTCATGGGCGCGTTCTACCCGGGGATGAAAGTGAACGCTCTCGACCTTAGTAGCAACTATGCAGGCACTATTATGGCAATCGTGAATGGCGTGGGAGCCATTACCGGCATCATCGCCCCCTATTTGGTTGGACTACTGACCCCTGATGTAAGTACCTACTTACTTTTTTAAGGAATACTTTTTTTACTGAGACTGACTGGACATCTTAGTGGTTTAAATTATGTGACTACTTACTTTGTTATGCGAGTAAAAGTGATAAATGAACACATTGTCGTGATACACAAGGGAATCCTATGGTCGAAATTAGGAAAGTTTCTTGTCATGAATCTAAAAGAAGAAAGGTGAAAACCCTAAATGAAGGGTGAAAAATTCACCTGCTAGTGAATAATGACTGCGGTCCATTAACACCTAGTACATCCGTTCCCAACAAAGAATCAAGACAGGCGTTATTACCTCTGAGGATTGAGATGGAATACCGAGTTACATGTCACAGGGTCTCCAGTTCTCTATACTCATCAGTATATAGCAGTAGCCTGCTATTTCTCTGTGTTCTAACTCATTCATGCTGCCGCTCAAAGTAGCTGCATCATTGATCTAATTTTGTTAAATAATAATAAAGGTTTATTGCCACCAAAAAAAAAACAATTTATATAAGTCCATTAAAAAGAGATCTTATGTTATGCCAATATTAATTGCATAGGATGCAACAAATAAAGGTATCAAAAGGAAGTAGACTCGGCGTACACTGTATGGTCACACAGTGCATATAGATTTATTTATTAAGAATTATAACTATCTATTTACTAACGTCAATGTAAATCGCTTGAAACTAGACAAAATGAATTAGCATTGTCACTTCTGGCGACTAAAATGAAATGTCTCTCGGACAGTAATTTTTTCATCGTATTCTTCAATTTACTCACTATGGAACGTAGTTTTACATACGCGATATGCGTTCTACACTGATATTCTGCGAGAGCGTTCTCCTTCCCCGATCTAGCCGACACTGGCCGTCACTAGCTACCACAGCCAGTTTTTATTTGCAGCTTTATTGGGCTAGATAAAACTAAAGTTCAATTACTTGAAAGTTACACTAACTTCTAAAAGTGCCATTTTTGATTTGATCCACAATATGCACAAAACATTGGATAAGTATGAATTAAATTATATTAAATACCAGAAAGCATACTTAGGAACAAAGCTCGGCTGAAACACGACAAATACATATTATTTAATTGCATATCATTGTGCTTCTGCACTCCATCAAAACATCGCCGTTTGTTTCGGGCACATCATTGCTCAACATAGATCTAGATAACTCAACTTAAAAAAAAATTATGGTTATGAATGCGTGGTACGTTATACCTGTTATAAAATAGGTTAATGAGTCTCGATTTGACAACGACCGTTTTCATATGTAAGGAAAAGTTAAATGTTGTTTCACAACAAAATCAAAACGTTGCATGTTAGAGGGTACGTGAATTACTTTTAACTTCGCGGTGATTAATCCCTCATTCAAAGTGAACAAAATAAAAATCAAACGAAGTCAAGGACGATAGCTCCACTTAACCTTTATAGACTTTTAATGACTTTAATCTCATTTCATATAATAATTGAAAGCGTACAAAATTATATTTAACTGCTCTTTGTTCTCATATAAAATTAAATCGAAATAAAAAAACTGGCATGAAAAAAGCATTATTGAAAATTAGAACCTTGGTTTAAGCTGCACTACATATAAATAACGAGAAGGACAAGTGAAAGAACGTGTTTTAATTATATTAAGGAAATCCATGCAACTTTATAAATTGCTGACAGAACGCACGACATACTCACGTGTTGAGGTACTAATTTTGCCTTCTAACTATAGTCGACGCATTATGAACTGAGGCTTCGGATCATAAATCATATTTATCTGTCTGTCTCGCTCGCACTTACAGGTCTTACAGAAAGGTGTAGTAATGTGCGTAAGAATTGTAGAGGTGCATATCGATAACTGGATACACGATCGATATGCTAAATTATTTTAAGTATTAATAGGAATAATTTTTCGCTATCTGAAAATAAAAGTTTTAATTTGTAAGATAAAATGTTTGTTTCGATGTAATCATAGAGAAACTGTATAGATCGTAACGTGGCCCTGAAAAGGGTCGTTTTTGTCTTTTCTAGGGATGCGCATCGACTCCGCGTGCGCAGGTAGCTAAGTATCGATAACGGGTTGCATTGCGTGCACATTCCTACTGTCAGTGACCGACGATTCAGATTAAAATGCGTCGACTATAACAATAGATTTAAATGTATTGTAAGCATTTGACACGGTACAAGCTTGGTCAGTTATTTAGTCGCTCTTTTCAATCATTATTATCAGTATTGTTTCTTTCTTCATTTCTAATGTTGTTAATGTTGAAAAATGTCGTACTTCATATAAAAGCATTATTCTGCCAATATCCTTTGTCAACTTATCAATCCCAGAACGGTTTAATTTATTTTTATGCAGACTATCTTTCGTAGTAAAATGACGTCACCAGAATATAGAACAGCGAGCAAACATGTTAAACAAAAATTCGCATATATTATTTATTTTAAACATCATGCACAAAGTAAATTACATAGGCGTACTTAATGCTAAAAGCATTTTCTACCAGTCGACCTAGTGCCATTCGAAATAGTAGGCATTGCTAGAAATGCCTCTTTGCAGCACGAGGCATTCCATCTTAGTTCCCAGTAGTAACAAAACATAAATGTTTGTTAAGGATGGACGTAGGTGTTATGGAAAGCAGGAGTTACATTCATCAAGTAAAGTGTGTGTCTAGGTTGTGTAACCGAGGGCAAAGAATGAAACCAAGGATCCGTAATTCGCTAGCCAGGTCACACACACGATATACTAATTATGTAAAAATAATAATTAATAATATTAATAAGATATATTAATTAATTCAGATGAACTACTCGAAAATATAATAAACTTCTTACGTCTTTTTATTAATAGTGACGTTGCAAACCGCAACCTTCAAAAGAACCATTATGGCTTTAAGATCATCGCGTTTTATAGTACCACTAGTAAATGTAGTTCCAACATGCGTGAGGTGCCAAATGATAAGGCAATTTCATTGGATTTTTTTCATTTAATTATAAATATAATTTTATTATATTTATAAATAATTTCAATATTCTCATACATGTTTAAGAAACAGTGGTTAATAAGAATACAAAAATATATTCAGTATGATCAAGGAAACTTATTTAATTATGGATTATTTATGTTTACAGAGTACACTTGTCCAATGGCGATTGGTGTTTTGGATAACTCTTGCCGTTTTCATCTTGACGAATTTAGTATTTGTAGCGTGGGCATCTGGAGACGAGCAATGGTGGAACAGGACTTCTCAGGATAACATGAAACAACAAGAGGTTGAAATCTCTGCAACTCACTCTGTAAACACTGAGATAAGACTGTAATAATTAAGATGTATCTAATTTGGAAAATAATTTATAAATCCTACGGGCAAGTTTAAGAGCTCCGGTTTTCCTGTTCAGACAGAAATGAACAAGCAATATTTAATTGAAACTAGTTGCGAAGCTATAAGAATACTATTAAACGTGTTATGTTTTCTGCTTTATTTTATAAAAATGGTTAACCTTCTATTGTTTTAAACATTTTTTTCAAATTGTTTCGATTCATCGCTTACTGGTTAACCCAGTATTCTAAGTACAAAAACCATGAAGTATTTCTTGAAATGTTGACAATTCGTTGAATATAGTTTTAAGCTGCCAGTGCTATGTGATAGTTTTAGTATATTGTAATTTTTATAGTCTGCGGTATAAGTGAGAATCTCTTGTTGATATGAGAGATAAATTTAAATGATAAAACAGTACATGTTGGATTAAAATTTATTAGTTTCACAGTGAATCGACATCGTTGCGTTTAGCAACACTTCCACTATATATATGTAACATTTATGTGTAAGTTGTGTTGACAATAATAATAATTATATTTAGGTCAATGTATTAATGCTGTGGATTTATGACGAATGTTTTACGTTTGTAAATATTGTTGTTTATTGAATATTTCGTAAGCATTTGCACATTTTATCTTGTTCACAATTATTGAAATAAAACAAAACATAAACATAAAAGGCTGTGAACAAATTATGTTTAAGTGATACATATAATTTCAGAGCGCATTTTTGCCATTGAACATGTATGATTTTAATAACGTTACAAATTATAGTTTATACTAAACAAGCATATTTGCGCTTTAGTCTTCATTTATGATTATATTATATCTGAGATAATAGGTTACATTTTATATAATTACATCACAACATCCATTATATTTTTGTTAAATATAAACAAACTGAATAAATGAACAATATTTTTTTTAATCCCTAAATTATAAAATTTTAATATAAAATTAGCAAACAAATAAAATAAATAACACAATAACATTTTAACACCAAATTATCTTACCGAGAAGCAAATCGAGAAGCTTCTCGATTAAATTCACAATGACTTAGTATACATTTTTATGGCTACAGCTTTTTATGGATACATATTATCATTGAACTCCTCGTAGAGTTCTCAATTAAGCAGTCGAATTAAACTCCCGTTATAGTTTACTGCTTAATTGAGAACATAATAATGGTACACGAGTGACCGCCAGGTTGTAGACAAAAGGTTCTAGTGCTCAGATCTCATGTTCTGCTCAAAACAAAGAATAGAAAATTGAATTGAAAATTCTGACAAGATCTAAATATTGTCTAACTTAACAATTAGCAGAACGAATCTCAATATTATAATATATCTATTTAATGTACCGGCCGTACACAGTAAGCCAAAATATTCTTAAGGAATTGAAGAACATCACTACTTGAACGAGTAATCAGAAAGTTCACACAAAAAACATATATACACATGCGTTATGGTGCGTTATACACTTACTTATTAATATTTTAAAGGAGGAGGCTCAAACTTTACTGACCAAAGGTCAGAGCAACACTTGTATAAAAGAAAAGTGTACTCCGAACCTTGTGTCACTTAATTCCTTTAAACGCCTCCTCCTTCGAAACTTCAGAATAGTTCCATCACAGAAGCCGGCGTTGATGAGTCACTGAGGTCTGTCCTCTGGTTGAGGATCTGCAGGGCTTCCTTCGGCTGAATGTGTCTAATGTCCTGGTTGTTGAGGGTTTGGGTAGTAGCTGCGGGTTGCTTTGAAAGCAACGCTTGAAGACGACGCGCGTCCTCGTAGTCCATATTGAGTAGCTTGCATGCTTCTAGAAGCCTTAAATGAAAAATACGTTATACTTATGATCTGAAAATAGTTTAATAGGTTTTTTTTTAATGGTAAATGATGCCTGTGGTCCACATACATCCATGAAAAAGATTCAATAGTCTATAATCTAAAGACTAAAATGGAATGTCTTGTTAGTATAATTTACGAAACACATCAACGTTATGCTGCTATGTGAAGCCGGTTTTCCTTAACCCCGTTGGAGCCAATCCAGTTATGTTGAATGTAGATGCAGCGTAACAAGCGAAACTACTTGTGGACGTTCAGCAATAGTTATAAACATAATAGATAAATCTGTTTATTTTGTAATGATTAACCATATTATGCCGACAGTTTCATATGAATAATACAAAGTATTTTTATTTATGGTTCCAAATTCAATTTTTTATTTTTTTTGTTGTTGCTAGATTTGCACAACTGTTTTCGATTTTGATGTGTGAGTTGCATCTGTTATTTAGATTAAATACAGTGCTGTTTTTAGTAATATCATATCAAGTGTGTATTGCGAAATTCGTGCAAAAACAACGAACAAAGAGTTTGCCTTAAATTTTGCATCGCCAATGGAATTTCGTGTTCGGGGTCACTGAAAATGTTACAGAAGGCTTACGGTGAATCGACTTAATCAAAAACACGTGCTTATGAGCGTTCAAAATCGAGATGTGATGGAATATTTGACTCGCTCAGGTAGGCCATGAAACTGAAGTTAACATCGCAAAAGTGAAGGAAACAGTAACTGTAAATCCTCATTCAAGTTTAAGAGAGATAGCCTTTAAATAATCACTTGAGTATGAGACATGTTGCCGCTCGGCTAGTCCCATAAGACCTGAATTTTCTCCAAAAACTCAATCGCATGTGCCTCATGTGCCGAGGACATGCCAGAACGAGTCAATTCCGACCCAACATTCATGAAATTCATTGTTACTGGTGATGAGACGTGGGTTTACGAGTTTGACATGGAAACTTGTCAACAAGCTTCGGAGTGGCGCCTTCCAACTGAAGCGAAACCGAAAAAAACCACGCCAATGTCGATCAAAAGTCAAAGATCATGTTAACTGTTTTCTTTGACTATCGCAGTGTTGTGCACTCGAATTTTTGCCGGTGGTCAAACGGTAAATAAAGAATATTATTTGAGTTATGCGGCGTTTAAGAGAGCAAATTCAAAGAAAAATGTCAGATACATGGAAAGAAAATTCTTGGAATTTGCACCACGATAAAGCGCCATCTTTTCACCAGATACGGCTCCAGCCGACTTCTTTCTTTGTCCTAAACTCAATATAGCACTTCATGGCACCCGTTTTCATTCAGTAGAAGGGATAAAGGAGAATTCGCGGCGAGAACAGAACTCAATTCCGGAAAAAGCGTTTCAAAAATGTTTTGATAGATTGAATTGGTATTCTGGAAAACGTTGACAATTAAAAATATAAAGCAATTATAAGTATTTATATAGTTTCAACTGATTATGTGCCTTCATAGAATATGTTTTATAAACACAATTACCGCGATGGTCTTTGGTTTTTTAAGTCTCAACCTAGTGTTCTCATGCATTCTGCTGATTGCTTTTGTTACCGAGCAACTTCATATACGTGTCTCTTTTTGATTAGACATTGGCAGAATTATCACGACGACAGTTGCCATATAAAAAAAAGTAAGCTGTTTATTAATAATGAAATTTGATAATATGTATAAGCTAATGCTTACTTGGGCAGCTGGTTGACTTGCTTGGCGCTTTTGTATGGCGGTGCAAACGCGGGCACGAGGTTGCGCTTGACGTCGTGCGTGAACTGCAGCGTGCCACCTGTGTTGAACCACGTCTCTAGCACTATCTCCTAAAAACAAAAATTACCTTATGATATTCTCCGACTACACTGCAGTTTGTTTTTAGCTGCAGAATGAATGGGTCAGCTCGAGGTGTGTACTATCCGTGCAGACAAATAATGGAATTAGAAATGGCGACTCATCGACCCTCTTTTTCTTTTTACGGGTTCTTTTTATGCGCAAGTAAGATATACATGCGTTACCACGACTGACGAATGCGATGGAACGATTCTTTATAACTAATTGGGTCTCCAGTTCCGTACACACACCACACGAAACACAGCAGGGTTATGCTGTGTGAGCGATATGTCGAGCCAAGAACATTCATGTAAAAATAGCAAGCAATGTAAAATAAAATAGCAAACAAAGCAAGCAATGTAAATCCCACTATATATCCCACCAGCCTATGTATAGATCCCACCCACGGCCTTACGCGTCGTGTCTGGAGAGGATATTGGGTTATAGTCTATGGCTTCACTGCGGATTGACATCGACGGAATTCCATGTCGGCAATGCGTGTTGTATCTTGAACTTTTGTTGAGGTTCGAGTATCAGATGCACTGTGTGTGCTCGTTTGTCACATCTAATATTATTAAAAAAAAAACGGGTCTTACCAATGAGTCTCTTTTTATTAAATTTCTATATGACGTTTGGTCCATAATAAGTTTGAATGAGAATTATTTATTTTTATCTCTCTTTATCCCGTTAAAAGTCATATATAAAAAACAATTATTCATATGTGCAGTAATTATTTCGAGCCTAGGTTCCGCTCTCTCGGTCACCCACGAGTCTGTTGCTTTCGCGCCCACGCTAACGGTCCAAGCCGAGGCTCCCTCTAGAGAACCCTCGTGCTGGTTACCCACTAACAAAGGTCTCGGCTGAGTGCCCTAAGGCTCGGCCACCTTTCAACCCCCGGGCTAACGGTGGCCATGAGCCATTAAAAAAAAGTGATTCTTAGTGAAGCGTCAACTCGTCCATCGGCCTCCTACCTGCAGCATGTAGTGATCGAGTTGGGCGGCGAGGTCGGCGCGCAAGCGGGCAGTCAGCAGGGGCGCCAGGCGCGCGTCGGCCGCCGACAGACGCGCACACAGCGCCGACAGCGGGCCGCACAGTGTACCGGACACGCTCAGCGCCATTTCCTCCACCATGAGCATCGCATGCCATCTGAGGTTATATGAATTAATGAATATTATACAGTGGTAGAGGTACACTGCAGTTTGTTTCTAGCTACAGAATGAATGGGTCAGCTCGACTGGGTTAGGGACTTTAAGATTATAACCATTACAAACACAAAATAGAGCTTTCAAGATTTTTTCATGATTGTGAATAAACCATTTTCTTCTTTTTTTCAACGTGTGCTAAGCTTTACCGTACCAAGTTAAAGTACACTACAATATATAATTAGATGTCGGATCTAGTATAAAATTATAGGGAAATACCGTTCTTATTGACGTATGTCATACAAAGAATATAAGTTAATTTTTTAATAAAACCTATACCGAACTAGAAAGCAGGACACAAAAATTTATTTGATGTTAAAATTTCTAAGTGACAAGGCTTCAAAGAGTTTTCCCATCAAATTAATAAGAAAATAAGGTTGACGCTTCACTTATGTGACGTAACGTGGCATGCCGTTTGTATGCGCCTGTATCTAGCCTTGTGATTGATACAACATATTTTCTATTACTATTATCACTTGAAGAAACGCTTCTTCTATATTTTCTGCTCAACGTAAAAGCCGATAAGGCAGAATAATGTTCTTCCAAAGTAATTCCGCCTTTTACTGTTTGTCCAAATACAATTCTGAATTGATGACTAGCTGCAAATAGAAAGGAGAGAAACAATGCAACTACTTCTTACTTCTGTTTCTTGTAATCTCGTATAGAGGCTTTGAACTCGAGCATTATGTGCTCGGAGAGTGCGGCGAGTCCGGCGTCGCGCAAATGCGTGAGCAAGCCTGACGCTTCGCCGAATACACCCGCGTCCTCCACTTGGCTAGGGTCGACTGCTGGTATCGGGTCTGTAGTCGACAATTTCGCGCTTCCTGTAGATTGCTGTGGATAAGTAAAACACGTTAATGTATATATACCGTCGGTTAGTACCTGGCTGCCATCCTCCCAGATCTGGAGTTTCGTTCCCCAGCCACGGTACAATATTTGTACATCACATGAATCGTGTATGTTCTGTGTCCCATATATTGTGTATCTGAACCGATCATATTGCATATCAAGTCGGAATATGGAAGGTATGACGAGTACGTCGGTGTTTGTAACATATCATGTACGGTGAGATGTTAAAGTAGCGAGAAGATAACGCCGTGGCAGAACTTTCACTTCATGCCGGAGGGTAGACTCAGACAGAGGGCCTGTAAATTATTGTCAACGCCATTTCCAACTATATTAGCGAAATAGCTATAGTTGTGAAGGGACGAACTATACTTTCATACTTTTTCTCGACTTTTACAGTATGCCTGATAAAAGAATCCGCTGATACATTGTATATATAGAAAGTACTAAGTAAGCCTACAAAAATGCAGTAAATAACCGGTGTAAAGCGTTCATGACCGTTAGTAAGGCGACGATGCATCTAGTTTTAAGGCACGGGATAAATGGTTCGCCTCAATCGGTCAAAGACCAAACTCTCGCAGCGTTTAAGCGTAAAATAACATAAAGCTATCACAATGTTTCGTTTGGCGAGTGTACAAATCCGCAGACCTGGTTACTAGTGGCGAAGCAGGATGGACGATAACGTTTTTATTGGGTAATAACTACCGTAGTCAAAAAAATACGGATTTAGTATTCTCACACATAGAGACGATTAAAGGAAATTAGTTACCATATCATGGTTAGGACGTGGTACATTCATTTGCGAACTCCTGCGAGACATTTCCGTCAAGGCCATCATTTTAGATTTGAACTCCAACTCGTTTAGTGACATGACTTCGTTTATCTCTTGAGCTACAATCAATAATACATTACATGTTATAAGTTTATTTCTCGCAAATAACAATTCAAAGAATAGAATAAATGTTTAAATATTAAATCATTATCTCAGCATTATGTTTATTATTCGTGAAAATAATTTAATTAATGTATGACTGTCGTTAAATTTACATTTTTGGGTTAAGTCTTTTTATCTTGTATGGCAACACTATGGCGTAGCAATCTTGATAATAAGTACAATGTTTTTACGGCGAAGTGGTCAGAGTAACAGGTTGCTAAAGCGCATGTCGTAGATATTATTGCCTGGCTGTAATATATGTGTAATACAATTTTTTTCTTTCAGTTTTGACACTGTTCGATGTGTAATTGGAACAGAATGCGCCATACAGCGAAGCATCAAGTAAACAAAGTAAAAAAATACAACGCAATGACTTGTTACCTGTTTTGGGCTCTTTGATTTCTACATTATAGTCACTATCTCTGGAACTTGAGGCGGCGGACATATCGGTATGTTGTTTTTTGGTGAAATGTTCGAACTGACGTCTATAGAAGTGCAACTGCAAGTAATGCTGGAAATAAAAAAAAAATAGTATTGAAATGATCAGTAGTAGGTCCCATTTGTTTTTGGAGTCGGGGCAGTACATCATGTCCTCGTCCCCTTACAATCTAGTTGTCTTCTCTTTGGTCTTCCTGTCGCATTGCCTACCTCCACATTTTTTTTGTTTGGTCCAGAGATCTCTACAGATTTATCTAATTAGACTCGCGAGCGGGAGGTCCGTCGAGTGCCACATTTGTATTCACCAGTACCTCTTAGTGACTGTGCTAGATATCATCCCCATCATTACACATCAAAACCATGTCCGACTGTATTTCTAAACTTGTTCGTGACTAGTACAACTTTCAAACGTACTACTTAAACGTACTCTTATGAATTCAAAAATCGTCTTGGCCATTCTACCAAGTCCAAAAATCCATCTAATCATTCTTATTTTAGAAGGTGCTTTATAACGGATCCTTTTTCCGCCTAGCTCTGATAACCGTACAGCATCTCCGGTCGAATACACTTGTATATACATAAGATAGAAACAAAATAATGTTTTACTAATGCAAGTGATATATATAATTACTAATAATTGTAATAAATACTCGTAATTGCTCTGTACCTCATGTATCCACGGCCGTCGTCTTCAATACTCTACTCTCTACTGAAATCACTAGACCACTTCTGAATAGTAGATATTCGTGAATAACTTCTTTCCTTATTTCGTAAGGAATCTCATCACAGTGCGATATTCGATTTTTGTCAACATTTTCGTACCAGTTATCGTAGTTGCCTTTGGTAATGATATCTTAAATACTAATAGTGACATCTAAATGAAATTTAATATTTATAGCCTCAAAGAGTGTCTAATGATTTTCTCATTCATTTAATTACCCTCATCGTTAGTATATCACCCCGATACCGAGAATACATTGAACGCGCTAGGTAGCTCGCTGTGACCTTGAGCTTTCTTTACTTTCGCCCTTTAATTTTAGTTACAAGGTAAATAAATAAAGAATGTAAGAAAATCATGTCGAATTAGTTTATTGAATTGTTGCGAGCAAATTCCCGTCAGACTATCAAAAAAAAATAATTTAAAAAGCTTATTCGATTTAATAAGTATTTCAATTTTAATTTTATCAACGAGTAGCATATGGTAAGTACATAACTTACCAGTGTTAAATAAATGAGTAAAGAGTATGTAATATCTGACCCACGTATTTTACGCTAAAGATATATGAGAGTCACTCTTTCTCTATCGTATATAGAGCTATTGAACATAACTTACCAGCGATTGTGCCCACTGTAGCAGGACGGTGCGTGTGTAGTGCGCAGCATTTACGACCGCAGTTAGCGGATGGGGGCTCGAAGCTGTGAGGAAGGAATCTGGTTGCATCGTATCCAATGCTGCTCCCATCAGCTGCGTTAAGCGGACACGCCACTCCTCTATCAGCTCTAGTTGCAGTTCGAGGAACTGTAGCCTACAATACATTAATTTTTCATTTATTCGATTCCGTCAGTCATTTGTATTCCAGAAATCTTACAAAGACGAAAATCGTCGTGGACATCCGATCAACCTTGTGATAGAATATTATCTATTGAAACGCTACGCCATCTGCTGAGCCAAGCCAAAATCAGTGCCGGAATTGTCAGCCATGCCGTTCGTAGTCTATTAGTGACGTCACATCCGACCGTAAAACGAAATGAGCGAGGATTCGTGGTTGTGATTAATGTAAGCGGAAACTCTGTATAATTGTGTCCAGAAAGATAAATAAATAATGTTGATTGTTGAAAAGTGTAATACTATCTTTTCACTACCATTTCACTAAATAAAAGTTATTAAGTAGAAGTAGTAGACTTTCACTAAGTAGAAGCGACTAGACTAGAAAAAGATTACTACTTTACTATCATTATAATTGTTTTTTTGTGACTATTATTTCTGGTGTCATTACCACTATATACATGTAAACCAATAACTAGTAATAACAATCTCACCTATGGCCCGGCTGTGGTAACATTGAATATCGATCCTCAATAGTTTTTAAGAGTGCAATCATCCAATCCGCGCTGCGAGGGACCCACAACACGAAGCCAACAGCCACGCTCACTCCGGCAGCTACTGGCTCGCTCCACTGCTCATTGCCCAGAGCCTCGTCCATTTTGCTAAAGCATCTGTGTTATCGAAAATGAGATAATAACATTAGGGAAATATTTTGTAAGCGTAGGAATACATAGTAACAACAATCAATAAAGTATATCAATCATAGTGGTAGAGATAAACTGCAGCTCAGCCAGTTTCGTCTGGTGAGTGCATGGATCCGGAGACCTTTATTATTGGTGACGAGGCATTCCATCTCAGTCCTCAAGGGTGACAACGCATTATGATTCCTTGTCAAGGATGAATGTAGATGTCATGGTCCGCAGGTGTCACTTATCATCAGGTGAACTGTGTGCTCGTTTGTTACTGTCAATGATATATAAAACAATATTCCAATTTCAATAGATAAGATGCTGGCTGGGTGCTACCATTGGCCTGGGATCCCGTGATTAATAAAATTAAATAGCAAACCCGACATACCACTGCAAAACCTCAAGCCACTGTTTCCTCCTTCTGCGTAGATGGGACCAAAAATAAATAATTTAAAAGCTGACTGTAGTTTGGGTAAACCAGTGTTAGGGCAGGGATAAAAAGTTTAATAAACAATTTGAAATAACTCAAGAATATAATATTACATTACATCATATAATATTTAAAACTAGACAACAGCTATGCACACGGTACATGTAGAGGTCGCGGCACATGAGTCTAGCGATGAACGAAACGTGGAGGGGATAGCTGCGCATGGATACTGGTCGCGAACGCCAGTTCCTTCCTACAAATTGGTTACGAATAAAGTGTATTTGTTTGTACTTTTTTATGTCTAAGCTAGATCGTTTAAGTTAGTTATATAATCATCATCTCACTAATATCATAAATGTGAAAGTTTGGATGTTTTTACGGATGAAATTTACAACGGACATAGATTATTGTCTGGAAGGCTACTTTTTTTTACGCAAACGAAGTTGAGGGCGGAGGTTAGTAGAATTTATTTTATTAATTACAAATGTACAGAACAGTAAATTACAGTGTACCACTTTCCGCAAAAATTAAGGTGTTGGACAATTTTTATTTAAAAAAGAATTAGAATTAAATTTTGAAAGCGACTGTACGCCACGAGTGAGCGGGGTGGCGTATCGGTGCGCGGGGCAGAGTACGATTGGAGGGCCAATAAGCGCTTACGCATGGTCGCCCGCCCTCTTGACTGCCCCGGGGATACCTTATTTTCGACTTCTGCGCATCAACGGTCAGCGCTAGACTTATTTGCCGCAACCTATACGTATACATATGTGTATACTCATTTGTGTTGTGTTTCATGGAATAAGGTACAAATAAACTTACATTTCTTTTCAACACCTATCCACCGCACAAAATGCTCCGCCCTGGTGAGTACATATAGCACCGAATTCATTTCGTAACCAGTGATTGTCCGTAGTTCTCTGTGAAAACCTAACGTTTCATCCACAGCGTGTGCGAACGCCGCATCCACGTCCACGATCTCACCCTTCGTACGTTGATCTAAGTATAATCCTAAAACTAAGTGAAGTCTTTCAGCTGCGAACGATATTAAGCCATTGTTGAATTCATCCTGAAAATTAAACTATTGTATTAATTTCAGAGTATAGACTGATGGCATATAAGCGTCATTAGTCTAATGGTTTAGGTCACCAGTCAATACAGATAGAAGCGTCGCTGGAGTTTCCTGCGCCATTTCGTCTCAAACGCCCACGCTCATAGTGATATAAATTGAGACAATTCTTAGTCGGCAGCAACTGACAAAGCCGAGGTTCGTCCCTCTCGGCCACCCTCGACGCAGACGCTCTGGCGGAACAGGACAACGGTCCAAGCCGAGGCTCCCTATCGAGAGCCCTTGAGCTGATTACCCACTAATACATACAGGTAATACAGGTCTCGACTGAGCGGCATAAGCGCTCGGTCACCTCTCAACTCGGTGAAACCCTCGGTTAGTAAAAGCCCGAAAAAAAAAGTCGTAGGTACGAATTCGCTATTCGACTATTGTCGTGAACCATCTCCTAGCACAAGCATTTATTATTATTATTATTATATTTATTTATATTATTATTTATTAATTTATATATATATATATTTGCTGCACAAAAAAAAACTAAACGGCGTGGTAGACTGATCACAAGCAATATAAAGGTAGGGTGGAATAGCGGAGTGAGGCTGAGTATGAAAGTTAATAAATAAATACAATAGTGGTAATTATTATCGTTACCATGGCAATCAATATTTCTGTATCAAACTTCTGGAAATGGTTGAAAACTTATTTAAAAGAGTCCGTTACATTTATACCAGCCACATACAAGTCAAGCTAATAAAAGAAAGCGTGTTAAAAATGGAGCTGAACGTAAACAAATTGATATCAGTACTTAATATGTTCAAAAAAAAAAAATACTTTTTCTTGCTTTGTTTTCATACCATACTTTAAAAATTTTAAATGTGTTCTTAATAAATATACAAAATAAAACGAAATGTGGATTATATTATATCACAAAACTTAACTCATTTGTGGGTGGGGTAATGAAATTTGGAAATGGTGTGCTTGAATTAAGCCTGAGAAACACTACTCTTAAAGTTTGCAGAAATAACGACATAAAGAAAAAAAATCTGGTAACATCTTTTTTTTTATTACATTAAGAGTAACAAACAAGCACACAGTTCACCTGATGTTAAGCGATTCCTTCGGCCCAAGACATCTACACTCATCCTTGACAAGGAATCATAATGCAGATGCGTTGTCACCCTTGAGGACAGTAATAAAGGCCTCCGGATCCCTGCACTCACCAGACGAGACACAGCAACATTAAGCTTCTGTTTTACGCTGGTATTCTGTGAGGGCGTGGTCCTACCCCGGTCGAGCTGACCCATTCACTCTGCAGCTAAAGGCAAAATGCAGTGTGGCTCTACCACTATTGTCAATTATAAACGATATGGTATCTCGTTTTTACGACTAAACAATTACTATAAAACGTCTGCCCAAATTTAGGTCTTATGAAAATACTAGAATAGATTGTATATACCACAGCACTGATATGCTTCAGTTCCAGTTTTTCAACAACTGGCTGCACATGATCCTGGACAAATACACGATGGTGTTTTATCCAGGTAAGTATTTGTGTTAAGAACCATTCCGGTCTATCAATGCGCGCCGTTTGACGGGTCCCGCTGAAATGAAACGTGAACCTCTTCTTTAGAGGTCTAAGCAAAATTCTCGTCACTAGACTGGGGTGATCCGCTGAAAATTCAAAACAATCATATAAGTATATAATTTTATTCGTACATAAATGAACAATACATACACGTTTTGTACATGGGTAATTAATAAATTATTTTATAAGTATTTATTTTGTAATGAAAGGAATTGCCTTCTTTGAACTTTTTATGTTCCGTATGAATAACGGATGATATATTTGTGAATGATCTTTTAGTACAAAATAGTTTTACAGTGTATTTGAGTATCAATTAGCATTGACATTCTTTTTCGCCTTTTTTATTTTATTATATAATTTTTATATATTATGTAATACACAAACTGAAATAGAACAATCGATTTGAATTCTAATTATATTGAAGGTAAAACCTACACCAATGCCCATAAAATAAGATTTAACACGTTCACTGCGTTAGGGGAGGTAACACACTCAAACAGTGCGGCGCGTATAATTGTGTTTACTCCCTCGGTGCGGATGTCATAATTTTAATATTTCTTGGTGTACGACAGAGCCAAATATACATATCTTATTGTTGCTTCATGTAGGATTCAATTACGTAATAAATAAGATTAGAGATCGATGAGTTCCGTGACGAATTGAGCAGTAATATTTTAAGTAGGTGTGTAAGATCTTTTAGAACTGCTCAATCGCAGGCATCGTATACGCAAGGAGTGGAGAGCGGACGGACGCGCGCTTTTATTTAGTATCGGCAACATGTGCCCCACGCGCTTTGTGTGTGAAAATTACTCTCTTAAAAACCTGATTGCTTAAATTTTATGTAAAAATTGACAATTATGATAATAGAAAAAAGTGCAAAAATATTTGTTTGGACCCATATCCTATAAATTAATCAAATTCACAAAGGACATCACAATAAAATTTTAAGAATATTGTATATAAATCATCGGATTATGTTACCTCAATGTCTATTACTCTTAAATAAGCTTCGAGTAAGCATAAGTGCTAACACTGGTAGGTATAGATCAACTTTCATAAACACGTAGACATTAACATAAACACGAAGACACAATTTGATTATAGTTTAATAAAATATGAAATAATAACGGTAGGTACCTATGGGTACTAATTTTTTATATTTTATTGCAGGTTTCCCTGGAGCAAGGTGATCGGATCATCTTTTTCAACGTGGTATGAAAAAAACGCGTTGCACAGGTTGTCACAATAAATTACGATGAATAGCATAGAAGCACCAAAAAAAAACCAAACAATGACATATTGTGCGCAATGCAAACAATCTATGTGTTTAACTTGTTTCAATGAAAAACATTTTTCTAAATAAATGATATCTCTCCCATCTTTTGTCAATTCAAAATAAATACACGATGAATAATTGTTTTTTCAATAATAACTATAATAAAACGGAATAGAAAATCGAAAAGTTCAAATCTCCGAGTGGGACTTGAACTCCAAGGGTTACAAGAGCACAGTCATGACATTCTGTTGCATGAAAAGATATATGTTTATATGTTTTTAAGTGTCATCTTTATGGGTTATGCCTGTAAACAATGCTAAATTATTAAGTAAAAAATATCCTTTTACCTGGTCTTAAGTCTTCCATGTAAGTGGTTGGTATTAAATCTTCTGGTTCTTGTATTAAAAACAAGTACTTAGTAATATTGCTAAATTTAATCAGCGCATCTTTTGGAAGTGGATGATTATTTGATGATGTGAAAGGCCATTTAAATAACTTCAATACTTCTTCATAATGCCTATAAAAATTTTAAACCTCAATATATAATAATCCACTCATAAATCTAAATGGTAGGCCAACCAAACTAGATGAAGCAATGACCTCTGCAAGTGTATGTTATGGCAATGTATGGGGGAGGCATATGTTCAGTAGTGGACTTTGGACAGGCTGTGATTATGACAATGATACAACGTAGGTGACAGTAATCTGGATGATGAAGGATGAGTGAAGGGGCCTATGAAATTTCAGTTAGGGTTATGTTATTCGAAAATTAATTGTTTTCAGATATTCAATCGAGTCTATCTATCTCGAGAATATGAAAATAATAATGAAGTAAGATATAAGATAAGATTTAAACAAAAACTTGGATTGCATGCAATATGATAGTTGCAATCCACGTTTGCATGCCAAAAGAAATTAGATACACAAAAATTATTATTAATTACATTTCCGTAACAATTATTCTTTAATTACATTTCCATTTGGCTTAAACACTTGAAAAATCCAATGAACACTCTTTAGATAACTCCAAAGCAGCCAAAGCATTTTGCACCCTTTACTTTCTTTAATTTTTGGAAAGAGGTAAATAACACCCAAATCATGTTGACCTCTATAATTACAAGCAAATTCCCATCAGATACTATCAGTAAAATCTTACTTTACTTTACTTATGATAAAAATAAATGAATTAAAAAACTGCTCCATTTTCAAATTAACCAGCAAATAACAAGTTTTAGGATGGTGTAAAACTTGCCTGAGACAAATGAGTAAGTAGTATCTAATTTCTTTAGGCATGAGTCTCATGGATAATTTATGCATAAATAGTTAATAGTAGTCAATAATAATCTTATTGCAATACATTTTATTTTAATTATATTATAGGCATTTGTTAGGAACTATCTCCATCAGCTTCTCTCTACACTCCTTACTATTCTATCTTTTGTATGTGCCCACATTCTTTGTTTCAAATCTACAAGTTTTTCATTGCTAATAGCAAAATGCAAAAGCCTTCTCTTTTAGATTGTGCTCAAGCTCTGTAGCCGAGCTGTTTAAAGTTTCAAGTCTCTAGCTGATTGGGAGGTTAGTGCAAAATTGATTGCAAAATTTGTACTAAACAGACAGACACAAGATGAATTAATATTAATCATGGAAATAAAAAGCATAGTGATAACCCTAAAGAAACAACTAATATATTTTATTGCAATTGGTTATCTCGAATATAGGATATTCAAGATAAAATTAATTACTAATATTATATTTATGATAATATAATCTTGCCATGTAAAATTTGCAAAATGAGTAGTGGTAGAGCCACTCTGCAGTTTGTTTCTAGCGACAGCATGAAAGGATCGACTAAACCAGGTAAGGACCAAGACTTTAAAAATATAATGCTGCTGTGTTTCAAATGGTGAGTGAAGGGATCCAGATACCCTCATTACTGGTGATGAGGCATTACATCTAAGAACCCATGAGTGAAATTGCACCCATGTCAAGAATGAATTTGGGTGTCATGGGCCACAGGAAACCCTTGCCATCAAGTGAACAGTGTGTTCATTTGTTATTTTCAATACATAAAAAAAGCAAACTATTCATAAATTTGAAATTTCAATTAAACTTACTTGATGAGATTGTCTTTCAAAACATTATGCCAGTAATATGTATATTCTTTAATATAAGCAGCATGGTGACCTTTTTGGCATTGATCACTCATACCCTTTAACTCTAAGTAAAGTTGAACCAACTGTTCATCATCATTACACTGTTTCATCTGAGAACTGAAATGGACACAATCACCCTTAAGAAGTATTACATCAAACAGATTGATATTAACCATTATCCTATACATTGCATTGATGCATAGAATTGATGTGCTGTATGGCTGTGCATAGGTTCCTAACATACTAGAGCCCAAAGCAGCAGAACCAAGATTAGGATATTTTCATTATAAGATTGTGGGTCTGCACTTACATCTATAATTTTGCATGTCTTACAAGTCTGTCTAGTCTTAAGGTAAATGTTGAGTGCAAGACATTTCTTAGTCATTATTGTTGCTAAAGGTTAAGGAAATGTTTCCATTTAGTCCAGTTTTCAGTTTCTCTGAGGTTGATTATTACTGAGATCAGGAAGGGCAGCATAAAAATGGTTAGGCGAATAGTCACACGGTCTCTTTCTTTTCACCTTGCCGACCACAACCTGCTTGTCAACGTTATCAGGCTGTCAACAGGTAACTTTGACCAAAATAACTAAGACTCCTTCAGTTTGCGACCAGTCTAACATTGATATGGAATTATTCCTTTTTAATTTTGCTGTCCATGATATGTAGAGTAGAGTAATCCATCTTTAGCACCACATTCTAGCATGAGCAGCAATTTAATTGGCTAAATAAATTTAGCAGCTTACTAGTAAATATTCAGCTGATATAAATACAATTTTTGTTCTTCAAAACAGAGCTATTCAAGCAATTTATAAGCTAGGCTCTAAAAATCACTAATAAATTTGTTCATATAAGAAAATGAAATATATATTCACAGAAATAATAATTTTCTAAAAATTGTGGTATGCATGATGTCAATACTAGGAACAAATCTGCCACTAAATTGATTTTAAATAATTCAAAACCTTAAATAGAGACCATATATATAAAGGACAATGAATAAGTTTTATACAACAAATTCCCAATTTTCAGTTTAATTATTTATATAGTAAAGGAATGTTGTGGCTCTTTTATAACTAGTCATTATTTTAATGATAATATGTATTGGCAATTAAATAATATATCCAATTTCTTTTAAATAAAAATAAACTAAAAATAAATTATAAACTTGAATTCCATTTGATTAAAATATAACACAGATTACCTTAGCTCATCAATTTTTTCAAATGATTTCATATATAGTAATACTCCTTCTAGCCTACTAATCGCAGAAAATCTCTTATCAAGCTCTGATCGTAGTGGCTTGGTTTTCTTTATAAAGTCTTCAACTTTTTGTTTAAGCTTGTCACTCCTAGTCTTGAGATTTTCTATTTGTATCGAATTTTGCTGGGCCTTTTCAATGGTCGATAAAAGTTTAGGTTGATCTCGATCCGAAGCTATATTTAGCTGTAATTAATAAAATTGTGTTTTAATATAACACAACTTTATTTTATATATTGATTGTTTTATATATAAAATAATAATTACATACACAACTTTCAAGATACAATTTCCTCCTGGACACATCACTCTCAATATAAGAATCTGCTATATTACTAATATCACTACCAATTGTTTTATTAAGATCACGGATAATATTGTTTTTATCTTCATTTGTCAATTTGGATTTCATAATGAAATGTTTTTATATTGAATTATTAACTATTAAAATTTAATCACCAGATAATTCAAGAAGATATATTTAATAAAAATAAATTAACAGCGAAATCATTGCGATCAAATATTCATCGACACTGTCGATCGACAGTCGTTTCAAAGATAAAAGAGTTGGGATAGACATTATAATGTTTTTTTTTATTTATTTAATGTGATATAGGCTACTAGACCTTCAGTCTAAGAGATAAATTTGTGGGGTTCGGATTTCCGAACGACACTTTCTAACTACACGTTTTAAAGAATAAAAACGAAAAGTACGGAGCAACGTTTTTGGCAGATATATTGAAAGAGAACATATTGAAAAAATAAAATTAATGGAGCAAAATCCTCCTGTGGAACTTCCTAAGAATGACAACAGAAATCAACACATTGTTTTGTTCATCATCATCTTCCCAAACATTAATTGATACCTATTTACAATCTAAACTTAGAATTTTATATAATTACGAAGAAGAAAATCATTAGATATGAAACAAAAAGTAATGAAAAAGAACAAAAATATAATAATCATCATCACAGCCTATCAATAGACCATTGCTGAACATAGGCTTCCCCCAAAGATTGCCACAAAGCACAGTACTGACAAGCTATCTGCATCTAGTATTAGGTTATTGCATATGAAATTAGCGTATTATATAGAAAAAGTATTTTTTTTTTAATGAAATTATATACATAATCAAGTATGTACTATTATTATCTTTGCACTTTCACCATTTTAAAGGGTAGTTCATTGAATCCATTGCCTAAAAAAAATTTGGAAGCGAGAATCAATAAAATCTTTGAAAGCGGTTTGGACTGCCTCATCGGAATTGAGTTTTTTTCCCTGAAAGAAATTGTCTAAATTCCAAAAAATGTCGTAATCGTTTGATGCAAGATCCGGGAGTATGGTGGGCGTGGGAGACATTCCAATCGCAGCTCCTCTAATTTAGCGACCGTCTGTCGTGAAGTATTCGTGCGTTGTCATGAAGCAGATGTTGGCTAGAGCAATTGACCAGTCTGGGTTGTTCAAAGGGTAGCTTTTCTATCATGGTTTGCAATTGTTGACAATACAGATCTCCCGTAATCATCTGACTAGATCTTAACAAGCTATGTATGCTGTCTATGACACTGGTAGAGCTACACTGCAGTTGGTTTATAGCTGCAGGTGCAGTTAGGACCACCCCCTCACAGAATATCAGCTTGAAATTGAAGCATAATGCTGCTGTGTTTCGTCTGGCGAGTGTAGGGATCCGAGACCTTTATTACTGGTGACCATGCATTCCATCTCGGTCCTCAAGAGTGGCAGCGCATCTGCTTATGATTCCTTGTAAAGGATGAATGTAGATGTCATGGGTAGCAGGAATTACTTACCATCAGGTGAAGTGTGCGCTCGTTTGTTACTCTCAATGTAATATTCTTAATAAAAAAGCACTGGTCCACCAAAAACTCACCAGTACCCTTTTCTGACTGAATTTTTGCTTGTGACACGATTTGGCCGGTTGTCCTGGGTTCAACCAATGTAATGAGCGTTTCTGATTGTCGTACAGTATACCTTTTCATCACTAGTAACGATACGATTCAAAATTCCCTCGTTATTATATCGATCGAGTAAAGTAACCGGTGTTTGTTTGTGTGCTTTACTCAATTCATGAGGTACCTTTTCCAATTTGTTTCAAGTGTGTATTAAATTTGTTTTTTCATTCACACCGAAGCCTGCCGCAAACTCTGACGTGGTTTGCGGTGAATCCGCGTCCATGATCACCTGCAATTGTCAACTTCAGGATTTCCAGCCATTCGTGGAGTCTGTTTTGGAGGTAAAATCTCCAGTACGAAAACGTTGAAACCAAAAACGTACCATGCTTTCTTTAACAGTAGCTTCCTCATACACATCATTAATCCCTCGAGCTGTTTCTGCTGCGGCAGCGCCACGATGGAACTCATTCTTCAAGGTTTCCATTTTGATAACAGAAGGATGTCGAAGAAGAAACAAAAGGCGCGAAAACAAATGCATCATTAAATTCGAAACACAACAATGTGTATACAAGCCTCAATTTGAAATACGCGATACTTGACGCTTAGTTGAGACCTCTATAAGCGGGTAACCAGCACAAGTGCTCCCAAGAGGGAGCTTCGGCTTGGACCGTTACCCTGTTCCGCGAAGGCGTCTATCTCGAGGGTGCCCGAGAGGGCTGAACCTCCGCTCGGTCAGTTGCTTCTGAATAAGAATTATCTACATTAAAATCACTATTATTTTATTAAGTAACAGGGCGAACGCTGATCGATTCCGTACGCAGTTCATATACGGACCGAAGGTGAGTCGTTCATCTAATGTGATGCCTAAGTATTTGACTGTCTTTTCCCAGGGGATTGAACGATCAAATAGCTAGCTCTGTGGTTGGGAGAAGCGGCGTTTTGTTGCGGTGAGAGAAGTACTTGACTTCACTTTTGGTGGGGTTTACATCGATCCTCCATTTCCGAAACCATTTCCCAAGATGTCGGCTGCAGATTGAAGGCGTTTACAGACAGGGTCTGGTTTGAATCCAGACGAGTAGAGGCCGGTATCATCGACAAAAAGGGGTAGCTCTACACCGCGATTGCGCGGTATGTATTTGGTGTAAAGTGTGTATAACACGGGACCTAGGACGGAGCCTTGTGGTAATCCGGCACGATTGAAGTGAACCTTGGAGCGCGTCTCCTCGATGCGGTAACGAAGGGTCCGTCAGCCGTCCGGCTGTTGAAGGGTTAAATTGAGCGACGGTACTACTATTGAGCTTGTACAAAAAAAAGCTATACGTTATCACGGTTACTAAACAGTATAACTACTCAATAACAGGTTAACAGACTACTGTATAAAATAACAGTAATTGAAAAATAACATAAAACTGTAATTTATTATTGGTATGTAGCCGTTATTACATTGCTACAGAAAATCGGATCTGTAGGTCGAATACTCAATATTAACACACAATTTGACGGCTGTATTATAAACACACGGGGAAATCATAAACTATCGTAATTTTTGAAATTTATTGAAAATTAAATGACGAATCGACGAAAGTTTTGATGTTATCTTTGTAATATGGATAAAAAAGCAAAACTATGTGTACCAATATTTTTCAGGAATTTATAAAAAAAACTCGTAGTTTTAGATATTCTGCAGTCATACTGCTATTATTAATTCGATTATACTGTGTTAGAAGATTAATTGTTTAAACAATTCGTTTGGACGCTAATCAGTAGCAAAGAAAATCAAATATTATAAAGCTATTTCTGACAGTACGGGAATAAAATATCTAATAGAAAACTTTTCAAAACTTTTTATTAGATAAATTTCGTTCTAAAACCACAGTAATATCGATATTTTATCAACAGTCGTAGTTTTCACACTTCAATCACATCATTTGATACGAACAAGACCTGGCTGTATGGACTAAAGTCCTTTGCTTTTCCGATTAGGGGTAAATTAATATCATCATCATCACATTTGACACAACAGTACTGAAGCCGATTACAAAATAAAAGTATTTTATAGCCAAGATAACTGAATTGTAAATTATTAATTTGCGCTATCCATTTTAAAATGTTGGCTTTTTTAACAAAAAATAAAAATGACTTAATTTATTTAGGACTTCTCTTATTTAGTGTTTTCATAGGACCATATTACAGAAGTATAAGCTCATTGCAGGCAAAGAAATGGGTCGGGTCAATACTCGGGATTCTACTCATATTAATTGTATCTGGTTCCAGTGCTATGCATCCTATTTTTTCCGCGGTTCTTGGTATAGTGGTTATAAAATTGACCACAGTAAGGTAGTCTGTTATTTTTGTTAATAGTAAATGAAATTTATGTATATTATAAAATTAAACTAAACTATCATTTCTAAATTTCAGTTACTGTCATGTAATAACATTCTTCATCATGTTTGGATATTTATTTCTCTTTCGGTTAGCTGATAAATTTGGCTTACCCCTGTCATCAGGTCAAACAAACTTAATAGAAATGGTTATAGTATTGAGAGTTGTTGGAGTGGCATTTGAAATAAATGGGTCTTGGCTTGCGGTAGGGAAAGTAAAAAAAAAAGACAATGAAGTTAAAAATAAACTAGATTCGAAAGAAGCAATGGATAGGGATGATGACTTTCTTGAGATTATTAACCCATGTTTTGCTGATTTGTTCCATTATTCTTTCAACTATGTCGGACTACTTACAGGTACAAATCTTTAATCAATCAAAACAAATTCTATTAAAAAATATTTTGTCAATTTTAAAATGAAATAATGTTCAAATATTTAAGGTCCGTACTACAGATACAGAACATTTGATGATTACTTTCACTTACCCTTTAGCAAGTATGTTGATTGCTTGGGGTTCACAATCAACACATTGAAGATAGTTCCATTATATGTCTCCCTATATTTAGCTTTATCTAACCTTTGGCCTTTGGAGGTAAGTTCACATTTTGTATCATTGTATTTGCATCCATTCCGATTTAAATACATTATTCACATACTCAGTGAAAAAAGATTAGATGTGCCTGCAATTTAACACATGTATCACCTATGTAAACAAGTCACAAATATGAAATGTTACCTCAATATATTATCTTAATACATCACTGAAAACCATATCCAAATTGGTTCAGCTATTGGGGAGATGCTAGTGCACATGAATGCACAGACAAAAAAAGTCTATTCACAATTTTATTTTATGTAGATATTAGTTGTAAATAATTATACAGAAAATATATAACATTTAAAGGCATTTTATTTTATAAACAACCATTTAATAATTTATGAAATCTATATTACAAATGTGTTTTTTATGTGTGTATTTCAATGCATGTTGACTTGAATCTGATGCAGTACCATTGTTTAAGTGCTTCGATATTACATGAAGATGTTCATGTTCACTGGAGACAATAAGAACACCTTTATTATTGATAATGAAAATATATATTTTTTAATTTTAATAACTTATTACAAATATTACTCCTTTATTTATTTCCATAACATAATCAGAGATACATTTAGTGACTTATTTTTATAATTATATTCCAGTATGTACTGAGTGAAGATCATAACAATAGGAGTTTCCTTTATAGGATGTTATATCCTTGGGCATTATTTGCTGCATTCAGACAGCGAATTTACTCTGGTATGACATTAGCTGAAAGTGTTTGTACATCAGCTGGGCTTGGAGCTTATCCTGTACAGGGAAGAAATAGAAGTGGTCATGGCCCTACTATAGGATATCTAAAACTTAAAGAAATGTAGGTATAATAGTATTGTATGGATTTGAAACCATCAATTAATTATTTCAATAAAATTAAATCTAAATTACACTTATTTACTAAATTTAATGTTAATTTTTATAGAAGAAGGTAGCGAATGTTGATGGGATGACTTGATGTTAAGTGATCACCTCTACCAAGAGTTAAGTAAGGAGAAAAAAGAGTAGGCTCTTTTCTAGAAGGTGGCTAAGTTGTCTCAGTTCAGAAATATTATATTCATTGTTAATTAAATTATCAAGAATAGGGTATAGGGAATAGCACTCCCACTGTACTATTGCAACCGGGACAAGCCATAAGAATAATAAATGATGTGTGACATAGCAGTGTAACTTAGAGTGTGTTATAAGAGCAGTAATTATTCATTTAATACTTTTCTTAATTTACCCGTCATTTATAGATGCAGTAAACTGAGTGTAACAACCTGTAAAAACAACCTATGTAATATTATTGATTATTATGCTTAGGGCTATACATAGGATTAAATGAATAAATGTTTATTTAATCTTAGAATAAAAATTGTTATATTGTTTTTGAATATTTGCATAAATTAAACCTCTTGTGTGCAATTGAATTCCAAATTAAATTATTTGTTGTTATTGATAAATAAATTAAACAGGTTATATGCACATTATTAAGTAGCTGAAATCTTTGTGTGCAGGTCTGAGGAAGAGGCAAGGACAAACGAGTATGATTTTAATACAGTTGTGTCAATGGATGTATGGGGTTGTGAGACTGTAGTTACTTTACGAGAATCTATGAAGGTTTGGAATAAAGCTGTGCAATACTGGGTGGTTATGGTTGTTTATAAGAGGTTTCCTATAAAACCATTAAAGTAAGTTGTACATTTTTTTTTATTTCCTGGGTTTCTCATAAGACATAATTTATTATTAAACCTCCAATGATATTTCAAATACAATCACTTTTTATTTTCAATTGTGTTTTGAGCATATATTAAATTTTATTCCTAATTAATTATATTTAAAGAAAACTTGAATATTAATTAAAATATTAATTAATTAATATTCAAATTTAATACTAAAAAGCTCACTATATTTTATTATATAGAAAATAATTTAATAGTTTTTGTAGCCACACTTAATATTTTATTATTTTGTTTATCTTTTCAGGACACATGTAGCATTATTTGTGTCAGTCATCTGGCATGGTTTCCATGCTGGTTATTTCTTCTGCATTTACTTCTGCCCTTTTTACTTAATGGCAGAGGATATATACTACAAGCTGTATTACAAAGATGCCACAGGAATGGTATGAGACTAAAAAATATATATATTATTAACTTTAACATTTCAATTAATTTCTTTTCTTTTCCCATTTCAGAAAAAGAAGATTATTGGTTTTGTTATGTGGTTTTTAAGATCTCATTCAGAATCTTATCAAGCTGCTGCATTTTTACTTTTAACATTTGATCGAATTTGGATTTACTATTCATCTGTGTATCACTACTGGTATGGTGTGTGGCTGGCCTTTCTACTTATGGCTCTGTTCCTGAATAAAATGAATGGGTTTAGAAGTCGCTTGAAAAATAAATTGTCAGATGGTGACATTATAAAAGAAAAAAATTAACCAAAAGTTGGTTCAATATGGTGTAAATTATTATTCTATATACACATTATATCGAAAATTAGTGTAATATAAAAAAATCGAAAAGAAATGGGAGTATAATTCTATGGTTTGGATTCTAGTAATCTTGGGGGTATTGTTTACCGATACGTATAATTTTTAAAATGTTTAAAATTTTTTTTATCATTTAGTTTTTTAAAATAGGTCTAGAATAGATAGTAAAAAAATCTTAATTGAAGGCATTTCATATAACTTGTTGGGCATAAACCTTTTTTCGTTGGACATCCTCTGGCATTAATACATTTTTATTCAGGAAGGAATCACGTCTCCATAAAAGTCGGCTATTAACAAAAGAAAGTCCGATAAAATGAAAAACAATAATGTAATCTGTGATAGCATTTTTTGATTCTAGTCTATTTTGGAAAATCTAGATCTTCTCCACTCATGTCTTTATTGTATATTTGTGTTGACTGTGGGCTTGTTACAAAAATTTTAGTTAGTCTTTATCAAACCGTTTTACTGTCTCCATTGGTTGATGAGGAATCTAAGCACCATAATAATCTTGTTTTCCATCCATGTTGACAGTTTGAATTCATCTACGACTAACAGCGATAGACCGACGCCGCGGCTAGTTTCTAGCTACAACAGGAATAGGTCGCTCGATTGGGAAAGGACTAAGCCCTCTGAAATATCAGCATAACTGTTGTTTCATATAGTATAGTTTAGGGATCCGATAAAGAGTTCCATTTCAATCCTTTAGGGACAACGCATTCTCATGCAGAAACTGTGTTGACAATAGATGTAAATGTCATGGCTTTCAGTCATGATTTACCATTAGGTGTACTGTCCTCAATTGTCATACCTAATATTATATAAAAAAACACTTCGAAAACGTAACTATCTTAATAGTTACGTTTTCGAAGTTTTAGTTCACTTTCTTCACTGGCTTCGCTTTACACATAATCCAAGTTACCCAATTTCTTTGTTTTTTCTTGCGTTGTATTACCTTATTCCCGCAGGCTGGAGTGGAGCACTGTATGATTTTTTTTTAGTATTCATTTTTTGCGGGGTTTTAAAAGTTTCTGATATAATTAAGCAATAGCCTATAATATTTTCTAAAACTAACTAGAATTACGCTCAGATTTTACGAAGATATGATAAGGAACTTCTTATTTCTTACTTAAAATACACTAAAACGAAAGATAGACCTTGTCAAAAACATCAGCAATTGCTGCCGAAATCGAAATTTTTTGGAGAAAAGCTTCTATCACATCCCGTTATGGAACATAATTTTACCAGCTCGAAGAGCATTTAACGACTAATACCGTTCGATTATAAAGCCATACCAAGACGGTAAAAAAGTAAAAGTAAAAATTGTATTCCTAAGATTCGAAAAATAGCGATATAAGGAAACAGAGTTCTTGATTAGTTACAACTAAAATATTGAGAAAAAAAAGTGCAAGCCGTGCGAAAACCATTTACAGTCTGCGGCATAGTATTGATCGGTCAAGTTTTTCCACGACGATAATTTTTTAATGAAGCTGAAACCTGCCGTTGACATTCAAAATTTGTTGGTGCGTTCAGACCAGAATATCTTTTAATGGACAAAAGTTTTGACCAATATCCGCTATAGGTAGGTATTTCGTTTGATGGCAGAAAGGATAAAATGTTACTTCACTACTGTTTGGTTTTGAATAAAAGGTGTTAAACGACATTAAGACATAGTAAAATTCCTTAAATATTACCATTTAAGGCATTTAAATAAACAGTGTAGGGACACCATGATTAAATATAGACGGCCCTGTGTTGAGTCCAAAGTGAACATGAGGAACCCATCATATTATGTTTAAGCGGCCGCCCTTACAACATTCCCGTACGGTGTTTTCGTTTAAGACCGATAACGATAAGTTTTCCGAACACATTTCGTACATTTCTGTGTACAATTTGTATTTATCTTTCATAATTTTTTTAATAAATACCATTTAATTAACTATCATTATTTATTAATTCGTAAGTATCCACCATTATCTGAGTAATCGCCACATCTTATAATTTGCGACTATTATTAAGTAAAAATGTCATTATTAAGTATGGTCATCATAATTTATTATTAGATTATTGTTTATATAATGCAAATCTATACGGTAAGTTACTGTTTAATATAATGAGGTCTGCTTAACCATACAGCAAATAAATAAGTCATAGGAAAACTTTATTTTATCGTTCCAGCTTTATACCAGAAAACTATAAACAGCGACAAGATGTTTTGACAGACGTTAGTTCAGTGTATTTAACAACCGATTGTTCGACTTCGTCGCTGACAGAGAAGGTGCGACGTCGTAGATGTGGCAGCATAATGAAAATTTAATTAATGATAATAATATATTTGTTCTAATAACTTTATTGTTATTTATTTGAACAACCAGGATAAAAATGAATATCCCCCGTAATAATAAAAAGGAAGAGGCGCGAATTCTAAGCACACATTGCCACAGTACAAGTAGATTGTAAATATTTCAGAAATTTGATTTTATTTCTTGACACAATTCGAATAAAATAAAAAAAGACACGAATTCTATATTGCCACATAGTACATATTTCAGAAATTTGATTTTAATTCGACACAGTTTGACTAAAATAGATAAAGACGCGAATTGTAAGTACACAGATTGACACAATACATATTTCAGAAATTTTGCTAGTACAATCCTGAGTACATACTACCATCAACTATCAGCGATTATAAAGCTAAATTTATAAGTTAAGAACGTTTTATACTATGTTTGTATGTATTAGGCGTGTACATTTGAGGTACGATTTTAACAATGAAACAAATTAAAACTATATATTATAAATTTAATTTTAACATTTGCAACAAAATATACATATTTTACATCGTTACCGATTAATCTCAAGGCACCAAAACTATATCATTATTGTTACATATAAATTAGTTGCGTATCACGCTGTAGATGTATTGGTGTAGCAGGTATGTCAACACCATTGTAACACTGAAATAAAAAATATAATATGACGGTATTAGAATGACCACTGGGTTTCGAAATACATGAGTGCAAAATTAAAGAGTATTTACAAAGAGTATACTCATAAAAATTTATGATTTCAATGAACATTAAATTGTACATGAAAGTTACCAAAACACTTACGATTTTTAAAATTATATAATAGATTTTGTTTTAAAACTGGTAAATTAAAGATATTGATATGGTTGATTTAATTATTTAAACTACTTTATGACAATGTCTTCATACAACATATCAAAAGCGCTAGCTACTATGAAAACTAGTATGAAATGTTACAAGAATAAATCAATGAATATTAAAGCTAAGAAGAATTAAAAGTTAAAGCATATAACATTAGTTTATTTAGAAATTTATCATCTAAGTCAGTTAGTATTTTGCTATAGGTAGTAAACTAGAGCATTTTTATTACTTGATATAAGATTCGTACACATTTAAAATTACAATCTTTATGTGTAACAATGTTAAATTATCTTATAGTACAATCTATATTCTGTTTAAATACAATAAGTGGATTTAGAGAACGGTGTATTACAGCAAGTGCTACAATATTTTAAAATTTTCAGTTCATCAGATTAACAAATCCTATTCGCATTATTTTTGTATTCTTTAATATATTAACACTAATATGAGTATTTTTTTTCGTAGTAATTATTACCACAATTTTATAATATTTGGATTTATAATAAATTTAACTAACTGAGGTATATATATTAATGGAAGTTGTCTATAACTTTAATTTCTGACTTAGGTAGCACGTGCTCGACGGTAATTCGAACAAACGTGGGGAAATATTATGTAAAATTTTACAACGGAAACAAATCGGTTATGCGGTGTATATATTTTTTTCCACTCTTCTAGTCTTCATATTTACCTGTAAAGACTGTCGATATAAAAGTATGGTATGTTTTTTTTTTACTTCCATACATAGGGCAACAATTTGATTTTAACTATGTAATAAAACATAACTAATAAAACTAAAAATTAGTAAATACGCAGTGGTTAATAAAGTTTTTCAGCGTTATATTTTTAAAATTACATGCTATCCTTGAAGTTGTATAGGATTTACTTTAAGCTAGTACAATAACTTTATAAATAAGCATAATAATAAGTTCGTATCCAATCTATTATAAAAAAAAAATATAAAAAAATAATAATTCTTAAGATTAATGAGTAACAGAGATGGAGATTATTTTTGACGTAATTATATACAGTAGCTTACTATTATATTATACAAGCTCTAAAAAATAAAGCAATAATCAAAATATTACAATAGTTATGAGTGTTTGTGAAATGCAATTTTAAAGTTTGTGAGACACATTGGTGATCCATACGAACTGTTTTAATAGAAAGTAATTTGTTTTATAAAGCGAAAGAAATCAATAAGTGATCATGCAAAGCTTTCTCATAAATCAAACAAAGCCACACCATTAGTAAATATTATCATGGGACTTATTTACCCAAGGTTCCAGCCATAGCTCAGTGGTTTTCTTGTAGTACCCGCGTTGTAGTGCGCGTTACTTTGGGCATAATTTTTGTTCTGATTTGGCGCTTGATATGTTTGTTGGTATCCTGATGGGTAATGTTGGGAATTAGAACTCCTTGAATTGGAACTGTATGATGAATAATTAGGGTTCTCCATGAGCGGTCTAGTATTAAATAATCCATTCAAACCTCCACTTTTGGATAGATTTCCCAGAAGATTCCCAAAGATGTTTGATAAACCTGCGCCGCCTGGACCCGCACTGCCACCGCCGTTGGCAAAATTGTTCAGTGTATTAAATATATTGTTTAGTGGACTCTTTGTTCCGCTGGGATTTGAGCCGCCGTAAGGTGACCCGCCGCCATACGGGCTATCCCCTCCACGGTTGGATGATCCTCCATAAGGCGAATTGCCTCCGTAGGGGGAATTGCCCCCATAAGGCGAATTACCACCATTGTGTGAATTTCCGCCATAGGGCGAACTTCCGCCATAGGGCGAAGCTCCACCATGGGGCGAATTTCCGCCGTAAGGCGAACTTCCTCCGTAAGGTGAGTTGCCACCATAAGGCGAGCCTCCCATGCTTGATGAAGAGCCTGGGGGCGGCGCCGGCGCGGGATAATTAGGTGCGGAGTCGATGTCGGTTGCCGGAGATTGCGGTACTGGTTTCGGAATAGAAGGTTGAGAAGGTTCAGAATGAGATCCTGAAAAACATTGGGAATATCAAATGTGGCTTAATTATTTAACCTTATATGTAATTTTGTGTTTCAGGATGTAAATTGTTTTCTTAAGCACTGGTTTCACTCGTGATCAAATTAGTGTCTTCAATAGAAAAGCTTTTCTGTAGTTACGTATGTATTCGGATGATAAATTGACCTTCGATTCTTATACCTTACTTAACTTCTTTAACATTAAATTAAATTTCAGTTTCAATATAGTATATTGTATAGCAGATCTCGAATTAATAAAAACACATTATTTATGGGATATTCTTAACGAAAGGATAATAGGATACCATGTCTGGTAAAATATTTAATATCAACTCATCCTGTCCAAAAAATTGAGGGGACTGTAAAAAAATAAATAAGAGACTATCCATATCCCTTCGTGGTCCAGTCTGAGTAGATTAGTTATAACGCGACCAGATTAATTCGCGTCACTTCTGTCCACAAATAAAAACTCCTATATGCTATATTTTACAAAATAGCAGCAGTATTCCGTGGATGGCACATGTGGAACATGTGTTGTGTTCAGGTTTAGAAACTTAAAAAGTCTGGAAGGTATGAGAATCTTACCGTACACTTGAGGTCTACTTAAAATTACGAAACTAAGTGTCTGAAACAACGTTCCTCTCAGAATTGGTCTTCACTATACGGCCGTTATTATTTGAAACGTATAATATTGCCTTTTTTGTTAAAATAAAAACAATGACAAATGGATGTCATAAACTTGTTTTAGAACAAAATATAGATCGTTTGGTACCTTCTACTTTAGACTTCTTCTTGCATGTGGGGTAAGAGCCGCAGTTAGCGGAGTGTCCTAAAGAGCAAGGGTCTTCGGCTAGTACGCACACTTCGCTGTTGAGGCATCCTATGTCCTTACATGTACGTCCATATTCTATAAACAAAGAAAAAGTATTTGTATACGTTAGTATCTATAATATCGTAGTAGAAAAAATTTTTATAATACAAATAACAATATTCAAATTCTATGTAAAAGACATATCAAAGATCTTTTACAAAAAAAGAAAAAATCTTAAGGAAAACTTATTTCTAGAATGGAAATTGAATTCATCTTTGATTTTTTTGTCAGCTTTGTAGTGGTCAACTAGTAGATAAGTCTATCCCATTTTATAAATTGCCATATTGTTATTTCAATGTGTAACTATAGCAAGCCATAACGAGAATTATATAACTGTAAGATAAGATTTTAGCTGTAGCTACTAAATGTATATAGATTCACATCTTAATATTATGTAATATAACCATCCTACCTTATAGACTAAAATGATTTTCGAAAAATGGCGACGATACCTTTCAACATATAGTAAAATGACACGGTGAACCGTAAGGGGCTAGTTATTGATATAATACGGTGCTCGCAATGTAAGTGCGCATTGTATGAATAAAATTTATTCATGTTACTTCGAGAACTTTGCCCTTTTTTATAACCCGAAATCGTGATCGGGTAAAGAATTCAGTCGTAAGGGGAAAAGGGTCATTTGCATATACAAGGTTATGTACTAAGATTCGGTTCACCGTAGCTCGCGCGTGTCAATACCGCACGTAATATAAGGCAACTGAACCGAGAAACTTTTCACCACTGAATTGTTTCCCTATCCTTTCCTCGCCGAAGTTATAATATGCGCTAGCTTCTTCAGTTTATTGTTACGCATTCAAGTATAACAATAACAAACAAACTTATAAGAAAAAACTTATACAAAGAAAACGGAATGATAAAATGGAAATGAAGGATGGGCTGAAGTTTCAAGTATGTTATACGCCATTTTTGTTGTAACGGGTGGAAAAAGATATTAAACTTTCTAAGTAAATAAATAAAATTACTTAAATCAAAAAGTGAAGAAAATTTATATCGCGATATTAATTAAATGTAAAAATATTTATTTTTCTAAATTTATATTCATTTGATATGTTAATTAATAAGATTTACTTTTAGAACATTTATTGTTTCGGTCCCTTTTTTAATTCCTTATTCTCTGCTTTGTGAGACGTTAATAGCGAAAGTTATCAATAGTTAGTTAATACGTTACCAATTTTTAACCTTAATCGACTGCAATAATCAGTGTGCCGTAGACAATAATATCTTTATATAACTAGTCTGGCCATAAATACTGTTTTAATTATTTTGAATTTGGAACACGTATATTATTTTAAAAACTTCTTTCTATTTCGCGTTGTTGTTAGTTATCAAATTATGGGTTGTTAAAGAAAATAGGATTGCAGTGATCCCCTTGCACAAAGTGGGTATGGAGCCGTCGGTCATATTTCAGACACTTCAAAAGCTTAGTATTAGCCGTATGTGCTTAAACCGTACTATCAACAGATACAAAAACACTTCCTCTGTCGAAGACCAGAAAAGATCGGGGCGCCGCGTGCTATTAGAACTACAAAGGCTGTTAAAGCCAGAATTCGTCGAAGCCCCATTGGAAAGCAAAAAATCTTATCAGGAGAAATGAAGGTTCCCGCTTGGACTCTGTCGCGTATTATAAAACAAGACCTATAGCTTGGTGCTTATCGTCGATATACAGACATGCCCTGAATCAATCTTTACAATTAAAGAGAGTGGATTGATCAAAACGCCTTCTGTCGCAATACGCAGGTGAAAGGCACAGAAATATCGTCTTTACC
The DNA here is from genome assembly GCA_029286865.1 of Teinopalpus imperialis. Lineage (NCBI taxonomy): Eukaryota > Metazoa > Arthropoda > Insecta > Lepidoptera > Papilionidae > Teinopalpus > Teinopalpus imperialis. Next base: position 10,966,289 of record JAGSMU010000003.1, read on the forward strand.
GAGGAAAAAATATTCACAATAAGCAAAATGATAAAGTGTACACTCACAGTTCTAAAGAAGCTGCTCAAGTGGTCGGAAAGGTATAACGTGGTCATCATCCTGCGTCAGTGATGGTTTGGTGTGGCGTCTTATCAAGGAGTCACAAAACCACATTTTTGTGAAAAAGGAGTGAAAACTTCAGCCAAAGTGTATCAAGATACAGTCTTGGATCATGTTGTGAAACCTCTCAGCAATACACTTTTTAAAAATATACTGTGGACTTTCCAGCAAGACTCTGCACTTGGTCACAAGGCACGAATTACCCTTGAAATTATGCTTGAAACCAACGTTCCGGACTTTATAAGAGCTGAAGAATGTCTCTCATCTAGGCCACAACTCTTTAGACTTCAAATTATGGTCAGTTTTAGAGGACATGGCGACATTGGGTCTCTTAAAAAATCTTAGGAGCAAGCAGTAGCGAAATTTCCCTTGGAAACAGTGCGCAAATTCTTAGATTCGTGGCCAAACAGTTTAAAGGCCTGTATAAAAGGCAAAGGGGCCATCTTTCGAATAGAATATTATTTAATATTTTGCTGAGACTAATAAATATGTAGGTATAAATTTTAAAAATATATCATAACTTCATTAAAAAAAAACATTTTCATTTGTAACAGAACTTATGGCCGGACTAGGTATTAACACTGATGAAAACGAGTACAAATAGGATAATGGTAAGTAGACATTCTGCGTCATAAGACGTTCGAATGTACGTGGTGTAGTTATTAAAGCTTTAGATGAAGGTCTTGTTAACAGTTTGTTTCTAGCTGCAGAATAAATGGGTCAGCTTGACCGGGGAACGACCACGCCCTCACAGAATACCATGCTGCTGTGTTTCGTCTGGTGAGTGTAAGAATCCGGAGACCTTTATTACTGGTGACGAGGCATTTCATCTCAGTCCTCAAGGGTTACAACGCATCTGCATTATAATTCCTTGTTAAGGATGAATGTAGATGTCACGGGCCGCAGGAATCACCTACCATCAGATGAACTGCGGGCTCGTATGTTACTCTGAATGTAATAAAAAAATAATAATAATATGGATACACATATATATATATATATCTCCGTTCTCCCTTTTTGCGAAGTATTTATTATTAAACCATTTTTTTTATATAATACTAGTGTTGATGATATGAATGTAATGAATATAACCCCTATAAACATCACCAATCAATATCTACCGTCAGCAAAAATACAAGATGCACATGGTTATTATACAACCTTATTATTAATAGAGCCTGTCTAGCTTAGCGTTATGCTGTCACTTCACGCTGGCATTGTGAGAACGTGGGGTAGCAGCTTATAGTGGTGATATGTTTTGTCTAGTAAGGGAATCAAGTCAGAGATATCATCATTGGTAACGAGGGAATCCTTCTTAGCCCTCAGGGATGGGAACGCATCTGCATTAATCACATATCGAGGATTTATGCGAGTGTCTTTTGTGTCAGGAATTATTTAACATATTAATTGAACTATGCGATTATTATCTTAGACAATCAGAACAAAACAACTTTTATTATCTATCTCCAAGTTTCTTCATTAGATCTTTTTTTGCCACTCAGAAGTATACTCATTTCATATAAAAGATAGATATATGTGTTAATATACATAAATCCATAATTGAGGGCTGTTAATAAAACTGACATTAATTGACGACGCCACAGCTAAGAGCGCAAAGTGTATAGGGAAATTTATGACACTTCTGACTTTAGACGCAATAAAAATAAGTAAAAACCGCGCCATAAGGTCTGATCATAACTCATTGTTTTGTTATACTCCGCCGGAGAGTTGTGAAGGAGGTTTATGTGTGCATTAGGTAATGGATTCGAGCCGTATCTTACGGGAATCAAGGGTGTAGTGTACGTGCTGGGGACGCAGCTGCCGGCGTTTTCTATGATCTTTCATCCTAGCGCTGACACCGAGGCAAGTGTTGACATGCTTTATTGCCTTTATTTTATTTATATATATAATTGATTACGATATCATACCACGGCGATATACAGTGATTGATCACACTAGAGAAATACAGAGTCATTTACTCGTCGTTACCTTCCTTAATCTAATGTTATAAACAGTGTATTTTTAACAGTGGTAACTACACTGCAGTTTGTTTCTAGCTGCAGAATGAAAGAGTCAGCTCGACTTGGTTAGGACCACGCCCTCACAGAATACCAGAGTAAAATAGTAGCATAATATTGTTGCGTTTCGTCTGTTGGGTGAAGGGTTCCGGAGACCTATTTTACTGGTGAAGAGGCATTCTATCTCAGTCCTCAAGGGTGACAACGCATCTGCATTAATATTCCTTATCAAGGATAAATTCAGATGTCATTGGCCGCAGGAATCACATACCATGAGGTGAACTGCGTGCTCGTTTGGTATTCTTAATGTAATAAAAAAATGTATTTATTTACAATAAGATTTAAAAAAAAATTAACATGAATTGTCATAGACACGGAACATATATAACACACTATTAAAATGCATAGATATTGTGTATTTTAATAGTGTGCCTGGTAATCAAATCCAGGATCTGCGACGTACCAAGCAACTGGAGAGTTAGTAGTTCAAATATAATTTATTAATGTATAAGCTTAATTTTTAAATAAGAGCATACGGTTCACCAGATGTGAGTAATGATTGTGGTCCATTATCATCGACACACAATACAAACAGAGATTGAAAATCATTTCAGTCCTCAATGGTGAGAACGCACGTCGCATTGTCATCATCAAGGATTGAAATGGTATGCTTCGTTAGTAGAATTTGGGCCTTCGATCCTACACTCAAAAATACAACAATGTAATGTTAACATTTACAACGAAACATGTCATTACATCTCAGAGACATGTACTATCTTAATTAGGAGTCACGAATATATAGGTATATTCCACCAAATACTATGGTACTAAATGGAATTTCATGAGGTGCATTATATGTTAGTTCTTACTTTCATAAAAAATAATATAATCGATTCGATTTTAAAACGATACTTACTCGAAAAAGCATTTGTACAAAGCACCAAACAGAGCGCTATTAAGCCTGTCTTCCAGTCCATTATGAATCTGAAAATATAAATTGTATTTCAATAATTATATAACAAATTATTACACACACACAGACACATGCATGTATATATATACACACACACCACTACTAGGCGTAGGCCTCATGGCTAGAGCGGATATTCGAAGACGGAGATGGATGGATACTACAATTAAGTATACTAAAATTATTTAAATAAACAATATTGGTAGATATGTAGACTGACACATTTTCAAAAATAATACATGTACGTATTATTTTAATCAATCAATTACAGGTTCTCTATTTTTAGTAAGTTAAAAAGTTATATTAAGCACAAATAAATAAATAAAAACCTCTGTTCATGCTACTTAAAACTTTTTTTATTAAACTTATTGAATCAAAATATCTACAAGTACACACGTACAATGGGAAAAATATACAGAAAACAGATTTTCTAAACCTGGGTGGCTGAAGTAAAATTCCAAAGGTTATTTATAGAAATTAATAATAACAAAGTAATATATTACACAAGTTTTACTTCTAATATGTCTAGATAATTATTCCGTATTCTACCAAGAAGAATTCTAACAAAGTTGTACGGAGTACTTAATAACTCGCTAGCACGCAATATAATATAAAGCTGAATGAACAGGTGCTGCTTGTCCGCAAGCTACGTCCAAACTTTATGACACCGAAGTACATTCCCCGAGCAATTTCGCCCGAAACTGTTTCATATAACCTCGTTACCAACTACTGCGCTGGCAGGTGAGTAAACGTTCTGAGGATTATGGCGTAAGTTACCCTTTATTGAAAACTGAAATGCAATGTTGCGTCTCGCTGTACGTTTGGAGAATCAAAGCGAGTTACAGACTTCGAATTATGAGTACATGTTCACAAAGTTAGCAAACACTGGTGGTTGAGCCCCAGTTACCGCACACTGTGTTGTCTACAAGTTGTACTTAAGATTGCTATCTTGCTTTAGTTACGTAATTACTAAACAATGATCTGAGAATAATTTATAAGTGTGGCGTACGGAGGGTTGACACTGATACTTTTAATAACGCATTGTACTTCGTGAGTTATGTCGCATCTCCTTATTTTGAAAACATAGGGATTCTTTTTAGCATAACTTGTATCTTCGTGGGGTTAAATTGGACTAGATTTTGTCGGAGTTTGTGAAGTCGAGACTTTGTAAAACAAAGTATGTCAGACACAAGTTTGTTCCAGCACTTATTGACGTTTTCTCGAGAAATATTGGCGTGGTGCAGTGTATAATGGTTACCCTGTGCTGACATCCGCATAGCAATGAATGTTACTAATTTGCAACATGTCATTGATATGCAGAAGAAACAAGGTAGGAGATAGCATACAGCCTTGTGGAACACCAGTATTTACTGGTTTGGAGATTTTTATATTACAATGACAGTAACAAACGAGCACACAGTTCACCTTATAGTAAGGGACTCCTGCGGCCCATGACATCTACATTCATCCTTGACAAGGAATCATAATGCAGATGCGTTGTCAACCTTGAGGACTGAGATAGAATGCCCCTTCACAAGTAGCGGTCCGAGTAAATGCCTTGGAGTGGTAGTTAGGTGTAGACGGTCTAGGCATTTCGCTTATGGTGGAAAACCCATTGGAATATGCTGAAGTCAACGTCTTATTAGCTATTGATGGGCATGGTTTAGATTTGAGGAGTTTCAGTTAAAGTTAGCTGTAAATGTCTAACCTATAGTCAATCATTTTGGGACTCAACACGCCGAACAGGACTATTGGTAATGTAAATATAAGGTGTTCCCTTTATTTTTCTTAATATTCCCGACAGTGCAAGTTTTGATAGTGCTTTGTTTGAAAGTATTTCACTAGCCTTGGAGAAGATAAATAGAAAGAATACTTTTTTATTCAGATAGTAATGAAGCATATTTAATTTATGGTAACTTGTAAACGGTTATAATAAAATAATATAAGACACACTAAATAAAACCTTTACCAAAACGAACTATATCAATAATAGCTAAGAAAGAGACAAATATTTTTTTTCTTGAATTAAATAATCTTGAATCAGTAAATCAAATTATCAGGTGGAGTTTCTAAGGGAGGTAAGGGACGCGTCAGAATGGCAAAGGTCAGTGAAACTGACGGGGTCGGGGTCACGCAATTTACGCCACCCCGCCTAGATATTCGACGCACGATAATTAGCAATTAGGTCTACATTTAATGCCTCATTATGACAACCACCCTTTGTTAACAATAAGCCTGAAACAGGTATTCAAGCTCATTTACAGAAATAATACGATTTAATTTAAGATATTCAACGTAATTTCGGTTATAACTTACACAAGTCAGTAGTAGCTTTTTATATTGTTTATTATATTTTTATTTTTAAAGGAGCACGTCGTTTACCTGATGTAAAGGAATTAGTGTGGTCGATGACAAACATATTCATCATCTACAAAGAATGATAATGCAGATGAACTGTCAGCCCTGAGTGCTAAGATGGAATATCTGGTGACCAGCAATATACCTTTTTAACAATAATACTTATTAGCAAGGGTCTCCGGATTCCTACATTCATCATACGAAACACGGTAGCGAAAGCTACCCTTTTACGCTGATTTTCTATTAAAGCGTGGTCCTTGGCCGGTCGAACCGGACTACAATTAGGAACTTATATAGTCAATATTAAGATTAGGGTATTTGATTACCACATTTACCCCTTTTATATATAATTTAAATCAAATTATGGTCCACAAAAAATATATAGTGGAACAGATTGAATAAAATGAATATCAATATCAAACATTCGTTAGATGTACACAAATTAAGTACACTAAGTAAATACTTCACACCAGTAATATAGTGATTAGTTTATATTACGACACTCGATAGATCATATTCTCATCCCCTATCGTAAGAACTATCAAAAATTATATGATATTTGGTAAAATTTCAACGATGATTTGGGATTAACGAAAGAGTTACCTTGTATTATAGTTCTGGGAATGTTTTTGATGACAAATAGCAACATCAATTATAAAATGAGAAATTGGAAAATCACAAAATAAAATAAAGTTTAATGGTTGGTTGGGGCCCGGCGAGTTAGATTAATTTGAAGCAGCTCGGCAAAGTAGCGACATCGTAGACGGTCAAGTTTTAAATCGCTCTCTTGACAAAATGTTGGCAAGTTAAGCTGCCACACATTATTACGTCGTTTTGTAGTGCGACGCTCGACTAGACAAATAGCCTTCTGTGCTCGTTCCAGAATTTGGTACTTTATTTTTCGAGTATGCTTGAGAAACTAAATTTTGCTGAATTTTTGTGTTCGGAGTAATCAAATGAAACTTGAAAAAGGGTTAGACATTTACATCGAGTAAGATAAAATTCTACACAACAAATGGAATGGAAACCCTATTCACGTAAGTAATTAGACGTTAGAATCGTAACGCAAAGATACTTTCTTATCCCGGGGGATTACAAAAAAATCTTTCCCAGCAAATATATGGTTATAAGACTGGAATTAATGGTCTGAAATTAAAGGCTAAGGCAAAAATTAAAAGGATCGCTGTGGGATATTACACGCCATAGAGCAGAAATTGGATAGAGATACGAGAGATATATTGCCGGGCATAAAGCCGTACTCGGCGATTCTCTATCCATTTCTCCGGCCCACTTGTGAATCGTATTTCGGAATGCTTTTTATCTTTTTGCTCCACGTGAAGTGACAGCGGCGTAGAGACACTTAGTGGCTCGTATATCACTGGGATCCCTAACAGCCATTTTAACGGTTATTCTGTCACCGCCATACTTCAGCTGTAAACGACTACAGTCCTCAATGACGACGTTCATTGTCTATTGGTTTTCGATGTCAGTAAATCGTCGATCAATGTCTTTTTGGCTTACTGGCTACTGATTTAATTTCGATTTGGATATACGAAGTGTTTTTTTCTACCGATGTGCATGATTTTAAGATATAAAGCTTATGGGTACGTATTATTTTACGTCATTGGTGCGTCCAACGAGTACGTAGTGTACGTGATGGTAAGAGAGTCCTGCGGTTGGTTTTACATTAAATAAATAATACGAAATACAATTTATGTTCATATTTGACGCTTTTATGTCTCGTTGGTGTACATTTATGATGCCTCTGGTTAGAATCACAGAAAAAAATTATAATGGCGGCACCCAGAATTATTGTTTAACCGAGATTATGTACATGTATCTAAGCTAAGGCTTTGAATATATTGTTTCTATACGAGGATACCCTGCAGGATATATTATGAGAATGTCTGCCTAATTGATTTCAACCAAGGCGGTATCTTCTGGTTGTTAACAGATCACAATAATTGCGCTGGATATTATTGTGTCAAGGGTATTTGTGCGAACATTTGTCGAGTCCCGGTCCCTAGTCTGATGTAATGCAGGTGCAATAAGATCTAGCAGTGTCATGGACGGATATAAACTCCTCTCAGACTCAAAAACAACCAATTTGTAACGCTTCAATATTGTTGCTTCAGTTCAGTATCCGGGAAATGTAGGAGCTAGGTTCACCGAACACTACGCTACTCTATCCTACGTAAATATTCGTAGCACTTAGACATTGTTGCCGACCATAATCTGACGTAACGTCTATCTGATTTCGCAGGAGGCCCACATGCCAAAGTTCCGTCGATTTGTATATTTTCTTGGCTGGGAAGCAAACAAAGGGCAAATCAATATCCGTCTGACGGAAGTCACTCTTTACAAAACATCGATATTAAATATAATGGATGTGTATTATTGGGGCTCCAATCCAATTTTTTCTAGACGTTTATATCTGCGGCAGTTACGAAAGAGTTGTATGTAAACGCGCATTTGTGTTGTTTTAGTGTAAATATGATTTGTGTGTATAATTTTTAGCATTTAAGTTTTTTTTCCAAATAATAAAGAACCTAGGTGAGGTTCCTTTCAAACAATAGCCAACCATAGACAAAACTAACTAATGCGGGGAACGTCGCAAACAGCCGTCGTAATGTTACGGTACTTGAAAACACCGGGAACCGTGTATCACAGTCGGGTTTTCAGTGCAGAAATTCACGGTTTGCCGGGACGTGGCGCGTGTAAAGTGAGGATGTCGCGTGCCGGGATTTATAACGACGGAAATCCCTGCTGTGTTCTCGCATCGGGTTAGGGTTGTCACGATATACGGATTAGACTAAAATGTATCGATATTTAACGTTGTATTTAAATTCCCGGATGGACATTTCTTGTTAAAAATAATTATATTATGAATTCTATACTATATATTATTATTTATATTCTATACCTGGTATATAATATTTTCATGTTTTTCTTTATTTAATAATGCAACGTATCTTTTCCAAAGCACTGTTGATAATTATTGTAATAAATATTACGATTTGAAGACAACTTTGGGCCAATATTTACCCACTGACACTACTGATCTATGGTTAATAATTTTAAAACATTATTAGCCCTTGCATTGCACATTCACACATTTAGAACTTAGTCGGCTCTTATATAAGGTCCTTACATATATAAATTGCATTTTGTCGAACTGGCCAATTTGATCTCAAATAATCTGGCGTTTGGTTAGTAATTCCAATTTCAAATGTATTCCAAATTTAGGTTTGTGTATTTGTGTTTCGAATTCAGTCATTCATTTGTTTTCGCGCCATTTGTTTTTTCTTTGACATCCTTCTGTTAACAAAATGGAGTACTTAAAATATCGTGTTTTTACAGATATGAGTTCCACTTTAGCACCAGCGCTGCAGAAACAGCTCGAAGGATTAATGATGGGTAGATGCACGGCACGTTTTTCTTTCCAACGTTTTCGTTCTGGAGATTTTGACCTCAAAACAAATCCCGCGGACGGCGGCCAAAGTTGACAGTTGTGATTGTGGAAGCGGATCCATCGCACACCACGTCAGAGTTCGCGGCAGGCTCGGTGTGTGTGACAAAACAATTTTAATTCACTAGAAACAAATTTGAACGCATTGTGAACACAATGTAGAAAAACACGCATTGAGTGCTGCGTTACCTATTCAACCGTCCACGTCCACCGACCAGACGGTCGCTAAATTAGAGAAGCTGCGATTGGAATGTCTCCGACATCCACCATACTGTCCGGAGCTAGCTCCAATAGATTACCACTTTTTGCGGAATTTGGACAATTTCTTGCATGGAAATAATTCAATTTCGATGAGGCAGGCCAAACCGGTTTTTAATATTTTATTGATTCTCGCTCCAAAATTTTTTTCAGCAACGGAATGAACTACCAATAAAAAGCGAAAGTGCGTAGATAATAATGGCAGATACTTCCATTGATTAAATATATAATTTCAGTAAAAAAAAGTTTTTACTTTTTCCATATAATACGCTAATAAAAACATGAAATGTAGGACTAAATATTAAAGCCTGATATTAAGAACAAGGCTCAACAAACAGATGAAATGAGTTTCAATTTGACGGACTTATTATTAAAGAAGATTTACTACTCTTAAACAAGTCTATGGGTTGTTTAAGAGCATCAAGCGTTTTAAAATATTTATTTATTGTATATTTAAATAAAAAATATATTTATTATAACATAATATAAATCAATAGGCCATGTTCAGCTTTGGACTATAGACTGTGCTGGGATGATGATAATGTTGATCAAATAATACAGAAGACATTATAAAACATTGTTTCTGAACGCTAATTATTTTTGAAGCCAAGCGCAGGAATATAAAATTTGTAACTTTTTTTATAAACAAAGTCCTGTCCCAAAATCTTAACAGTCAATTACAATATATAATTTTATGTTTGATACTGATATGTTTCCTACAATACTTATCGACTTCAATCGGTCTACCCTAGTGAACTAAGACACTAAATAAAAATATTCTAAAGTCGGAATCTTGCACATTTCCGCAGATTTGCAGCCATATCCAGCCACTACATGGCATTTTATTTTTCTTTGCAATTTCAGACTGGATTTTACTCTATAAAGAATTTCTCGAAGATTCTATATAAACTAAAATGCAGCCTCGTTTGGGATGCCATATTTGTTACTCTGTGGTTTTTTTGTAAAAACTAAACTTTATTTGGAATATAAAATATTATATTTCAGAAAAATATTATTATATAATATATAATATGTAAGTTAATTATCTTGTTAATTATAAATATTTATGATATATGTAAGTATATATGTTATTATATAATATATCTACTATGCGTTATTAGTTTTTCATATTAAGGAATTTAATTAAAAAGTCTATTTTATATCTAAAATAGTTCTTTTTTGATTCCGCAATTCCGTAAATATTAATAGTATTAACTATCTTAATTAAAAGTACCTGCAGAAAATATTAACGGTGGGTCTTAACACGAGGACGGTCTCGACAAAAATTGCTTCATATATTCCATAAACTCAATAATATCGAGGACACACACTCACCACAATTTGAAAAAAGAAACAATATTTAGCCAACGGATACAAAAATGTAATTGCGCACAAATTGAACTTGTTAACAGTGATTTGGCTATTTTAAACGAAACTATGGTAGCTGTATATTCACAACGTGCAAGATAAGACTGGGTTATTCGTAAATGAGATCATAGTCGGTCGGTGTGTAATGGTTAAATGTATCGAACGTTATCTTGTATAACATATATATGTAACAATACTATGCTAGATATATTAATTAAACTTCGACATATATTAATATAACTTTATGTGAGAAATGATTATAGATTTTAATTAAAAACATATAAATTATGAAGTATTCCGGTGACTTCAAGAATTGGAGCAATTACCATTTCAATTATGCTTAATGCCATATCGGCTTTGGTTTATTTTCACATCAATGATGGCGATGAACTCGAGTAAGAGAAAGATTTGTAACCATCTTAGCCATTGCTAATAGTTCAAACAAATAATAATAAAGGATTTAATTTCTTTTATAAACGATATAATATTACAATAAACACTTCAAAACAATCAATAAAATATAAGTTATCACTTGAATTTCAGAGTATTATTTATGTATTCACAATAATGATAACCTTTATTTTCCATTTCATATGAGTACATATATATGTGTCATACGCTTTTATAAGGATAAAGGAAGAATAATAGTTTATGGTTTATCATAAATAAATGTTCGCAATAAAAAATAATTACTGATTTGCATTAAAATATTTTTGACATTGCATTTGTACTGAGATGATCCGGATAATTATTAGTTTTTAAGTAATACATAAAAAAATGTCAAAACTAACACTCTAAATAAATAGTAAAAAACGTATATATATATATGAATGAAAATAACATCGCGTTAATCAATAACTGATCACACAATAATTTAATTACTCATCAATACATGTTACCAGTACATAAAGTAGGAAAATTAGCAATAAAATGTTTTGTTTACTACTATTCTAATAGATAGTATATAAAATTTTACTGCGTACACAGCATGCAATTGTTTTTTAATTGTTATAGTCATGGAACAATTAAAGATTGGAATTTATTTATTAACATAATAAATAATATGTATAACTAGTCGAAATACTTTCATGATTACGCAATTTTTTTTTATTGTATTTAGAGTAACTAACGTGCAAACAGTTCACCTGATGGCAAGTGATTCCTGCGGCCCATGACATCTACATTCATGGTTGACAAGGAATCGTCAAGCAGATGACCCTTGAGGACTGAAATGGAATGTCACCTCGTCACCAGTAATTAAGGTCTCCGGATCCCTTACATTCAACAGACGGAATAGCAGCATAATGCTGCTATTTTACACTGGTATTCTGTGAGGGCGTGGTTCTACCCCGGTCGAGCTGACCCATTCATTCTGCAGATAGGAACAAACTGCAGTGTAGCTCTACCACTGTTATAATTATTACATAGAAGACCCACAAATGGGTTAGACTTTACTTCATGTGAAATAACTTTAGACGTACTTGTGACAGACATGTTAAGAAGCCAAAGGCTGTCAGAAGTCAAAGGATGACAGCTTTTGACATGTCATGACAAAGGTTAAGTCATATTACATATTGTTGAGTGATATGGATGTTGAGAAATGCAATGCGAGAGGAAGACCAAGGAAAAGATGTATTAAAGTGTGAAGTATGATTTGAGACTGGTATAGGCAGTTGGCATGCAGCCCCGTCTCCAGTTAAAATTGGATTTATAATGATAATGATGTTAACATTTTAAAAATAATATTATATTATGACTAACTACTATAAAGTAATACGATATTAATATTACAACGTTACTCTAGTCATACGTTAGTATTCATTGAAGATCAGTTCAGTAGCTATACATAAGAACCAATTCTTAAGTTAAGACACAATATACAAGGCACATAAAAAGTTATAAAAATAAATTCATATGGAATGAGATAGGTGTTAGGGCCTTTATATCAATAATCAAGCAGACCTCTAAAGATTTACTCTTACACCATAACTACATTATGGTGTAAGAGTAAATCTTTAGAGGCGTCCAAATTAAAGGAACTGAAGCGAGAACTGATTGAATTTATCCCAATGCGATAAATTACCGCTGTTCCTATGTTTTGGACGGGCGCCAAAATATAATCGGGAATATCGAGCGAAGGTAATATTCTTATACTATCTGTATCAGAAATAAAAACCTGCTCGTGGCCTCCGGCATATTCTCGCTGCTAAAAAACGCTATCTGAAATTGTGTGACTTTATCAAGGAAGTGTGTATATTATCTTCCCATAGAAACCCATAATAAAGCTGCAGTTTAAACACATAATTAAACTAATTTGCCATATATAAGCGTACAAAAAGTATGTACCAAACCCAGTTTAATCTTATTCTAATATATTATGTAAGTAAAATTAAGTTCCAATCGCAATAACGATAAAACGGATGAAAAGCTAATGATAAATATAATTGAATGAAAACACCCAGCAGGATTTAATAAGGCAGTTGCATTATTATCATCAACTAAAACTAATCACCGCACCTGGCAAACATATTGGTGCTGTAAGAGAAACTTAAGTTATACCGCAAATTCGTAGAATAAACAAATTTGCTAGCCAGTGTAAAAGGTAATAAAAAACACTTTTGTGTTTAGAGTCAAAAAATAATACTTCTTGTACACAAATATTCCTCTGGGAATTTTAAAAAAACAAATTTCCCCGAGTCGCACGAGCTAGCTGCTAAGGGCTATGTAAGTACAGGTGAAATTCTACCTGAAGATGAATGGTTGCGAAATATATATACTAAACAAGACTAATTTCATTCTTGTTCAATGTTTCCGTATTTTTTATACCACTGAGGCCTTAATTGTTCACTCCTATATAGTCCATTATCACCGCAACTAAACCTGCGTTGTTGCCTAAAATAGAATAAAAGAGAAAGATAGAATTTACTAGAAGTTTCTTCTACAAATTCTCTCACTTCATGAAAACTATTGTAGCGAGATTGCTTGTAACGCTGTTGAGATAGAGTATGACGGCCGCATCGTTTAGTAATGTTATATAAAAACAGTTATTGCTGGTTTCTAAGGTCCATATACCAAATGAGAATAAAATAAAATAAAAATATAAAAGCGCAATAAAACGAATTAGAGGTCAAAATACATATCTGCCGTGTGACTGGTCCTTTTTTAGATACCCAGTTGAAAACCTAACTAAAGCTTAGTTTTTTTTTAAATTTATGTAAAACAAATCGTTGGTTTTCTGGTATGAGCGTAAGGTATGTACACCGTCTCTATGACACTACATATGAACCTGCCTCCTGTCTACCTGTCATGCGTTTCGATGCGTTTCCTGTAATGTCCGACTGGGAAATTGCCAAAAAACCAGCGATTGTCGTTGTTTTCGCGAATGCTTACTGCACAATAATATATGCGCTTGCGCAGTTGATGTAATTAATAACCAGAAGATATAATTCTGATGAAGTCACATACATATTAAATTGAGAGTGAAATGTCCTCGGTCCAGCCGACCCATTCGTGCAATAGTCATTATCTAACTATAGCTAGGCTCTGTTATGTGAATAGTTTATCTTTCCCCATTGTTTTTAACTAAGAATAACCGATGTTATTTTACAGTTCAACTGGTAGATTTCAAAGTTCCGATAAGGCGAGTATAGAAATATTTTATTGTTTAGGACGTGTAAGAATTACCATCAATTGGTACCGTGAGAAAGAACCGGTTGTTTTTAGTTATGTTTATATAAATACCCTTGCGAACGGGTCATCAAGAACGATTGAGACATAGAATCATCGTGATGAAGCCGCCCACTACCTTAAACATTACATAATGGGCTTATTACTTTAAGAAGTAATAGAAAATTCCATTTGATCTATATATATGTATATACCTACATAATGATACTGGATTCAAGCTATAATTGTTTGTTTATTATGTTACATTTGACGTATAACAAATACGTATGCATTCGCGTGCTTATCCATCTATGTACATATCTACCAATAGGTTAAATACAACATGATATAGATAAAACAATATAATATATCGAATAACAAAAAAAATTGTTTTTAGATTCGCTTACCGTTTTCTATTATCAATTTAATTAGAATAGAATAAAATAGAATAGTGCAAATCTAACAGTAACGCATTTGATCTTTAGAGGCTATATATAAAAACTTAGCAACAAGTTTTCTCACGAAATAGTTCACCATCGACAATATGTCAAAAGTTTAATCAATTAAACATCGCGGCTATAAAAAATACAAATACCGCAGTCGTAAAGTGTGTCGTGTTCAATATCAATTTTGACTTTATTGCTTGTATTTGTTCATTTAACGAAATGCGTTCCGTGTACAACCCATCGTCGATGTACACTAACTGCGGCTGGCGAAGTGCCATAATTGTCCTTCGGTTGCCCACTGGGCTTCTGATTACGCGAAAGGAAGTTATTCCTCACATAGCTAGACGTCTTTATGGCGAACTGTTCACACATGAGAAACTTTTTAGAATGGATGGGCCTTTTGAGAATATATCATGTTGATGTAGGTTACATTACCAAGCACATATTTAAGTTAATATGTATATTTGTATTCAATGTCTATGCTATAAATGTTTATAGAAAGATAACTGCTTTATTATATGGCAATAAAATTGGGTTTTTATTGTATCCTTTTTTAATTTAGATTTTACACAACCTGAATAGTTTGAATTACTCATTTAAAGTGTTATAGACAAAAATATTGGTAAATTTCTTTTCTCAAGTCTATTTCAGTAAACAGAAAATAAAGATCTTCCCAAGTTTCTACTTAGCTATTAATTTCTAAAAGTAATAAATAAAGTAACCATCCCTCTAGCAAAGAAATAGCCTCTTTATATAACATAATCCCTTTACTATACACTACTATCGATTACCGGGCATGGATTGTACGATGTTTTAGATCATTACCAAATTCTGAATGCATAAATAAGGTATTATCAATTTAATTAACGCCGTTATATGTGGCTCAACAAATTAGTTAAAATATAACAAAACAAAATTCATTTTAAGTCCACTTGAATTATAGAAAAAAATTAACAAATTAAATAAATTTCTCTGCTTTTAAACAATTTCAGTCTTTCAAGGGACAAGAAAAAATTGCTAAATCTGCCCAGAATTTATTCGAAAATTGAAATGCATATCAACATATTAAAAAACATTGATTGTAGTTTATTTGTTAGGCATTGTTGTGATTTCTGGCTGTAACATGAATGCGTCAGCTCTACTGAGGAAGGACCAACTCACATAATATAAGTGAAATAGTATAATGATGCTGTGTTTCTTATGTGGATGTAGGGACCCAGATACTTAATTATTGGATACCTAAATACCTAAGAGGTGACAATTCATATGCATCTTGTATCACTTTAAGGGTTGATTGATGAATAGATCACATCATAAATCAGCTAAACTGTGTGCGGTTTGTCAGCTTTAGTTCCATAAAAAAAGTTTCTTGGTAATATTTAAAACTCACGCAGAGTCTTAGGAACTTACCCAAAGACCAATATTAAATTTCAACTGGCTTTACAACGTATAAAAATATGGAATAGATAACTGTATTTATTTAGAATTACCAGGAAGTCTACAATTAAACAGAGAATTTTCATTATAATATATTGAATATGGTGAGAAAACTAATAAAAAGTTAGGCCAGACAGCCATCTGATGATTCAAATGTGGGCAGCCAAACAAGGCAGAAAAGAAAATCAAAGTTTTTTTCAAATATAAATAGTAATTTTTCAAATAAATATTTAGTATGAATAAGGTATGCACCAAGTGGAAGATGGTTGCATGTGTGTATAGGTCAGCCCAAATAAGCAAAAAAGTATATCTGTATTAAAACAGAAGCATAATATATTATAAGTACAGAATTTTTAAGATAAAGTCTTTAGAATTAAATTTATCTACTTCTTTATTATTTGTCTGACAATTATTGATTACCTAGTATGATCACCTACTATTAGATCTCCTAGTTTGTTACCCATATTTTTGTAAAAAGAAAGAAATTTTAGTGGTCAATATTTTTAACTAATAAATGATTATCCAATCAGTATTGCTGTGCATAATTCCGAACAATCCAATGTATAAGATCCTCAATATAGCAAAACTCAGTTTTATAAATATGTAGTGAAATAATACTCACACTAAGGTTTTGTAAAATCATATTAATGAAAATAAATAATTTAAAAATTTACAGTAATATTTTGAAATAGTAGATTACTATTTTTAACAGTATATTATTTTTTTGGTTGAATAAAAGTTCAAGCAACAATAATGACAACAAATTAATTAACATAAAATGACACTTTTATGATAATTTAATTCCGACTCTTTATTGCAGTTAGACTAGTGCTTTCACATACCACTCTGAATTGTGTACTATATGTCTCTTATTTTATAAAAAGATCGATATACTAAAAAATATGGTATTACAATGAATCGAAATTCAAATATTTACAAGTAAGAAAGTATTATTACATCTTGGTAAAAATAGAATAAAAGTGAATTGATGGCAAAGAGAAACAAATGTAAAAAAACCATCACATGAATAAGTTTTTCTATAACTTAAGTATACTTCACCTCATGCCATAACGGCTTTACAAGGCTTTACATAACTAAGTTCAACTCTGTGGGTACTTTACAATTGATAAATGATAACAAATCTTCAATTTGTAAAGCAGTTAAATGACATACTCTAGCTATAAAAATTCAATTTAACAACTAAACTAAACAAATAACAGGATGTACCACTTTAGACAACTAAAGATAGATATTGTCTGTCAAGTCATGATAGAATAGGGCAAAGAGTACTTTATTTTCAGATATATTAGTATGAATATAACATTAGCAATACCTGTAAATACCATGTGTGTTATATTATGATTTATTATTTTTAACTATTATGATCATGGCTGTGAATTAAGGAAAATTATGTATTGTTAAACATCAGAATAACAATTCAACAAACTTTTAAAGGTATGTAAAACCTTGAGTCTATTGATGTTTTTATTTTGTTGTTTAGATTTAAATTGCATACATCCATTATAATTATAGAAATTTCATCATATATCAAGTTCAATATTTTACATATTTTTCTATATACAAGACTAATCACTACAATGACAACATTATGAGTATAGTGCTTGAACAATTAGTGGATAGAGGCAACTGTTTCTGTGTCTACAATGTACGATTTTTATAATTAAATATGTTAAGTGGTTTTCATAGGTAAAAAAGAACTTGGAAGAATAATGAATAAAAGTAGAAAGATCTTCGTCATACATATTTAGAAAATAATTAAGATAGGAAAATTTCGAAAAAAAGATGCGTCATAAATAAATTAACATTAGTCGAAACTAGTTTTTTATTTTTTATGCATTATATGTATTTATATATAAAATGATTTGTCAAACTTCAATAAAAAATAAGAAAATAACTTACAAAAAAATAGACACTGGATCTTCTGCACTTCGCAGAGGAATAAAGTGGCTAGTTTCCTTACGACGCCACAATAATACACTTCACTTGACTGGCCTGCTCGAATCTCACAAGGTCAATATTAATCGTTTATAACAATACAGCTATGTTCTGTCAGTACTCTACTGTATTCGTAGTTTTGTATGGAAATACGTAGGATTTAATAACATGACATTGACAGAAAATACGTCAGACAGAGAGATGCAAAATTAGTTCAAAACTCAAAATTAAACATTGAGTTTTGAATAAATTTTTAGTACTTGCAAATCGTGGAATTTTTTATAGAATTTATTTGCTAAGAATTTCTATGCTATAAAGGATTTTTTCTCTGAATCTGTAAAAATCTGATTTTTAAGGATTTAAATTGCACATCATAATATATCTCTTTAGAGAATTTAAATTGATTCCGAATGTTATTGAATTTTTATTGCAGATACAGTGCAGCTCATACTAGAGTGGTATATCCACCTCTTTTTCTCTCTGGTCGTTTTATTAAAGAGACTCGTGATCGAGTCGACTCGAGTAGAATCCTTTAAAATAGACGTATTTAAGTACTTAATGGAAGAGAGTGAACTATTTTCGAAACTCGTAAAGGTACATACTTGCTTTTCTGATCTAACACTTGATTACGGCTAGAGGCGATCTCAAATTCGTGCCTTACATTTATAGCGACAATAGTTATTTAGTGGATTTAGGACGATATGTATGCGTACAGCTGATGGTCAGGACCAATTTACGACAAACTGCCTTCGTGGCAAAAGTCGGGCTTCTTATTTTCCGTTTACTTCTGGTTATCTATTGGATATCATAGTGCTATTAAGAAAATATATTCGTCCATTATATATTCTTAATAGCACTGACATACCGTACAGTGGTAAAGATCGACTAAGCCGATATTTCCTATTTTGGCATTACCGAAAGGCAGTTTGATTGAAATCAAAATTTATGCTTGTGTTTGATATTTGGGCTTGCAAATATGATAAAATTTTAAATTTGAACTCAGACACAGTAAACAGATCAAGTGGCTACTTATTCATCCCTTTGGGAATATTGATATTGTTTTTGTAATAAACTATGCGCTGTATAATATTCCTTATCTCGTCCTTTTCCGTAGGATGGCTGAAAATTAGGTACAAACTATTGCAATTTATTTTATTAACTTTATATTGAAAATTAATTAGGCTATAAATTATAAAAATACACCTTATTTTATACAAGTCAATCTATATTTGTCAATTTTTGATAAAATTTTACAATAATACACCGATAATATTATCTACCAGAGAATAAGATATTTTTCCAATTTAAAGTTACGGAGTATTGTTTAGGCGACATCTATCAAGGTGAACTTTTTTGTCTTTGTTCGTGAGCAATTGCAGTTTTCTGACTTTATTAAGATATAATAATTGTAGAACATGTTTGACTATACGCTAGCTAATTATCAAGTCTTGCGGCATTTTTCTCGCTTTGGTCGGCGAATTGGGAACACTTGATAATGTGGCGGTACAGTATTAAGTAGTTCTACTCATACTACGTAAACTTACGTACTTACCGAGGATCTCCGGTTTCGCCCGGCTCATTACACTATTTAATTGCTGAATATACTAACTGTCAATAAGAATGTTCGCTATCTCACACTGTAACTCAGCGCTTAAGTTCCTTTTTATAATACTGTTAAGTTTATTATTTGCTATATATATATATATATCTTTCCTTTGTACCTACTCTTCCTTTTGTGTGGTTGTTGTAAACTATCATCAAATGTTTTAAACTTTTTTATTTTTGGGTACTCTCTTCTTCATTCTACAGTTACATCAATTCTCTACCTGTGGATTGTCTGGAAGAAATCGTTTTCATCGCTATAGGTAGGAATTTTTAGTCTGTTTATCTTCTTTTTACTTTGTATACCTGTAAAGAATATATTGATTGTTTGATAGCTTATACCACATTTACTGACGACGTGACTGATACACCAATATCAATGACGTCGGCTTTTAAATAATGTACTCAACTAAATTTGAAAAGATTTATAATACATAACAAATATTTTCAAATATTAAATTTTTGTCATTGTATATAAATATGTATATACTCAGTGTGTATATACAAAATTAAGGGCAAACACGGACACGTTTCATTTAATGTTGATGAATCGATTATTGCGGATAAGACGATTTTGGATTGTCACTTATCACTCAGGGTAGTAATTAAAATTATTGAATACAATATCGCAATTCCTATTTTCTTTCTACTTATTACCTAATGAATTTGTGACAAAATTGGTTTTCCCTTCTGAATGCTCTCGAACTTAAAGGAAATTGGTATTTTGTGTATTACTGTAACATATTTCCTGTTCAATGAAATAGAAAAGTAACAATAACATAAATAGCTGCGAAAGTCATTTTGCTTTGTTCGCTGTATCGTGTTGCACCGATAGTCGCGTGGAATATGTTGCTCGAATTTTATTTTATTTACGAGTATATCCACAAATTTATAGCATATTTTGAGCAACGTTAAGAGAATAACTTCGTTTACACATTTTTTTTGTATAAGCAGAAGTAAAGTAATATTTTTTACAATGGGATATTAAAAGAATTTTTTTTAAAGGATTATTTAATATAAAAATGATAATAAAATGAAATGATATTTTCTTTTTTGAATAGGTAAAAGTCTTTTTCTTGTTCTTTTGCTTTGTTTGTTAATTCTTTTTACTGTACCTGATTTTGCTATGTATTGTTCAAGAAGGAATAAATTAATATTATTATACGAGGTCGATTTGAATAATTTTAAATTGGTGTTTTAGGATTAAATATTTACGTTAATGCGAGTGGCCTATGCTCCTAGCGTAGGCCACTCGCATCATCATATAGTTTGATCCTGAGTCATCTGCATCCACTGATTTCCCGTAAAATGAGAAAGGTCAGAGTCAGCTATGCTTTGAACGAGGTAAATTCAGTGTTTCACTAGGTGGCATAATACGCAACGTTGACTTCGAGATCGTAGCAGAACGAAGGTGATTTGCACAGCTCAAAGAAGCAGAACTTGCCCGTAGTGGTTGCTACCTTCCTTGGAGATTCATATTTCCCGCAATCGTTTTTATGTTTGTATAAAAATACTTATAATTGTTAATCCTGATCTATAGGAGATACAGTGGCAGGTATGAGTGGAGGATCCTTTGATAAATAAATATATTTACTACGCGAAAAATACTTACTATTTTCTCAGACACATCTTTTGGTGCTAAACGAAGGAACACCATGGTCAAAACGTCCACCAATTCATTAATTATTTTAAAAAATTAAAAGGAATTACTAAAAATGTGCTACACCTTTAAAAAAGGCTTAAGTTAATTCTTTCATTAACTAAAATAATTAATGAGGAACATGTTGGTTAGCTGATCGTTTTTGACATTCAAAGCATACTCCTACTTTACTTTTGTTTTTTCTAAACATAACCAAGCGTTTTCATTAGTTTTTAATTGGCGAAATAGCCTTAATGGTAAAACATGCTAATATAGGCAAAGCATTTTGACTTTTCTTTTGAGGACACCTGAATTATATTCAAACAAAGACATAAATGTAAAAATATAATAAATATTTGAAATAGTAAGTAGTCACTTACTTATTATAATATTTTTCTTAATTTTCGTGGAACTAAATTTGCAGTAAACTGCAGTGAAATAAAATCTGTTGGATAAAATTCAGAGTTGGTGCGAAGCTTTATCCTCTTGAGAAATTAAGTGCTCCATTAGTTTTAATTTACTTACGTTCGTGCAGTATGGTTCATTATTTTTCCCGCTTTCTGTGTAAAATGCATTTAAACATTTCTGTTTCACCAAATTGCAGAGTACATTTTAAAAAGCAGAATTATTTATATATAGTATATACGAGGACAGATGAGTTAAACGTGTGACCGCAGCTTTGAAAAGTGAATGGCAATATGAAGATTTCAGATATTTGTTACTAACGTTTCTATGTCTATTCTGTATGAAAAATCATACCAAAATTAAGAAGTTTATACATAAATGTTTATTGGAAATAAGTACAGGAAGCCGATGAAGAAATATAATATTTTTTTATAATTGCCCGTATGAAGCACGACAAACTTAAGGGGAAGATTGGTAGAAAGGTCAACTACGAGAAAAAACTATCGAGATTTTTTATATTTTATAAAAATATCAATGAAGCAATCAGTGTTACAACATTCTGTAATCTCTATTAAACAGGTAATTTATTCATGCAATATGCAGCAGCATCTTACTACAATTTTTATCACCACTCTAAGCAAAAGTTGAATAAAATAATTTAGGATTTTTTAAATTCTTTGTGCCGTCCTCAACTTTTTTCAACGATGTTGATCAAAACTATATTTGGATATGGTAGAACAATAATTCCAAAGAATGTTAAAATATAATAACAAAATTATCTCCCTATATACATAGTAACAAAAGACAGGTCAAAGGGAAAAAAAATCTCAATATCTCGAAAATGGTGACTCTTTGATTAAGGTATTTTTTTTGGTCTCTTTTTTTCGATCTGATGGCCACTGTTATCCCGAGGGCTTTAACAGCTTCACGTAATGGGTAACGAGCACATGGGTGCCCAAGAGGGCACCAATCGGCTCGGTCAGTTGCTTTTTACCACCACTTCGGAAGGCGTTGGCGCTGGAGAAGAAGTGGCGCAAGAAACTCCAGCGACGCTCCTATCTGTGATAATTGGTGAAAACCGGCCTAAAATATGGCAGTATCGGGAATAATTGTGTTGTTTGCGACGACTTGTTGACGTGTCGAGTGGGGGATATTCGAGATAGGATTGTGTGTGACAGCACCCACAATCGGCGGGTTTAGGTGCGTGCCGGTAGAGTCAAATTATCGGCGGGAAGCCTTGCTTCAGGTACTGAGCTATGTTCGGGTGCTTAAGATATGTGTAGATTTTCATTACGCTAGAATCACGGCGCACCGGTGGCCTTGTGCATGAAGCGATTTTGGATTACCTGAAATAGGTGAATGTAACGCGGGGAGGCCTGCGTAAAGACGGGGCTTGCGTATGTCATTATGGATCGGATGCATGCTTTGTAAAGTATAGTTTTATTACGAAAATTTATTTAGTAACGCGTGCAAACGACCTAGGATGAACGCTGCCCGATTCTGTATGCGGTTGATATGCGGACTGAAGGTGAGTCTTTTATCTAATGTAACGCCTAAGTATATATGTGGACAGCAAATGTAATAGCTCTATGTTTGGGAGATGCGGCGTTTTGTTGCGTCCAAGGCTGCACTGTTGGTGAGATTAACTTCGATTCTCCATTTCTGAAACGATTACCCTAAGGCGCTGGCTGCAGATTTGAGACGTTTACAGATAGCATCTGTTTTGAATCCAACGTATCATCGGCGAAAAGGGCTAGCTCTACACCGCGAGTGCGCGGTATGCCGTTGGGTAGAGTGTGTAGAGAATGGGCCCTAGGACGGAGCCTTGTGGTACTCCGGCTAGAATGAGTGAACCTCGGAATGCGTTCCCTCGACGTGTAATTGGAAAGTTAAATTGCGGAGACAGTGTCGTATGATCAGTATGAGTCGATATGGCACACCGAGCTCATAAAGTTTGTATTTGAGTCCGTTGTGCCAGGCCTTGTCGAACGCTTTCGCCACGTCGAATAAAAGTGCCCCGGTTTGGTAACCTCAATGAATTTACAATGGATATGCTGCGTGATGCGGTGCACTTGATGGATGGAGTGTTGGGTGCAAAACTGCTTTTTTTTTAATTGCTCATTCATGGGTAGCCCTTGGGACAGCCTGAAGTGCTTGAGGTGGACGAGTATGAGCATTAAATACACCTTACCCACTTGTTTGAGTAGGTCAGTTGAATGCTTCGAAGGCTTGAGAATCCCTATGACGTCGGCTTCCTTTCATATGTTCGGAAAGGTGCCTTTGGACATGGCCGCGTTGTCGACGAGAGTAAATATACTCTCAGCTTCGGTGCATGTGACTTGAGTAACGGAATCGCGAGGTGGTTCCTTAGTCCTCCAATCGACCTCACTATCAACCATTTCAAGGTGAGCGGCAGGGTTTTAGGTGAGTATTGGAGTTCAAGATTGTCAACTAGACATTCGGCTTTCTCTTCATCTAAGAAGCTTTGTCTTCTTCAGCGGTTAATTTGGACGTGCAAAGGGAGGCATTGTTCGGGCAATGCTTCCTTTTAAGGATTTAGGAAGTCGACAGAAGGTAAAATGGGAAGGTTTAATGGTTATCCTACCGATCGTTCCTGTACTGGGCTATGCGTGATCGCACTTTATGCTGGTGCTACGTACCCTTGTACTTAGCAACTGCCGGTTTTTTTCGGTGGGATATAGGTTGTGGCCACGAGTTGCCGCATTCTTGCTCCTCATTAGGTCCTTTATGTCGTTGTGCAGAGTCCATTGGTCGGTACAGGTGCCCACGTTGGATGACCAACCTGCCTCGAGTAGTCCTCAATGACAGTCTGTATGTGCTTGTGAGAGCATGAACTGCGAGGTTAGTGTCGTTGACTGAAGAGATTTTTTTGGGCATAGCATCTAGATGCTGTGATGTGGCCTCCCTCAGGTTGTTCCTGAGTTTGTGCAAGTCGCCACGAGGTCGCTTCGCATTATTTGAACGTCACGTCTGCAAGGGAGGTAGACGGATGCAATTGTGATGGAGACGTGGCCAGTCATGGCTAGCTGACAGACTGAGGCTTAGTTAGAGGTTAGTCGACGGGTACGCAGTGTAAGAACTTTTTGGGCCGCTGCCGAGCCCACGGTGGTTGCGGCTTGCTTAAACGCCTAATTCCCCATACCATCTAGCAACCACCACCTACCATCAATCGCCAAAATGCTGATCCCCCAAGCCTCAAAGGACGGGAGATGGGGACAAGTGGCGTCTCTCGTGGGTATCCGTGATAATTATAAATCACGTCGCTACGGCGATGGTACTGTGATCGGCAGAAGTAGCAAGTGAGAGTTTAGCGGCGGAAGTTCAATTATTGTTGGCGATGTTATAATTCGTAATGTTGGGATCGCGAGTATGTTTAAGGAATACCTCTTGCACTAGGAGCACGACGGCTGGGGTATCGCGAAATTGAAGATTTCATTGCGTTCGTTATTTAAAGCGTTTGCGTTAAAAAAGGTGACGTTGAGGGATCGCGATCGTGAAATTGACTATTGCTGACACTAAATGTTGGTAGTAATATTGGTATTGTGGTGGCAATCCTGACTTCAACTGCTGTACAATAAAAATGTAGATATAATATAATAAATTTATAATGATAATATATAAAATGATTTTTATTTAAACATTTACAATATCGAATCTGTGATATCGAGTCAGTGTTAGGAAAATCAATAACTTTAAATCTATTATATATGTAATATTATTATTTATGTTAAATATAATATTCTATTTACATCATATATACATCTTAAATAGATATATAATATTTTCATTATATTTACCTACTTGGCTCGATGTTGGAGAGGGCAGGTTGAGTGAGCTTAACTGGACCGAGTGAAATATCAATTTCTGAGTCATATACAATTTTGGCAAGTGTATATACTCGTACACGGGCATAACAGGTTTTAGGATGCGGCATGTTATTTTTCTTGCTAAAATTATTTATTTTGAGAGGTAAATAAGTGTTACGGTTTTTATATTGATATTAAATAATTCATTTATTTTTCTATCTTTATTCCCTTAAAGTACATCCTAGTAGACCACTTTTAAATGTCGTTATAAAGTAAGCCTCTGTATTGGAATAAATTTTAAGAATTAAAGATTTTATTTTGAGATTATTAGCATATTTATTTTATAATATTCTGAAAATTTACTGTGGATATAAGGTATCCATTAGTTTTCTATGGTGCTTAATAAGTATAATTTGATTTTTGACTGTTTTTTACACAGTAACACAGTGTGAAAATATTTAAGGACTTCTGTGTGCTTAAATGTGTGCAAAAAAACTATCAAAGCATAGCAATGTGCAAATATGTGTTTAAACAAACTTAGTTTACAGTAGGTAAACAAACTTTTTTTTTCAACAATTTAACAACAATACAATAGGTCTACTTTAATAACATACCAATAAAATAGTACATAATGCTTATTATAAAACTGTTTGTGAAAAATTAACTAAAACTAAATAAGCTTTAAGCAAATGTATTCTCCTATACCATATTCTAATATACCATAAACATATGGCGTAAATAAGATTATCAAAAAAAATATTCAGATTTAGAATAATAATTTTGTTACAATATATATTTCATATTTTTTCTAATTTAAACAATAGAGAACGAGAAGAAAGGGATAGAAATCGCAGTCGTTTAGAAGGTAAGTACGTACAGGGTGACATAAAAGCCGTAAAAATGGCCGTTACAGACCCGAGTGATATACGGCTACAACCAAGGTACTAAGTGGCTGCTGGCCGAGCACTGTCACTCCACTTGGACCTAAAAGATAAGAAGGATTTAATCTACGATTCACGACCGGGGTAGGTCAAT
The DNA here is from genome assembly GCA_029286865.1 of Teinopalpus imperialis. NCBI lineage: Eukaryota > Metazoa > Arthropoda > Insecta > Lepidoptera > Papilionidae > Teinopalpus > Teinopalpus imperialis. Next base: position 10,992,842 of record JAGSMU010000003.1, read on the forward strand.
GGAAACTCGCCGAGTATGGCTATACGACAAATATAATTCATTATTATTTTATACCTTTTTGCCTCACTGTAATTGTTGATTGAAATATTGTTTAAGTCTTGATCAAATGGCCATAATAGTTAGGGTACCTGATTGCTGTGTTGCTGGTCTCGGGTATAACAAATTTTTTGACTTTAGGTCCGGATATGTTGTTTATATATACCGTGTACTGCATTTGAATATTTCACTGATCTTCTGATCTTTCGATTTGCATAACATCAGGCTAGGAACGGGGACAACGAGGAAGGACCTTTGTGTGTGCGAGATGTGTCGGTATGACATTGCGCTGTTCTCCATATCCTCCGTGCCCAAAGTATGGTCGGCGGCTATACTACAGACTACAATTGCAGCTGACTTCGTCGCTCTTTACCTCGAAAGGTAATTTCTCAAGTATAAAGTAAGTCAATATTTCGTAAGTATAAAGAAACAAGGATCTATCGATTTTATAATAATATTCTGGAGAGTTGACGCCTTAGCCTTTATTAAGGACAACAATAAAATATTAAGAAAAATAAGACATTTCATTGATTTTACACATAGACTATGATTTATATATACGAATTACTAATAATACTATAATATTACGCGTTTATTAGAGGAATTCTTGCATTATTTGAAACGTTATTATTAATGGAAATTGACTGTGCTTATATGTGTTGACGCAAACAGAGCCGTTCAAGTTGGAAATGTTTAAATTACTTTTTTATCTGATCAGTGTAGCAAATGTAAAACGCCTCGTGTTCAAAAACTTTATAAAGTTTTTTGTTGTAGTTATTCCGAAACTTTAAATTATTAAAAATGTTTGGTAATACGACATAGAATTGACATTAAAATCGGTTGCAGGTAGACCAGAAGTAGAATTTCACCAGAAGAAAAATTTGCTAAATTATAGCAATAGCTTTTCATTTAGATTATGGACCAATCCTATTTATTGAGGTTTGAGAGAATAATTAGGGCTGCGTGAAGTTATTTTGTCCATCCATTCCATCTAAACAAGGCCTCTTTTGTCTTTATGTTTGTAGTGAAAGATAGATAATAAAACATTGTTGTCATAACGTTTACGTCCTAGGCCTACAATTTGCTAAGTGCGGGCATCTGTTAGACACTATGCAACAGCGGCGTTTAAGGCAACAGTGGTACTTAAACAAACCAGTTTTCCTAAAAAAATATCCAAGTGTGACAGAAATACTGCCAATTTTTTTGTTGACGCGCGAATCGCATTTTAAAGTTAAAATACTTTTTTTTTATTTTAAGTGACTTAAATAAAACAAGAACTAAATGGTAGTCCAAATTTATCTTAATATATCACTGAAAACCATGTCTAAGTTGGTTCATCTTTTGTGATATATAGATTTAAAATTAAAAGTTGTTTTATCGCAAATTTCCTAGTATACTACGAAAAAGATAAAGGTTGTTTTACTGTGTTCATAGCATTAAAAGGAATAATGAAAATGAAAAACCCCGAGCGCGATAAAATCTGTTTGATACAATTCACAGTCAGCGCGAAGCTGTATCCTCTTGAGGAATTAACCGCTCCATTAGTTTTAATGTACTCAGCGTTCCTGCGGCACAAGTTATTATTTTTTCTATTTTGTGCTGAAAATGTATTGCAGTCTATCTGTTATGTTAACTGTAATTACAGATAACTAGTTTACCATAGGCATTTGCGCAAGACAGCAGCACAACGCATCTGTGTTTTGTATGGCATACCATCCGCAGGAATGACAAAGTATGTTCCCTGCATCTTCTTTGAAGATGAGTGTAGGCATTTATGTGTCGTCACGAGGCGATATCCAAAGGGAGAGTTGCCTTGGCAGTCAGCCTCGACGTCGTCAACGCCCTTAATTCCCTTCCCTGGTGTGTCATACATGAGGCTCTGGTTTACGGCGTACCTGAGGAACGTATTGAAGGCGTACCTCTCAAATAGAAGCATCTGTTACCCCGGTAGATACGGAAGCTTACAATAGAGGGCCGTAGTGCGCGGGGTTCCGCAGGGGTCAGTTTTAGGACCGCTCTTTTGGAACATCGGGTACGATGCGGTACTACGGACGGTGCTTCCACCGGGCGTAAACATGGTGTGTTACGTAGATGACACGCTAATACTGGAACAGGGGGACTCTTTCCCAAGGACCGCAAGGCTAGCCGAGTTCAGGGTTGCCATAATTATCGGCAAAATACGAAGACTCGGACTGCAAGTGGCACCGCAAAAGACCGGAGCGATGTGGTTTCACGGCCTGATACTGAAGGAGAAACCCCCCGATACATTTTTATGTGTCGGGGACGTAAGTATCCAAATTGGCGACCACCCTAAGTACCTGGGACTGGAGCTAGATAGCCGATGGAACTTCGTCGAGCACTTCGATCGTCTCGTCCCCGGATTCAAAAGGTAGCGGGTGCTATGCAACGATTGCTGCCGAATCTAGGAGGGCCGAGGGATAGAAGTCCGCCGTCTCTATGCAGGCGTGGTGCGCTCTGTCGCACTCTACGGATCTCCTGTATGGGCCGACATACTCTCGCGTAGACCGCACCGGGCGGCGAAGCTAAACGCTACGCAACGCACTATTGCGATAAGAGTCACTCGAGGATACAGGACGATTTCGTACGAGGCGGCCACACTCTTGGTGCGGTTCCCACCTCTTGACATCCTGGCGGATATGGACGCAGAGATCTTTCATAAGATCCGCATCCTCCGCCAAACCGATGATCCAGAAGAGACGGTCGAAGAGCTTCGGCGAAGAACCAGAAGGCGGGCACAGGGGCGCTGGCGAGAAAGGTTAATAGATCCTCGCAATACTCGTCAGCGCGCGGTTAGTGCAATTATGCCCAGCCTAACGGCTTGGCTGAAGAACAGTGGACGGGTGACCTACCATTTAACGCAGATACTCACCGGACATGGCTGCTTCGGGGAGTATCTGCACAGGATAGGCAGGGAGGAGTCGGCGCAACGCCATCATTATGGGGTAGCCGAGGATTCCGCGTAGCACACGCTCGAACATTGCCCTACTTGGGAGTCAGAGCGACGGATCCTCGTCCAAAACATCGGACAAGACCTAAGTAGCGTAGTAGCGGCGATGACGAGAAGCCGGGAAGCGTGGCACAGTGTCCTTTCCTTTTGCGACACAGTAATGCTCTCAAAGGAAGATGCTAAGCGAGCCAGGGAACGCGCAAATCCCGCTCGTTGGAGGAGCCGTAGAGGCAGACGAAGATAGCTGGCCCCTTATGGGCGCCGCGCTGGAGGGCATTGGTGCGTTCTTTTAGAGATCCCGCTGCGGATCAAGCGCTGAGGACGGAAGGCGATGTGGTTTTAGTGGGTATTCCGGCAGCGCGCCGGCGAGTCCCACATACCCGCCCGTTACGTGGCGGGATGCGTAAATGCATTTCCCATCATAAAAAAAAAAAGGCATTTATGTGTCGTAGTTAGCACTTATCATCAGGTGAACGGCGTGCTTGTCTCTTTACTTAGTTCATTATCGGTATGTAACATATACGTTTTTTCTAATTTAAGGAATAAATAACCAATAAAATTGCTGTATTATGTTGCCTATTTACCACGTATTCAACATTGAACAAAAAAAACGCAAGTAAACCGGCATGTCTTACAAATCAATAAAAAAAGCACTCAAGAGATATGTAATCCGCAATGTGCATTGCAGTCGAACGGCGGACCATGCTCCAATATCTTAGAAGCCTATATCAGCCTATACTCAGCAGTGAGATATATACAATATAGTTGTTACTTTACTTTTTATGTATTTGCTGGAACACCAAATCAAAAGGAATCAAATAAATAAAAAAAATTCAGGGACATACTGCCGACTCAGCACTAAAACACGGTTAAGTTACATAATTCAGTTTAAGTTATATTTCAGTTATCATAGGCAACATTCAATCTTTTTTAGAGTTATATCCATAGTGTACCTGCATGGCGGATTGTTTCACTCTAAAGTGTAGGTTTGTACGTAGGACTTAAACAGGCTGCTACTTAAGGTTATTACTCTTAATCCATTTATTAACTTCAAATAAGGAAGGATCCGTATCTCAATGTATGTAACATTGTTGAATAGTCATACACAGTATTACTTATTAAATCGTGCTGTAGACAGAAATCGTTTGTTTTATTAAAAAAAAACATTCTGTTTATTTTGATTTTGGAATTGTAATGAAGTATATCATGTCCTATATCTGTTGCATAGATTTCGTTATATATGTAATTAATAACCATTTTAATCTCTTTTGGAATTTCTCTTATGGACTAGATTAATTTAATAAGAATCAAGTAGAAAAACAAGTTAGCGGAAAATTCTATAATTTTTATGTTATTTCAACTGAAGTGATCTTGAAATAACATAAATGTGAAATTTTGCTACTAAAATAAAACAATAAGTATCACAAAACGAGTTAAATGTTCGAGATTTTAGAGGGAGTTAAAATAAAAAGCTTATATCAAATTTATTTTGAATCAATTTATGCTAAAGCCAATTTATCTTTTATACCGATGTTTGTTTGTTAAGTAGCGTAAATTCCGTTGATGATAAAGCTCTAAGCCTCTTTTAATGCTCGTAATTTCGTGGATATTGTGTATTGCAAATTGTAAATTATTGCGCCCGAAAATAATAATAACGCTCCAATATTATTTGCTGTAAATACTTATTATTTTCGCGCAGGTTATTATTTTGCATTTTTTTTATTACATTAACAGTTACAAACGAGCTCACAGTTCAACTGATGTTAAGTGATTCCTGCGGCCCATAATATCTAAAGTCATCCTTGACAAGGAATCGTAATGCAGACGCGTTCTCACCATTGAGGACTGAGATGGAATTACTTGTTTACTATAATGAAGGTCTCCGGATCCATACACTCACCAGACGAAACACAGCAGCATTATATTGATATTTAACGCTGGTATTCTCTGAGGCCGTAGTCCTACCCAGTTCGAGATGGCCCATGCATTCTGCAACTAGAAACAAACTGCATTGTAGCTCTATCCACTGTTAAAATAGTGATTTACCACCCGCACTTGTGGGAAATATAGTTATGTTTCATGCTATTAGTAAGTCATAGTAACATATAAAAACAATTTGTAGACATCTGAAGTTCCTCAAACCGCAATCGGCCCCCTTACGAACTATGTTTTCCCCATCAATACTGTCTCTAGAGTGAAGCAGTGGGATTTTATTATATAAATGTTGTCACATTATTTTACTGTATGTTAAATAGCTTCTCATTAATACCAAAGTCATTATATCATAACAATATATAAAGTATATTTCAATTAATGTAAGTTACTATGAAAAAAAATAAGGATCGCACTTGGCTTCAGTCATGATTGATGTAGTTTTATTAACTTGCATCATAGTTGCCGCAGTATGGAACTTTGTTCCTAAATGTAATGAGTTTATGTGACGTTCATAGTTTAGTATGAACTCAAAAGAATTCAGATGCAGTGTTTTAGACACGGTGCATATAAGGATGTAAATCAATCATTTGTAATGCACACTTATTGGTTCACGGCTTAGAATAATACCCAAGACACTGTAGCACGAATAAGGTGGATCAACTAGGGCAGGACTACGCTTTCACAGTATTATACCACTGTGAAAGCGTAGCGCTTCACTGAGCCTTAGTGAAAGACAAAAGGGCAAATGGTTTACCTGAAATTATATGATCCCAGCAGCCCATGACTCTTTTGACGTGAAATCTTTAGAAGGATATCCTGCTTTTCGGCGGGAAGACAGTGCTATGTTGGATTTCTACCTACAAAAACCCACTCAGAGGTCACCCACAATGCTTTGGGATCTCCTCTAAGCCTGGGACAACAGGGTTGAGCTCGTGACTCATGTCCATCATAGTCGCCATAATAGAACGTGGATGAACCAATAGACGATCGATGTTAAGTTTCACAGAGCGTATCCTATTGGCTTAGAACACGGTCTGTGAAACTTAACACCGTAGGGTCGAACCCACCATTCTTCTTATTGTCGTTAGCCATTTCCTAGTATAATAAATAAAATTTTGTTACAATGGTTAACAGGATGTTAATAATGCTACGGAACATTGCTATTACATTATATTTTTTTCAAATTACTCCCTAATACTAAGTTCAGCTATTCTGTTACCAATTTTCATTTTCATCTACCATAAGAATCATATTATCTTAGATTTGCTTAGATTAACTTAGATTGCTAATACCTGCATTATTCTGTGAAAACAAGATCCGCCCTGAGTAGACCCCGCTCAAGATAGTTTTTAGATCAAGGATAATACTTGTGTTAGCTGCAGATTGGCTCAATTGTTAATCAAAATAACATATTAATGACGTTAAAATAAGTGCATATGGAATTAAACAGTCTCTCTGTCTTTCTTGTCTTTAAAAGATCAGACGAATATTTTTTATATTATACCATATTATGTTTTTAATTTAATTATTATTGATGCAATATAAAAATAATAATAAAATATTTCTTATTATTGTAGTTGTCATTTTAATAATACTTATACGATATAAATACATGTTGGGCATAACCCTCTACTGCTCATAATTAATAGTCCGTCACGCATTTTCAAAATGGCGGACTTAACATGTGCTCAATATATTTTTTGGTTTATTTTGCATATGTACAGTTTTCGTTAAAATGCAAAAGTAGGCATTAAATATCTGGTTTATTTGCTTAATTCTTATTCAGATAGTATAATGATAGTACAAATACCGAGTTTCGTTTAGTGATGATGATATGCAGATATTGGTCCAACTAATATTTAAATTGATGATATCGAAATCCATTTACAAGTATTTCAAGTGGTCTTAATTCAGCTCAATATGTTTACTGTTTAGTTACCTTAATAATATCTTAATGTTTTATATTATTATAAGGATTTGGGACCCATAAGTTCAACTAAATTTCAAATTTCATTAAGTAGTATTGTAATGCGACAGATTGACGGAATAACAGACAGATAAAAACACAAATATGTATTTCCAAACATTGTTGCATAAATCGAATCTATATTGCATGGCGAGTAGTAGTTAGTGTCTGGTTATTACATCGCGGTCTATCTCCGCTTCGATTCTCAATGCATCAATCATTCATCAAGATCTTCGGGTCTGGGTGTATTATGTTCATTCTGTCTCCGAACTACCATCTTATCCTTCCGATCTTTTTGCATACATTAGAATTGGGAATAGGACAACGAGTGGTTGCTGTGTGCTCTATTTGCGCGAATGCTTACGGCTCTAAAAGAAAACCTACGTAGTTGGTGTCATCTTGTAATTTCGAGAAGATATAGCAGTAGTTGAATTTAACCAGTAGGGCATAACCGATAGTAAAATATACACATAAATTAAAAAATATACAATATTTGTACCGTAATACTCTGTATGAATATTATAGAGTAAAAGAAAGTAAACTAAATTGACCGGTGTATAAGGAAAGCGAATAGCATCTGAGACTATCGTTGATAGTCTTACAAGATTTACTACAATTTAGAAAGTTCCGAGGCTTGTAGTACGGTCTGTCCATCCGTGCACAAGCGCACCGGAGATGGTCCATTCATCCTACAAAAGACCTCTGTGCTCGAACCTCGAATCGATTACTCAAGTTCCAACGTCCCAAATCACTTTGTGGGCCATTTCCGGCAGTGCTCACTTTTACAGACATCGAATTAATGTACCAGTGGTGCAAAGGCGTATGAATATTATAAAAATAAAATTTTTCATTTTTGATGTCATTCGTGGTAACAATCGTGGAACATCGTCATACATTGCACAAAATGTTAGAGGGTGATTTTTTCAGTTAGTGTTACGGCAACGTGGGACAACACCATATGCTATCTTACCCGGGTTCAAGGCCCTATCCTGATTGCTGAAGTCCCTTTTAAAGTTGCCTTATACGGCAGTAAGGGGGTTGGATTATTCCTTTTTTTAAGCCTGGGCCTACAGGGCTACAGTAGTTTAGTAAATTAATCTGTATTTGAAATAACAAGATCGTCTTTGTTTGTTTTTATTATTTTTATCAGCAGTTATCTTTAATGAGCTACGTAACGAATACGCGTCTAAAGTTGAATTGGATACAAATTTAAAATATCCAATTTTTTTGTTTAAAGTTTCACATTTTATTTTTATTTACATTATTTTGTAGTTAATTAACTCCTCATCACATAGAAAATGTTATTGTCTGAAAGCCTATTTATGTATTTTTTCAAACGGTATATATTTATGGTATATATTTAAATTAAATTATGTATAAAAATAATATTGACAAAAGAAAATTGTTAAACCTTTGAGAATCAGACATACTTTTGTGGGAAAATGCCGTAGTAACACGGTAGGGCCACAGGAATGTTTTCACACATATTTTCGGCAACACTTACACTTGCTTATTGACATCCCTACATCGGGGGAGAAATCCCCATTTCATGTCTATCTTCAGGCATGGCGCCATGGAACATTAGACGCACCTTCCTCTTTCTCCACACAGCGTGATTAACCATCTGAGAATAGAGGTGCGCAACTCACGGGCCATGGCCATTGTAAGCACCAGACTTACCAACTCCCAGCGGTGTATCTAGTCTATGGCTTCGTCGCCAACCATAATTGAGCCGTGGAAGAAAGTATAAGCAGCTAAGCGTAAGCGTGGCACTCCTCTTCCCCCGCTATTCGATTGCGGTTGTGGTGGACTGGGAAAACAGAGCCTCGCAACACCGTTATTCCCGCCCCATGCAGTGCACTTGCGTGTTTAGCTCACCACACCGGCTTTCTCGGAACGGCCTAATTCTATAGTCCAGCAATGTTGGGTCTCCAACTCCAGTCCTCTCAGTGTACTCTTTCCTTTACGGTGGGCGATCACGCTATCGTTACTGAATGGAATTCCTTATTCCTTCCCAGTCTGCGGGAGTCATATCGTGTGTAAATATCGACAAACATAGAAATGTTAGATTTTCCTCTGGAACATTTTCCCGGGATGGCGGCGTACAAGACATTTTTAATAATATGAGATGTGACAAAAGGGTACATATTCTCCTGCCAATATGTGATCTCTGCGACACATATTCATCCTCGATAAGAAATCGAATGTAGATGTGATTTTAGAGAACTTATATGGAATAACTCACCACAAATATTAACTTTCCTAGACAAAACACAGATGCGCTAAACTGCTATTTTACGCTTTTGTGTGAACTATGTGTTCTAATTGTATTCTTATATGTCATGTTCGCAGCGCAAATTAAGCTTTTTGTTATGACTCTTTGGCTGATTGAAACAAGATGTTAATATTTTTAATAGAGGATGTCAAGTTCATAACATATATTATATTGTATTTGCAATCATGTAAATGTTATATGCACGTCCCCTTAATCGACATCACCTAATTTATTTCAATGAGATTCCTATGCGATGATAATCGAAACTTTCGGATGTAATGGCAGCAAAGAACCATCATAATGTCAGACAGGTCATAAGTTCTGTCACAAACACTTCACTAATTAAATTGTACAACTTTTGATGTTCATATAAATATATACATGAAAACTAAGGTAGTTAAAAGTAAATTAAAATGATATTAAAGTTATTCAAAAGGCTCGTCAAAATTTTGGATAAAGGCCCTCAACCTCCGAACTGATTCAAATCTTAATCAACACAAAAATCTTATATATGGTAAAAATACTCGGAACTATCGATTAGTTGGACTACCTACCTACCTGTACTCGTAACTAATTTACTTAGGCACATTTATATTAATAACTATGTGTGTTTTTTTTATATCAACAATATATTTGCATATGATTCTTTGCAAAATAAATGACGATATCACGCCTACGAGTATTGATAACAATATTACTGTCTATCTTAGATCTGTTACAAAATATTTAAGTTTTGCTTTGTGTAAAATAAATATAAAGTAAATCTTTTAATTATTGTTAGGGAGAAGGAGAAGAAAAGAAAGTAAATAGAAAAGAAAGAAAAGACTGAACAGACAAAAAAATATTGTAGCCACTAATTTAGTAAAATTATTAGTAAGCACACTACTAGATGTTTATTCAGAGGTTTTATGTTATATATGCAGAGGTTATATTATATACATTATATTTAAGAATATTCCTGTTAAATATGACATTTTCGTGATCTTTTTATTGATATATAATAAAATAGGCGAAATTTTGTTGCCTAGTAGCGTTGCATAAAGGTCTATGGACTTGACACCTTATGGAAGGACGAGAAGTATGAGTAACATATACATAGTTAATTCATAAGGTTTTATATGAAAATAATTAATGATTTAATCCTATCACCAAGTATTAATAGTTATAGCCTTTTATGGAAAACTGAATATTTGATAGTTTTTAAGGTTCGTTATTTGAGGTCCGATATGCATTTAATAACGTGGATATTTCGCCATCTTTTAGAGGCTAAAGTTTTTCAAGTTTTTCTTACTATATCCATCTCGATTCATCACTATCGATCGAAAAGGAAAATTTTTATTTATTTTTTCCGCCGATGTCAAAAGCCAAATGAAAACATGGAAAATATATTTAGATAAAGTCTAATCCAACTTTAAATAAATACCAACTTTTATAACTTTCCCCATTTCGTTGACCTAGGCTCGTATTATATTAGAGAATGTTTAAAAACTCTGTACTTAAAGCGGCAGCTATGGACGTAAATTTAGCGCTCATATGAAACGTGCCACCGAAATTCTCAAAGGATTTCGCATGGCATTCTATTTAAACTTAAAATGCATGATAAAACAAGTTTAAGGCAACGATTATATGAAAAATTATCGATGTACACAAATGCTTACTAACAGAATTTTATAATTATATTCGGTAGAAATAGTATGCAAGAAAATTAAAATCAAAGCCTATACACGTCCTGTACGTCTTTAAAATATGTTTCTTTTATCAATCGCAGACATTCTGGTTGCCTCGCCATGTATGGCTTCATCACCATGTATGTGGTATATCATCATTAAACAATTTATAACTTCGTATGAAGCCCTAGGTCGCCCGCACCCTAAGCCGAACTAACAACCCACTAACAACCCTGCTGGGTTGTTAGTTCTACGAAGCAATACTAGTTAATAAAATGTAAATTTTTCAATTATTTATTGTGTTGGAAACGTAATTGTTTTGCGTCGTAGAATTACGCCCTAGTCAAAAACTAGTTCTATCAAGAATATGGTGGTTCGATCGGGATAGGACCAGCCTCTCCGGAATATCAGAGTAAAATATATTACTTTAGCACTACGTTTCTAAAGCTAGTGTTTCATCTGGTATAAGAAAAAAACCGGACGTTTTATTTTCAGGCAGGCAATTCAACTTAGTCTTTAGGGTTGACAATGAATCTTCATTATGATTCCTTTTTGCGGATAAGTGTTTGGTGACAAGGACTGCAGGAATCACTTATCATCAAGTAAACTGCTCGTTTGTCACCCTTAAGGTAATAAGAAAGTGGATGGAGGCCTATTTATGTCTATCAGCTCTGCTACTTTCAGTTCACGTAATATACAACATACGAGTATTTATGACAACGATTACCATTGTTAAAGACGCTTATTTTCCCAGAAATGTATTTTTAAAAGTTAAATTCTCAAACATTAAGTTAAAAGCAGAGTTGAAACTTCATCAAAGCACGGAAGACTACTCTTGCCGTGCGATCCCCCGACAATGTAATTACTCTGATGACTCATGTGCTGTAATGACTGTTGTACTTTAAGTTAAAAGTTATATAGCGGTAGTATTTATATATATATATTTATATATAAATACGATTTGTAAATATATTATATAAAAACAATATAAACACTTAACTTGAAAATTACTAAATTTTTTTATGAGAGTAACAAACAAGAACACTCACCTGATGGTAAGTGATTCCTGCGGCCCCTGACATCTACATTCATCCTTGACAAGGTATTATAATACAGATGCATTGTCACCATTGAGGTCTGAGATGGCAACACAGCATTATGCTGCTATTTCTCGCTGGTATTCTGTGAGGGCGTAGTTCTACCCCAATCAAGCTGACCCATTCATTCTGCAGCTAGAAACAAATTGCAGTGTAGCTGTACCACTGGCACTGGCAGTGTCAAATGGCAGTAGAAATCTATACAAAAAAAATATTACGAAAATTATGTGATATATACATTTATCAAGCAAAAAATATTATTAAACATTATTACAATAATTTAAAATATTATATATTGTAGACTTTAGCAAAAGCACCTACATTTCCATCGGGCGATATTACACCTGCCATTTAGTATTATAATTTAATTTGCAGCACAAAGGCTTCTCTCTCTGCCCGTACAAAGTGTAGCTAGTTGAAACACGCGTGTCTCAAATATTAATTTCATTAATTATGAACATTATTGTGTACATACATTCAAAGTCTTAGATATTAGTCATTTAATAATAGATACTACTATTATTGATGACTAAAAATATATTATATTCATGCTAAAGAGGAATAAATTCTAACAGGAGTATATTTTTTATTTATTTAAGTAAGATGTTAAAGATTCTCATAGTTGATTTGATAGTAATCTTTTGCAACACATATACACTTTAAACCATTCTCGATTACCAAGATGCTCAAGATGCTGCTTAATTCGCCAGTCGGAACACACTTATTCAATGTTGGTATGATACGTCTAGAAAAAATATAATAATTAATATTTTTACATTTTATAATATAATAATATTATGGTATACATTACTATTAACTGTGTACATAACGGTAAACAATGTTTCCATACCAGTTATACCAGTACAACTGCTAACTTGACAAAGGTTGACTTTTTGTTTACAACGAGGAAACAGGAGATTCTTCTGATAGCTAGGAACCTGGAAACTTAGGTGGCATTCAGATAGAAATGTGATCCCAGCAAACCGACATGCTCAGTGTTTGAGCGCTTTAGTATAAGTAAGAGAACCAAACTCTAACCAGCTCACAGACCCCTCAGTTCCGTGTGCCGTGTGTCCGATGAAGCTGTAACAGCCGCATAGGCTAACAGCATCAACATCAACAGAATCTAGGAACGAGAAAACTGGAAGAATTTTGAAATAAAACTTTGCCTTTTCAATATACTTCTCTGTATTGCTTTGCTTTCGTTTCATATTCGTTTCATATATGTTTAAGATGACATGAGTGAGTTTTTAAAATGTTTTATGTCTTGGTTATACATGATAATATAGAATATTAATGCTGGTTTAATTCCTCAAGTAGTACAGTGGTACCTTTCTATGTAATTATGGTGGTCAACGTAACTTTTTATTTATTACGCCCCTTAATAACCTGCAACGATTTTCTTCTTTTTTTGTGTGTTAGTTTCGCGAGCAGGAGGCCCACTGAGTAGGGAGACAACGACAATGCTGCGAAGCTGGCGCGAAGACTGCTGCTGCACCACCGTTGCACTCCAACCCCTGTGGACGACGAACGTCGACGACAACAGAGAGAGGTGATAGTACGATCCGAGAGACCATCATAAGGAGATACGAAACCTCGACTCGGATCGCTATCTGAAGGGAGGAATCCTGCAACGAGAAGTCTGAAAATTTGCTTAGGCCGCTATTTAGATAAATCACCTCAATCCCTTGCGGCACATAATATTACGAAAAATAATATTCTTCCCCGGAAAAGGAATCGTCGCACCATTGAAAGACTGACGATCTAGTATCTGTCAAGACTTAGGAGCTTCATTTTGTAGGTTATATAGGGGTGACGGACGAGTACACATTACTTCTGATGGTAAATGATTACTGAGGCCCGTCAGGCTCACGTTTATTTTAGATAATGATGCAAACTCGTTGTCACCGGCCACAAATGGCGATGTCTCCAGGTATGGTCTTAGACTCCTTTTAATAGCCAAATGATAGACATCAATAATTAGTTCGTTTATTACGCTGGAGTTCTGAGTGAGAGTGGTCGTTATGTGATCCGAGCCAACATATTTGAGGTATCCTTAGTTTATAGGCATGCATTTCGAAATCGACGGTATCTATCTAGCGTGCCGACGTCCTTTGCGAAAACACAGAGGCATTCAACCGTCATCTCGTTCAATAGTCCGGTTTACAGGGTTTGCAATAAGATGAAAGAAAAGTTCAAATGCAGTATCAAAGACACGGGACCTACACATAGCACAACCATTTCTTTTGTTTTTAAATATAAAATATAGTATTCTATACTGTTCATCGCCTGTGATATACTGTGTGATCGATCTCGCGGCGGTGCAGCCTACTCTATCAAGTACACGTATTCGTTTGTCTTGGTTGCTACAAAATTTTGATAATGTTTAAATAAGCTGTTGCATTATGGATTTATAAATGGAATATTTTTGGACTGCTAGGAATATTGTGTAGATTATGAAAAAAGGTACGAGTATATTCTTACTAGTGCGAGGACGGTTGTTTTTAACTCACGCTCGTATTAAAAGCATAACGCAATCGTAATCCAACATGGATTAGCTTTAGACACTTTTTAACGATTAAAGAAAACTATTATACCGACGTCGACCTCTACTAAGTAGAATACAAATATCTTTGAGAAGTTTATTTCCATTTAATTTAGAAATGTTGGTTATCTCAAGATGTTTTTCTTCAGGGAAGAGCAGGCGGTGGGTTAGCACTTTTTAATTTTTTTATTAAAAAAAAATGGTATTTGCAATATTTTTACAATACTAACATTCCGGTTAACCACTCCATCTAAGCTCACCCTTGTGCTAGAGGACGGTACGCGACAATAGTCGAATGGCGGATTATACTTCGACATGGCACAAGCAATAATTTCGTTAATGAGGATGTCAAATTCAGGTTGCCAGTGTTCAATAAATTTAAAAGCAAATGGCTAACACGCCTTTCAACACACTAAAATGTAATTGACAATTAATTCATAACAATACTAACTGCCCTGATTTAGTTACAAACCGCAATAAATCAAAGATTAATAATACGTTTATATGCATTAATTATTATTGAATTGCATCATTACTGTTGCTCGGAGCTGCATTGTTTATTAAAATCAACATAGCTCTGGCAATTTGGAATGTAAATTGATTTTCTGTGTTTGACTTGTAAACAAACCGAATGCGACTGTTCATTAATTTATTCAAGCACCTTTGTAAGTGTAAGCGATCTTAATACACTCGGGAGCAACCAAATCGTCTCAAACAATAACCACGCATATACATATATACGTTTTTTTTTAAGATACATTACTCATTTGTTAGTCATTTATGATTTAAAAACTTCATGCTTCATCTTTAAATTGGTATCATAATTGTCAACATTTATTCAGTACTTTTTACAATAATATGGTTCGAAAAATAATGACAATGAGAATTTAGGAATATAATTTGTTGGTTGGTTATTTCAAAAATAAATTATTTTATTTTATTTTTAAAATAACCAAGCATATAATTTTTTCTGTCTACTTTTTTATCTTTGGTTTATACTTCAATCACTGGTTTCTAATAATATTTTACTTTGTACTTTGAATAACGAATAAAAAAATAGATGTTGTACAGAAAATATTTTCAGAAAATAACACAAAGATTTTATGGTTAGTCCAGCATATCTACATTATTTAGAATGTGTTACTTAAGCAACAGATTGTGGAAAATACAAAGTTTTAGCTTATAAATCACACCCTTTTACTGTGTAGGAACAATTGGCAATGTTTGGGTCAGAGTTTAAACTTGTGGTATGTCATTCACAAAGTGTAAAGTATAATTTTTGTTTTACGAGTAGATAAAATATAATAACTAAACATAAAAACTTATTATAGTTTAGTAGATTAGGATTAAACAATTGTATAAATTGTATTGTATAATTGTTTCTATCACTATCAATAGATAGCAATAACACAGCAAAGAACAGCTAAAAATAACATTCTCAGTGCTTATAACCTTTGAGATATACGAATGTATAATTTAGTATTAAAACATCCAAATCGAGTATATTCAATATAGTATATCTTTTGTCATTATGTACCCCACCTTATAGATTCCACTGGTGGGCCTAGCCTTCTATCTAGAGAGGGTATTAAAGTAGTATCATAGTCCTCAACGATACGGTTCAACTATTGTTTGTTGAACTTCATATATTTCGTTATATAAGAAGGCGATTTATTTTATTTTAAAATAACCAAGCATATAATTTTTCTGTCTACTTTTTATCTTTGGTTTATTGCTACTTGTTTGAAACTTCATAAGTAAAAAACTTCAATCACTGGTTTCTAATAATATTTTACTTTGTACTTTGAATAACGAATAAAAAAATAGATGTTGTACAGAAAATATTTTCAGAAAATAACACAAAGATTTTATGGTTAGTCCAGCATATCTACATTATTTAGAATGTGTTACTTAAGCAACAGATTGTGGAAAATACAAAGTTTTAGCTTATAAATCACACCCTTTTACTGTGTAGGAACAATTGGCAATGTTTGGGTCAGAGTTTAAACTTGTGGTATGTCATTCACAAAGTGTAAAGTATAATTTTTGTTTTACGAGTAGATAAAATATAATAACTAAACATAAAAACTTATTATAGTTTAGTAGATTAGGATTAAACAATTGTATAAATTGTATTGTATAATTGTTTCTATCACTATCAATAGATAGCAATAACACAGCAAAGAACAGCTAAAAATAACATTCTCAGTGCTTATAACCTTTGAGATATACGAATGTATAATTTAGTATTAAAACATCCAAATCGAGTATATTCAATATAGTATATCTTTTGTCATTATGTACCCCACCTTATAGATTCCACTGGTGGGCCTAGCCTTCTATCTAGAGAGGGTATTAAAGTAGTATCATAGTCCTCAACGATACGGTTCAACTATTGTTTGTTGAACTTCATATATTTCGTTATATAAGAAGGCGATTTATTTTATTTTATTTTATTTTAAAATAACCAAGCATATAATTTTTCTGTCTACTTTTTATCTTTGGTTTATTGCTACTTGTTTGAAACTTCATAAGTAAAAAACTTCAATCACTGGTTTCTAATAATATTTTACTTTGTACTTTTGAATAACGAATAAAAAAATAGATGTTGTACAGAAAATATTTTCAGAAAATAACACAAAGATTTTATGGTTAGTCCAGCATATCTACATTATTTAGAATGTGTTACTTAAGCAACAGATTGTGGAAAATACAAAGTTTTAGCTTATAAATCACACCCTTTTACTGTGTAGGAACAATTGGCAATGTTTGGGTCAGAGTATAAACTTGTGTTATGTCATTCACGAAGTGTAAAGTATAATTTTTGTTTTACGAGTAGATAAAATATAATAACTAAACATAAAAACTTATTATAGTTTAGTAGATTAGGATTAAACAATTGTATAAATTGTATTGTATAATTGTTTCTATCACTATCAATAGATAGCAATAACACAGCAAAGAACAGCTAAAAATAACATTCTCAGTGCTTATAACCTTTGAGATATACGAATGTATAATTTAGTATTAAAACATCCAAATCGAGTATATTCAATATAGTATATCTTTTGTCATTATGTACCCCACCTTATAGATTCCACTGGTGGGCCTAGCCTTCTATCTAGAGAGGGTATTAAAGTAATATCATAGTCCTCAACGATACGGTTCAACTATTGTTTGTTGAACTTCATATATTTCGTTATATAAGAAGGCGATTTATTTTATTTTTAGGTCATGTTGGTGTTATGGTTTATTCACGATGTTTTCTTCAACGTCGAGTACGTAATAAATTAGTATTTAAAATTATTGTGATTAACAGAAAAAAATAAGCTAGACCACGATTCCAGAAATGTCATAACCCGATGGATTTAATAATTTCGTAGATGTGATAAAATCTAGCCATTTTCAAACTACAAATTAAATTCAAGACAATATCAATGCATCAAATGCTACTTAAAACATTTATTTATATATTTATTATTTATTCCATACCCGAAAACTAATAGTTTGTTTTGCTATTTGCAAGCGATCTACAAATATTTATTTATTTGTTTCTATATTATTTATATTTAATTACATAAATATTTTTAATTACATTTACAAACATGTTTTTCATGTATACATTCTTTTTTACCTTTGAAAACTTTGTGATGTTGTGTCTGATAAAGATTAAATGTTTTGATATTCTTTGATCCTAATCCTCGGCAATCGTTGAAGGAACGACCTCAGCTACAATTTATATTGTTTAGCTGCAGATGCTTACACCCCTCGTTAACGTAGGGCTTATTATTTCCAGAGGTTGTAATGATTGGAATTATTATCTACTTTATTTTATTCTTATCGATATATATAATGTTTATTCGCTATTATTATATAATTTTTGTTTTTAAAATTGTTTGTTTTATAATAATTAAGCATAACCTGAATTTTTACAACAACAGCATCAACATATCAAGACCTGCTACGACTAGCATCTAAGGTGAACTCCAGTAGCAAATAAACTAATTACACCGAATTCTCCAAATTAAAACAACTGATGTAATACTTTATTTACTGTCTACTACGAACGAGGAGAGAAAAAGAAATGAAATGCTTTCGTTAACAAGCACATCTCGTTTGTAATTCTCTGCCTTTAAAAGCGGCAAACGGTCTTTGTATTGTTATTTATGTTTTCTTTCTGACAATAGCTTAATTTTCTAAGCAAACTGTAGAATTTACTTAGACCGGAGAAGTGCTAAACAGCAAATTTACCCTTGGACTATCTAACAATATGTTGACATTTTGCCTAGATAGATAGGTAGGTTGTATTAACGTTAAAGGAACAAGATTTTAGATGTATACTGTACATACAAAACTTTCAGATTAAATATTTATAACTTTATTACATATTTAAGTTAACCAAAGTTTACCAATAAAACTGATACTGTTGGAAGATATCCGACACTTAGAACATTTGGTCACAATCACGCTTGGAATATTGTGAATAGGGACACCACGCGGGTGCTATAATAGTATTAGTGTAGAACCCTTTGGGTTCCTGAAAGTCGGATGTATTTTTCGCTATCAGCCGGTTGACAGAGTCTAATCCTAAACCCTAGCTAGAAGTAAAAGTTGGTTTATTCTTTCATACACCTTTTCCTTTCCGAAAGTTCTTTGTCTTTTGTTAAATTGGGTATAATACGAGTGTAAAGAAAAGTAGGTAAACTACATTTCTTTACACTCGTAATTTTAATAATTTGGTAAACTCTCTAGTTGATACATTATGATTATAAATATGATGTAAATAGAACCAATTAGGCATTCATTTTTATAGTATCTATAACTAGCATAGGATGTCGGACTTATTTTTATAATTTGGGGCAGTAAAATAATCATAGGTAATTTATTTATATGTCTGCCTCACTAAAATCATAGGTACATTTTCTTTGTCTTGATTGTAATTTTACTAGTAAGCCAAGAACTGATCACGGTGCACGTAAATGGCTACTTTAATTCAAGAACCCGGGGGATAAGTGGCTCGATGGATTGAGCAACTGCAAGAATACGAATTTACAATTAAGCATCGCAAGGGCCGATCTCATGGAAACACAGATGACGTATTCAGAAGGGCGTATCATGTCGACTTATTGCATGAGAAGCACATCAAATTATCGACATCAAGCCCATTTGGATTGGGTGGAATAAAATCAGGGGGATATTACTGTAGCCCTAGAGTAGGGGTGCCCGTACATAATAAGGAAGAACTTTTATCCTAACTCTTTCAAGAAATGTAACGAATAAGGGGAACACACAAAACACGGACTATGCATTACCACCCACAGTCCGATGAAATGGTGGATCGGTTCTATCAAACTTTGGAAACCTCTGGTTAAGCCTAGCCTTAGCATAGTTACAAAGGACGTAGTAGGGACAAGTATATTCCATTATTTCTATTTTCTTATCAATTTGTGTTTCATGAGAGCTCAAATGTAATACCTGTTTCTGGCCTCGCAATTTACGCTAGTCACCTTAACTGGTTAGCTTCCAGATCCACCAGAGCATATAACAGAATAAGCCACAGAATTACGGGGAAAAACTGCATGAAAAAATCCACGAACATGTTAGAATATAAAGAAGAAGGAAGCTTCGATAGTAAGGCTTTATGCCAAACCCGATCGAAGGCCTTCGCTATGTCCAAACTAACGCCTAGTGCCTCACCCCTACTCTCAACCGCCTGCGCCCAACAGTGAGTGAGCTGATCGGCCTTTGCGGAAGCCATATTGGCGGTCGCTGATCAGCTGGTGCTCTTCCAGGTAGCCCATGAGCTGGCGGTAGATTATGGATTCCATAATTTTGGAGAGTAAGGAGGTGATAGCGATAGGCCTGTAGTTGGACGGATCTGAGCGATCGCCTTTTTTAGGATCGGGTGTACTAGAGCTGTCTTCCATGAATGTGAGACAACGCCGAGGACATAAGAGTGTCTGAATAAGCGCGTTAAAACCGGTGCCAGCTCTGGAGCACACACCTTCAGCACAATAGGAGATATTCCATCGGGCCCACTCGACTTGTTGACATCCAGGGAGAATAGTGCTTTCCGCACAGCACACTGTGTGAAGCGGACGTCCGCCATTGTGGTTTAACACCTCGGGATGGTAGGAGGAGTGTTCCCCTGTCGTCAAGAGTCGAGTTTTCCGTAAAGATAGAGCCAAGAAGATCGGCTTTCTCCCTTGCGGAATAGGCCAATGAACCATCATCCCCGCGCAAAGGTGGAAGTGTCGACCGACAGAAATTACCCTGGACAGCCTTGGCAAGAGACCAGAACGCACGAGAGCCAGACGGCAGGCGTGCCAGTCTCTCGCCAATTCTCTCAACGCAATTCGATTTCGCCAATGCAATTTGCCTCTTAAAGAACCTGGAAGCAGAGTTGTACTTCTTCTTGAGTGAGTCAGAGTTTACATCCTTAGCGGCCTTTGCCCTAGCCCAAGCTTGGTAGCATTCCCGCTTGCGACGATGTGCGTCACGGCAGGACCCACCAAACCAGGGACGAGACCTGCCACCGACGGGCACCGCTGAGCTAGGAACAAACAATTCCATGCCCTGCAGCACGACGCCAGCAACCGAATCAGCGCAGGTGCTAGGATCCTCTGACTTAAAGAAAATCTGCCCCCATGGGTAGGATGCAAAGAAAGAGCGCATCCCGTCCCAGTCTGCTGACCTGTAGTGCCAAACACGTCGTCTACCAGATGGAAGTGGTTGCAACGAGACGGTGAGAGGCACCACGCTCCGAACTAGGCAATGGTCCGATGACCCGAGAGGAGCATCGACCCATACCCGAATGGGTTCGGGGCGAGAGGTCAGCAGAAGGTCCAATAAGGAAGGCGAATGGTCTTCCACATCCGGCACACGTGTGGGAGAAGGTACCATCTGCGTCAGACCATTGGCAATGGCAAAATCGTGAGCAAACCTTCCTGCATGGTCACTACTTGTTGACCCAAGCCAGTCAGAGTGGTGGGCATTAAAGTCGCCCAAAACCACAAATTCTGCGGTAGGAATCTGCTCAAGTGTTCTGTCAGTGGACACCTGCAGGTGCTCGAAGAGCCGGTCAATTTCCGAATTTCCGCTATGAGACCTGTAAAAGCACGCGTAAACGCAAATGTGATCCTCACAACCGACGCGCACCCAAAGGATCGACAGGTCTCTGCCTACAAGACTGCTGAGCCTACGGTAACAATTTCCCACGCTGACGTACACACACACGCCGGCGCGTGGCACAAAAAAGTGCTCCAGGCTATAGGCCGGGTACTTTAGATATGAAGTGTCCGTCGGGGAGGAAATCTGCGTCTCCGTCAGGAAAAGTAAGTCTGGCCTTTCCGTCTCGAGATGGTGGTGGACGGCATTTAAGTTCGAGTGAAGTCCCCTGATGTTAGAAAAATCCACTGCTAAAGTGGAGGGGGACTTCCTCGTGATTGGGCTCAGTTTGCACCCAGCAGCTGCGATAAACGACGCTTGATGTGCCCCCCCAGAATACGATGGGCAGCCTGAGCCAGAGCGAGAGGATAGCAATTCTCGCTCTCGCTCAGAGAGTGAGGAATTGTGGGACAGGGAATAAAAAGACAGGAAGGGGCCAACTGATACTCATTCCCACACGCAACGCAACAGTCCCTAGAAAATCTGTTGCGAGACGTGTAGTATAATGAAAGTGCCAGTTGCTATTTGGGCCCCGAGGTAGAGGGATAAGGGCGCCGGGACTCTCACTCACCAGTCGAAACGCGGTGGCCTCTAGGAGGCCCCCACTTCACGCTGATTTTCTGTGAGAGGGTAGTGTTTCACCGGTCGATCCTACCCACCTACGTGCTACAGCGAACTGCAGACTTGTATCTACTACCGACTACTGTATATATATACATGTATATATTATATAATAATATAAATAAGTAATTTTTAGAATTATTATTATTTAATTTAAGCTTTAGCATCTACTCTTTACCGTGTTCCAAGCATATTTTTTTCCTTTCTGTAATTAAACACTCATAAATCATAAATATATGATCTCAGCAATTTGATTACGGAGTTGCTTAAAATGTTTAAAGAAATATGAAAGTAAAGTGACAGTATCCTACTAAAAGGCATGGGCCTTCTCTCTACATATAATATACTCCTTGAAATTTATTTTGTAACAGCATATTTATTAGATGTGAAGTTTACATCATGATCTTTTATTTTACCATCTTGCACGTGGTATATTAGCACTCAAAATTTCAATTCACTATCCGTGGTCAGTGCTGTTTTAGCTAAGTAACCCGAGATCGCGACTTGGAAATAAAAGTACTTGTATTACACTTCAAACTGTGAATAAGAATTAATCCACTGATTAAAAGTGTTGGGAATGAAAATTATTATAAAATGAGATTGATAAGTAAGGAATAATTAAATTTCGTTTTAATTGTTGAAAAGCTCATTAAAGTCAAAGGAGTGCTCGAGCCAATATAAAACTTTATTCTCATGAGAAATTAACCACCGTTTTACTTTTAATTCATTCGGTCGCTAGAGGTACAGTTTCGTTTAACTTTTATTGCGTTGATTTATCACACTTGAACTTCGTTTGTATCGAAATTAATAGGTATCCATCAAAAAATTTTGGTATCGTGTTTATTTGGTGATTAAAGATTTATAATTAGAAACACTTATTATGAATAAAGAAAGTATAACTTCAACGTACAAATGTTTGTAAAAAATATACACATTAAATAATTAATAATCATGCTTTAATATAGCCACTCAAATAAAAAACTCATTAAATGCATAAAATATAAAACATATCTTACTTTTAGTTACAAAATGAATCATATGCATGTAGGAGTTTATTTTCTGTTACTGGCCGCTTGGACGCCTAATTAGAAAAATTTTAAAAAGCATCCATAGCTCGTTCTTTTTTTGAAATTGGAGAATAACATTTCTATCTTGGCTTTTTCTCTTATTTTGGCTGCAATTCAAAATTTAATCTGAATTTTATTTTTCGCCTGATGACCCGAGAAACATCTCGTCAAGACTGATACGCCGAAGATTAGTGGAAGCTAAATTGTTTGGAAGAATCTCTCGAAAGGTACCGCTTCATACAAAGCAATACCGAGAAAAGCGATTGTTATTCGCTAAAAAATATGTTAATTGGACGGTACGAAAATGGAAAAAAGTGTTATTTTCAGATGAAACAAAAATAAATATGGTAAATTTCGATGGAAAGCGCTATGTTAGACATCCTGTGAACAATGCTTTTGATTATAAATGCACGAGAAGTATAGTCAAGCACGGTGGCGGTAACATTAAAGTGGGTCGGGGGGGTTTCCAGATGTGGAGTTGGACCCGTTCGGAAGATTGAAGGTACAATGGATCAATGGCAATACAAAAATATCGTCCGAGTAAGGAATCATTCCTTAATCGGACGATCATTTGCCTGTAACCTGGATCTATCAGCATGACAATGACTCTAAACACACGGCCAATAGCGTCAAATATTTCCTTACCGGCCAGCAAATAGTTCGAATTTAAACCCGATAGAAAGTCTCTGGTATATTGTTAAAAAGAAAAAAGCATTTGTTGAAGCATGGAATTCATTCCTCCTAGAAAAATGTATGAAATTGATTGAATCAATGCCACGTCGTTGCAATGCTGTTATTGAAAATAAGGGATACGCCACTAAATATTAATTATAACTATTAGTAGGCTGTGGATAGTAGCTATTTCGTGAATGACAATACTAATTTCTAATCTTAAAAAAAAAAAAAAATATACTTTTTTTGTTGTTGTTTCTAATTAGTTGACCATTATTGTTCATACCTTAAAACTGATTTAAATGTTTGTCCGTAATGTAATATTGAAACTTGTGTAATGGGATTTATATTGTTTTTCTAATAAATGATTAATCGTTGAACATATTTTTGTCCTATTGATTGTTTAATTTCAAAATAAAAACGATTGCGGTGAAGTATCTTATATAATGTCAAGGACCGTTGGTGTCTAATTCGACCAACACCTATATATATAAATATATATATATATATATATATATATATATCAACTGGCTTGTAAACAGTTGTTTCATTAAATAAGTTTTTTTTTTTTTTATTTTATTGAGTAATAAACGAGCACACTGTTCACCGGATGGCTTTAGTGATTCCTGCAGCTCAAAACATCTATATTGGATGGACGGAATGCCTCGTCACCAGTAATTAAGGTCACCGGATCCCAAAAATCACCAGACGAATCCAGCTGCATTATATTGCTATTTAACGCTGGTATTCTGTGAAGACGTGGTTCTTCCCCGTTTGACCTGACTACATTCATTTTACAGCGAGAAACAAACTGCAACGTAGCTCTACCACTGTTAAATATTATGCAATTTACATAAAGTCGATTACAGACAATTCGTGAACATTATATGTGATTTATTCCTGGACATAGTTTTTCTTTATAATAAACAGATGATACACGAGCACACAGCTTACGACTCTGAAGCATTACATCTACATCATTCTGAACAAAGATTCAAAATGAACACGCGTTGTGTCCAAAAACGTCTTAGATTGAATACCTCGTAACCTGTCATTGAGCTTTTAGATACTACTTACACATACCTTACCATAGTGTTTATACACTAGGTAATATGTGTGGGCGCAATTTTTTCCATTTCTAATGCAACAAGAAACTAATAAGAACTAACACTAAAAGAAACTACACCATTGCTCTACCATTAGTAATATTACACAAAAACTAACATAGTTTATTGTAATAACATTAATTTTGAAATGGAAACAAAATATTTTAATAAGATTTCGTATGAAATAATTTTAAGAGTAACAGTAAAAAGTAAATTGAAATTTACAATAATGAGCACGAATATTAGTGGAATATCTTTTGTACGTATAAATCCGATAAATGGAAACATTGGAAGAAGCCATCTTGTATTCATGCCCTAATCACTAGGCTGACACCGCCTCTTTACTCTGTAAATAATTAAATAACAGACTTCGGAATTTGATTCGTTAATAAGTCACTGAACATAAGGCTGATAGCGACCTTCAAGTTTTCCATACAAAACAAAGAGATTATGTAGGAGTTTACCCAATTTGATTATAAGTTTACACTGTATTTTGTTTGCTATCGCAATTTTAATATATGATATATAATGATTTATTTTGCGGCCCTTTTACATTTAATAACACAAGTTAAATTGAAATAACAACATTGTGAAATTGCGTTGAAATATAAATTGGACTTAAAGATTAAATGAATTCTTAGAAAGTAATGTATAGAAATTACTTGAAAGCAATTAACTTATTGAAAAGAGTTATAGGTAATAACTGTATAAATAAGAAGTGTATTTATATTATAATTATGATATGAAATAACCAAATATATATATAGTAATAGGGCTACGCTGCAGTGTCTAGTTGCAGGATTAATGGGTCGGCTCTACCGGAAACCCTCACAGAATACCAGCGTGAAATTGCAGCATAATTCTGCTGTGTTTCTCTGGTGAGTGTAGGGATTCTGAGACCTTTATTACTGGTGACGAGGCATTCCAACTCTGTACTCAAAGGTGACAACGCATCTGCATTATGATTCCTTTATAAAGATGGATGTAGATGTCATGGGCCGCAGGAATCACTTACCATCAGGCGAACTGTGTGTTTGTTTGTTACTCTCAATATAATAAAAAAAAATCTCACCATGAAAATATGTTTATGTGTATTATGTAGTAGGAGGAAGTATTAAGGACACAGACCCAAACATAAAAAGTAATTAGTATCTGATGCACAAATAGTGTCCGCTCCCCCACGACGTAACCACCAGGGCCCAAGCGCTTCATAAAACACAACACATGTACATTACACCCTCATATCGCCCCCGCCCACTGCAAGGGCGTCGCAAACAAGGTTATTCGAGATACCGTCATGTCACTCCAGTCCATACACATAGAGCGTCCCTGGAGTTTATTGCGCTACTTCTTCTCCAGCGCATTCCGAAGTGGTGGTACAGATAGCTAATAATAATAGGGACATTATTTTAAATAAAATCACCGTAGACTCATCAATATATCAACAATAATGACCGAGCCGAGGTTCGGCCCTCTCGGGTACCCTCGAGTCAGACCCTCTCGCGAAACTGGGTAAAGGTTCAAGCCGAGGCTCCCTCTCAGGAGCCCTTGTGCTGATTACCCATACACAGAGGTCTCAACTGAGTGCCATAAGCGCTCGGTCACCTCTCAACCCGGTGAAACTGTAAAAGCCCTCGGGATAATAGGGGCCATCAGGCCGCTAAAAAAAAAATAGTGTCCGCTTTGATTCAAATCAAAATCGGGATCTCAGGAGACTGCCGCCCCAAAAAAGGTAAAAAAATATAAATTACAAAAAACAATGATAATGACGTTTGTAATGTAGTGAAAGATATTCGAGTGTAGAGTGGAGATTTATTATTATATGAGACAACCACAATTAGCGCCATAAACCAAACGTCTTAAAACCCAACAATTTGTGATATGGTTTCTCTACGGTGAAATTCAACGTAAAAACTAAGTATGATAACCAATGCAACACGATACCAACAAAGTCTATAAAATATTAAACATTTGGATAATATGTATAAGCCACTCACACACTCCTCTTTACAACAGGGAGATAAAAAACATATGTATATAACACATGTTTTTGTGTTTGTGAGTGAGAGAAAATTTACGATTCCATTAAACTCTTGATTCTTCTGATATTGGGAGGTATTCATAATTTCTAATGTTTTTTTAAATGGATATTAGCCTCGTTTTTATCTAACACATGTTTTTATAAAGTCTAAACCAAGATAGAAACTCATCCATAAGTTAACAACAAAGCCCTTGAAAAATATTCTGAGAAACGGTAAATAATTAACATAATGAAAAGATAGTGACAAAATTCGCTCGTAAACGGATGTTGAATATATCATTGATATTCAAGTAAATTAAAAAAATATAAAGAAAAAGTTTCATTTATAATTCTTTGTTGTGGCAAGTGTTATTCAATATCGCTACTACGTTATATGATGGAAAAATCATTTTCAAATAGCAGTGAATATATTAGTTAACAAATGTTGATTTATAACTCATTATCATCACAGCTTGTCAATAGAAATATAAACTGAATATAAACCCCCCATAGATTGCCTACCTTAAAGCAAGATTCTGAGCCACCTGCATCCATCGATTTCCCGTAAACTTGCATAGAATCATTGCTCCACTAAAAGGAGCAACGACCTATGCTCCGTAACACAGTACACAGCGTCTGTAATTCCCAGGTTGCCAATTAAGAACTTTTTTCCTCAGCCGTTACCTTTCCTGGAACCTTTTGACCCATATGGGTCCTATATCACACACGATAACACCGAGTATAGCTCTGCCCATCTCCATAACTCTCTGAATGACAGTGGTCTTTCTCATACAGCCGGCCAGCAATCAAGGGCAATGTCTCAGTACTACTACAGGAACACTCTCACACTGATAAAAGACTTATATCTTTATGCAACATACATAATTTAAATTATTTATATAATGAATTATAATAAATTATATCACTTATATAGTTGCATGTTAAAACTGTGTGTTTATTTTTGCGTGGTGGCCATTACTTTTCATATTACTTGCTTTGACTTATAAGACGCTAAATAAACCTTTCAGTGCCAGCAAACTGAGTTAGAGACATTTTTATCCATTTTACTTTTCTCACTCCGTAAGCGACGGCGTTGGAGCAAAAGAAGAATTATTGAATTTGTTTCATTTTATGGGATGGTGTTGTTTTGCAGACATTTATTTTTAACCTTAATTTTGCTTGTCTTTGAACATCAGCTTTCTATTTGGTACAGGATTACGTTAAACATTTATACACCAATAGTATATATGTAATATAATAGTAGCTCGGCGCTTACTTTCATTATATTTCGTATAATTTCTGTTTTTAGCCGCAACTGCATTTTTCTGAGGATCGCCACGTAGGACGTTTAAAGCCGCTACTCCGAGTGTCACCATAATTCGGAGAGACACAACGAAGTGTGCTAGCGCATCTCCGAGGGTAATTTATCAAATAAAAACAATATCAATAGTTACGTTTTGCAGTCGATTCTAAATATATCAATATATTTATTAGTATAGGTATGAAGTGAAAAAAGAATAAAATAATAAAAGACTGATAGAATGGGTTTTGTAGCTATATATAATGTGTTTCGCAATAACAGAAGATGCAACAATTAAAAACTCAGCAAAATAAATATGGGCACGGTGCCTACTGTAGAAGTTCTTTCATGGCGATTTCATAAGGCACCAGATATAAGTAATTATTTCAAATTTTTAACATTTATTTTTCCAAACATAGACAGTTAATGTCGTCGCAACATCGTTTTCATGCAAATTTTAAAGTACGTTTAATTTGCACACACTATCGGTCTCGATACGGTGTTACCGTAATGTTTGTTAAACAGCAGGTGGCAACCTCATTGCAACAATGTTATATAATAAATGGAATGTACAAGGTGGCAAAACATTTTCTTTTATTTTTCACTTAACTTTAAGTCATTTCATGTTGTATGTTCCGTGTAAAAAAAGGTACATATATTCAATATACATCTAAAGCAGCAGGAACATGTCGTGAATGTCTAACAATTTTTTATATCAAATCTTAAATGATTGATTAATAGAGAAAAATTAAAGTAATGATCTATATAATACATCAAACTGTGGATTTAAAGACATGTATTCAAAAGGCAACGTGAAATTCAAGGCGAGGGCGCGACCATTGGTTTGAAATAGCTTTTATTTTGAGCTTAAATGCACTTATTGGGAACATTTAGGAAATAGCCATTGAGTTTTCGTTTTAATATATTGAAGAAATATAAAGTGCGTGACTTATCTAGGTAAATTTTATTTAACTTTAGCGTTCATACATTTTATGACCTAATTAAGGTCAGCAGGCCCATTTAAACTTTCTCAATATCTATTTTATTTACGAGTTCACCCATTTGCTCTGTGAGATAAACGTAAACGTAGTTCGGGTGTAAATTTGGTCTATCGTTTTGTATTCGATAGCAGTTCTAACAAAATTAAAATTTTAGTGATATAGCTTTGACTTATTTATCTAGTTAGTTTTTTGGCACGTTCGTGAATTTCGTAAAAAAATTAGCGACTCGATCTCGAATTTACTTCCTCTTGAAACTGTAAAGCAAAACCGTTAAATGGGTAATGTATTAATTCAGAACTTAAATTTAAATAATAACTAAACATTTCCGAACAACGTTTATCTTAAAGTTATGGCAATTAGGGTTTGTAATGCGCCTACCAATTTCTAAAGGTTAATGGTAAGGGTGCTGTCAGGATCTGCAACGTGTTACTAGATTATGTTTGGCTAATCTAAAACTAAGTTCAAAGTAGCTAACTTCCTTTTCGAAGAAATAACACTTGTTCTTCGAAAAGGAAGTTAGCTACTCGTTACTACTTATTATGTCAACTTATATCTGCAAAATGGAGTTTGAACTAATCTTGAGAACATAGTTGCTTTCAAAGATTGGCCAGTACCTAAAGATAAAAGCAAAGTGTGCGTCTTCTTAGGATTATGTTCCGAATACTGAAGGATTGTGAAAAACTTCATTGATATTGCGAAACGACAGTTTATGTGAAACGAAGAGTGTGAAGCTGCATTTAAAGAGCTTACGAACCGCCTGTGTGAAACTCATATTCTATGCTACCCTGACCTAGAGTGCAAATTCGTAGTAGGTAAAGGTGTCAGTGGAACTGGTATTATAGGAGTACTATCCCAAGTTTAAGCCTAGTAATAGCCTACTTCAGTACGTCTTTGTCAAAACCGGAACCAAACTACTCGGTCACTCGGAGGGAACTAATAGCTGTTGTAAAGACGCTACAACAATTTAGCAAACACATACTTGTACGTCAGTGCTGTCCAAGAACTGATCAAGATGTACTTAAATAGCTACTTCAATTCAAGAACCCGGGGATAAGTGACTCGATAGATTGAGCAACTGCAAGAGTACGATTTTACAATTAAGCATCGCAAGGGCCGATCTCATGGAAACACAGATGACGTATTCAGAAGGGCGTATCATATCGACTTATTGCATGAGAAGCACATCAAAATAGCGACATCAAGCCCATTTGGATTGGGTGGAATCGTATGATACCCAAAAATCAAAGAAAGATTTAATCGGCTACACTGCCGCGAGGATATATAAAGTCTGGTACCGGAAATGTACTATTCGTGTAGCTGTCAAAGGATCGCAAAGCATTCTTCACCATTCCTAATCAACGTAATATCCCCCATATTACGGTAGCCGTAGAGTTGGGGTGCCGGTACATAGAGATTAAGGAAGAACTTTTTTCCTAACTCTTTCAAGACATGTAACGAATAAGGGGAACTCACAAAATACGGACTATGCATTACCACCCACAGTCCGATGGAATGGTCGATCGATATTATCAAACTTTGGAAACCCCTGGTTAAGCTAGGGCATAGTCATAAAAAACGTAGTAGGGACAAGTATATTCCATAATTTCTATTTTCATATCAATCTGTGTTTCATGAGAGCTCAAATGTAATACCTGTTTCTGTACTCGCCATATACGGTAGTCAGCTTTAATGGTTAGCTTCCAGATCCGCCAGAGCGTATAACAAAATATGCCACAGAATTACGGGAAAAACTGCATGACATCCAGGAATATGTTAGAATATCTGAAAATTATATGAGTGAAAAAATAAATACTCCATATGACAAGAGATGCATCACGTGAAGTTTGAAGAACTCACTCATCTGGCTTTATAATCCAGTAAGAAGTAAAGGAGGATCTCTCGAATTTCAAGCTGATTGGGACGGTCCTTACACTGTAATTACGAAGATCAATGACGTTACATATCGCATTAAAAAGGAAAGTAGTGCCTAAGATTGTGCATGTGAATCGATTGGCACGTTACAACGGATATAATGATACTCGGGATCAGCATGTTTAAGGAGGAGATAATGTTACGGAGTCAAGTTAAAGGAGGAATCGTATAACTTTATTAAAATTCATTATATTACAATTATAATTTTTTTTACGTTATTTTGCAAGAAACTATCACTAACCCAAGCCAATACTTTATGTAAATAAATAATTTCTTTGGAGAATTCCCAAAACTGTTTTAATTACAGCACTTAGGAAGTCTTTGCTCCTCGATGAGAGTATTTTTTGCCTGCCACTGCCAAATTACGGCATTAATTAGTACTATAAAATAGTTTTAGCAACATGATGTCTACTTTGGAAGCAAAACATTGAAATGTGTTGTAAAAATTTCTCTTAAAAGCAGCATTCGATATCTTTTGACAAAAATGGTTTTATATAGTTTATAAGAAGAGTATTTAGATCGTTAAAAAATACCTTTAATTAAATTATTAGCTTTGAGTATTTTATGCCGTTATTTTTATTAGCTAATGAAAATTTTAACCAAACTTTACCCAGTTGTTTAAACTTTGCAGAGGATAGGAGATTTTCTTCTGTGCAAACAACAAAAAAAACACAAAATTAGCGTTAGATAATGACTTCGTCCGCATAGAAAATTAGTTAACTTTTCTTAAATAGTGAAATTTTAGAAATTAACAAAAAATATCGTATCCCCTGAAGATAACTGCACTCTTATTTCTCGTTAAGATATCGCACCATTATTTATATCTCATTCTTGGTGTTTCACAAAATTGCATTGGAACATGTGCTTTTTCGGTAGGTTTATTTTCACGAGGATTTTTTTTAATAGAATAGGTGGCAAACAAGCAAGCAGCCCATCCGATGGTAACTGATCACTGTCCCCTATGAACTTCCGCGACACGAGAGGAGTCGCAAATGCGTTGCCGGCCTTTAAGAATTTAGAATTACTAGAATTACTATAACGTATAAATAGAATTTATACACTGTAGAATTTACTTGAATGGAAATAAATAAATTATTGGTAAATACGATTAAAACTATAGTTTATGCTTACTGGCTGATATATAGTAGTATTACGAAGAACTTAAATTATCTAGAAAAGTAGCTGTAGCGTATGAAAACAGACATTTGATGGTATGTCAGTGCCAGTCATGTGCCTATAATTATAGACATTTTTTTTTCGCTAAGTGTTTGTTAATCTAAGCTAAGTGTTGTTTAGTTGCCGTGTAGAAGAGCAATCTCAACTAGATTACTTGTTTATACTAGTTCTAGAAATGTTAATGTTCAGAAAATATTTTAAACAGATGGTTAAATGATTTCGTCTTGATTCAGTCTGTAGTACAATACACCGACTACTGGAAGTACTATTACAACTGGAAGACTTTGGATGTCACTTATTTCTTAGGTACCTGTGGTCGTAACTTATAAAGAATAATAATTAACAAGTTTTGCGGTATCGACAGCACCGACCGACCGTATTTGAGTTATTTTTTTTATTTTTTATTACACAAAACAAACGAACATACAGTTCACCTGCTTATAAGTGATTCCTATGGCCCATGACATCTACATTCATCCTTGACAAGGACTCATAATGCAGATGCGCTGTCACCCTTGAGAAATGAGATGGAATGCCTAGTCACCAGTAATAAAGGTCTCCGGATCCCTACACTCACCAGACAAAACAGCAGCATTGTACTGCTATTTTACGCTGGTATTCTGCGAGGACGCCCTCACAGAATACCAACCCCAGGTCCTTCCCCGGTCGAGTTGATCCATTCATTCAGCAGCTACAAATACACTGCAGCGTAGCTCTACCACGTAAGAATGATTATTTTGTGATAAAGCCTTGCAGCAATAAACTAGTTTTAGCATGAAAAGGTTGACACAACTGGGGAAGGATGTCATGACATGACATGGCACATGGGTTGCAGTAATCACTTAGTACCAAGTGTGCTCGTTTGTCAACTGAAATATCATAAAAAGTATAACTATATAGAAAAGGTGTCTTGGTTAACGTACGTACGTTATTAAACTAGTTTAATAACCATCGTACATTGTAACTTACCTTCTCTATTTTCCTTTATTATACCATAATTCAATTAGTGGTAGATAAAATAATAAAGTTGTTCTCTAACAATTCTCAACTAATAATAGTGTTAGCAAATGATGAACTATATAAATAATAGAGCCTTAAAACAATTCTTGATAAAGTTTACTTCCGTGTAATTTTAATATTTTCTCTAGCGAGTGCTTTACTTTAATGTTCTATCCACACAAAGGATGTACAACGGTTATATATTTTTATTATCCCAGAAGCTAGTACGCTACCTGGTATCTAAGTATGTTTTGACATGTTAGTGGCAAAATGCAAAGTCGATAAATTTTATTATACGTTCAAATGTTTAGCTTTAATATACAATTTTATATGTAACTTACTTCGTTGGCATAGACTTAACCTTTCTTAGTTAGAGAGAATTTCGGGAGATTAAATTTCACACTAAGACGTATTTAAAAGAGAATATCAGAAATAATTCAGTGTACACAAAAGCTGTCCAAATTAAATGTAATCGAGACAATAATTAATCAAGAGATTAAGCTTTGAAAATGTAAACGTTGTCACGTTTACAATTTATTATACATGTCACGTTAGGTTAAAAAACCTGTATATAAATAGTCATTCTGAAAGTTTTTGTATTCTGATATAGTGTAACATTTATAAAATTTGTATCTTATTTAGCGATTGTTAAAGTATTTCTCCTTGAATTATTTATGTAGTTTAGATTTAAATTTATTTATTTTGCATTATTTGAAACAATCAACAGATGACAAGCCTTCTTTATTTCTTCAATGGTCACTTCTAGGACTAGGAGGTTTATCTTCGATTTTTGAAAACGAAAGAAATCGCAGGGAGTTATTCCGAACTATAAGTTCTTCCGAATTATAAGATCTTGAAAAACACCCTTGTTATTTAACGTAGCGGGGAATGAATTACCATAAAGAACGTCTACTCCGTTGTGAGGACGCATTACGTGTACTTTCTTCTGAAACACTGCGTAAGCAAATGTAAACATACTAATCTGCAGCTACTCTTCCTTAGTTTCAATTGAAATTGTGTAATGTTTCGTATTGGTGCTAGTTTTTCTTCATCTTCTCGTCTCGTCTTCTATTTAATCGTCAAATTCTAAATCACACTTTTTTAATTTTATTAATTTTATATAAATAGGAAATATTAGCAAATAGTAGTGTCAAATAATAATAATATTATATACGTTGTAAGTGCCGCTGTAAATATGATGTGTTCAGTTTAACGATTAAGATTATCTTCTTAATTAAATTCTTATTTAATGAAATAAAATTGCGGCGCAACATAATACTAAACTGCCAATCTCGTCAACCACCAGTTATGGGGGTACAATTTATATAGTATTCAATTAATTTTTAATTATATTAAACGGTAAGTTTAGTTTTATTATTTATAAAATGTCGTATTTGCCTTAGTCTTTTCATTTAAATTTAGTTTTGTTGTTTAAGTCCAATTTTGGTTATTAAAATTTGTATTACGTATGCTAGTGAATTATGATTCCGAAATGTAATCAAATGAAACATTAATATATAAGCTTTGACTGTGATCATTTATTTAAGTTACCGCCCGCTGACGGAAATTGTAATATTAACCGGAATTAACTAATAATATCAGTTCCAGTGGCATTGGTTAGTAAATGTTTTTATATAAAATAAGCTTGCGTATAATTATTGAAGATGTGAATATCAAATCGTTTATTGTATTTGCTACAAATATTCTTTTATCTAAATACTTTCCCCACAAAGGTACGAGTTGCACGTACCTTTGCAGCCCTGAGAACTGAGATGGAATGTCTCGTTTACTGTAATTAAAACAAGATATCTTGACTTCTATACTCACAATTAGAACAGTTCATATTTTAATAAGTGAGCGCGGTCTTTCCGTGGTCGAGGCGGTCAATTCATAATGCACCTAGAAAGTAGCTACAGACTTTTTTATTACATTAAGAGTAAAAACGAACACACAGTTCACATCTACATTTGTCCTTGACAAGGAATCATAATGCGCGTTGTCACCTTTGAAGACTGAGATGGAATGCCTCGTTACCAGTAATAAAGGTCTTCGGTTCCCTGCACTCACCATATGAAACACAGCAGCTTTATGCTGCTATTTTACGCTGGTAGTCTGTGAGGCCGTGGTCCTACCCCGTTCCAGCTGACCCATACATTCTGCAGCTAGAAACAAACTGAGCTACGCTAGCCCTTCCGCTTTATATATCTCATACCTGTCTATATATTAGAAATAAAATCAGTTGAAGAAATACAAATGGATATTTTAATATCTTATGTCTGTCAGAAGGATATAATTACTCGATAACGAACGGATTCTTTTCTGTCGAATTTACTGCTCTAAAAGGAACTTCTTGGGATTTTTTAATAATATTACTATTCTTGCTACAGCTTATTAAAAAAATATTGTATTTATAAAACGGAGAGTAAACTTTTGCTCTATTGAATTAAGACAAATTATTTGTTAAAGACAGTAACATTAGCAAATAGAATTTAGACCTTTGATATTAATCTAGCTTATCATATAACTATTTAGGATTTTATGTGGCAACAACACACTGTTTAAATGTCGTCTTAAATAGATTGCAATTTAAAAATGGGGTAACATAGCTTCTCCTAGGAATTTGATAATAATAACGGGCACAAGCATTTTGTATGCGTTGTCTTTACTGTTATGTCCTCGATAGTAGGCATACCCTATATAATGTTATCGCAGTAGTTAAATCTAGAAGGAATCAGTGTTTCTAAAAATTGATTATTTATGTCCCCACTTCCGAATCGCACACAATATTTTTAATCTATAACAGCTTTTCATTACATTATCATTGTTAGTTTCAAACTGAAGTTCGGATGTACTTGACAATAGGGAACTTTTTTTTTTACTGCCGCTGTTAGCCCGAGGGCTTTTACAGTTTCACCAGGTTGAGAGGTGACCGAGCGCTTATGCCGCTCAGTCGAAACCTCTATTAGTGGATAACCAGCACAAGGGCTCCCGAGAGGGAGCCTCGGCTTGGACCGTTACCCTGTTCCGCGAGAGCGTCTGACTCGAGGGTGCCCGAGAGGGCCGAACCTCGGTCAGTTGCTAACTAACGACTAAGAATTATATACATTTATATCTCTTTTATTATTATTGGCTATGAGGGAACTATAGTAACATTAAGTTGGTAAGAGTATCATACGATTTTCAATTATGAGTTTAAAACGGAATTATATAACATATTACGTATATGTTAAATTATACCGTATAGCGAATGTGAGAAGGAAGTGATGTGAATGTTAATGACACGTAGGCGTATTTTGCAAGTAAAGTTTAACAAGTACAGACAATAAATCCTTTTTGGTGCGAATTGAATGTTACATGTAACTGACAGGTGACAATACTACATGACGAAAATGTAGGTGTTTTTTTCTGTTTGCAATATATTTATACATATTTAAACAAAGGACCAATGAATAAATATGTTATCTATTTCTATCTTTTTATTAAAATAAGGGTGAAAAACGGGAAAACAATACATTGCTGACTGTAGCCCACAAAAACTTACATCCATTCTCAATAACGATTCAAGATACACATGCGTTGTCCTCCCTGTGGATTGAGATGGAATGTCTCGTTACCAATAATGTAAACGATACATTATTGACTAAACATAAAAAACTTATTTATAATTCAGGATCCTGTAATTTTTTGATAAACATAAAATTCCGAAAACCTAAAAAAAAATAATGTGTATTCAGTTTAAACCAAAATTTAATTTTGAAATTTCGAATAGGTCATGCAAGAAGGGAAGATAATTACGTTATAATCTACCGGTACTAAATACTAGGTTACTTAGTATGAAAGAAAGAGTTTACTATTAGGTTTAATTCTAGATTCTGTTGATGTTGACTCTGTTATCCTTTGCGGCTCTTACAACTTCATCGGACGCAGGGCTCACGGAAATGCCCCCCAATCCGTGAGCTGGTTTAGGTTTTTATATATGAAATTGGCGTTTTGTCAAACTGGCCGCTCCCTTTAGATTGCGATCCAAGTTTCGTACGTCTTTATGAGGGGCCCTCGGATCGTATTATTGCCCGCCTCTGTTGTAGTCGACGTTCTTCGTCCACAGGGGTCGGAGTGCAGCGGTAGTGCAGCGGCAGTCACCACGCCAGCTTTGCAGCATCGCCGTTGTCTCCCTACTCAGTGGGTCCCCCGCTCGCGAGTCAAATTAGATAAAGCTGTAGAGGTCTCTGGACCAACAGCAATACACAAAAACAAAAAAAACAAACTGGCCACTTTGATCTGAAATAATCTGGCGTTTGGTTAAGAATTCCGAATTCAAATGTATTTCAAATTTTTAAGCCTTTTGTTTTTTTTGACATGATTCTGTGGAATGGGGAAGATACTGTAAAAGAGAGCGTTTAGTAACCAACGTTTTCGTTCTGGAGATTTTGACCTCTAAAACAAACCCGCGGATGGCCGGAGACCCAAGTTGACAATGAAGAATTAAAGGTGATCGTCAAAGCGAACCCATCGCTAACCACGTCAGAGTTAGCAGCAGTTTTTGTGAGTGTGAGGGATGTGAGTAACAAAACAATTTTAATTTATTTGAAACAAATTGGAAACGTAAAAAATGCTCAGAAAATGGGTACCGCCTGAATTAAGCGAAACACACACACAAACAGCATTAAGTGCTGAGTAATGTACTCAACTGTCACAATAACGAGTAAATTTTTAATCGTATCGCTATTTGTGATAAAAATCGATACTGTACGATAACTGGTAATTCTCATCACAGTGGTTGAACCTAGGAAACCGGCCAAATCCTGTCCCAAGGTAAATTTGACTCAGAAAAAGGTACTGGTGAGTGTTTAGTGGACCTGTGCTGGGGACATTCACTAAAGTTCTGTCCAGATGATTACGGCAGATCTGTATTGTCAACAATTGCAAACCATAATGGAGAAGCTAGCCGTTAAACAACCGAGACTGGTCAATTGCTCCATCCCACTGCTGCTTCATGACAACGCTGGAACCCATACTTCATAGCAGACGGTTGCTAAATTAGAGGAGCTGCGATTGGAATGTCTCCAACATGGGGATACATTATATTGTTATATCGTATACTCCCCGGAGCTTGCTCCAACAGATTACCTGTCTTTCTGAATTTCGACAATTTCTTGGAAAGAAAATAATTTAATTTCCATGAAGCAGTCCAAACCACTTTCAAAGATTTAATTGATTCTTGCTCGAAAAAAATTCAGTAATGGAATCAATGTGTGGAAGAAATGGTGGAAGTGCATAGATAATAATTTAAATACTTCGATTGATTTCATATATAATTTAATAAAAAAAAACGTTTCTTATTTTTTCTATATAATACCCTAATTTCATATGTAGGGACCTAATATTATTGGATACTTAGATATAAAAACCACTTGTTAATATTTAGGCCGGCGTACGGCGATAAGCTCACGAATGATTATGTTTCAGCAGATCTGTAAAGACAAAAACGAATTAGTTATCCAGTAACAATTTTATAATTCCACTAAGACGAAAAGCTTTAGCCAAACTGAAAGGAAGTAAGTTAATAATTTATATCACCTCGAAAAATACTGCCACCAACTGTTGTTTCACACTTCAAATATTTTTAAATCTACTATGCTGAAAACTTCCGGCTTATTGATATGATATGATTTTTCTGCTAGGCACCCGCGTTTGGTCGATTTCAACTACAACAATGCTGTGGTCATTATCAGACAAAATCGACTGTCAAGAATATAATATAGTGCAGTAACCGTTTGCGCCGATACAAAAACACTCACTCATCAGCCCTTTCCCTAGTCCTACGTAAAGCAATAAGATCCAATGAAGGCTTGAATGCAGTATTCCTCTGGCATGGGACACACAATTAACAAGCGACGATTGTCGCTCCATCTAGCCTGGGACTATCCTGCACTGCGCAAACGCGGTCTGCTCATCGCTAATATAATTGGCATAGTCAAGAGAATATGTCGGCCTAAACCTACTCGATGTTTCTATCGGCTTCCTTTTTGAGTTCAGTTATTTCGAGTTGATATTAATTCTAAACAACTTTGAGAAAACTCTGGAAGTTTCAATTTGTAGCAGAAATTTATAACACAAAAAACAAATGTTTGGTCGTTGGTGATTACAATATTTTGTTCTTGTATGATATTTTCAATATATATATTGAAAATATCATACCAGCAGCCAATTTCACATTGCTGAAGACATTAGTATCTCAATTGTTACAAAATATTTTAAAAGTAAAAGTTTTGTCATAGGTAACAAAGCCTTGTTTTAAATATATGCAAGTAAAATAATCTTTAAAATGAGTTGCCCCGGAAACCGCTTAATATTATTTAATTAGGACATATCGAAATTATTATTTCCTTTTATACTTACGAGTGTTATATCCGTAATAATATATAAAAGCAAAATTATGTAAAAAGATTACGATAAATTTGGTTCAAAGTAACTTTGGTATATGGGTGAAACCCAATCGCTCGTTAATACTTGGCCTCAGGCGAAATCCCTTACAAAGATGAGCCACAAAAAATAACTCCCGCAATTTTTATGGAGAGGAAAATTACTCTTCTTATTCACTGCTTTCCGCTACGATGTTTCTGTATTCGATTGAATCGAAACAGGAATAGATTTATTCTATATAATTATCACTAACATTAAAAACAACGAAAATATTAAAATTAAATGTTGTTTAAATATACATTAAATACAACACGTTTAAATTGTCTCGTTTTATAACTTAACAGGTAGTATATATTGTGAAAAATTTACATAGATTTATTTTAGAAAGGGCCAACACAATCTGAGACTTCTTGAAAGTTTTCATAGTAACGCGTTGGGCTCTAAAATGTTGTGCATGCAGTGTGGTAAATGCACTTGTAATAACTTTAATTATTTACTTTTTTTAAGATAGTTAGTAAGAATTATTCCTTACTTAAAAAAGGTCGTATTCATCCTATCATTATCCTATTATTAAGATAAACAGAAGTAGAAACCTCTTTATTAAATGTTGTAGTTAATCTGATGTATTTTAGTGGGCGGAGTGGGCGGTTTACACAACTAACTAAATGATTATTCTATGAAAGAGTGCGTGTCTTCGCGATCCATTAGTTCTATAGCCAGTTCCTAAAAAATATATATCGATTCATAGCTTCATATTTATCAGTGTATCTACTCGTATATATATGAGTATAAAAAATTTCGCCCTGTGAGTGCAGCAGAGCACTCTAAATGTCCGGAAATTTTAAAAATGTAAACTAAACGCTATAAAACGAGAAAAGTAACTTTTGTTCAATGTGTATTATAAGAATGACGGCTGTGTGGCGTTAGTTTCTGACTTACTCAAATAAATATCGAGTAACAGAGAAACAATATTAAACCAAGACAAATTTTTGGATTTTGGAACTAGACGTGTGACTGTCCCTAAACTTGTGCGTATAGTTATGGGACTATAACATATAGCTGATGTCATTTCGTTATAACGAGCTGTTGCCTTGG
Organism: Teinopalpus imperialis; assembly: GCA_029286865.1. NCBI lineage: Eukaryota > Metazoa > Arthropoda > Insecta > Lepidoptera > Papilionidae > Teinopalpus > Teinopalpus imperialis. Next base: position 11,033,910 of record JAGSMU010000003.1, read on the forward strand.
TCAAAATCGACCACAATCAATGTCCTGATGGTCGATTTCATACATCAACATCATCATTAGAAGTCGCGTATATATATGAAACCATTATACATTGTTGCACCCCTAAGTTCGCTTGTTAAGCGAAACAAGCTGCAGTGCAGTTTGTTTCTAGCTGCAGAATGAATGTGCCAGCTCGACCGGCACCTCACAGAATACCAGCACAAAATAGTAGTATAATGCTGCTGTGTTTCATTTGGTGAGCATAGGGATCCGGAGACGTTTGTAACTGTTGACGAGGCATTTCGAGAGATTCCTTGTCACAGATGAATGTAGATGTCATGTGCCGTGGGAATCACCTACCTATCAGGTGAAATGTGTGCTCGTTTGTTACTCTCAACGTAATTAAAAAAAATCTAATGAAGCTTCACGCACTTATTGCATTGAATATAATGGATCGATTGTAATTATCTAAATTTATTTATTTCATTATAAGCTAGATTTTCGGAAGTTAACTAATTAAATAATGTTGTTTAGATCAATATTATTGAATGCTATTTACTCCCATTAGTACAAGAAATCTGAAACTTAAATAAATACCACAAAAGGTTTACACATTAATGAGACATAGGGTCGATGTAAAGATTCTACTGAAAAAGCTTTGTATAACATATGTATAATTATTAAACAATTGAAGGTACATATATTTGTTATAATAATTTTTGATGAGTCTTAAAGAAAGTTAAAGCAGCTAGCTTTAATTTTAACTTAGCATAAATACTTGTATTTACAACAAAAAGAAAGTTGTTGAAAGTATCTTCAAACTTGCTCGAAAAACGCCCGCCTGCTTAAATTTTATTTTGCAGCGTCGTCAGTAGCAACTACTCCATAAAACACAAAACATAAGCAAGAAAGTTTTTCGATAAAACGCGCCGTGAATATTCACATAAATAGATTTACAAACTACAGAGAAACTGGATTCACTACATGTACTATGAGATGTACAGTTTATCCTTACTTAAAGAATAAAATTTCAGTAATAAAATATTATCTACCGTTTCTTCTTATATCATCATCATTATGATTACTTCATAACCATAGTCCATTGCGGATCTGTTGCTGAATATAGGCCTCCTGCATAGTTTGCTACAAAGCACGATCCCGAGCCACCTATATCCATCGAATTCGCACAAACTTGCATAGGTTGTTCCATCTAATGTGAGTCGTCCTACTCTGTGACGGCCAGTTCTAGGTTGCCACACAAGAATCTTTTTGCCCCATTGATTATCGGTTCCATGAGCTACCCGCTCTATTGTCACTAAAATATTTTATTACGCCTTGTCTATTTCGTTATAAGGTCTTGTATTAGTCGATTAAAACTTTAGGGATGAAACCTTTGTAGTTTTAACGAAATATTGTATAGGGAAGGTGGGTCAAAGAAGGATTGTATGCTTAAGGCCATTTGCTAAACTATAGGGTAACACTTAACGGTTGGTTCGAAGTAAAATGTTATATAGGTGAACAAAAAATATTCATAGAAATCACAAAAACATAACACACAGTAGCGCCAAATTGTTAGACTCGAAGTTATTTTGAAATTACTAATCGGGCCTTTCAAGTGAGTTACTAATTAAACGCGAAGGAACTCTCAGCAAGGGTGACTGATTCCAATTGATCCTTTGTTAATAAAGTCAATTAATCACAATCAACAAGTTTTGCAATAACAATTCATTTAAACCAAATGCATATTTATGTGCAGGAGCCGAAATTCATGGATTTATTTGATTTATATTATAAGTCATTATTTATGTCATTCGTAATTTCATTATATTTGTGACTATTGTGATTAGATAAATGAGTAATCCAAAACATATGAGATTTTAGATTGTTATTATATTTTTATCTATCACCTGTAGCATAAACGGTGCACTTGATCGGAGAGCACGTTCAAATAACACATTAAAATAATAACATTTTGTTTGTAACTAAAATAATTTTATGTATTTTGAAGGAAGAAACATTATTAATTAGACATTTATAATAAAAAAATATTGTTCATATATAATATGTTTCTTCTTCATGATCAGCCGACAAATTTTACTTAATTCTGAAATCGTTTGAAGACAAAGACAGGCGTTTCAAAAAGGCTTTAGTCAAATTAATATCCAGGCTCAGCTTCCTGTTAACAGCAGTTTAATGGAGTTGCAAAACTGTACGACGTCACATTTTGAGAGTTAGTCCGAAGTGTAATTATCATGTCTACCAAAACTAATCTATTAATTAATATTTTCTAATCTATTAACTAAATATTTCAAAAAAGGCAGGAGTTATTTGAGAGCTGATTTTGTTCATAACTTAGAAAAGACACAACAACGTAATATAATAGTTTTTATAGGAAGTTATTATTTTTTTGTTTTGAAGTTAAATTAGAAAATGAGCAATGGACGAGTGCAAATATGTTTATGATCGAACGTAAACGATTCTTTTTGTCGAGAATCTAATGCTCTAACTTTCTAATAATAAACTGTAAGTATGCTCAAGTGCATTGAATTTATAATATTTTTGGGAAAATTAATTGTTAGCGACTATTTTGTGGACCTAGAATCTACGCATCCGCGGATTTTATAATTATATATTGTATTGTATACATTATGATTTTGTTTGGATTTTTTTGTAGTATTAGTGTAAGCAAATGTGATTCCATGACACTTTCCTACTACTTATTAAGATCTACTTCGAGAGTATTGAAATAGTGTCGCAAAAGGATATTACGTTATTTTTTTAACTTTCAAATTTTGTTTTTTTTCATTTATAATCACTCATCTGACTTAACATATGGGTATGCTTTGGTCTCAAAGATATAATTTCCTCTGACTATATCAAGAAATCCTTTTTGATTTAATTATTTATTAGCAACTATTTTGTGGACCCTGAATCAACGATTCCATGGATTTTACATTTGTATTTTTGTTTGTTACCTCTATGTTCAGCAGTGTCAGGAATATGGGGCATAATTTTTTTATAAATATAATATTTGTTGGATGGCTGCGGATCGTGAATCGAACATAGGACCAACAACGTATAGGCCAGGTACTTTGACCACTAACGCAACGAACTTGTTTCTGAGGTCGAGACTTTGATAAACAAAGTTTCAGATTGGGGCCGACAAAATCTAGTCCAATTTAACTCCACGAAGACAAAAGTTTGTGCGTTTATCTCTAAAAAGCTTCCCTTTGCCGCATCTCCTTATTTTGTAAACACTCCCCTTGCTACCTCAGCTGGTATCAGAATCCTTAGCGTTGACATATCGAGCGAGGTTCAGTTCCACGGCCACTTGGAGGGTAAGGCCAAATTGGCCTCTAAAAAAAAGTTTAAACATAGTACATCACGACAGAATTCAATATTTTATCCTCATCATCTCAATGGTTGGCAATCCACCACTGTGCGTTAACGCGAAATTTCCTGCCACGCACAACTACTCTGTGGAATCAGCTGTCGCCAGCGGTGTTTCCGAACCGATACGACTTAGGGACCTTCAAGAAAACAGCCTACACCTTCCGTAAAGGCCTGCAACGCATTAATTTTTTAATAAATGTTACTAGACTAGACTATAACACAATTATTTACTTAAATAAGGTGTAGCTGATACATAAAAGTATAAACAGCGCACAGACGTATACGTACCGATTCGTTTTTGAAGTATCTCTTATCTCCTGAATTTCCCAAATCATTTAGACACTTATTTTTAATTGAAGGAGCTATGTACTTAAGTACGGCAGCATCCCATACAAATGTAGCTTAGATCTGTTGTTTTCGAAAAAATAAATGGGTGAAAAAAATTACTCTATTAACGTAACATTTTACTTCTGTGTATTTTACCTTTTTCATACTTGTATATTATGTATTTGTCGTTTTTACGACGATTGGAAAACATTCTTGTGTAGTGCACAAAACATATCAAACAAATAAAGTTGTTTGATATGTTTTGTGCACTATAGGGTTGAAAATTTAATAGCACACTATTAAACCTTATTGGTGTGTATGGGCGATCTGACCACGTCGTCGTTTATTGAGTATTGGCTATTGAAACATGTTTCACCTTGGCGCACCGCCAGGAAAGAACAATGCTCAATAAAAATATTTTATTTATTCTTACTTCAAATAAATTTACTAACTAATAATTAATACTTTTGTTTGTCCTCATGGACACATCCTTGTTATAAATTTAGTATTTTTTATTTAAAAAATATACAAATAATAATTTGATATTTATTAGTGTTTATGATTATCTTCCTGCTAACAGAATAAAAGATTTTTGTATTAAAAGTATGTCTTTTAGGTAGTTTGTTAGCTTTACGGTATCTTACACCTGAAGAGTCACACTAAGGCAGAAATAAGCTGAAATGTGTATGGTTTGGCTAGACTGTAACCAGGCAACCACACAGAATACCAGTGTGAAATAGAAGCATAACGCCAGACGCCGAGTTACTGGTAGCGAGGCATTTCATAGCAATACTTAGGAATGACGTGAATGTATATTGAAATTATATTGAGATTCAGTGGTAGAGCTACACTGCAGTTTGTTTCTAGCTGCAGAATGAATGGGTCAGCTCGACCGGGGTAGGACCACGCCCTCACAGAATACCAGCGTAAAATAGCAGCTTAACGCTACTGTGTTTCGTCTGGTGAGTGCAGGGATCCGGAGACCTATTACTGGAGACGAGGCATTCCATCTCAGTCCTCAAGGGTGACAACGCATCTGCATTATGATTTCTTGTCAAGGATGAATGTAGATGTCATGGGCCGCAGGAATCACTTACCATCACGTGAACTGTGTGCTCGTTTGTTACTCTTAATGCTATAAAAAAAAAAAAAAAGGTGTTTATCGGTTGCAGTCATAGTCATGTCAGTAGAGCTTTGTACTCGTTTGTCACCTTAAACTTAGAAAATCTATACAGAACATTATAATGAACTTGTCACTGTGTTTACTATTGCCTACATTATGATTTTGTTTGGAATTTTTAATTTCTTTTTGTATTTAAGCAAGTGTGACACTTACTCACTAACGCTCGTACTTATTAAGATGTACTTCCAGAGTATTGAAATTGTGTCGCAAAAGGATATTACCCTTTTATTGTTTAAATTTTAAATATTATTATAATTTATGTTTACTTATCTAATTAAACAGATTGCTATGCTATGATTTTCAACGTTACAATTTCCGCTGACTATACTGAGATATCCTTTTTGAGTTAATTAATAGTAATGAGCAAAGAATTCTATTTATTAGGCAACAATTCAGGTAGACCTCAATTATAGTTTAATTTAAGGTTGTTCCGGGCTAGAATTAGATTAACGCCGAACTACAGCGTAACTAATTGTTTAAAGTTTGTGGAATTGTTGATGGATTAATGGATAGAATAGAAAGAAATGATGATAATACAATGTTTATTGATGATGCATTAGGAACAAGGTGCGATTAGAATGAAGTTTTTAGAATATAAAATATGTTGCATCAGTGCGGCGAAGAAGTAAAAGATAAATTTTAAGATTTATACAAAAAGCTTTATTTTTTCTATGGTTCTAAGCACATCCGCTGACCTAATGGCTGGGCCGTGACATCGCAGGAAGATCTCTTGAGTGAGGTCAATGATGTTTTAGGATGCGCAATAAGAACTCAATACTTTAAAAACTCATCGCAACTAAGATTAATCGTAAGCCGCACCACCAATAATTATTGATCTATTTTATCTTAGTTTATTCTAGTATATTGCATTATGTCTTGTATTTTATTTTTCTTTATTTTATTGTATTGTAATTTCTTTGTATTTGCAATCAATAATAAACATTATATTATTATTATAATTGACAATTAAATTATCTTTCGTCTTAATAAGTCGTCAAATAACGTTTGTTACACTTACTTAAATAAAAAAGTAATAATGAAGTAAAGTAACCTACATATATATTCCGCTCCTCTCTTCTGAGAGGTTGCCAACACTTCTAGAAAGAGAGGGATTGTATTTTTAGAGAGAAGTACACGAAATATTGTAATATTTAAATAAATACACAATTTTTTTTGCTTAACCTTATGTATATGGTGATAATGTTCTCCTGGCTCTTCGATTTCAATCACGGTGGTATCTCCTGGTTATTACCAGATGACGTACAACTACTAATATTTAGGGCCGATTTATTTTTTTAGTGTATGTATGGTGCTGTTGATCCTTTACAGCTTTATCTAAACAGACTCACGAGCAGGAAGCCCGCTGTGTAAGGAGGCAACGATGATGCTGGCAATGCTGGCACTCTGGACTGCTACTGCAACACCGCTGCATTCCGGCTCCTGTGGACGAAGAACGTCGACGTCAGCAAAGGGGGACAAGTAATACTATCCGATGACCCCTCAGAAGGAGGTTCTAACCCTATTACGATGTATCCGACGAATATTCAGATACAGTGCTAAAGACACGGGACATACATACATAGTATTCATATATATTTATAAGCGAACACAACTTTTATTATAAAACAAAATAATTAAAAAAAATAACATGAACTTTAAGTTGTGCTTCCATTTTGAAACTGCTCCGCGTTTGCACTTCAGCATTGGCTTCGAAACTTGTTTTAGCGACGAGTTAAGTAAGAGAAATAACTTTAAAGAACTTGTACGATCTCGATAAACTTGTCGAAATTCAACTTTGCCCAATGTGTATAAGAACACATATTTCAAATGGAACCTCAGAAAGATAAAGGTCTAAAACCCTAATCTTTTGAAGTATGAATATTTGCAACATAATGTATATAAGTATTTTCGTATTTTATATAAAAAAAAATTATCATCATTTATTTACATTTGACTATAACATATATGTCCGAATTTATTCGATAACTTGTTGTTTAATTTGTAAGTAGTGATATAATCCCTATGCTGTACAATTTTTAGGACTTCTGATCCAAAAAGTGCAATAAGTAATTTTGACAGTCCTCTGTTGATGTTAACCTAACACTATCTACAGGATTCTGAAGAGACTAAAACAGGTAAAAATCGGAGGGCGCAAGGTCAGGGCTGGATGGTGGATGCATTAACACAGCCAAGCTCTCGCAATATTTGCTAAGTGGCTAAAGATGTGTGTGGTCTGACGTTATCATGATGAAAAACCACACCTTTTCTGCTGATCAAATCCGTCCGTTTTTTCTCTATTTCTTGCTTGAGTCTCAAAAGCTGTAGGCAGTAGAGATCCGAATGAATGGTTTTGCCCGGCGGTAAGAACTCGTTAATGAACGATGTCCTTCCAATCCCACCATACACAGCATCACGTTATTGCGAATTTAACCAGATTTCGCTGTATTCTGTGGCTTGACTTGATGAAAAATCAGTTTAGCTAACTAGCTAAGCTGATTTTCATCAACAGTTCAAATAATCCTCCTTTACATTTTATGACTTTTTTCACAAGTCTCGGCATACGGTCAATCAATTTGTTAACGGTGTCTTGTGATATAATGTTACAAATTTCGCATAAAGCATTCCACATTTCTTCTCGCGAGGATGGGCCACGATTACGGACGTTCCTATCAAGCTCTTCCCACAAAGGTCAATGGGATTGAGATCCGGGGTCTGAGGAGGCCACCATCTTTTTTAACACCCCTTGTGCCTCTCTCTCTTGTAAATATCCTCTACATAATTTTGAGCTATGCTTTGGATCATTATTTTGTTGGAAAATGAATCCATCTCCAAATAATCCCAACCCGGAAGAAACAGCATCTTGTTCTAAAATGTTTTTGTACAATTCCTTTTTCAAAATTCCTTGAATTTTAATCAAATCGCCAGTTCCTTGGTTAGAAAAGCAACCCCAGACCATAATTGAGCCACCACCATGCTTGATTGTTGGGACTGCACAATTTGACATCATCTTTTCTTGGGCACTGCGTCGAACGTAAACTCCACGTTTTGAACCGAATAGTTCAAACTTGGATTCATCGGTCCAAAGCACTTTTTTAAAATCTTCTTCAGTCTAATCTCGATGGGCTAGAGCCCACTGTATCTGTTTTTACTTGTTTTGCGGCCTTAGCAGAGGTTTTAGAACGGCAACGTGACCACACAACTTTGCATCTCTCAGTCGCCGTTTTACTGTAGTCAATTTGTAAAGGTTTAACTCGGGTTTTCTTTACTTCAACGCGGATTTCTGGTGCTGTTAAGCGTCTATTTCGCTTGCTAGTAACATCAATGAAATTATATTCACTACACGTGGTAGCTCTCGGCCTTCCCGAGCGTGGACGATCTTGAAAACTGCCTGCCTTCCTGTATCGAGTTATTGGTGCCATGAACACATATTGTAATTGATTACACAAATCTTACTCATACACGAGACATGCGTACATTAAGCACGCCCACGGAAGCAAATATTTTTATGTTTTTTCTTAATTTTAATTAGTTTAAATAATACAATTGTTAAACTTTCCGTTACAGGAACTCGTCTGCATGGTGAGGTTTCTTAGGAAATAAGTGTAATCTACAATCTTAAATCTGTAACATAGAATATAAAGAAATGTGAAACAAATATTTTTTATTATAACGGACTTTAATCTATACACATGCTATGAAATTTAATCAAGTGCACAGACATTAGATTGTTATAGTTGCAGAAAAATGTTTAGCTGTAGGCTTTAGTTCAGTCAATGTAACATTTCATTTGAATTTAATATCTCTAATAAAAATCAAAGTTATATATAGGTATATTCTTTGTCGATTTTTTTTTTCAAATGGCATTTCGGTAATTATTAAAATTGCGGTTAAAATATTATTTTCATCAACAAAATGTAAATATAAGTATGGAATGGAGGATGGGAAGCAAAGCCACGATACGCTAGTACTTCCTTGTTTTTTATTCAACAATAGTGCGCGTTGAAAATCTGAAAAGTAGAAACAATTATATAATACAAGAGTTAAATTTTAAAAGTAGAAGTCAATACTACAAATATAGCGTTAATATAACATTTCGTCAAAACATTTTTTAAAATTAGATTAATGTTTCCTTCTTTTGTTTAATCTACGTTCGTTTAAATTATATCTTTTATACTGAAAAGAACAACTAACTAGCCTTTTTTTGCAGCAAGTTTTGTTTAAACTTATTACACACAAAAATACAATCTCTATTTAGCACATAGGCTAAAAGTAATAAACAATGACACATTCCTTCTAAAAATGTGTAAATTGTTATGACTCATGACATATAACTTACTCATAACAAAATATAATCAAATTCAGTGAAATAAAGTGATTACTTTTGTGAATAACAAAATTTTGTTTCCGGAAACACACTTGGGCTAACAAATATAAATATTCATCGACCAGTTGTTTGAATCAGTTATCTTGTTCCTAATAAACTGATCTTATTTTCGGGTGTTTTTAGAATGTATTAAGCGGGTATAAAGGACGACTTATTTTTAAAATTTATACTGATGCTCTCCTGTTTGATTTTGACCTTAATGGTATTTTCCAATCAAGGTTTGTGTTGAGATAAGAATGAAATAATTGAATCTCTGAGAGACGCTCTATAATGCGAGGACGTACCTTTGATAAACACATACTTTTGACAAACCTTTGTTGAACCTTTCTTTTCTTTGTTTGACTTTTTGAGAATAATGTATGTAACACGACCTTGAAATTGTGAGTCTGATCACCACTCAGCTATTACTTCTAAAGTAGAAGAATCATATTTAGGGAGATAAATTATTAAGTAGACGCAAGATTTAATGATATTCATGTTACGCAACAATACAAGCAAAGTTCTTCTTACAAGCGTGCAAACATCCCGCATATTGATTTCCAATATTCAGTAAGACACATAGGATATTAGGGAGTTTATATACCGTATTCGAAGTTCAAGAACGAAATTAGACTTTCTCTTAAACTTCAGTTCACTGTAACACAAGATAAATAAAAATTGCAAATATGTTGAATTCGTTTTAAAATAGGAAATATTAGCCAGTTTTGACTTGTAATAAAAAATACGTAAGAGATATATGTCGGGTAATATATACACGACATATATCTCTCGACATTACTTGAGCCTTTTAGAGCCCTAATCATTTGGTGTAAGCTTTTTGTTGGACGAGCTTACGCAAAGAAAAAGAAACGTATTGTTCCATAATATGTAACTAAGGCAGCATTACAACCAACGTTCTTGTGCTAACTGATGAATGTGCTAACTCTATAACCAGAAAATAAAATATTTAAAGATACAACATGTATGAGCGGTGGTAGCTCATCGTTTTAATGCTTGCATGGTACGCGAGCAAACGGAGTACGATCCCGATGAATGGCACCAATGAAATTGTTGATTGTTAATTTTACGTGTCAATTTACCATAGGCTGGGCGGTAAAGGAAAAAAGTATAAAGAAACTTGCATTTCTTAGAAATAAATACAAAAAAATAGGAAGACCAATACCCTCACTAGGTAAGAAGCTAAGAGGGTATTGGTGTATAGGAGAGTACTGAGATTTATGTACATATATACATAGGTTGTTAGTTCATTTATTATACGTTTATAACATGTATATAATTAAATAATAAACGGTTCTATTATATGTGATACATTAAACAATTTATAAAATGTATCTTGAGGAAAGTAGTAATATCAAGCATAGAGCAAACTAATTGAAGAGTTTGCACGGGTTACGCAATATATATATATATAATTGTATAATATATATGTATGTTCAGGATGTATCTTAGTTGCACCATCATGCGGTGCAATTTAGTTTCAAGTAAAGTATGGATAATTTTCAACATTTGCTTGAATTAACATTTGTTATTACGTACGTTTTTGTATTTTTTTTCGTTACTCATTATTCATCACTCTTACTTATCTTTGCATTATATATTTCTTATTTAGTATTCCGGCATTCATCAAAAACGTGAAAAAAAGCGTGAATATAATAGTTATTAGAGTTACTGACAAATCCACTATTTTACAATAAATTATCTTAAGTTTTAAATATAATGGAGAATTGACGGAGGAAATTAAATACTCTCTTGAAGATTCATGTAATCTTTTCATCTTATTTCTATTTCAACACGAGACAAAACAATTTGATCGGAAATCTACGCCTGAAATGTGGTAAAATTGTTTCGTTTTATCGTTTAATAGATAGATGATGTGAATAAGTGTCGTATTAATTTTATTCTTAATCACTGGACCTATTTTTTTTAACCCGAGTGCTTTTACAGCTTCACCGGGTTGAGTGGTGCCCGAGCGTTTATGGCTCCAGTCATGCGGTGCGACCCCCGCGGAGGATATGGAGAGCGGCAACGCAACACCGACACTCCTCTCCCTCCGCGACCCCACCTCGGCTGCTGAGGGCGGGGAAGACGGCCTTGCTCCGTCACTTCCACCCCCAGCAGTCCACCGACACGCTTACGAGGCGAGCTATTTACGAGCCCACCCGGAGCGGCCAACTCGGGCCGGCCACAGAGCGCCTTAGGCTGGCCATTGGGTTCCTCTTTGCTTCACCATGCGTGACCAAGCCACGGTTACTAAGCCCCCCACCACGACAAGGCAAGAACCCTTCGCCTGGTCGCTTGTAGAATATACCCAATGGGTGTAAAATGGACATGATAGGAGTTTCATTAACTTGATGGTCATGCCGTCGGGGCCGGATTGGACCTATTCGTCGATAAACACACAGGTGTACATCTAGATTTTGGATCAACTTTTTGGATTTGAATGTCTTTCACCGAGAGGTTTCGTCATGTTTCATTATATTTATACATTATATTATTATTACATTATATTTGAATTTGAATCAAAATAAGCTTTAAACAATAAACTTCAAATTTTGATTTTGAAACAAGAACAACACTTTGCTTATAAAAATAATAGTGAAATGCTACAGCTGCTTTCTAGGCGTAACATTATTTGGTCGATGGGAATCGTAGCCTGAAATAGTAGCATAACGCTGCTGTATTTAATAAGGTGAGTGTAGGCGGCCGGAGACCAATAACTTACAACGAGGCATTCTATCGCAATCGTTAGAAGCGACAGTACACGTACATCTTGAATATTTTTTGCGGATGGATGGTAGGTGCTTACGGGACGCAGTCATCACTTGCCATCAGGTGAACTTTGACCATGCGTTACCCCCTTTATTAAAAAACGAGTGAGTGTTGAGTGCTTTATTTTATTACGAATATTTTATACATATTAATAAACATAATATATGAATATATGTTAGGGAAATTCGTGAACATAATTTTATTTAGGAAATTTTATTGTTGCTCATATATTACCGCTGACCTTACAAAGCGGATAATCTGAAGTTTGTAAATCTAAGTATCCGGAAAACTTTAAATGTACAATGTATAAAGTTAGCAGAGTGCACCGTCCATTTATAGACAAAAATAAAAAAAATATATAAAAATAATAAAAAATTAAGAGACAAAATATTTATTATTATTATTCTCAAACAAAAGTTTACAGTATATATTAATGTAGTTATTATATAGATTATAATTTACTCAAACTAGACAGATTCAAATAACAAAATGATGTTTAAAAGTTCACAGTAGAATTTATTACGTCCGAAAACATTGTTAATTATTTTAATATTAGCGAATTTGCTTGCCCTTTCTTTACAATTTCTTAATTATTCAGACGAAACATAGTATTACATCTATTTATCAGTTGCTAAATCTATTATCATTGAATATATCATCTTTAAGGAACTGCCAAAGAATAACATTAATTTAATTGGTAGAACCTAAGGCAAGGTACCATCGATACATATGCTCTAAATCAGTTCACCATAAGCAAATTGAGAACTTGTATGGTCACCACTGGTCCAGTCGAGATTTGAATCCGTTGGATCACAAAATAAATACATTGACATGGCTGCAAAACGCACAAGGATTGTGATTTTCAAGAAATCTTTAGGGTACTTTTTCTTTAGTTTTTCGTTGAGATTAAATAGCTGTATCAAAGCCAAAGGTGGTGACTTTTTTTATTACATTAGAGATACAAACGAGCACAGTTCGCCGATGGTAAGTGATTCCTGTGGTTCATGACATCTACATAATTACTTGGCAAGGAATTATAATGCAGATGTGTTGTCAGAACTGATATGGAATAAATGCCTCGTCACCAGTAATAAAGATTTCGAATCCCTGCACTCACGGGACGAAACACAGTACACATTATTCTGTTTTACGTTGGTATTCTGTGGGAGCGTCGGCCTACCGCGGTCGTGTTGACCCATTTATTCTGCAGTCAGAAAAAACTGCATTGTGCAGCTCCAGCACAGTATTTTTTTTTCATTTTCTTAGTATTTTTATAGATAATATATAAAATAGACTTTGTTATATATATTCAATGATACTAATTATTCAAAATAACTATGTTTCTGGCTCTGGCTGGATAAAGGCTCCGGCAACTGATGAGAGTTTCTTTCGCAATGATAATAAATAAGGATCCGGGTCAGATTCAGTGGAGAGCTGTTTCTCATTCGAGCAGCTCTACGTGATGCTTCCCCGTGTCAGCGATGCACTGAATTTATTTAATATATAATATCTATATTCTGTACCTCTTTTATTAGGATACTAGTTAATAGAAAAATATTTAATTACACAACAATCACGTCATTATTAAAATGAAGTCGTGGAAGCATATCCTTGGTTGACAAGGAATTTTTCTCCAAGATTTTCTAGTGACTCTCTCAGAATGGTAGAAATTTCTTGAAGAGGATCCCAGGACGAGACGTGCGGGAACCACTACAGAAAATGTAGTAAAAAATTAAAAATGGGTACTGATAGATATCTCTTACATATCTCGTACAGACAATTATCTGTACTCTAACATTTCCTCAAGCCTTTTCCTCAAATTTACTCAATTGAGTATATTGGTACAATACATAAGATCTATCTTAACTCGAATCCTCTATATTTGTATATTATATCCATTTATGTAATTTTGTATATTTTAAATTATATTTTCCTATATATTATGTATGAATAACTTTCCTGTCTTTCTTTTTTCTTCGAGTTATTTCCTATTTATTTTAGTTTTCTTAAGTTTTTTTTATTTTTTTTATTATATTGAGAGTAACAAACGAGCACACGGTTCACCTGACGATAAGTGATTCCTGTGGCCCATGTCATCTACATTCATCCTTGGTCAGGAATCATAATACAGATGCGTTGTCACCCTTGAGGACTGAGATGGAACGCCTCGTCACCAGTAATAAAGGTCTCCAGTTCCCTAACATTTCCCTAAGTTAGTTGGTTATCTGCCCTACGACCGCAATAATTTTATTGATTTGATTGCGTTTATGGGTACCCAATATTGCTATGTTCATTTTTAATTGTAAATACCGCATTATAATTACGTTCTAGTCTACCCCTCTTTATATTTTTCACTTTCGTTTTGTTTGTTTTTGTTTTTTACTACTTACTGTTATTTTTAGTTTCAAAGTTTTCTTCCCTTTTTTTGCTCAGATACGGTCGATACATTTTTTCCTTTAGTGCTTATTCACAGAAAAGTATTTGTATTGATAAACGATATAAACAACTCCAATGCCATTTTATTATCAGGGTAAAAGTTGTAAAAGGAATCATACAAACGTATATATTGTGATATCGAGCGTTGCCTGTCGGTGCCATTACTGTAGTACAGTGAGGTTCGTAAGTAAATAAGACAAAAACGATCGTCTGTATATATTTACAATATTATTGAATCATTTTTGTATAAATTATGTATATATATTTCATAAGGGGTCTAACTAATGTACTTCCACCTTAATGAAACACGTTCTTCATTATTGCAATGTAATTGATTTGAAACTACAACTAAACCGTATTTTTACATGACATTAATATTTTAATAAAAAAATAAAGAGTAAAAGGTAAACTTGGACTGTTACGCTGAGCGCAAAAGCAACGGACTCGGGAGTGCCCGAGAAGGCCGGTCTAGCTACTTCTGACGGATTAAATTGGTAACAGTTATAAATATAATAGTTATTAGCTTTATTTATAAATCTCTTTTTACCATCGTCGTTAAAATATTACAAAATAAAACTCTTGGAAAAATTAAGCGACTTTTAAAATTAAGGATACTACTGTATTGTTTTTGTGTATGTTACCGAATGTCTGAATTTCATAATCCATTTAATGATTTTTTTTTAATTTGAATATACTTCCATAATGTACATTTTATCAAAATAAAATGAAAAACTAGATTATTGCAGTAAAAACACTTGGTTTTTGCAAATTGTTTGTTTTACATTTCCACGTCTAAAACTTTAAAAAAAAAAGTCCACGAATATATTTTGCTATATCTGTATTCTACATATCAATCTTTTGAAAATAATCGTAATAAATCAGTAGTAGGGCCGGGCCAAGAGCCAACTATAGGCAAACTGTAGCTGGTCAATTCTTTAATTTTTTTCAGAATATCAGCGTAATAGAAGCTTGAAGCTGCTGTGTTTATCTTGTTAAATAAACCGGAGATCTTAAAACTGGTATCAAAGCAATCCATCTGAGTCCTCAAGGTGGGCATCCTATCTGAAATTATTATTCTTTATTAATAATGAATGTGAGTGTCATATAGGTTTTTTGTCACCTGTTTATTCATAAAAAATCTATAAATATATGTAATATAAAGTATTTATGTATATAATATTAATTATTTCTCATCTAGATTGTAGTTGTGTGATAATTATATATTTTTAATTTGTTAGAGAAATTTACAATTACAATTACAATTTCAACCATTTATTTCTTCACTTTAGCAACCGTGCTAGGTCCTATACCTATGTTACAGCTGCTAAGCCCCTCCTCCGGATGAAGTATAATTTAAAGAAAACTTAGAATTACTGTTACATTAAAACTATAAATTAATTAAAGAAAAAAGAAAGAATATCCCAATAAGGGAGGTAGTAGTAAATTATCTTAGTTTAAAATCGTACACACAAATAATAACTAGTCTAGTGAATTAACTATACTTGTTATATCATAATTGAGTGGTACAAGAGAAGGTTAAGGGCAATTTAAATAAATGTTTCAATAATATTTGCTTAACTTAAATTTACAATACAAATATGTTTGTGGTATATAAATAAAGATAGATATAGATATATATTTGTTTATTTGTAAAAACATTTCATTCACATCCCGGGAAAAATTTACTTAATTATTTTTAATAAAGTTTCAGTATCCTCATACTTCAACGACGTTAAATAACTTGTGAGGACTTGTTTACATTTGTAATGAGTAATCGTATATATGGTGATGTCATTACTTATTCTTTTATATAGGTAGGGCCCCAAAAACATATATGTCTATGAGCATAGGAGGAACAAAATTTTTCTGGTAATATGATTCGGTCTTTTCTTCTTAGATTCTGTAAAATATTAAAATCTGGTCTGCAAACTGAATGAGTCTTTAGTACAAAATTCAAAATAAATAGTTGGAGGACCGTGAGTACCTTCACTTCAGAGAAAAGCTGTGATGTTAGAAATGTATAGGGTTTGCGAAGCATAACCTTTAACAATGCTCTCTGTGATCGTTCGACTGGCAAAAGATAACCTTTACAGGTACCACCCCAGACAGATACACAGTAAGCCAATAAAGATTAGCAAAGAGCATAGTAGATGGTTTTTAGAAGTTCAGCGGGAATATGCCTTATACGCCCGAAAATAGGTAGCAGTTTTCTTATTCTACCTTTTAAAGAGTCAATATGCTCTTGCCAATTAAGAAGGCTATCGACAATAATACCGAGGTATTTAATGGATTTAACCCTCTCCAAAGTTGTACAGGCAAATTAGTGATGACAAATTACCACATCTATGTGCCCTGACAGGGATTGAGTCAAATGTGCGTTTTTGGTCAACAAAAGACTTAGTGAAGGTCAGGTACTTGGTCTTGCTTAAGTTCAACGTTAATAGATTTCTTCTGAGCCATGACATTACTTCCTCAAGTCTAATCTCCGCTAATTTAGCTGTTTCTTGCCAGGTGGATACTTTAATTAGTAATACAGTGTCATCGGCGTAGGCAATAACTTTGCAATTTCGTATTTTAAGACCATAGAGATCGTTAACATATAGAAGAAATAAGGTTGGGCCCAAAATGCTAGCTTGAGGCACGCCATAATTGATATACGTCAAATCACTTTTTAAGTCACCGATTTTCACTTGTTGTCTTCTTTTTGATAGGTAACTTTTAAATAATTTTAAGGATGTATCTCTAAAACCCATCCTTTCCATTTTGATAAGTAGAATCGGGACGGAGACAGTGTCAAATGCCTTTGCGAGATCCAAGAATATTCCTATGCATTTGTTATTTTTATCAACTTGACGGACAACAAATTCTGTTAAAGACTGTACAGTATCTTCTGTAGATTTTCCATTTATGAAACCAAATTGGTTTTCCGAGATTATATTAAATTTAGCTAAATATGATTTTAGAGGATTATTTAATAAACGTTCTAATATTTTGATAAAGCCGGCAGAATAGAAATAGGCCTGTAGTTGGCGACACTGTCCCTATCTCCGCCTTTATAAATAGGTGAGATCAACGCAATTTTGAATATGTCTGGGAAAAGGCCTGTGTCAATACTTAGGTTACAGATATGAGTAATACAAGGAATTAGTATATGTTTAGCAGATTTTAGTACTTGAGTTGGAATACCATCAAATCCAGGTGCCGAATTTGATTTTAGCCCATTGATTATGAGCTCAGTTTCAGATGAATCTGTGGGCAATAAGCCGAATGATTGACGTTCATATTTTAAATTGGAATCAGCTGAAACGGATTTTCTACTAATATGATTAAACAGAATTTCATCTGCAAGATTCTTTCCAATATTAGTAAAAAAAATATTTATGTAGTTGATAGATTCAAGTGGAGTTGATTTTTAATTTAAAAGATTATTATTATTAGGTAAATTACCATCACCAAACTTAGCAATATTTTTAATAAGCTTCCACGTTTTCTTACTGTCCTTTCCGACTCTTTTTATTTCATTTCTTACGAAATCTGCCCTAATTTTTATTAATAACTCGCCACAAAAGTTTCTATAGCGCTTATAAGAAGTTTTAAGATATATATTTTCAGGATCAGCATTACAATTATGAAGAAGTTTGTATCTGTGTCTAATACATCTGAGTAGTCCTGTGTTAAGCCAAGGAACTTTTATTCTCTTTCGAGAAGGGATTGTCCTAATTACTGTATTTATGTCTATAGCTTTTTGAAGTTCTTGAACTAACATATTAACAGCCATGTTAACATCATTACATTTCAATATGGAATTAAGTACCCGCAAGTTTAAATACATCAATACCGACGCAACTTTATTATAATTAATTCTTTTCTATGTTTTGAAACGTTTATGGTTATTTGAAAGTTAAAAGAAGAGTAGCGTATAATAGTCAGTTAAAGTCGAAGCAACTACTAAGGTTTTGCTTTGAAGCTAGATTTTAAAAATACATGATCTAGATAAGAGTTACCTCTAGTAGGTAGTGTGTGCGCTGGTAATAAGCCATGGTGGGCCATAAGATCCAAATAAATGTCGGATCCTATACTAGGATTTGACGGGTCAATATTTATGTTCATATCACCCGAAACAATAATATTGGCAAACTTTTTTATTTAAAAAATGCTGTTAAAAAGCTCAACTACAAATTGCTGATATATAATTTTTTACGTAAACTTGTTTTTTGTACAATATCCAATATAATTGTCTAATTTAGGTGTATGATCAATTTTATTTAGCCAGCATTCTGTTAGTATAATAATATCTATTTCGGTTCTTAACTGAGCTAAAAATATTTCCACTTGCGGTAAATTATGTCCTATGCTACGAATATTTTGACACATTACTGTTAGCTTTGTACAAGAACTATCCAAAAATTTATGGGCGTTAACAATATCACATTGGTATGATTTTGATATTTGATAATCGTCCAAATCTTTACTAAAGTTTTTTATTTCCATAAAACTATGTAAAAGTAACAAACGGAGCACAATTTGAGAGACCAATAGTTAGAATTATTAATCACAATAACATAAGTTATAACGTGAAATAATAAGTATCGATCAGGATACCTAATGTTAAAAGGTATTGTAATACTCTTAGGTTCCAGAATAAGTAACCCCACTTTAACTAGATGGTAAGAATACAGTTCAGTGTATGAAGTATAGGTAATGTGCATGAAATGTTCCCTATTTAGATTGTATGTGAGTGAATGATTTAAAATAACTAAAGTGAATGTGGATTTATAAAATTAAGATATATAAATATTATAATTGAAAGTTGTATAAAAATATAAAAATATAAGAAGGGCTGCCTCTTACTCTCCATATTACTGACGGTTTCGCAACTAGTCCAGGTGCTTATCATCTTTAATAAGAACATGGGGAGAACCCTATTTTTTACGCAGAATTTTTTTTCCGTATGAGTGCCAGCAGTAATCATAATCATTTGTTTTTGCATAATCTCTTGCGCGTATAAATAATTTTCTCGTTCTTGCTGTAAGGTTTTCAGACACGTAGATCTGAGCAGTAGGATAGTCAAGACCCAGGAAGTGGGTATTAAGTTTTCCGGTATAATCTTTATTAATTTTCTTTGCCTTCGTAATGAATTCTTTCTTTCAAAAAGTAGAGCTGAATTTGATTAGAATTGGAGAGTTATCTTTCGATTTAACATTTACTCTGTATGCATCTTGTACCTCTTTTTTTGAATATCGATATCAAGAACTTTGGCAATGGATTGCGTAATTCCCAGATGATCGAATTTTGTTTCCCCTTGTTTCTTAGGTATATTCCTAATTTCTATAGTTGTGTTTCTATTGTTTTTTTCATTCACTTCGAGTTTTTCTTCGAGTTCTTTAATATATATATATGAAGCCAGAGTTTATGAAATATTGTTAAGACATAACGACAGATTCTTTTTTTATGACTATCATCGTCTAAATAAGATTCTCTAAAAGAATAACATTGTACAGGTAAATTTTTATAGTATATGGTGGGAACATTTATTGTTACCGTTTTATGTTACAAATTACGTACTTTCATTAATGAACGGTGTTCCGTAATAGACTGAAACAAAATAGCACAGTGTTCTCTTTCCTGCGGTGTCAGATTAACAGGAAACGTACGGTTGTAGAAAACGTGGGCTGTTTTTAAAGAAGCATATAGATATTTCAAGAAGCAAACATATTTACTAAACGATCGTGTACGTAGTATCGTATTTTATTACGTTGGTAAATCTTTTATAAGTCGTAAAGTTCGTAAAATCTTTAGAAAAATGTAAATAATGGTAAATTAATGATTTTTATATTTATAATTAAATGATTTTTTTCCCTATATTTCTTGTTATATATTATTGGATAGGAAAGAATAATAATTATTTATTGAATGCAGGAGAAATATATATATAGACTACAATTTTTTAAGGAGTGATCTGTCATCTACTTTATGGGAGTTACGACGCCTAAGGAGTTTTCAAGTACTTCATCAGTAGAAAAGTGGTACGGTCCATTAATTTCTATATTTTTCACCGATCCTTATTGATTACTACTGTTTAGTGTTGTATATGTTGTGTATACTTTCTATAATTTACAACTATTTAGAATCATGAGTGCATCAAATTATGAATTTAAACTACATTTAGAAACTTAATATTTTTCAAGTCTTTGTGTTTGTGTTACTTAGATAGCGTATGCAGAGTGCATACGCTGTTCAACTGGAATGTGGTAAATGACGTGATGATTGTGTTATATGGTCTATATATATGGTATATATATGATCAGTTTTCAGTGCACAGTTGAATTCCCTTAATTTTTAGTCAATAAGTAAAAGTGGAAAAAAACAAATAGTTTATTTCACTTTTGTAGATAGGTAAATAAAATCTATCGAAACATTATACATTAATATAACCGATAGAGATAATAATATATATAATATTTATTACACTTATAAAGAAAATACCCTTTTATCCATAAACAAAGCTTATCCATTCAAGACTTCCTTCTTATTCTAAGTGAACGGACCTACGGAGTCAAGAATTGTGGAAACGGTATGAATAATAGATATGGCTTAAATCGTGAAGGATCATGCCTTACTTAGTTGATCACTGAAGTTGAATACTAAATCAAAAGCTTTCTGAATTAAGTTTTTTACTTGAATTGAATTTTAGATAATATATACTTTTTTTTTGACTTTTAGTTTTGTTTTGATTAAATGATTTTTTTTTAAATATTCACTAAATGTTACAAATTTGAAATTAATGTAGAATTTTGTTTTATATAACTACCTTTTATGTTTGTATACCAGCAGTATACCAAAAGTAGTAACAGTTTGATTGATTATTTAATTGATTAATTTTTATGTTTTTTTAGTAATTGGGCAGGCCTCTATTCTGTGTTTACTTTTCATAATTTTAAATGAAAATCTTTATTAAACACTCAAATAACTTCATATTTGAGTGTTTAATAAAGATTTTCTTCTTCTTATAATGAACTACAACTGTCATCTTCAAGGATGTAAGTAAATATTTTGTTCTAAAAGAATACATTGTCTAATTGTCAGTGTTACTCAACGTGGATGTGATAATGTTCCATCGGTAACTATTACATTTATATTATGTGCTTATGTTACGAATATTGTAGAATATATGTTTTTTCATGCTGATGAAGACGATGAAACTAATTCAATTTAGGTGATTTCGACCCGTGTCTTGTGAGAATTTGACGGAGACCTACATCCATTATAAAAATGACAAGGTAAGATGATGAAATATATTTTGTAACAATATTAAATATTAGTTTTAATATTTTATAACAAATGTTTTCAATTTTTTTGTTCAATATAAAGAATTTTCCCTGAATGGAAATAATGTTTCGGTTTAATAACATTTTTAGGTTACATATAATTGTATAATGAAAAGAGATTTCACCAAGAGCGAAGGTTTAAGGCATTCATTTGTATAATCCAAATTGTATCGAACTAATTTACTTCAAGGCGTGACAAATTTCCAGTAACGACAACTGTGGAATTCTGAGACGCCTTTGAATTACAGTGTTACATTTTGTTCAATAGTAATTCCCAGTATCGGTGCTATGCAATCATTTCTCTTATAAAGTCACTGACATTGAGATTTAGTACCATAGAATTTGAGTGCCAATAGCCTAATGGTAGAGTACGGTTTGAGAAACAGTGCCGTAGGTTTGAATTCGACTTTTGTCGCAATCCATCTCCTAGGAAAAACTTATAAATTTGGAATGGTTCAGTAGTTTTTTTACAAAAATATAATTGATGTTATATGTTCAACTATTTTAACCGTATTAAATATCGCACTCCAGATCTTTTATATATCTTTTAACGAATGAATTTTTTGCATGCAAATTAAAACAATATTTCTTAATCATGCCAAATAAGTATAACTACTAAGGCGTGTTCTTATGTACATGCAATCATATTTTTATTTCTATTATTTTCTTTCTTTATATAGAATACATTATAAAAATAAAATATAAATGTCAACTAACTACTAAACTAGAATATCTAATCGAACATAGTTTTCAAGTGTGTATATAGGTAACCATATCACATGAACGTAGAATGCATTCAGAGTATCGTAACAAGTTAATTTCTCAAGGGAAAAAGTTCGTACCATTTGAATTGTATCAAAAGATTTTATTGGATCCGTTTTTTAATAGCGTTGATTCGTTTCAACACATCACCTTTTCTTTTTAGATCATAAAATGTTACGGTATTATATGTTATGTAATAACATATTTCAACGCCAAAGAAATGCCTTCTCTCTAGAGAAGGAGAAAAGTAATGGATTTCACGTCTTTCAAAACTTTCTTTCTTTTTATGGGTTAACATTCCCTCAGGATGTTTTAACATATATTAATAACTTAAATCAATAATATTGTTCATTTCGTAAATGATGGATTTCCTCCGGGTAGATTTAACAACGGCATTATGTTTTGGGTATTATTTGAAAACATCAAGTTTGCAGGATATATATTACAGTGCATTCACAGTCTCCTATATCTCCATTCTAATCTCAAAGACATTGTTCTGATTTAAAATAAAGTTAATTACATTTTATTGCAATAACATTATATTTATATAAAAAAATTGGAGTGTGTATGAAGTCAGGGTAATAAATAAAGGGGGATAATGCCAAGGTTTTGCACCTACTGCCTGAGAGAGAGAGAGCTCATAAACGAGGCTCTCGACACTGTTTAGTGGAAGAAAATCCTTATGAAAATGATAATGCTTTATTCAAAGTATGATTGTTTCACCGACAGGTTGACCAGCGCGGTTATCATGGATTATAATAACTAACCCACACCAGTACCAAATAGTCAGGTAAACTTTTTATTCACCGAGGAACAATTCTGTATATTTAATTTGCATTACGCATATGCTATGAACGTGAATAAACGACCACCATAGACCGTTAACTATTTTAGCGTTCTTGAACTCGTAAAAAAGTCGTCTAAAAATTTTATGTGTTCATACTCCAAAGCACGTTTATTCAAACTGTGTGTTATTTACAATTTCACAACGGGAAATTAAAAATTGAACAAACATTGTCAATAAAATATTTAAAAACAAAATTATACGAATGAAGTTAGCATGGAAATGGATATTAAAAAGCAATGTCACTTTAAATTACCACTTTAAAATAACACGCCGTCACTGAATATCAGCGTTTCGTCTGGTGAGTGCAGGGATCCGTTCCTTTATTACTGGTGACGAGGCATTCCATCTCAGTCCTCAATGGTGACAACGCATCTGCGTTATGATCGCTTGTCAAGGTTGAGCGTAGATGTCGTGGGCCGTAGAAATCATTTACCATCAGGTGAACTGTGAGCTTGTATGTTACTTTCACAGTAATAAAAAAAACACCAAAGGTAAAATCACAAAGATAAAACACAGTAACACTTGAACAAGTCAACCCAAATAATGTATAAAGTATAATGTTTTGAGAATTGCTTATCTCGGCAGGATTCAAGAGAAGAGTGGTTACCTTTATACCTCAAGTAGTGTAAATACTTACATACATTATTTTATAAACAAATTCCCAATTGTCAAGAGACTATTGGATTAGGGAACGGCCTGCGAAATTTAACGTCGTAGACGTAGATTCGAGTGTAACCTTTCACTATAGTCGTGAACCACTTCCTAGCAAAAGGCATTAAAGCTTGCAGTGCATACGGGAATGTTTATAATACTAAAAGCATAGCAATCATTATTTTAAAAATATTAAATAATCAAAAATAACTTAAATTATAATTAAATGTTGAGCAAATATTGTCCTTTACAGATTTTATAATACATTATAGAAAATAAACATTACAGGCGTTTAATTCCAAATAATAGTGTATATATTAAATTAAACAGATACTGATTTATATCATTTTGAACATTTGAAAAATACGTGGTTTTTCATATTAGACCGCTTTAATTTAATAATGAAAGTATCTGATTACTTTGATCGGTCTCATAAAAGTGATGAGTAATTTATTTGTATACATATCTAAATATGTATTCAAAATATTAAGTACTCGTCCTTTATGATGTCCCGGTACACTCAAAGCTTCTTTTCATCTTTTAAGTCCAACGGTAATTTTGCGTAGTGGCCATTTATTTCTTTTATTACCTACGTTTGATCTAAAAGACACTTAATAAACCTTTCAGCAACAAAACTTAAGTGAAACATTTTTCCCCATATTATTTTTCACCTTCTATCTCTGCCAACTATGATGAAGACAGAAAAATTGCGAATTATTTAAAATACTATGTTAGAGAGTAATTTTACGAAACGGCATCGTTTCTGAGACTTTTTGCACTATCTATTTTAATTTTTATAGCTTTCTGTTTGAAACAACTTTATAATGATAAATAACTTTATACATTCCTTTTAAAGTTTCTGTTCTAATTATACGACTTTAACCTTTAGTCGAAAATTAAAATAATGTAGAAAAGTTGATGTCACTAATCTTAAAACCATTTCAGAATACAATTTGATGCCTGGTCGATCGTCTTGGTCGACAAGGCCACATGCATTCCATACGTTTATTACGCCGTTTCGTTATTATATTTGTGCTAAGCGATTGAACGTGTTATTTCGCTGTAGTGTTATTTCAATAATCAAACAAAGCAACAAGAACGGAATTTCTATTTTCTACCTTCGTTTTTTATTACATTGAAAGTATAACAAACGAGCACACAGTGCACCTGATGGTAAGTGATTCCTGTCTACATTCTACATTCATCCTTGACAAGGAATCGTAATGCAGAAAGTTCCTCAAAGTGCAAACCTTCGTCATCAGAAGTGGGATGTTACCAATTGAGGTGAGATAATTTAGACAAAATTAAATGTTCAAGCCACACCCGGAGAAATAAATATGTACCCAAGTGCAAGGCTACCACATCGACATATGGCTGATAACTCTTTGAATGATCGCGTTAAGTCGTAAACTACTAATTGTTATTTTGGTGGTAGAACCACGTTGAAGGTTGATCCTTTCTACAGGATGAATAGTCCATATCAACCGGTAAACGACCTCACAGAATACGAGCGTGAAATACAAATCATCCTTATATAATAAATAAAATAAACCTTTCTAACCCAAGTCAACAATTTATGTAAATAATGTCTTCACGCCCCCGGAGAATTCACCAAAATTGTTTTTATTACATCAATTATGAAAGTCTTTGCGCTCCGATGAGAGTAATTTTCTGCTAGTGACTGCCAATTAACGGCAGAAATAAGCACTATAAAATGGTGTTAGAAAGCTGATGCCCACTTTGAAATTAAATTTATAAATATAAACGTAGCAGTTAATCAAGGGCAAGCTTTGATAACAAAACTATAAATACTAAAAGAAAAACCTAAAATACATTAAAAAAAGAAGAAATTGTTCCTTTTCAAGATCAAGCCTGGAAGAGGAAGCCTGCAATAACTAATATATATATTTTCGAAGATATGTATGTAAAATATATAAAAGTGTATCAATTAGCAGTGGTGACGCTTTGCAGGATATATTCCAAATACATTTATAAAGAGAAGGCATAGGCTTTCATATATATAGATCTCACTGCTGGTAATAGTCCCAGCAGTGAGATCTTTTTATAGGTATATGATCTTACTGTACTTTTCATTTAAGGGAAAGACATGAAGTTACATACATAGTACTATGTTTAATAAAGTAACGAACACACGCTATAAAATGCTTTATAACTACTAACCAAAAGATACGATAGCTATTCTTTTAAAAAGCACTTTTGTTTAAACACAAGAATGTCGTACGTAATTCTTCACAACAAAATCTCATTGTGCAACCTCACCGCTCTGTACGTAAATATCTATTATATAATTTTATTAATATTATGTATTGATGGTGAGAAACGAGCATACAGTATACCTGATGGTAAGTAATTCGTGCGGGTTATGACACACGTTCTAGACAAAGGTGTCATAATGCCTTGTCACTGCTGGGGATTATTCCAATAATGAGCATTATTTGTAAATATTGAACAAAAATGATTTTTTTATTTTATGACAGTCTCGTTTCTTTAAATTTATTTGATATATATTTTTTTTCCATTTGTTATACTTATATATTATTATAGTTATTTTAAATAAATTCTTGCTTTTAAATTTTATACTAAATTATATTATTGTATATTTTTATATAGAACCTGCTTTAAACTGTGGCAACGACCACTGATTCGTATGTTTCAATCGTCTTTTAAAATTAAAATGATACAATTATCAAATTTTAATATATATGTATAATTACCAGGGCATGGCCTTCTCTAAGCGACACGGCGACAATGAGTTTCTTAAAAAATCTTTGGAGCAGGCAGTAGCGAAATTTCATTTGAAAACAGTGCGTAAATCCATAGATTCGTGGCCAAAGAGATTAAACACCTGTATAAAAGCCAAAGTGGCCACCTTCCGAATAAAATATTTTTTATTTTTTGCTGAGACTAATAAATATGTAGGTATAAATTTTAATAATATTACATTACTTCATTAAAAAAAAATGCATTTTCATTTTTAACAGAACTTATGGACTAGGCTGGACTAGGTATATGTATATATAATATTACACATGCTTGGTAATGGAGGAAAGTGATTGCGAGTGGGTCTATGTTTGAGCTATAAATCACTGCGCAGTTGAAAACATCTGGTAATAACCATAACATATCGCCCGTCAATTATGTCTTTCAGGTGGAATTCAGAAAGGTTAATAAAGTATTCTGTGTACTTTATAATAATAAAGATAACAATTATTGTCAAAAGGTATGAAAACTAGAACGAATGACTGACATTTTGCTCAAATACCGATCCCTTTTGTGCT
The DNA here is from genome assembly GCA_029286865.1 of Teinopalpus imperialis. NCBI lineage: Eukaryota > Metazoa > Arthropoda > Insecta > Lepidoptera > Papilionidae > Teinopalpus > Teinopalpus imperialis. The sequence goes on from JAGSMU010000003.1 coordinate 11,061,268, forward strand.
ACTTCTCAACTACCCAGCAAAAAATGCACAAAATGACTTCAGATACGCATTATTTTGTAAATACTTATATATTATTATACAAATAGACAAAAAATCAGAAAACTTATGGACACAAAATGTTATGGTGTCAAAACATTCCCTATTAATATAATAGAAAAAAGTCGTCGTGGCTCATCACACAAAGTAGGATTCTTGTTAAACCGTACTCATATATTTCGTACTCGTACGTAATATTAAATACTATGTAATGGAAATTATTCAAGCTGTAAATAATAGTAAATCGTTAAACATATTATTAAGAGGCCTTAGAGGTAGCACAAAAAGGTAGGCATTATCGGGGAAGGGTTACGTCTTTACAAAATACGTGTGTAAAATGATTTAGCATAGTGCTGCAACGTTTCGTCTGGTGAATAAAATAAATCGAAGGCCTTAATACGGGTAAGTTAAAGTATGTGATATTCATGACAACTCAAAATAAGTTTTGATTAAATAAAGAAATTTATACTGCCGAGAAAGAACCGCATCCCTACAAAATACCAGCGTGAGATATTTGAATAACGTTCTTGTGATTCGTATGGTGAGAGGACCGGACCCATCATTGATTTCTAGAGTCCATTCTTCTCAGTGTTTATGGGTAATAACTCATGTATATCTTGAATCTTTATTGAACATATTGATGGGTGTTGGCAGCAGCAACAATCAATTACAATATGTGAACTGTAAGTTACATAACAAAATATATATTTTTATTTGTTATGAACACTCCAAGAAGGCCACGTTTTATTAACAACAAACAGTTTTCTTTATGACTTTGTTATAGAAAAGCCGAGTAATAAATAACTGCAACAAGTGTGAGCAACATGTTACACTGAGTCGGGGAAAATATATTGACAAGCCGATAATTTACCCTGATGACTGTACTCCTAAATTTACTTCAGCGGCTTGCGACAGAAATATTGTTTGTTACATACAATATAATACAAATGGTTACATATGCCAGAAGATTTTTATATTCAAATCGATTGAAAGTATTTTGAGTTAAATTTATTTTGACGCGTTTTGTAATGATAATATCATTGAATGAGTAAAATTTTATGGCGAGGTGAGATATTAATTTCAATGTGTTTAATTTGCTCGGTAATAAATTTTATTCATAATTTTTTTTATTTAATTTTTCATGGTTTCACGAATGCTATGGATTTCATTTTATGATTACCACCACCATTACATCAGATTTGAAAAACCTTAGCAAAGATTTGATAAATTCCTTGCACAGATGATTCGGGGGCCACATGAAAATAAAAAAAAATCCTAATTTTAATTATACTTTTTGATTTTACAATCGGCCACGAGATTTTTTTAAACACATGATTCCATCATGTGATTAAAAAAATCTTAAAATTGTGCTCATTCTGTGTAGATCGGAGCAAAAATAAATAGTCAAAAGTTGACGGTAGTTTGGATTAACTATGACATCGGAATTTTAAGCACTTAAGCCCCGCTGTGCCTATGAATGTTGTAAAGCACTCTAATTTTTTTAACGTATAGTGCTTTACGTTTTTTGTTTACGTTAAATAATATATATTTATTATTAAACGGGAAATACAAATAATCTGAAATTATAGTATTATAGGCTTATTATTATAATAATAATGTAGGCTCATGGGAGATGCCACAAAATTATAGTGGCCTCAACTGACATACTCAGATAGCCTATAGCGTCTCAATCAATCAATCAATCAATCAAATCAGCCCTTTCAAATTGCCATCTCAGTCTCATCATCCGCATACCCACTTCTTCGACTTTAGTTTTCTGGCGAATTTCGACGTTGGGTATGCGGTCCACCAGGGTGATTCCTAGCATGGCGCGCACCATAGCTCCTTGTGCTAATTGAATTTTGTGCAGATTTTGCTTTGTGGGCGTCCATGCTTCGGAGACGTATGTCAAAATGGGTAGGACATACTGGTTATACACTTTGGTCTTGAGGCATTGTGGGAGCTTGGACTTGAAGACGTTATCAAGTTTTCCAAAAGCAGCCCAGCCCTGCCGTATACGTCTTTCGATCTCAGCTCCCTGAAGACTACTGTCATATAGATAAACTATGTCCAAGATAGACGTAATCATGTTCATCTTGAGACCCACCCGCAGTGTTGCAGTCCTGTACAGCTCCCAGAGGATATCCACATATCGCTTGTCGATGTTGCAGCGATGGACAGAATAGAACACGGCCCAGTGTTCGACACTGTCGAAAGCTTTTTCATAATTTTCGAAAGCGATATACAGGGGCCGGTTGTGTTCTTTGCATTTCTCCATCAACTGCCCGACTGCTTGAATGTGGTCCAAAGTAGAGTATCCACTCCGGAAGCCAGCTTGTTCTACGGGTTAAAATTCATCCAGGAGGCGCGTTAGCCTGTTGCACAGAAACTTGGTGAAAAGTTGGAGTCCTGAGAGAATAAGCTGATAGGGCGGTAATTGGATATTTGGTCTTATCTCCCTTTTTGTGCACGATCGTGACAATACCATTCTTCCACGAACGTGGCGTGGTTTGTTGAACCAGTACCATGAAGAGTTTAATGGGAACTTTCCGTACGGGAGGTCTTTGTAGCATCTCCACGTTTATACCATCTTCAGCAGATGCTTTACCGCGTTTCATTCTGGTTAAGGCCAACCCTACTTCTTCCGATATAATTGGAGAAATATCCTCCTCATCCAAACGTTCTATAAGGTTTGCTCTGACATCAGTAGCATCTGGTTCTTCAGCTTCTCGCGATTGAGATGTGTACAATTCCCCGTAAAACTCTTCAAAAATCTGTAAGACCTTGTCGCGATCCGTTACCGCATTGCCAGATTTGTCTGAAAGCTTATTTAACTGTGTTTTATTTTTATTAATTTGTCTTCTAAAAACTTTAGGTCCTTTATATTGTTATATGGTGAAACTCGTTTAAGAAGAAAACGGTTTAAACCATTTTTAGAACCTTCTTTCTTGAAGTATTTATCTAGTCTACAAAATATTGTACTTAGACTCACACTGTCTTTGCATCTTAGCATTTAAACAAAAAACTCGAATTTCTAAATTCTGTTAGCATGTATTGCTCTTAGAACAGATAACCGATGGGGCAGAAAGATTTTTGAGTGGAACCTTGGACTGCCAATCGCAGTGCTGGACGGCCTCTCACTAGATGGAGCGACAACCTATGCAAGGTTGCAGGAAGACTATGGATGCAGGTTACTCACGGGCGCGCAGATGCAATCTATGGAAGAGGCCTAAATAAACTCCAATACACCCATATTTACCAAAGCTTCAGGAGATCTCTCGCCATTCACGTCAACCCTCTACATTCAAGGGCCCAATTACCATGTTTCATATGGTCAAAAAATTTACCACTGTAACATTTATCTCCCGTAGATCAACAGTTCTTTAAAAATCTAAAGGTTTATATGTATCTACAATATCTATTTCGCGTACAGTAGGAAAGATGAAGTTTTCTTTACAATCTTCAACATGTACTTTTAGTAATGACTCAGCAACTGTCGAAGAGGGAGAAGTGACTGCATTGTTCAAACTTGAATGTTCGCAAGAATTTTTAGATTATATATATGTCCTCACACTATAAAGTTCATATAACCTAACCTTAGTTTTATGAATTCCGATAGTTAAAGTAGAAAACTATAGAACTATTTGAATTGATTATTTTACGAGTAAATATTTATACAAAACATTTACTAATTAATTTCCGATTTAATCATTTTAAATAAGACGTTAACACAAAGCGCATCTGTGCTGTCATAAGTAAATATATTCTTAGCATTATTTAATGTCCAATGGGCTATTATTTCTCAATACAAGTTATATTTACAATTACTTTTTTTGTATTTTTTACAAATTTAACTTTTTTGTATTTTGTAAATGAGGCTCTGAGGCGATCTGAGGTTAACGTAAGATACATTTGATTCACAATTTGTAAATATGTTGTCTATGTACCATAATGTTATCGTACATGTTATATATATACCATATTTTAAGTGAAAAATTAAAATAACTGCGGAAGACAGTAGTATAATTTAGTGCTGCAAGCATTGGTGCAAACGTGACTTACGTTTGCGCCAATGCTTATAGCCCTCACTTCTCGTCGCATTCCCTATTCCTATGAAAAATGTGTTCAATAAGATCAGAGAAAGATTCAGATGCAGTAATGTAGATTATGAATTATAACTGATAAGAATTCTTATTCAAGTTAAATTTTGGGTTATTTTAATATTTTCTTCCAGCCGTGCACTACTTTAACTTTCCATCCTCACACAGGATGTGCAACGGTTATATACTTTTATTATCCGGCAAGCTATTCACACTATCTGCTAAGTGTATTTTGACGTGTTAGCGATAAACGTATGTTCTTGTTATGTGTTTTTTCCGTTGATACGAGTACATGTAACGATTTTCACTTAATAATAATAATAATAATAAGCCATTTAATCGGTTAGACAAATTACAACACAATACAAATTAAACACACAAACAAATAAAATTATATCAATAATATTAACAAAGTAAACAAAAAAATTATAATAATAACGAGAAAGAAAAAATAATAAGAATTACAAATGCTCAAAAGGTCCACGGTCCACTTAAAGGGACCAAGACTATATGTTGCAACGCCGAACCGACAAGGCTAACTGCTCAGCATGATACCGCTTATTTAGTATTTAGTAGTATATTAGTGATTACATTACGAGGCAACTAGATGCGGAAGTAGTTTATCTTTAAGATTACTGGAACCACTAGATTTCTTATTGTTAATGCTATCTGAAGATTGAATCTGAATATTTCTATTGGAAATTCATATGTTTTAAAGTGCATAACTCAAAACACAGACTTGTTGATGAACTTAAAGCATGGATCTCTGCGCCCTTTCCAATTAAAAAAAACAATAGTGGCTGCACGTTGGCTAGTATAATATAAATAGTTAAATATAATATAGATCAAATTAAAGTTCACATCTGCTTAATATTAGATCGATCTGTGCATTGTATTAATATATAAATTTATTCATTATCGGTGTTTATATCTATATATTTACATAATCTATGTACACACATTAAAATCAATTTAAGAAATAGAGATGTAAAATTCGTACTAAGATTTTTTGAATCAAGTGAAGAATGGTATAAAATTGAAATTTATTGTCCAATGCCCAGTTAATGCATTGCAATTCATATTTATTGGTCTATAAATTAAATATAAGGCTATATATACCTTTTGAATATTGTTATTAAAATTTTACACGAAAGGTAACACTTTCCTCTTCATACAATATCACCAGTATATAATACTGTGCACGTTATAATCCCTCGTTGAACATTTTGATATTGAGTTTAGAGCTTAAAGTTTCCATTATGATACGAATATGTCTCCATTGTATCTTAAAGCGACCTAAAAATATTCTGGTAGAATTTAAGAAATATTTTGAAAGGAATTTCATGTTTACCCTAAGACAAATAGAAAATATACAGTCAAAGCTCCGGTTACTAAAAGAAATGTAAATAAAAAGATTTACCATTTATTTTTTTAATCTAATAATAAATCGATAAATACAGAATTCTCATATAATAAAGGAAAAAATTGCTATTTATGTGCGTAGATTATGGTTATATTCGAGATGGATGTAGTCTATCTATCAGATGTCAAGTAGTTTTCTTTTACTAAGACTTTTTTTCGTTGTCAAATACAAAAATGTAGAATTGTTAACATGTTCAAACCTCATATAAATACTGATAAAAAATTAACCTCCCAAAAAGCTCACGACGAAATTAAGACGAAAAAATTTATGACTAGAATTGAAAATATACCTGGGGTAGTTTTTCCAAGATAGTAAGTAAATATTAAATTTAAACAAAACGAAATAAAATAATCAGTATAATAACAACCCCACTACTAGATATTTATTACTTATTTATCCGTATATAAAACGTAAACGTAAAGCGTTTTACAGGGTTTTGACAACGAGAATCATGAATATTTGTCCAAAAGATTCCAAATAAATTGTCCAACGATTTGCTTAATTGCATGGTATTTATATTTTACTTTATTTAAACAGTGGAAAACAAAATGGAAAAGTGAATAATATTGTTTTTTTATGTTACTTATGTTACGATACTTACTCAGTTGCTCATAAATGATTTTCCACTTCCCGTTTTTAGTCAATTAATTGGGCAAAGTCCACTTTGCTTATTTTGTTAATTAATTATTTATGATATGATAAGGTGCATCTATATTATGGCTATAACAAAAATTGGTTTGTCCGAATCGAGTACTTCTACATTCGCACAGAATACAAATATAAATATCAGCGCAATGTTGCTGAGTTTTTTATAGTGATTGACGACAAGTGGAGAATTTTTTACTGGCAAAGAGGCAACCCATCTTACATAGTCCACTGGGGTAGTATAAACATCTGCTAATATGGTCATGTCATCTATTTATTTTAGGTATGTGCCAGACAGTTCTGAACCTAGTTTTTATATCGTGCGCTTTTATTGATAATGCTTAAAAGATCAAGATCCTCAAGATTTAAGAGTGCTCGAGTCACGCCCATACTTATTTTCGCTGCATAATGATTAAATTAGGTCGCCTGAAATAGGGAAGAACATCGCCCTCAAGGAATACCGGTAACAGCAGCTATTTCGTTGAGATATGGAGACTGTAGTTGGATGCACGATTACTTACCATTGGGTGTACGATATGCTGGTTTGTCACTCTTAGTTTAACGCAAAGCAACGTTATCGTGTCCTGTTTCTATATAGTGTATGGATGTAGTTATCTATGAGCCTACTTGCGCATCTTGTTAACCGTTACCGTTAAACTAGGTATGCGATAATTTTAAGCACTTCGCATAACAAACAAAATTCAAACTCTTGTCATGTACAGTAATTTTTTTGCACGTATTTACTATGTAGCCCACCTCTCTCACTGCTCACTGAGAGCGTAAAATTAGTGTTGGCACCAAAGAATAAACATGCTACCACATTGACAATTTTATTTTTATAAATTCGTTAACATTTGCCATAAAATTAAATAAAACACAGTAATTTCCAAATTATATATTTGTTGTATTTTTATCTTCATTTAATATTTTCACAGAGCCAAGCTATACTTTATTTGTAGCTGCAGCATGAACGGGGAAGGGCCACGCCTTCACTGAAGCTTCTTATACCAGCGTGACATAACAGCATTACGCTATTGTGTTTCGTATGGAGAGTATAGGTAACCGTAGGCTAATTACTGGTAACTAGGTATTTTCTGTAAGTCCGTAGTCATTTTGAATCTTAGAATGTAAAAATTTAGGGGCTATAGTCATCGCTTACCATCAGGTAAACTGTGTGCTCGTTTGTCACCCTTAGTTTCATAAAAAATCTTAGTTACGTGTTTGTAAATCGTTATTTCATTCCTTAAATCCTTTAATCCTTAAAGAGATTATTATCAGAAAAATAAATGGAATAATAAAATAACAAAAGATTTTATAATTAATAATATAAGGAAATAATGATTTTCTCTACTGCACCCTACTGCGAAACATGACTTTATTATCCCTTCGGCCTGCAAGAAAGCGACTGAGGGACGTTTTATTTCAGTAAGCGTGCTGTATCCGAAATTCCTTAATTTGATTTGGAGAATGTCCACGAGTTTTTGCTATTATTCCTATACATTTGGATCTGCGAAAAGAATTTGAAATAAAAGGGGAAGAAAGGGCAAAAGGGTTATAAAATAAAAACAAAATTACATCAATTACTAAATTTACGTAGAAGAGATACACTGCAGTTTGTTTCTAACTGCAGTTTGAATGGGTCAGCTTCACCGCGGTAGGACCACGCCCTCACAGAATACCAGCGTGAAATGCTGCTTTGTTTCGTCTGGCGAGTGTAGTGCCTTTATTATTGGTGACAAGGCATTCCATCTCAGTCCTCAAGAGTGACATAGCATCTGCATTATGATTCCTTGTCTAGGATGAATGTACATAGATGTCATGGGCTGCAGGAATCACCATCAGGTGAACTGTGTGCTCGTTCGTTACTCTGAATGTAATAAAAAAAAACTGACCGATTGTAAGCTTAGTGAAAGGAAAATAAGAAAAAACTAGTTCTATATCTAAAAAAATTTGTATCGGCTGTGTAAAATTTTATACCATGCAATGTTTTTGTTCTTTTTTAGTTTTTACTATTATGTTTCGTAATTTTTAATTTTATCGATTCTTGTCATTTTTAAAAATTTCTTCGTTCCCGGGTATTTTATTATTTTCAAGTTATATTTCTATAACAACAGTTTTTTTGTTTAAGTAGGTATAGAACAAAAAATGCATGGTGGATGAAACACAATTTTATAGATTATAGAACAATTTTATTTTAATGAACTAGCTTCAAATAAGTATTGCTTAGTTATACTTTACCGTAGAGTTAAATGAACCTTACAGTAAAGTAAGGTTAACAAGATAAGGATTTTAGAAAATAAGAAATGTATGTAACTCGATCCAATTGCAAGGAAGTGTTATTTTCTCAAGTTTAAGCTATTTCAAAATATTAGTCAACTCAACTTGTCGGACTTAATTGATTTATTCAATTGGTTTATTTTGCCCTTTGCCAATAATTAATATTATATTGTATTACTGGGTGGCGGGACTATCAAATCATCACTATTGACACTCGAAAGATCTCAAAGGTTAATCATGAAATTAAGTTCGACAGCTGTTAATCCTATGCGCTATGCTTAAAAAACATACTCAATTATTTTTATCCGAAACACAACATTAATACAAACAGACTCAAAGATCGTTTGTATACTTAATACTGCTTCCATGCGTTCGACTTTTTGATGGATATTATTGTTATCTTGATGATACCTACACAATAGAGCGAACAAGTATAACTTGATATCTCTTTACATAAAATTTATGTAAAAATATTATTAATGAAGTGTTTCGGAAAACGGACTACAAAGAAACCGAAAATCTTCTTAAAACTTTTGTGTTTGTATGTTTCCCTTATGCTTTTTGCAGTATTCCGTCTCTCTCAGTCATTCTCTCACGAGAGAAATGTGTTAACGTGTGTGACGTGAACATATTTGTTGTAGTGTGCTCTTACACATTATGTTTTAGCACGTGCTATTGACCAGTGGTTTTTGAGATTAATTGTTTTGAGACAAATTCCAATGTATTATCAACTGAGAGGTAGAACCGATGATTTACATTTAACCATGATCTGGTGAAATTTCGTCGACTGTCTTGACATCAGTCTACCACATCACTTTGAGCCTAGTTTTTGTACTAATTCTAAATTGTAAGGTTAATGTAGTGAGAAACTAAATTATTCTTCATCATCATCTGAACCCATGACTAGTCCACAGCTGAACATAGGCCTCTCCCACAGACTGACACAGGATAGGATCCTGAAACACCAGCGTCCTGTACCTGTCCTGTCATCACTCCATCTAATGGAGGTAGTCCTGTACTGGGATGGCACATGTGATGTGGCCACTCGAGAACCTATTCAATAAATAATTAGATTAAATCTATTACATAATATATTATTATGTTTTTCAATAATCATGTGATGATTCTCTTATGACACGACACATAGAACAAATGATGATACTAATAGGTCCCTTTATTCAGTTACAATAGTAGTTTTCTGTAGTAAAAGAAATAACCCTAGGATGTACAAATAGCAGTAGCTAAATTAAAGGGAAAAGATAAATAATAATTTACGTGACAATGAATACTTCTATAAACAGGAGTAGAAGAATTTATTATATTTAATTTTTTTTTTACCATAAAAAAATCTATTTTACAGGACTTACTTATTTTATAAGTCAGGAAAAGAAAATCTCCCGAAAACTCCTCCCAAGCAGTAAGCCCTTAAATGAGGAATAAATCCAATCGTTACACTGCGTAATGGTCTATAGGTAAAGTTAGGGTTCGTAGTGAAACTTCCAGGGAGCCATTAACTTTATTTAAGAACATCATAAACCTTTTAATCTATAAAAGATCCTTGCTGACCCTGATAGTGTTATTTTTAAGAATGCATGTACTTTAAGTATTTTAGAACCATGAACAATAACCATTTCTGTACATCTCGGATGCCGAGGATTTACTTTATAATTGGATATAAAATTTGGAATTCGTTCAGCTTTAATCATTACACAAATTTTATGTAGTAGAAAACGTAATATATTTTCAAGAGGATATTAAATTTAACTATTCTGATGCAAAATTAGAAACATAGTCCATTAATTTAGTAAAGGTTTATTTTTATAATGATGCTACTTTATCAAATATTAATATTAGATTTATGAGATTATTATTATATAATTATTAAAACTAAACTGCTGTCCAATAAAATATGTAGAGAAAAATAAGGATTTGCATCCAGTCTATTAAATTTACTCTCTTGGCCTATATGACACAGTTAAAATATCTTTAGTAACATATTTGAAATAAAGGAGTGTAATTTTTTTAACGTACTGAAAACTAACAATGGCAAATGAAGTGAGTATCTTAAAATATATTTTAACAAAATTAATCAATTTTATATTTCGCCTTTTCATATTTTAAAAATCATGATTTAAAATATTAAAACTATAGTTAAGATGATATAAATCCATTTTATTCGCCCGATTTTACAGTAAGCTGATTTTTGGCTTTACCAAAGTTGTAATTTATGACTGCGGCGGGATGAACCTACTTTCACAGCAGCAGTGGAAATTTTATACTTTAATAATGATGTTAACTATTTCTTACTAATAATTAAGACAAATAATTCTTTCGGATACTTCTTTTTGTATTTTAATGCCATTAGTTGTGTAAACATACTTTGCTAGACTAGACAAATAAATTTGTAACAAATGAAATCCGAAGAACTAAAGCTTTCGACACAACCTTTTAAGTATGAAAAATGATGTGGCATTGGTACATCCATTGCCAAATTGACCATCGTTTAGGTAGATGCGTCTTAAAGGTTACACTAATGTAGTGTATGATCTCCGCAAAGTGGCTGGCCTAGCACAAGTAGTTTAATTAGTTGGTGTGGTTAACGGATATGTAAAAAAAATATTAGTCTCATTTTACCCCACAATGCTATACAGAGAGTATAAGTAAAAAATATTATAAGATGTGAATTAAACTTCGATTTTAATCACGGCAATAGCAGATTAAATCAACTGCACGGTATGAATCGTGCAGTTGATTATATAGATTGCTTTATAATTTTTTTTGTCCAATAAGTTCAAGTTCAAGTCTTTATTTTACATTTTATCATCGTTGTTCGTCAGTCTTAACGTTGGCTGTCTATCAAATATCCTAATAAACATCCTTTAAACAAAGTTCATAATTTTTAAAGCCAAAATTAATTATTTGTAACCATTCTTAATTATTATGGGTTTTCTGATCCCTTTTGTTTTTTCAGAAGGAACCTAACTAGATTAATGCGATTTCAATTCTCTTTATTTTTTTTAGATTTAATATAAGTTAATGGCGTTAGTTTGTTTGGAGTAAAAGTCTAAAGTCGAAAATCATATTTACTCTTTAGCGGTTCGAGGATATAAACATTTATTTGTTTATATAGTCAATTAGTATTGAAAATCAGACTAGACAGTACTTCTACGGAACTGTATATTTTTTTAAATGTGTAATACTTAATCAGCACCATGATAAAAAATTTAATTATCCGTGCCAATTATGTATACATAACTCATGTATACCACGTATACATGGGTGTACGTATACATATGTAAGTACTCCATTATTTGTATTCCATTGGGAAGAATTTACATACCACGCCTTTTTGTATACATATTTTCGACGCTTGTTCTGAACGGAACGAAATCAATCAATCGTAAGTATTCAGTTAGTATGGCCATATCAATATATTATAGTGTATGATCATCATCTTTAGCGTAACTTAATGAGCTCCCTCTCCCAGTAGGCGACTTTAAAGGCAATTAAAGTAAGTTTAAAGCACAAATTTCGTGACGTTTTGAAAACCCTTAAATATAAAATATACCGACATATGCAAATGTTATAACAGAGATTGATCTGTAACATATTATTTAGTCTTTGTCTTTTTCTAGCAATAGGTTAAACTTAATGATTATAAGACTTTCTCAAAATAATTATCGAAAATCTTACAATACATACAATATTTCCCATGTTTGAATTTTGCGCATAAAGATAGAAAACAGTCGTAGATAGTGATTGCAAAGTTTGTCTCCCGCTTCCAGGCTCCCAATTTAATGCGCGTTCCAATCCCATTCTCGTGTTACTCAAACGTTGGAAAAACCAATAAAGCTTCAGCAAGCTGTAAATTGATTTTTGCCGCACCGCACAGTACTTGTTCCACACTAGCTTCATTTTATTAATTCTTTTGAACACTGTTCCTATACAAAATATAAATATACGCACATGATGACGATGGTGACATGTATCATCTAGGCGCAAGAGATGTACATTAAAATTCACGTATTTGTTGTTTGTCAAACGATTTCAATGAAACAAGCACTAAATATTTTATAATAGCTCACTGAAAACCATACCCAAATTTGTCCAGATATTGTGGAAATTGGCATGGACAAACGCACAGACTATTTGAAAAACAAAAAAACGTTCACGATTTTATTTTATGTAAGTAATGACAAACAAGATTTATTATTATTACCCCGTCCTTTGATGATAGTATTTATACTCTTCGTTTCATCAACCGGATAAAAGTATTTACAATTTTGTAGGGAATCCCGTCCCATTCCTCTAGTAGTAAGCTTATCGATGAATCTTGGTGATGTAGTTTTAGCTTTGACTCTTCGTTTGAGTCTCATTTCACAAATGCTCGATTGGACTTCCATCTTAAGTTCCAGGCTGGCAAAGCTGAATGCCTACATCCTCCAAAAATGCTGGGTGTTACGCACAATGCGAGCCACTGTGTGGTTTTTGATTATTATCGGGCCTGTAGCAGATAATCAGTGTAAGTTGGCTTTCTTCAAACTTCTTCCCGCTGTCAATTCACTGACAGCTACTCCTGTATCAGCTCTATCTGAATACACACGCCGGTTATTAAACCAGTCATCTTCCGAAGTGTCCGAAGTCCGAAGTGCACCGCCCATAGCGCTGGTCTCTTGAAACCATCGATACATTCTCGAGACAGAAGACAGACTTAATGTAATTTGATGCCGATTTCTCATTGACTAAGATCCTGTTGCAACAAATCAACAACTTGAGCGGCTTTTTCTGTAGTAGCATGGATACTAATGATTTAATGCTTTCACCAAACTATGGAGTTTGCTAAAAGCATTGAATCAATTTTTAGGTCAATTTTAGGTATATCAAAGAAATTATATATTGATAATAAAATTATTCCATAAACCTAATATTTTATCTTAAAACTTTATTTAGATTTAGAATGAATTGATGACGAATCAACAAAGAAAAATAAATTAAGTATGAATTATATTACAGTTACATATTTACAGTTCTCGAGAAAATACCCTTTTTTTCATGATCTTAACAATCAAAGACCTCTCACTTATTCCAAGTTGCGTGAACGAACCTTCGGAACTAAGAATTGTGGAAACGATGTGAATAATAGATACGGCCTAAGTCGTGAAAGATCATGCCTTACTTAGGTGATCACTAAAGCTGAATAAAATAACGACATTTATTTGCAATTGAATTAAGTTTAACTTTATTCACTGTAACTTCATTGATTTTGTCTAAATTAATTTGTTTATGATAATAATAATGTTTTACTTAATGCTAAATAACAGAATCAATTATGTATTAAGTAAAATAGATTGTTTACATAATTCTGATCATCATTCTATTGGTATAATTATTATGATTAATTTAATGGTTTGTTTTAGCAAAATTACGGTGGCACTTGGGTAACCTTCAAGTACCATCGTGATAATACACAAGTAACACGGAAATAATAATAATAAAAAAGTAACCTATAAAGCTTGTGCAGCTTTTTTTTATAATATTAGGTGTGACAAACGAGCACAAAGTTAATTGATGGTTAATGGTTACTGTGGCCCATGGCGCCTACATCCATTCTCAATAAAGATTCAAGGTATAACATGCGTAGTCACTCCTGAAGATCTATATGGAATGCCTCGTTACATCTAGGCGGTCTTCAGGTCCGTCACTCACCATACAATCTCTGCACTCACCATACAAAACACAACAGTGTTATGATGCTTCACGCTGGTATTCTATAAGGGCGTCCATCCTTCACTGGTCCCTCCCGTGATAAAACCATGCACAGAAGCAAGGTACAACGTGGCACCAATTTTGACAATTACGACAAAATAATAAATCTGGGAATTGAATTCAGGGTCAGAGGATAAAGCTACTATCCTCTTGAGAAGTTAACCGTTTCGTCAGTTTAAATGCCGTTCACGTTTTCTGGTATACTTTGTACTTTTTCTATTCTTTGCTGTACTCTCTCTGTATGTATCTTTAATCAGCAACTTCTTTCACTTAGAATTGCTGTTATTTACATATTAATTCATTTTGTTTAATATTTAAGAAATAGGCAGTAGTAGAATGAATTGAAATAGAAAATTTAAATTTAAACAAGTCGGCAGATATTTATATGTTTTAAGTAAAAATATAAGTGTTAGAATATAAAGAAAATGTTGCGACATTTTCTTTATATTAGCACAGGTATATTTCACGTAAATATATCTTCCGTGTCCAATCTCTGTGTCCTGTTACGTAGCCTTATAAGTTCGAGTGATTAATTTGGCTATTATAACTATTTATATACTGAATAAATATTTTAAATAAGTAAATATTAAAGGTATTGAATTATTGAAAAAAGTAATTACAATATATAATGTTTAGACCCAACATAAAATATAATATAGGTCAAAATATAAAAAACAAACATTTTCTAGAGACTTTATGAATGAAACATATTTTTCAACTTCTTATGATGCTATCGTTTATAATTTAATCAAAAAAATAAAAAATATTTCCAAGGCGTAAAATCCGCCGGCGTGCTATGGAAACTAAGCACTAAGAGCTAGCAAACTTGTGATCCAGTTGTGGAGTGTAAACAAGCTGCTCCAGTTGTTGCTGTTATACTGTGATATTCTACAAACGACGTACACCATTATACTTTTGTTTTCTTGTTACATTAAGCTATTTTTACAAAGACATTTCTTTGCCTGGAACCACTAACAAGCGATTCTCCACCTTTCCCGATTACGATAAAGATGAGAATATGTACTTATTATTATTAAAATATTATAATTAGTTTTAAAACTGTTTTGTACCTTTCGTTGCCTAATTGATTGTCTAGCTTAATTGAGTCAGGTAATCGTATATACAATTTTACACTTTGTTTACGAAGTATAAGGCGTCTCAAATCAAATTTACGTAACGGCACCGTTGACGTTAAATAAAAATCGATCATGGATGTTTATAGAAATGGATTATAAGTTTATCGGTATTATATATAATAGGCTTACCGTTCTGCCAATTCAAAAAGAGGGTTCTGGTGTAGACCCATGTGTGACCAATAATATTGTTAAAAATATATATAAAAATGTCTTGTTAAGTGACATGGTACAAAGAGTACCAAGAGTACAAAAATGCGGACTTATTCCGGTAGATTTTAGATTCACTAAATTAAATAATAAATAATACCTTATTATAGAACATAATTTTTTGTTTTTTTATTTTTTATGTATTTATGGCTAGATATATCTAGCGTGAAAATATGTGAATGTCAATGAATCATTATTAGAATAAGTATTATATTATACAATATATCTGTTATCGTTTACTCGAGTAGCAATACCGAATGCACGCTTTTTTAATTTGTGTGTAGCGATAATTTCGAATTTATATTCAATCGTGGACATAGTTAATTCAAGTACGAATGACATCACGGAAGTTCAAAATTGGCTGCTATAACGGAAAATATTGATGATGTGCATGAACTGTTTTTTTTTTTTAATTGCAAGATCGCCAAGAAACTTATCGTGAGATTAATACATTCTTGGGAATAGTGTGACGACCATAATTAGATTATTCTACGAACTTTTGGCCGCCAAAATATTTGTTCGCGTTGGGTCCCGCATAATTTGACAATCACTCAAAAAAGGCACGTGTCGATCGTTGCACGGAAATGTTATAAATGTCCAATTGATGGATCCAATATATATTGCTGAATTGGTACACAATTACTTCTTTTTATTCCCGTGTCAAATAATTTTTTTGTTCTTTATTGTTGAAATATAAAAAGTAATGTAGTGTTTTCGTAAGGCGATATATTCAGATGTTTTCTAAAAAGGTAATTATTATTTTGTAAACCCTAGAAATAAACAAAAAATAATTGGATTAAGATGCCATCGATTGTATATACCAGAAAGTAACTAATATGTGCACCAAGTACAGTTAGTTATATTACAACAAAAAAAAAATAACTTTTTGGTTAAAGTAATTTGAATAATGACAATAAACAAGAATGACTTAAAATAAAAGGGCTATTATATAAGTAATGAATATCTAAATGATAAAAATGCATAGGACTATTGCTTGTTCAATGGGGGACAGAAATAAATAAATTCACATATATGATATTTTACGTGTCGCAGAACGTTTCTTTTTACGTAGGATTTATTCCATATCTCAATTTATCACGGTTCATGTTATGTCTTGAATGCGATACTACGAGCAATTTATAAAATGTACACATTTGTAACAATTTAAGAAGTGTCCCGTGAGTATCTTATCAGTTCTTCTCACTAGGTATAATCTTTGAAACTATTATTTATTTATTTATTTAATGTGCATAGATGGACACTTGAATACGTTAGCGATCCATAACGTATGAAATTAAATGATTGATTTTGAGAACTTTGTAACCTTTTATTATTATATGGACATTTTAGACATAACAGTAAATGTACGAGTATTATACAATTTAAGTTTTTTAACGGAATAGATAAAGTAACAAATCAATGGTTAACGTTTGAAATTTGAAATTTGCCTGCATACTGTGATAAATAATAATAATGATACACAAAGACACCCAGAGCAATATGCTGCAGCGCACCAGGCAATATTTATTGGCGTATCGGTAACGTGACCTGATATTTATGTTACGTGCATTGTTCACTCTGCTTCGTAGCTTCGAAATGTTATCTGTCATAATACTTTAGCCAAAATTTTACACATTATTAAGAAAGCAACGTTGCATTTTTTTCTCCGTTACATATTTTTGTACAACAGTCACATATTAATTAAAACAATGTTTTGTTTCTTTAACTTACAACCGAAATAACCTTTAATACGTTATATATTACAGCTCTCTCCCACAGGGAATTGGCTCATATGAAAGTTATAATTATTTTAGTTTTCCTTTGATTCCTTTAGGGATTTAAAGGAAACATATATGGTAGGTTTTATGAAGTTAATGAAATTTGGAAGCACTACGCTCGAAGTTCTTGATGAGTATACGTACCTAGGGCAAAGTCCAACTTTGCAGGGTTAATCGGCGGAACCAACACGGATAGGCAGCGTTCGGGAAACTGCGACACATTTTCTCGTTCAAAATATCTCAATGTTTAAAAATAAAACCCGTGTATGTTGTTGATGGATCGGGCTATGCTCGGTGATTCACGTTAAAATACGCAACGTAGACATCCGCACTAGAATGAGGGTGAGCAATATAACTCTAAAGGTTAGCAAGCCGAAGTGGAAATGGAATCGCCATTTAGCTCGTAGCATCGATAATGAATGGGGTAGCAAGGTTCTTGAGTGGCAACATTATATTTGACTAGCACTGGTAGTCGCAATGTAGAACGACCCCTCACTAGTTGCAGCGACGTCCTATGTAAATTTGCGTAGGTCGTCGGTCGTAGTCATTTGCAAGTTTGCGTAGCAGTTGACAATGGATAGGCTGTGATGATGTTGATAAATATTTTTTATTTTTGTCCATTTTTATATTTGTCTTCCATTTTATTGTAATAGAACCATCAATTTTTTGGACCATCAAATTACATGTAACTTGATTTGTTGAAAAAAGTGGCCATTGGTTGCTAAATGCACAAAATTACACTTACCGGTAGTTACATCATGCTAATTAAAATAAGTTAAACAATGATTTAAAATTAAGAGAAAATGAACTATACTAACTAAATATATACAAACTAAAATAAAAATATAAATGAACTAAACTAAACTAACTAATTATGAGTTAACGATAGTGACAGATTTTCTTTGAGCATAACTTCCTTAGATAGGACTATTTTGACTTTTATTATGAAGTATCTACGAACTACTAAGATTATACTGTAAATAATTTCTCCCGGCAATGCGAATGGATCGGTTTGATCAGGGAAGGAACACACTCTCACAGATTATCAGCATAATATAGCTGAAAACTGCTGTGTTGCCGGGGACCCAATTACAGGTCTTAAGTCTTCTAGAGAAAAGAGGTTTCACCTTTAGCGACTTTTTCATTCGTATAGATATTTAGATTTTATAATTATGTTTTTGAGCATGTGATACTTATTTAGGTTTTTCACGTACTATGAAATTGAAGTTGACCACATTAACATTAATTTACGATAGATCTTAAGACGAAATACAAATAAAATGTTAGTCTTGAGCAACGATTTTTATGTCCGTAAGATATAAAAATTTACTAGTATTAAAATATTGTTATTATTTCACCATTAAATTATAAATAAAAAATAAGAAATTTATAAATCACATGTTTTATATTTTTTTATAAAATAAATTTACATTTCAAAAGATCAAACAGTATCACTTTAGTCCAGTATATTTATTGCAATTTAGAAAAGTACGAGGCTTGTAAAATAGCGTGTCTTATCCGGTCTGGTTTGAGTACACCGGAGATGGTCCATTCATCTCATAAAAGACGTCTGAGCTTCCAATCGATTACTTAAGTTCTCACATCTAGTATTACTATGTGGGCAGCTCTAGAAGAACTGACTTTTACACATATTGCATTTAGAGCTGAAGCCATTAAGGAGAAGATGTACTAATATTATATTTCCGTTTTCGAGAAAATATGTTAAAATTGAGGTACGTTACGACTTAGAGTCATGGTAGCTCAGTGTGTCTTCGATCTCTCGTTGTCCATGGTAAGGGAACATACAGCATTCAATCCCTGGTGCCAGTATTTATATCGAGCAATCAAGAAAAATCTAAGTACTAAAGATTTTTTGGACTAGTGTAAATTAGTGGAAATTACTGTTATGTTTGGATAGTAGTCATTGGACTACGCTGTAGGCATTTGGGTGATCAAAAATTTCTATACTAAAACTAGCTGCTTTGCCCATAAAATGAAGACAAAGTGTCTGCAATATTGATAATACAATTGTACATATATTTGTAAGTTTGTTGTGTTGTTATTTGTTATGTGTTTATTTATGAGTGTATTTATATACAAAACTTAATTTAATATTCGTATATATAAAATAAAAAGTTTCATAATCTTAATTAAAATTACTGTCACGCATTTTTACCTAATTACCATGAATAGAGACCATGAATGGAAGGTGCGCGGCCTCGCGCTTTTGAACTCACAACGAGTAATAAAATTAAAATCTCGGAGTTGACTGGCGTACTCTGAATTACTTTGCAACTTAATTAAACAGTGTATTCGGTAAAAGAGATGTCCTACAATACACCCGTTTGTATTTTCTGAACAATACTTTGTGCTCGAAGTACTAATTGAGTGCGGAGAGAGCAATCTGGGCCACATACTAATTTATAATGCTCAGTGGCAGATATAATAGTAGCATTCATATTCGTGATGGAAATGTTGAGGTTTTTTGCTTTGCACTCCAATATTCTTTTAGTGCCATGATGTTTAAAATGTTTGTTGAGGGGTGAATATGAATGCGGAGATCAGCAATACGAAAGGAAATGATGTGATATGAAAGCAGCGAGCGATGCGCATTGACGAAAAATTAAGCAATTAATGAAAAATAACATACAGCCTCTCAAGATCAAGATCGAGAATATGGTAAGAAGAATGACCATGGAATATGAAAATTAGCCGATTATTAATAATAAATTTACACATTATTTAAATAAATCGCGTATTTTTGTGAAATTACAATATATTATTGAGATTCGGGCAGAAATTCTGGTTGATTATAAAGAATCACGAAAAAAGTCTAAAATTGGTACATAAATCAATTTATTTTTCAATTAAAAATGATATATGACAATTTCTTTTTCTGAAAATAACATCATCCATATGTGATCCATCTCCTTGCCAACATACTTTGAACCTTGTCGTTAAATGAAAAAAAACTCACTGGCACTGGGCGCGTGAAATATAGGCCATTTGTTTCCGCATATTAATCTTTAACTGGGCAATAATGGTTGGATTATTGCAGTAAACCCGACATTTCAGGTATCTCCACATAAAGAAAACTATAGAGGTCATCTGAATCTGAATTTCTGGGAGGCCATGGAATAACCCCTCTGCGCAATATGACTTTGCCGGCAAAGATTTCGTTGATGGCATCTATTCAGTCAATACAAGACAATAGGCGCCCTCTTGCTGAAACCACGTGGCACGATTAAAGACTTGCAGTTCTTGCAGTTTCAAAAAGTAAAAATCACGTAACATACTTGTGTACCGGTCGGAATTTACGGTTACTGTATTCTATATGTTGATCTTCAAAAAAACGTTAACTTCATCAATTGCTTCTTTTGTTTTTATTGATTTTGGACGTCCTGCAGGTTTTTGCAGTGTGGAACCGGTGGATAAAAACTTCCTGACCCACTAGGATATCGATTTAAATTGTGTAATCTGAAATCTTTGCGAAATGAACGACAGACCAGGAATCAGCATTTTAGTAATAATTTTTAAGGCAGAACCCACGTTGCACGCCCGTGAAACCATTCATTGCAACAGTTATTCCGTGAACCCAGCTACACAACTGCACCTCTCTCGCGCCCCACCCGCTTATCGTTCCCAAGCAATTCAATTTTTAAAGATTAAGTCTTTGTGGACCACCCGGCTTTTACGAATTTATTGAGCTACATGTATATAATATATATACAGTTTTTATTTTTGATGTACTTCACTTGAATTATCGACTTGAGACTGGCAACTGAAGCAACTAAATCGCATCGTTTATGTGTAACAAAGCAATAAACAGATAATAATCTCATATGTTGTTAAGATGCATTGTTTTTACTTACCTAAGTAATAGAATTTATAGTTATAAGTGTGATAAGTTTGAACAATATACAAAAAATGTTTTTAAAATTCATGAAGCATCAAATCTAAATTTTGTAACTTTTAACTTTAAGCTGTAAGAGTCGTAATTACATTGTTGAGGGAGCGCACGGGGAAAATTATCTACGGAACTCTGATAAAGTTCGCAACTCATCATTTAACATAATGTGTGAAAATGTAAATTTCAGTCTTATACGAGGGTCTTACAAATAGATAGATAATAAAGAAAGAAAATTCCTTTTCTAAATTCTTTAAAAAATATTCTTTCATTATAGATATAGATTGAGCACACCTACATTTTTCCGTTTATCTAAATCACTTAAAAAATATCAATGAACGACATCGCAGTAATCTCAAATGATAAGCAACCTGGGCATCTTCTTTGCTTTCAAACCACTTTTTTATCCCTTATATTTTTCAATTTACAAACATATTCTATTAGAATTGGTCTTAATTTAGAGATGCGCACTTTACTTCTTTCCGCATCAGTGGACCAGCCCCGCCTTCAGTCGAGTGAAAACTAGGAAGTAGCTATAGTTGTGTATCTATCATTTTATCAGGAAAGTGCAATGCTCCCTAAAGAAACCGTACAGGATGGTACTGGGTAAATTCCGGATGGTACTTGTGTCAGAAACTTTCAATCCAACCCAGCTGGGGAGAATGGTAAGTTTGCTATTCCCGGATGGCTGGTCAAGTCTTTCTGTCCACCCCAATCTTCGACTTGGGAGTAAAATGACGAGATGGAGATGCCATTGGCCGCTTGAAAGACCGGAAGACCACTCCAGGACCCAACGAAGTTCCAAGTCGGCTTTGGGTGTTAACTATGGTTACCCTAGTCGATCAACTGAGGCTGTGTTTTCCAGCTGCTTCCATAACTCCAAGTTGCCTAGGGTCTGGAAAGAGGCACGAATAGTTCTCTCGAAGAAGGCGTACAGAGTGGCAAACTCTTTCTCTGCATACCATCCGTCGTATGCCTGTTGAATGAGGGCCGCAAGTTATTCGAGCGGATTCTCAACGGCAACTGTCGCGTCTCAGTTCTGATATCATCCAAAACTAGTTCCGTCTACGACGGGAGCGTTCAACTGTCGATAATGCGCTCTTTGTCGGAGCAGGCTGTGTCCCAGAATAGAACGGCGTTGGACATAAGTCTGAATATTGTCAACGCAATCAGGAGAGAATTAGTACACGACGGTGTGCCTCCCTACCCGCAAGGCGTTACCGCGGACTTCTTGCGTGGCTAGTACTTGTTGTACGTGAATCATGATGGTACGAGAATCCAGAGGGAGATCCTGTGCAGTTCCACTGGCATCGGTTTTGAGCCCGTAACTGTGGAACTTAGCGTGCGACACTGTGCTGCGTATCGATGTTCCCGCTGGCGTTAACATCGTCTGTTATACGGACGACACGTTGCTGTCACTAGCGGGGATTATAATTATAGCTGTAAAAACTTATATACACTTTTTAACAATAAGTTAGATAAATGTGAAAAAAAAATATTTCACTCAATTTGGCAAGATATTCGTCGTTTGGACTCTCATACAAAATATTCTTGAAGATATAGTAGACGAACTGTAATTTAAAATCTATATTTACCTTTTATTTGGGAGTAAGGAGCCCGCGTCATTGCAATTAATAAAACGTAAGAGGCTTATTGTAAGTTGAAGTGGTTATGAGTCACCCACTGATTGGTAGTCAGTTAAAGTTAGCAAGGTTTTCCACCTCGGCCCTCAGAAGTGACAATGCATGTAGATCTTTATAGCTACAATCATAACTTATTGTCAGGTTAGCTGTGAGCATGTTTGCCACCTCTTGAAAAATAATCGCAGGTCACATAGATCGTTGAACCGATATCTGACGAGAAAGATTGTAAATAAGATATTAACAATCTGTCTCGTCGCATATTGACAAATGTATTTTAGGACAATCCCTAGACGAGTAAACATAGTAACGATGCATACAAATTTGCAGAAAGTCGATGGATTCAGATGCCTGAGGATAATGCTTCGTGACGATCTGTTTAAGGAGGGTCTGCGAGGCAAAGAAAGTGAACAAATATGAAGCTACTTTCGCCGGTTGAGATTTTATGTCTTCAGGTTGAAAAGTTTGCCATCCGCCGGAAGCCACAGTAATTTCATGGTGATTTTGGGATTTTATAGGTGATAACTTACGATGACAGCATACGACCTATAATTATTTCTATAAAACAATAAGCTCTTACTTTACTTAGACAATGTGAGTAGACCGAGGTAGCAGGCGCTATTTACATTTCACCGGGAGCTTGCAGAAGCATTTAACATATTATTAAACCAATGTTGATTATTTATTTGTTATACATAATATTAAAGCGACAAATGTGTATATATAGTCTGTTTTAATATAACTCTAAAAGTTATTTAGTACTCACAATACAAGGGTTTATTTATGGAACTAACGCGCATACTATATGTACTAAAGACCGACTTGTATAATATTCTGGTAAATTAAAATTTTATTTTATTTCTAAAATAATTATTTTTTTCATTACTTATTCCTTAAAAAATAATAACTATAGCAATAATAATATACCTCATTAAAGAGCAGCGGTCATTTATTTCACTTAGTTACATAATACAATTGATTTAAAAGACACTAAGTAAACCTTTCAGCGGCAGCAAACTGATTTGAAGAAATTTTTCTCCATTTTAGTTTTTACAATCCGTAAGCGACGGCGGTGAAGAATTATTGAATTTATTTCGTTTTACAAAATGGTGTTGCTTCGGAGACGTTTTGTTATATTTCTTTCTCAATTTTAGCTTGCCTATGTACAGTTCTTATGCGTGACTTTTTGTGTTTATCCCCTACTATATTTAGTTTGTTTCTCAAAAGCGGGTGACGATTTTAAGTTAAATTAACGGTAACCATTTAATTTTTTCTTATAGAAAACAATATTACGTATTAAAATTCATGATTTGATATAATTCTAAAGTGAATCCATATGTAAAATAAATATAATTAATTCGGAATACAAATTATAAAGCTTAAACAGAAAATGAAAACAGAGAGTTTCACAAGAACAACGTTTATGTTAAGTTATTCGGGTGTTTTTTATTTATTATATAACCGATGGTAGGACTGTAAGAAGACGAATATACGCACAGTATGAGCTCGTATTTTATACAACTTTCGTTCACTTCAAACACTAGAGGAATAAGCTCACAGCGCACCCTCTAGGTCTACAATCCACCCCGGCTCGATCTCGAACGATCTAAGCCCTTTGATAACGACCCTTCGAATTCGGCATACTGGCAGATGATTGGGCACTCAAAGCAGAACATCGCCTCCTTGAGTCAAACCAGACAGTGCTATATTCGCCTTCAACGACTCAGAGAAAGCCAACCTTTGCTGAAAGTCTAGAGAGCCTATCCTTCCCATCCGACACCCCCG
The DNA here is from genome assembly GCA_029286865.1 of Teinopalpus imperialis. Classification (NCBI taxonomy): domain Eukaryota; kingdom Metazoa; phylum Arthropoda; class Insecta; order Lepidoptera; family Papilionidae; genus Teinopalpus; species Teinopalpus imperialis. Next base: position 11,085,968 of record JAGSMU010000003.1, read on the forward strand.
AGGACCCCGATCACCTACGAAAAGTAGACGTAGATCTAGAGGGCAGCGTTAGCACCAGCGGGTGAACACTTAAAACCGGTGACCGCCGATGAGACCTCATAACTAACATTATCAAAAACGTCTAATAGAGGTCGGATCCCGGTCCAGATGGGATCAATAATAAGATACTTAAAGTGCTTCCCACTAACATAATCTGCCTCTTAGTGGTGATCTTCAACACGCTTCTCTCCAGTTGCTCCTTCCCGGAAACCTGGAAAGAAGCGGGCGTAACCTCCCTCTAGTTATCGTTTATCGTCTAATCAGCATCCCCTAAATTGCATGTGCAAAATTTACGAGAGAATTATTCTTAGACGTCTCAAAGACCAATAGATTACTTCCCGATGAACAGTTCGGATTTGGGAACAGGCGCTCTAGCATCCAACAGGCCTTCAGCTTAACGTTCTCGCAGGTCTCACTCTACGAAATCCTATAGTGGACCACTATTCTTCGATGTCACAAAGGCATTCGATAATGTCTGCCACAAGTTTGGTCAGTTGGCCTGGACAGGCTTGTTCGCATCATACGGATCTTTTCATTATCGCATAGACGGCACGTGCTCTGCAAGCTGGCCGCTCCCAGCGCGGTCACTCAGTGTTCCTGCCTCTTACCTTCGCTCATTCCACTTTACACAAGTGACATTTCCAAAGATCCGTAGGTTAGTCTCGTGCTTTTCGCGGACGACACTGCCCATTATTATAACCATACACAAGGGCCGTATCACCGTACGTCTCCAATGCGCAGGTAACCACCTTTCCGAGTAGTTCCGGAAATGGAGAATAGATATCAATCCGGATAAGGGTGCGCCACCTACTTTTGGAGAGGCACATCTCAACACTAGTGCCTAAACGTAGGCAGCTAGGACAAATCATCATTTTCAACCGTCTCGTTCCAGGGGTGAAATCGGTCAATTCCCCACGGGTCAACATTGACCAAAAAAATTAAAATGTAACTTCCACTCACATATTAAAATATGAGGAATGAGGCCGATTCATCACGAGCAAACTTTACCAGCTCATCTGCGCCAATAATAAAATGTCCCCAAGGCATAAACTCCGTTAATACACGACCAGCATTAGACCAATAATAATGGCCTATGCGCTTTCGCACTCCAGCCTGCTAGTGATAAACGCAGCCACTTACGAACCGGTAACAAATCCGCAAAATACGAGTCGCAGACCGCGTCACGTCCTCGACGACCGCAACTTCGCGGGGGAGCCGAACGCCAGTCCGAACACAACGGAAGGTGGACCGTCACACTACGCAATTACACCACGTCGCCCTCGCCTTCGAGCGCGGCGTAATCTTCGCACCGCGTTTACAAGATACACCCGCGCCTCAGGGCGGTCCTCACCGCCCCCAGCTTCCGACAATATTGACAATAGGTGAGGACCGTTAGAGCCTAGGTCAGGCATAGAACACTTAAACTCGGATGGCGAAAAGACGTCATCATCTATTCTCCACTCTAGATAATAATCACGTTAATTAACTTCGGTAGCAAGTAGAGAGCTGAACAGTTAAATCACGATCGGAGAGCGAGCACTTTATAGTTAGTAAGAGCTAACAACTAGCACACGGACCACAGATCCGTGAGCCCTGTAACACAGGAAGCTGTAAGAGCCATATTGGCTAACACGAGAGAAAACAGAATACAGAAGGCCTTTGATTCCTATGCAGCATTGCATGAGACAGAGTTATACGTAAATATTGTGTAATGTATTTAATTAATGTTATTAAATACACTAATATATGTTTGTAATTAATTGTAATATAATGGCTTATTGTTATAGGTTTGTATAACTGAACAAGAGCATATCATTTATATATTATTTAAGCGAGTTAAATAAAATATTTTTAATGTAATACTGTTTATTGATTTTATTAAATTGACCCGGCTTGGCTTCACCTGGGTAAAGTTTTGTTTTAAAGTGATATAAATACTAGATATCAATTAAGAAAGTAAAATAACAGTATAAGACATTAGAATTTTTTTTTATTAGCCAAAAATATTAATAGTTTTATATTATATAATGGATTTACCGAAACTAGAAGTAGGGCACTCTCTAGACTAGGTTCACGGTAAGTTATCAGAGGCCTCAGTTTTCCCAGACCAATGATAAGCAGCAGTGTTACGAGTGTAAGAGGTATGTCGTCCTAATAACTACCTCGTCTGTTTATTTCTTTTTAGTTAAATTTATTTGTGTATGTGCGTCGGCCTTACTGAAGTTTGAAGAAATTATTTTTTATTTAAGCTAGATCATTATTACTTCATTCACACATTATATCCAACACATATGACACATTTTAAAAATACAATAAAGACGTGAAGACACAAAGAATATAAAAGCAAAGTAAAGCAATATTAGAGAATAATTTAGTAAAAATACAGTTTTATTTGAGTATTCTTTCAATTTTCTCATTGTAAAGAGATTGTCTACCCTTGTCAAAATGGCAGACGTAAACCGGAATGAAATATTGTTTACCGTTATGTAAGATGATACTATTGTATAAAATAATATTATCAAACAATTGTGTAATTACATGGAAAAATTATTACGTATCTATATGTTTATTAAGTATGGTTCTATAAATAGCTATCTAAATAGGTGTATAAAATTTCAGGTAATTTATCTTATTCCTTCCGTGTGACAACAGACCGGCTTCTTTAAATCGTGAGTGTCTATCATCCCTATATATCCAACTAACAGATGAAATTTGAATATCAAACGTAAACCTACATTAATTTATTACATTGAAGTACCATTTACTTAAATTTACACATTCCCAACTTTTACCATTATGAGTGACACATTAGATCGATAGGTGCACGATTTCGCACTTTAAAACTTAACCGGAAAATAAAATAGAAAATTTTGTAACATATGAAGCGGACTCTGGATTATATTGAAATAAATTAAACAATGAAATCAGTGCCAGGAATGTACCTGCAGAAAACGCCTTTTGGTTATATTGTTTACGTGTTTGGAAGACATCGGGAAATTTTTGATTAGGTGGAGTTGGTTGGTTGGAGTGGAGCAGGTTATCAGTATCTCAGTTGTAATTAGCAATATATGAAAATCGTGTCGTTCCTCTGCTGTTTTGCTATATGAGTTTTATCTGTTTACATAGGGTTTACTTGTTGGAAAAGTTTTAAAAATCAAATCGTCTGAATACTTATTGTCATGGTTTATGTTTTGTGTTTCATTGGATATCTCGCAGTGGACTATATATTAACAGGAAGTAATAATGATAAGGATGATGATGGTAGTATTTATGCTATTTCTGATAAGCTTGAGTCTGTTATATTAAGTACCTACATACGTATATGTAGAACAAAGTGGTTTAAACTGCGGCTCCAATAAGATAGTTTTTATCAACGGCGAAGTACTCGTAACTTCATTAATGTAAGGAACAATTTAAAAAAATAAAGTAATATTTAACATATTATTATAAAATAATTAAATCACTAAAAGATTATAACGTTCTATAATTATAGATTCTATAACTTTCTCAAATTCGTGTAATAGCTACCCACTCATAACTAATGAAGGTAATATTGAGACACGTAATTTTGAACTAGCTACGTACGGATGGAGAAGCCTTTGTACCGCAAATTGAATAATAATGCTAAGTGGTAGGTGTAATATAGCTTCATGGAAATGTAGGTGCTTTTTGCTAAGCTATTTAATTATGTGATTTACGCTGTGATTGTGATAAAGTATATGTATGTATATATATAAATATATATATATATATATGTATATATTAAGGTACTTTTATTGATTAAATAAATATATAAGCGTCTCTCTAATTTCTGTAACTGTGTGCTGTAAAGCCTTCCAAATCTCGTAAATTAAAACAACAAACGAATTAGAATATAATATATAAAAGTATGATTAACTTTATTCTATGTATATTGATGGCGTATATATTCAATATATACGTCATATACCCATCCATCACACCATCAACTCCGCACTTTTTGGATGTGCTTGAAATGATGTCTCATCTTACTTACCATAAGTTTCATAGATATGGTAATGCCAACTTGGGTTATTTTATTATTAATATTTAATATCCAAGCATAAATAGCGTGAGATAAGACATTGCAAGGCTTATTTCTAAGGTTATCCTACCTAGGGTTTGTGCATAGTACAGGTATTATAGAGGTATATAATAATCTGTGACGGTGTGTTCCAGTGTCCAGTCAAATTTAAACTTATAGGAGACTACAGAATTCCATTCTAGGCCCTCTGATATATATTTAACGTCTGAGATTACCTGCCTAGCCTGCCTAGTCGTCACCTGTTGTTATTATTGGGAGCTGTGGGTGGTAAGAACAACCCTGTAACGCAAGTGTTCGCGGTGGTGTTGACGCGAAGGTTACGCCGCGCTCAGAGGCAAGGGCGGCGTGATGTATGTATCTGTGATGTATGACGATCCGATGTCCGTTGTGTTCGTACTGGTGCTCGGCTGCCTCGTGAAGTTGGGTCGTCAAGGATGTGTTTTGTTATCGGGAGGGAAATATTTAAAAATACCCTGGAAAATCTTACAGAATACAACCGAAACAGGGTTGTGAGGTTGGTCATCCTCAGTGCATTGGGAGAGGTTCCAGCGGAACGCACCGGTGCCCCTCTGCACAGTGCCTAAGTAAGTCCCAAGGGAGGCCAAGCTACCCGTAGCACTCGCACTGTGCTACAGCAACTCGAGACCACTTCGAGTTGCCGTCCTCCCCGGGTTAGCTTACCCGGATGTTCAGAGCCCTGATCGCCCGCGAATTCCAAGCCTTGTATGACAGGGGGTACCTTAGTTCTATTATTATGCCCGAGACAAAAGGGCTGACGGGCCGGGGCGTCAGTTGCCACCGCTCCGGCGCCGCTGACTCAATAAATAACTTGAGTATATTGTAGAGTTGTCAAAGATTAACTTATTAGGAATAAGTGCATCAAATAAAATAATTAATTTGTACTATGGGAAACAATTCAGCAGGTTGATGAGGATTGTAATCACTTCGAATAATGGTTGGTTTGCTATGGTATTATATATTTATTTATTTACTCTTTATTGCATTAACCTTAACAAAGTTCAAAGTTCACAAAGGACGGACTTAATGCCAAAGACAATCTCTACCAGTCAACCCAAGGTGTGGTGAGATATATATATGATAGGTGTAGCAATAAACTAATTAATAAAAGAAGAAAAAATAAAAATAAATAATTAATACAAGCAAATAATATAGCAAATATATATATATATATATATATACACACAACATACACATATACAAATATATATATCCATACACATACATACACACATACATATATATACATACACAATAGTATACAATACAATAGCGGTAGCAACTAATAAATTTCATATGTGGATGATAAATTATATATATATCTGACTTCAGATAACTTAAGTAAGTGATCACGAACCAAACTTTTGAAACTGTTTTTATTACTGACTAGTGTGATTTCATCGGGCAAGGAATTCCAGAGTAGTGTAGCTCGGACAGCAAATGAATTTGAAAGAAAGCCGGTAAAGTGAGCTGGAATACTGATCTTCGACGAACGAACATCGAAGATTTCTGTCATGTCATGAGAAAAAGAGAGATATTGGAATTTATCTTTAAGATAAGGTGATGACAGATCATTTAAAATAGAGTACAGAACAAGCAAAATTCTGAAATTACGCCTTTGTTATATGGAAAGCCAATTAAGTTGAGATCGATATTGTGAGATATGGTATATTTACGCAAACTAAAAATAAAACGAATGCAGTTGTTCAACAAGCGATCCAGCTTGTTAAGAAGTTCAAGGGAGAGGTCTGGGTAACACACATCTGCATAATCAATTATAGGCAATATTAATGTTTGGACAAGCATGACCTTTGCTTTCATGGGAAGGAAATGCTTTAGACGATAAAGAGATAGGTGTTAGTTTGTTTATATATATTAATAATAAAATATTCTCATATAATTATAAAATATATAACTATCTTAGCTTAAAACTTAGAATCACGCTTTGCGAAATTTTAATTTAGTCATTTATTTGTTCCTAAGCACGTCACCGCTGCCCTCCGTAGTATTTTTCGTTACTTGGCAACTAAGTGCTGGAACAATATTCCGCCGTCTCTTCGGGGAATTAGATTTTAATCTTATTTCTATTTAAGTAACATCTTTTCAGGCCTAAGTATCATTTTATTACGCATATAATCTATTACACATATTTGATCTGTTGAATCGACATAGTACAGATACTGATCGTAAAATGTGAAACTCCGAAAACTCAACATGTTTTACATTAGTAGAATATTTTTAAATAATGAGTACCTTTAATTACACGCATATCCATTACAATTATTTATTACTATTTATTACTATTGTTTAGTACTCTTGTTTCATTATACATATTACGTTATTATGTTTAAGACCATTTGTTTAGTATGATATAAATACTTTTATTTAGTGTTTTTCTACCTTTAGATTTTTTGGTTTAATGTTTAAGTTTAGTATACATAAGGTATTCATATATCATTCAGAAACAGAAGGACAAAAGGATGATTTCTGATTCTTATTAACTTGTTACAATTATAGACTAAGTATAGATTTGTACAAGGGAATAAAACTAGATATGGAAATATTGAAAAATAATAAACCAAGAACAATCAAGTTCAAACTACTACAATTGTTTATTTATTCAAGTTTTATATAAATGAAACTATATATTTAAGTTGCAGTCAAATGTCAATGTCCTAACAAAAAACTTATCATGACGTTATTAGGCTACAAAAATCATCAAAGTATTATAATTTTGTAAGCTATAAATGACAACAATATTTAAATTTTACTTATATTGATATTGTCATTTATTTACAATAAATGTTATATTGCAAGGGGTTAAAACAAAATGAATAATATTAATTACATATATGTACGTGTGTATGTATATATATATATATTTGTATGTATTCATATATATATTTGTATATATATATTTGCTTGTATTAGTTATTTTAAGTTTTTTTTCTTCTTTTATTAATTTCTTTATTGCTGCACCTATCATACACATATCTCACCACTCCTTGGGTTGACTGGTAGAGAATGCCTTTGGCGTTAAGTCCGCTCTTTGTGAACTTTGAACTTTGTTAAGGTTAATGCAATAAAGAGTAAATAAATTAATAATTAAAAATACAGAAGTAAACCACGCCCTGGTACCTGTAGGCGAGTGAACTTATGCCTCGGCCAATAGCCAAGATCCTAAACCAAGTGCCCCAAAGACCAAATCATAAATAGATTTCTTATGACTACAGTTTGGCGTGTGTGGTGGTAGGGTGTGTTAACTTTTTTTTATTTGCTGTCAACCAATTTGTGTTACAGGCTATTAGATAGTATATTTGTACAAAGCAATTTCAATAAAGCAGAGATGTTTCGTTTATTGCTAAAAACTCTTCTTTCATTAAACACTTTAAATTTAAATTGAATGCCTTGTGAAATCCTTTGAGATCTACAGTCATTTTAAGTACATACTTTTTTGAACTTTCTAAAATACGGCCCTTGGTCAACGAGATTTGGAAAGTTATTAAAGTCGGTATATTTAACGTTGGCTTATCCTTCATTTGAATAACTTTTCCTAAGAAATAAATACAATGAGACGACTCTAATATAAAATTTACATCCTAAATTTGATTTTAATAGCTTAATTGTCTGGGAGAAATAATATTGTGTATATAAAATAGAGAGAGTTTAATATCCATCATATGAGGCCCCCACTTATTCATTATTTGCCACGCGTATTACATCACTATTATCATCAGCATTCAAACAGTTCATTCACTTAACGTGATGATTAGCAAAGTAAGTTATTTATTTTCGGGTCTGGGTTTAATGTACTCATATTCCGAGACTCTGGTACTGCGTCTTCCTTTGGTCTTATTTTTTTTTATTACTTACTAGCTGCGTTGTACTAGTACCCTTGAGGACTGAAATGGAATTCCCTTATACAGTAATAAAGGTCTCCGGATCCGTACACAAATCAGACGAAACACACAGCAGCAATATGCTGCTATTTCACGCCGGTATTTTTTGAGGGCGTGGTCCTACTCCGGTTGAGCTGACCCATTCATTCTGCAGTTAAAAACAAACTGCAGTGTAGCTCTACCACTGTTAGAGTACGAGTAATTGCTTGTGCGATGGCTTGAACGACACTTTATATTTATACAATATACCTTAGGTAGTTAAATTCTAAAGATTTAACATATCATAGAGGTAGAAAACGACTAGGAGGATATTGAAACAATTCTAGAATTCAACGGGATGATGAAACGTTTTAATAATTTTAGTTTATTAATCTCTAAAATTAATCAAACTACCTCTTTTAGGAAAATCAATGATTTACTTGTTTCTTTATAATAGACGATTGCCTAAGCATAATGCCTTTGTGATAAAATAGTAAGAAGATTCGAATATAGTGTTAGCGGCCTAACCTAATTATCTAGTTACATGATCATACATGATCTAATTCCCCCATCCCCGTTCCACCATCGGACCCCACGATGCACTGCTGGATTTCATACTTTTGTTGTGAACATCCCTCAAAGCCGAACGAAGTGCTTTGCTTCGTCTTTCATTATTCGTACAGCTAAGTACTGGAATAGTTTGCCTGCGTCTATCTTTCCCTCCGATTACAATGTGGGTGTTTTCAAGAGTAGAGTGAATAGACATTTACAGAGCTAGTGCACCTTACCATCCAGGACTGCAATTCCTCTTAACATCAGGTGGGATCGATCGTCAAGCACTTGCTTTGAAATTAAAAAAAAAACCTGAAAGTTAGTCAGCGCCCTTTCGTCTCGCTCTTACGTCTATAACAGATCAGTGACGTTCATTGGATAATGATTCAAGTATGTGTAAGAAAAATTGCATAAAACTCAACAATTGAATAATTCAATATTTCAATAAAATCATAATCTTTAAACTTTTATTTTTATAACTCATGTTATAAAAAAATAGTTTATTATTATGAAGGGGGAAAAGTCTTATCTTATTTTTTTTCTTAATTTCCTTATTTTTTCTTATCTTTATTTTTATGCTCGTTCGTATCTTTTTATCTGCCTAAAAACATAATTTTAAAAAAAAAATGATGATTACCATAATATACCATAAATAATATTATTACGAGTACACTTAATCATGGTATGATACTTAATAAATGTAAACACACAAATAAAAATGTTAAATAGAAAAAATACTTTTTGCGCTATCTTTAATGTTATATATTAGTATCATTAATGCTAATTTAATTATAATGCATGTCCTGTACTGAATAAAATGATAAGAAGCTTTAAATGGTCGTGTTTATTTTGATGGAAACAATTTAATTACAAATGTCTCTATATATTATTTAAATTAATTAGTAAAGGATGACGTAATCGCTAAGCACATTTTAAGTTTTCCTTGAACTCTACATTAATGTTAAATAACGTTTAATTTTTAAACACATGAATTTTATTTATTTTTAACGTATAATTGCTTAGTTTGCACTTTGCACCATGTTTAATTATATTTTCTGGCATAATAACGAGGATTAAAATATAACATACAAGTTCCTTTTGTTCTATATTTCCGGCACAGAACTGAAATTAGCCAATTAACATTACGTTGACAACTTTAAACGACAATAAAGTTTAGTATCGTAGCGCTGTTGTATCAAGTTGTATCTATTTCAACATTAAAATAGAACATCTTCGATAATAACCGTAAATTATATAATAAGAATAATAAAAATAAACTGCCATATATTACCTAATTTCCATTGTTAATTTTACGTAGATAAATAAGTAATTGAAAGGGTAAATATTATAAAACAGTAACTTTTAGTACTTAAATAGACAATTATCATCTTGTCAAGCGTTGAATGTTATCAATCATGGTGAGAAGCAGTTTCACAAAGCTCGAGATGGAAATAAGCTATCGGTAAGATTAGGCAATATACTAAATGCTATAGTTAGCAAAATAAGGGATATACTAGTAATGGACACCAAATAATGTATGGTGCCCCGCAAGGTAGTATTTGGGCTTTGCTTTGCTTATAATAGATATATTTTATATTACATTGAGATTAACAAACGAGCACACGGTTCACCTGATGGTAAGTGATTCCTGCAGACCATGGCATCTTACACATTACATTTATCCTTGACAAGCAATCATAATGCAAATGGGTCAATGTGTCACCCTTGAGGAAAAAGATGGAATGCCTCGTTATCAGTAAATAAAGGTCTTCGGATCCCTTCACTTACCAGACGACACACATCAGCATTATACTGCTATTTTATGTTGGTATTTTGTGAGGGCGTGGTCCTACGCCGGTTGAGCTGACCCATTCATTCTGCAACTAGAAACAAACCGCAGTGTAGCTCTACCACTCCTAAATAGCCTACCATATATAATACTATTAAATGGATATGGTCTGGTAATAACTAAAATATATCTGCATGGTCGAAATCGACCCGGAGGCATAATTTGAGGAAATCCGATATATGCAGGTGGCTCAGAATAATACTTTGTGATAATCAGGGGAGGCCTATATCCCTCTGAAAGAATTCCCTTCTTGTCGTGGCGGTGGCATTACACGATATCCAAGAATTTGTGATACACAAATATTGTTCCTAGGCGTTGACATTGAAATCAAACGTGGCTCTCGGGTGCTTTAACCACTACGCCATCTGGCCTTTAGGTCCATACTACTTGTATGACAAAAATCAAACCTTACACTCGACTAATTACACGCATAACATAAGGTTCTACTGACCCTAACGCTGTCAATAGCTCTTAAACAATAAAAGGGTGTGATTTATTAGCTAACTTTGCCCATTCTGACCGTCTGTTACCCGAGTAACACGTTCTAAATCATGTTGGTATTATGGAGGTACGCTGGACCAGCTATAAAAATCTGATCTTCCGAAAAAGTGGTAAATGTTTTTCATTTTACAAGTACAAAGTAAATTATTACGAGTAAATTATTCTCTAAGCAAATAATAAAAGAATATTCATTTTGTGTGTATACTTTTATTTTTATTTTACCATAATTTTTAATTTATTATTATTTTTCATCATATTTTATACGATATATACGATGGTAAGTGATAATTGTACTCTACGAAACTCTATATACAGCCTTTACAAAGGTTGAAAATGGGCAAACATTGAGTACTAGGATAGAGTTTCGTTCAAATAAATGGGTCCCAGGATCTCCACACTAACCAAAGAAAATACAGTAGCGTTATACTACTATTTCGCGGTGGTATTCTATGAGGGCTTTCTAAGAGGGCTCCTTCCCTTGAGCCGACTTATTTATACGGCAGCTATAAACAAGCAGCGTGCCTCTACACCTAGACTTGACATGTATTTATTATTGTTGTATACAAATGTCATTGATATGTATTTCGGAAAAAAGTTTTAAAGTATTACAATGGTAAAATGTAAGATATACCAATAGAAAAAGATGATACCAAAGTATCATCATTAGCATTGTCAGGTTATATTTATAAATGTAGTCGGGGCAGTATGTGTAGGAATAGACTAAATATATTATAATAAATTAAAGCAGTATTTTTTGGATATATGTTTATTACTCATTTCCAGACATCCTTTCTTCGCTTTGTTGTAATAGATACATGTTGAGTTCTACGTTCACTCTTCTATATAAATATTTACATTTCTAAGAGAAACAATGTTGCCTTTCAAAAGTACTTTGAAAAAGTATGTTAAAAATAATTTATTTTATGGTTTAATTTTGCGGGCCATCCAGGCGTCAATAATATTATTTATCATTAAAAAGTACATATGAGGTTCTTCTTGCAAATTAATAAAATTTAATAAAATTAAAAAAAAAAAAGAAAAATCAAATAAATAAATTAAATTTTTTAAATGTTGTTTAGTTTTATATTTATACACCACAAACATAATTACAAACTTTATTTAAGAATTAACAACTTATAAAACCTACAAATACATTTGAGTTATATGTTTTTTTTTTATAGAAAAAAGGGAGCAAACGAGCGGCGGGAACACCGAGGTGCTCAGGTTATATATAGTTTTAATTTGGCAATAACCTAAATAATAAAAACCTAAATATTCAGCATATTTCTTTGACTGCATAAAAGAAAAATACAAAGAAGTCAATTGCCATGAAAAAGCAAAACACGATATCCTATTGTAGGTTTTTGACAAAGAAAATCCTACAAAGTCACAATAAAGTAAACGTTTCAAATGTGCCAGATATATAATTTTCTGAAAGTTTTAAGTGCAAAATATCTTAGATTGCGGATGCCAATACAGTAAATTCATGGAATTTACACAAAGAAAACATATCTCAATATTTAACACACGATTTGCCGATATTGGAATAAAAGCATCTTGTTTTTATTATAGAGCCCATAAAAGGATAAAGAGAAGATCAGTTTATTTATTCATTCAGAAAATATAACAATGTTTTCATATAAGTATAATAAGGAACTGTTTATCATAATGTGTCAATAATTTGTCAACATCGGAGAGACTTAACCTTCAAGAAGTTACGTCTTTCTAAAAGGCTAAACTTAAATCTATAAATATATATACAGGCATTTGCATTTTGATGGCTTTGTTAATCGTTCAAATTGTCATTTAGGCTTCAGATAATCTCGTTAAATGTTTGTGATAGTTGAGAAGTATTTGTTAATTAAGTAAATCACGTGAAAGGAAAGCACCTGACTGGAATGCCAGTAGATTAAAAAAGAACGTTTCTTCAGTTAAAAAAACTTTAATAACATTTTAAAAATTTTATTATTTTTTATCACAATAATATTCAAGGTTTGAATAATCTTATAATTTTAATTGTTAATTTTATTTTATAGTAAGCGGCGGTCGCCTAGTGGATAACACGTCAAAGCCATTGGGTCGAATCTTACATTAGCCTGACCAATAAACTTTAGTTTTTAGGGTTCTTACAAATAAAAAGTCTTTCGATCTGCCTACGTAAAGTAAAAGGCTCAGCCCCTTTACGATTGGTGGTTTCTAATTTCCATTTGAAATATATTTATATAGTGCTTGCTATCTCTGTCTACCCCACTCAGAATAATATTTGAAAGCTTATTTTTTTTAGAAACAATAAAAGATGAGGTTGTGGCTACGTAAGGAATGTTTTACCTATCTCACCCAGTTGGTGTCGAAAGAGATAACTGTGGGAAATCCAAGTGAATTTTTTAAAATTAAGACCTTATTTACTGGGGACGAGGTATACCACCTTAATCCAATAAACATTTCGGGTTAATGTCATCGACATTGATAAAGAAAGATTTTATGTAGTAATCTTTTTCTAAAAAAGATGGAAATACAGTAACAAGGATTATAAACTGACAATGTTTAAAAAGAAAAATTAATAATAAAAAATAAAAGTATGTCCATGACATATGTCGATAGGTATAGTTTTATGATGGTCATAGGAAAATAATTAATTTTATTTATAAATTCATACGACCTAAGAGTAAAACAGTATATTAAAGAAAAAAGAAATAAAATATAATTAAAACGTTACATTAAATCATACAGATAGTGTATATTATATAAATATAAAAAAGTGAAGATTTTATTTACTTCTTACAACAGCCGTGAAATGGAAAGGAAATTACGTTCTAGCCTAATAGACACCAACAAATTCCTCTTTTACTTTGGCTTTCAAAATATGAAAATTCTGTGAATATTTTCCTTCTAAAGGAGCTTTGGTTTTAACGATACCTGTTTTATAATTAAATTGAAGAATTAACTTTAATCGAGGAAGTGAAAACTGCAAATCGCCCTTGGATTTACTAAATATTCAAGTAAAAGCAACAAGATTTAGCTTTTAAATTTTAAAGTAATTCCATTAGTATTAGATAAAATGAGCCCACTAACTCAAATACAAATAACTAGCTCATGGACCCCTTATACGAGAGCTGTAATAGATGAAGCTGTAAGAGCCGCATAGGTTAACAGCAATAACATCAACAGAATGTAGAAACTAACTCAAGGCAGCTTTGCTTGGAGGTTAAGATTACATGATTTATCCAGCAAATTATTACTTATAAAGGAAATAGATACAAATATATGTAGGTATTAATAATATGTAGAAAAAATATTTCTACAGTCAAATTATTTATTAGATTTACTATAAAAACCTAATAATTACGACATATAACTCCACCTATAAATTAATAAAATTTTTTTTGTTCGACAAGTGTCAATATTTCCGTTTTATTTGTACTAATATATATTTGACCATCTATGATCTCGAATTATTTTAGGTAATTTGGTATTAGCCAAATTACCTGAGATTAAGATGAGACCTTAATATGAACCTGTATGGAGATCATATTAATAAACATCAATCAATCCGGACCTTCGATTTCATACGCGCAAAACCCCTTGCCAAATCGCGAGACACGCACTTCTTTTTTTGCTGACCTATTTAAATGTAACAAATACTAAATGTTATCCCAAGCTTACTCATATATCACCGAAACCTCATATAAATTGTTTTTCTTTTTTTGGTTTTCCATCACTTTCCGTGTGATTTCCCCCGATGACGGTCTATTACGAGTTTTCACAAAATTTTTATTGTGATAATAAAAAATATGTTAACATATTTCGATATACAAGATTTCGCAGAGAGCATGGGTATTGTGTAAATGCTATTTGATACACGGACAACCGGTTAAAAAATCTGTGTCGAATTTTATTATATACCTACTAAAAAGTTCGAATAAATGATCTCTGCAACTAAAGTCAATTTGGATATGATATCAATAGTATTCAGTATATTGGTTGACTGAATACTTTACATATATTTTAAAACTAGATATACAATTCTAACAAAATCTATACTAATTTCAGTTGTTAATTGGCAATTGCTAGCTGATAATTACTTTAGTAAAGACGAATGACTTGCATTAATACTGTAATAAAAATAATTTTAGTTAATAACCTAACCTATAGGCATTAACGCGTTATTTATGTAAATTGCTGGTTCGTTAAAGTTAGTTATATTTATTATTGAAATATGGTATCATAAAGAGCGTCATTCATTTCTGCATGAACGCACAGTAACGCCATTCGACACACTAAGTACTAATTTGCAGTGATCAGCCTCTGTTGGTGCAGTTTTATTGAAAAATTCCGTCTGTTTTACATATACTACCATGACATGACATAGCCCCGCTAGCTTTTTTAGTTTCTTTCTAGCTGCAGTGTAGTTGTACCACAGACAAAATGATTTTGAAAAACATACATACATAAATACACACATAACACATATATCTTACTTTATATAGCAATATCCTCGCTAGAAACGAAACCTGTAGTGAGATATATGTGTTATATGTGTATTTATGTATGTATGTTTTATTATCAGAAAATATATATATATATGGTTGATAAAGATAATATGAAAAACTATTTAAATACAATAAATAGGAATTAATCGGTAGAAATTTAAAAATTCAATTTAACTGTCTGATTGATAAAAAGGTCAAAAAATTTAAAGAAATGCTCGAGGTATTGTAATTTGATCTCATGAGAATTATTTTTGTATTTTTATTATATTATTATGGCAATTCATAAGGTCATGAGAGCGTTTTCTGTGAATAAATGTTAATCTCACTGTAAAGTCGTTCTTTACTACTAATACTGCCTTTACAATTACGTTATACACGTTTCCGTACAGTTAAAAGTTTAAATTTTATTGAAAAATTGGCAAGTTCCCAAAAGGAGTTTTAGTTAGTAAAACGTACGACCAAAGTTTACCACCACAGTAGCTCTTATACGTAATACTTAAGCGTTTAAGACTACGCGTACTTTAGTAAAAAGGGAGAGACCTGCTTTTATATAAATACCATCTAAATTCATTAGTCTCAGTCACTGTAGACTGGGGGCTGCTATACATGTTTCGCCTCCCTAGCCTATTAGTTTTTTTCTGATACATCACTGGCTTTGCGAGTTGCCGTTTCTAATAATCATTCTGAAAATTATTTTAGGGGTAAATGTTGAAAAAGCGAACACAACCCTTGTAACTTTTTTGATTTTAGTTTAATTTTTATTAATTTAATATTTGCGCTATTTGTAATAAATATGTCTGAGTGCAACAGAATTGTAATAATAACTACATGTGATTTGAATTTTATTAAATACACCACCTGCCGGCATATCACACTCACTCACAAAATGGGAGTCTTCAAACGACGCTAGGTTTCCATAACTACTCTACCATATACTCGTTAATATCCTAACAGTCCAGATCAAACAAGCACAACATAAGTTCTCGAAAAGTCCGTGAATCCCTACGGTGTTGTTGGTCGATCAGCCAGTTACAACTGTGCCATCCTTTTGAAGAAGTATTTTTCCAGTCTGTGCAGTTTTAATGTCTCCAATATTTATGGTTAACTTGACATATCATTTCAGTTCAGTTCAGTAAAATTGTGTGCAATTTTATCAATAAAAAAATATTGGGAACGTCTACCTGTATCGGTATCATTCGTAAACTACTCAGGCTCTTTATTTGGCCATTTTTAATGCATGCTTTATTGTAGTTGTCCACTGTTTTATACTTGTGTGTGACATGATTTAATATTGTAGTAAAACCCCTTTCATTCTAGAGAATTTTTCATCAAGCCATTTATATAAATCCTAGTTAAGGATACTGAGCTATTAAGTCCTTAATTCTCATTAATTCTTCTATTATTAAAACAACTACAATTATTTATACGCAGATTGGAATGTCTAAACAGACCTTGTAACAAATTATTAAATTGAGTTGAAATAAAAAGGTGGGCTCGATAAAGCAAAACTAAACTTTTAATTTATATAAAACGTAAAACTGCTATTCAAAGAGTTTTTGTTTAGAAAGAGTATTAGAGTGAAGAAAACGAGATTCTTCCAAGTACCGTAGATTGAAGGAACTACGAAGGCGAAGGCGTTGTCAAAGATTTAACATTGCTCTCTCTTCGAATCACGAATCAAATTAAGTTCCTGCATTATTGTAGCTCAGTACGATAAAGCTCAAGTTGTAACATGCACACTTGTATTGTGAGTACCGAGTAAGAAGGTCATCAATATATACACACTCACAAGCACATATTTATATATATATATATATATATATATATACATATATACATTTGTATATGAGCATGCGTCAAATACAAGCATTTGTTGGAGACTCTAAAATAAAATATCAAATTTTATACATTTTTAAAATCAGTATTACAATTTTAAGGTAACTTTCAAGGTACAGAAAAAATAATGAATATATTACTTATATGATGTTATATAAGCTCATTGTAATCCCTCGTTGAACGTTTCGTTATTGAATTTACGGCCTAAAGCCTCCGGTATGTTGTGTCTATAATGTTTTAAGAGACCTAAAATATTTTTCTTAAATTCAAAGATAATATGAAAAGTAATAATAGTAAACAGTAATTAAAAAAATATACATATATTGTTTAATGGTTATATATTAAATACGCAGTGAAAATGCGTATTTTTACGATGAAGTTCACCTCATTTTGTTTTATCATATATTAATTTAGTGTTGTATACAAAGTCGCTGACTTAGTGCGCGTTTGTTTGTTTTTAATGACACGGTATACGAGCAAACGGAGTTTGGTACGCGGAGCCGACATCTATTAAATCGTTAATTGCAATTTTAAGTACTGATTTACCACGAGCTTGGTGGTAAAGGTAATATTGTGAGGAAACCTGCATTTTAAGACATAAAAATAATAATATAAAAATAATACATGAAAAGTCCGTTAATCAGTAGTGAAGCCGCGTGTTAGACTATGCTCCGCTACTCACTCTAGGCGGGAGGCCTATGGCCTTGGGATTTAGATATATAGGCAATTGCTTTATAAATACTTCCCTTAAAATATGAGATATTTGCCGCAACAGCCTTTATTTCATCACATCAATTTTTATGTCCGGCGTATTTGATATAGATCTATTCCTATCTTTCGAGAATTAAGAGTTTTAGTTGTATCAACTACTCGTATGAGGATCATACAAATCATTCCTTAACTTACAAGATGATGATCTTTTATAATCTATTAGTAGACAATCAGATATTTATAGAAAATAAATCAAGATATTATTCATAGACTAAAAGAAATCTTATTCCATAAATAATAACCTAATAAATAAATATACTTTAATAATACAATAAAACCATTTGCTTCAAGCGTTAAAATTGTTTCTTATTTCTGTATAAAATTAACCGTAGATACTTGGAAAAGCAGAACATAATGCAAACATAACAATACAGGATTTAGATGAAGAGAATTATGAATATTTAACCGATTCTAAATAATTTCTGAAAACAGTTGCTTATAAATTTACGTGTATGGTATTCTATATTTCAAATATTCAATGAATTGATCGATATAAAAAGCGAAAAAGAAAATGAGATTTTTTCAGGCTATTGTATCGAACGTTTCAAAGTAATTTTTTTATTTAACTTTAGCATTTAAAATTGGACGAAGTCTAAGTGAATACCTTTTGTTCATTTTTCAGTAATAAATGCTGAATATCGTTACTGGGGTAGTCAATGCTCTTCAGTACCAGCTTAAAATGCAGCGAGGGAAGAAGTCAGTCTATTATATCTATCTAGGCAGTATTTCTATCTTGAAATTATTGAGATTGCATGACATATGTATATGAGCCCGAGTAACAAGTGACATTCACTGAACTATGAGATCGTTTATCGTCTGTATATAAAAACAAAAGTGGTTTTTACAGTGGTAGAGCTACAATGCAGTTTGTTTCTAGCTGCAGAACGAATGGATCATCTCGACCGGGGTAGGATTACGCCCTCATATTTACTGGTAATAAGGTATTCAATCTTAGTCCTTGGGCGTGATAACATGCCTACAGATTCATTCCTTTTTCATAATCAGTGCATGTATTAAACGTAACTAACTTTGAGAAAATGTTAAGAAATTAATAGGCTGTATAGTGTAGATGTCTATGTATCCTTCTATACGTCAAGCGTAATGAATGCAATGTAAATGCTATATAAAATGCCACTATTTGGATACTCGGACTTTGTCGCTCACCATACGAAACTAACAAATATAACCCTTTATTTAATGCCGTAGTATTGCTATAGCGCAGCTATCTCCCAGTGTAGTTAATAAGTATGTTTAATTTAACAATGGTAGAGCTACACTGCAGTTTCTAGCGGCAGAATGAATGGGTCAGGTTAACCACGGAATACCAGCTAATAACTGCATAATACTGGTGTGTTTTGTTTGGTGAGTGTAGGAGACCTTTATTACTAGTGACTAGGCATTCTATCTTAGTCCTCCAGAGTAACAACGCACCTGCGCTATGATTCCTTGTCAAGAACGAATGTAGATTGCATCAATTGCCATCAGGAGAACTGCGTGCTCGTTTGATACTTTCAATGTAATAAGAAAAAATGAAAGTGGTAAAATACAATATATTACATTAAATTGTATGTTCTACAGTAAACGTAAAACGTTTTTGTATAGAATGTACGTATAAACTATTGTCAATGTCTTTTAGTAATTTATTCAGACCATTACGATACGCATCCCAATAACGATACAAAGACATCGACTGCAAATGAGATCTTCGTATACACTGCGATGAGTACATTTAGTTACAGTATCTAGTATTTAGAGGAATACGAGACTTACGCCGCATTTTGTTATTAGTTTGTCATTACTTTAATTATTATGTTTTGAGAATTGCAACATGATACTTGACTGGTGCTAGGTTTATGTGAAAATAAGTTTACCAACGCAGTTGTTACATCTAATGGTTTAAATACGGAAAGACGCGTACGCTTTTTATTAGATGAATACTAATATGCAATAAATAATGAACACTGGATGGAATAAGGGATGATGGGCGCGTTCGTCTTCAAATTTGATGAATAAAAATTTTATATTGTTAATTTTAAGTGATATATGAATTACGAACAAAAACAGAATATTTAATGAGTACGTACAGTTAACCATCTAATGTATAATTATGAATCGTCTAATCAATCTATAATTAAACAAAAATTTGTTACTTTGTTTACTTTCAAAGTTTTGTATAATTAAAAAAAAAATTTAAACTGTTATAGTGAGATTTTATATATTCAGCACTCAGTTAACCTGATGATAAGTGACGACCGCGGCCTATGAAGCCGTTGTTGAGATTAATTCCAGCTGCTGAGTTTACTCGTCATCCTCATATTGACGGTTGGCAAGCCACCTCTGTGCGCTTCACGCGAAATTTCCCGCCTACTCTGAATCAGCTGTCGCCAGCGGTGTTTTCGGACCGATTCGACTTAGAGACCTTCAAGAGAAGAACCTTCACCTTACTTAAAGGCTAGCAGTGCGTCCTTCTTTCAAGACACCACACTGAACATTATCAAGACTCATGTGCACTACCTCTAAGGACTGAGAAGGAATGCCTGTTCACTTATTATTATATCTATATACAGATTATCCATCTATAGAGTATATAGATAGAGTATATATATAGAGGGTCGGAGAAAAAGTTATTTGTATTGTATATACAAATTTAAAACATTTTTTATCATACTTTAATTACATTTGATTAGAATATATATGTGCCATTTTTTTCGATAACTTGTTGCCATTTTGAAGGAGGTGACGTAACCCCATTTCTGTAGAAATTTTGGGACTTCATCATCAAAATCTGTTACAGGAAGTAAAGGTTAAGATCAAGAAAACGATGCCTTTCCAATCCACCCATACACACAGCATCTCTTTACTGCGAGTTAATCTAGGTTTCGTTATACGCTGTGGAGCTTGACTGCCCGTTGACTATGATTGTTTTCGAACGTTCTTGTCGTAGATGATCTTTTTATCATCAGTGATGAATCTTTTCAAAAACGATTCGGCTTGATTATGTTTCAATAGAGATACGCAAATGAGTACACGATTCAATAGGTTTCTTTCATTGAGCTCGCACCCAAATGTCGAAATGCATCGATTTTATCTGTAACAGGCGACCAGAGCGAGTTTCATCTTTGTCATTAAAATTCCCTGACTGAAAACGCTTGAACCTCTTTTCTGTACTCTTACTGACACTGCGTTAAGTCCATAAACGTCTCAATTTTTTTCGCGGTTAGTATTGTAATTTTCCCTTTTTTGTAACAAAACTTCGAAATATATCGAATTTCTTCCTTAGATTTACTCATTTTGGCGACCAGAAAAATTATAGAAAAAGGTGGTAAACCATTATTATTATTTTTCTGTTTTTTAAAAGTAATTTATTTTAATGGTATCAAAACCAGCAGATACAAATAGTATAATCAAAGAGATTTCACTGCAACTTTTTAATTAAAAATACGAAAATACTTTTTCCATCACCCATTATAACACATATTTTGAATTGATGTAGATGTAAAAATGTTTTGTAGGTAAAAACGATATTATTAATTCTAGGTAATTTGTACAAAACTTCTTATGTATCAAATCAAGATTTAAAATTTATATCACCCCAATAAGATGCAGCAATAGTGGAGTACCTAACTAATATATTTGCATTTTTAGTAACGTAGAATGTTTTGGCCGCAATTTATTAGTTATTGCAGGTAAATAAAGTTTCTATTTATTGTATACATTTGAATTGTAATAAAATAGAAATTCACTATCGTTCGTGCTTTGTTTATGTCAAATCCCTTGTTTTTCTGTTTTATATATTCTGGAACATAGGTAATTCGTTTAAAAATTAGGTCTATTTACATACGAAGAGATCCGGTAAATAAGGAAAAACATATCAAACATAAGGTTGAAAAGTAATTATAGAATCTAAGTGCAGTTCAGGATTTTCCGTGCAGTAATAAATTTTATTTTTAATATTTGTTATCGAACAAATAATATAAAACAATGATTTAATGGGATAGAACCATGCTGCTGTTAAAAATAGTTGCATCACGAATAGGTCGGTTGGACGGGCGAAGCGATACGCCTTCACAGAATACCAACGTAAAATAGAGATACAGGTTTCGTCTGATGCAAGATTGGATATATACCATATTTAATTGCTTGTAACAAAGCATTCGACCGTCATAAACGACTACAACAATTTTAAATTAAATTAATTGTTGATGACGTGTACACATTACGATAATTTCAGTACCACTTATTCAAATTAACTTAAATAGAACATATATATTTAATGTAAGGTACAAGTAATATTTTTACACGTGTTTCTCTCAACACTTATTTATATTGTAATAGTACTATGAAATTGTTAATTTCTTTATTCTCAGTAATAATTTGCAAAGTTCATATGGAAGATAATAAAAGAAAAAAATGAGATAAATTCCAAAAATCTGTTAACCGCTCAGTCTTATTCTTTCATAGTCATCAGCATCAAGGCCTGACACTAATGCACTGGTGCACATAGGCCTCCGACATAGTTTGCCAAGAAGCACAATCCAAACTAGCTGCATCGAACGACGTTCCGCTAAGTTGCATAGTTAATCACTCCTATCTTCCATTAGAGTCATCCTACACTGAAATTGCCAGTCCGTGGTTGTCCCTCCAGAACCTTTCTTCCTCATTGGGTATTTATTCTGGAAGCGATATGGCTGATCTATTGGCATTACTCTTTTTTTGTTATTTTTATTAATTGGTAAACATCAGCGGTACAATTAAACAAACCTACAATTTTCTTCTGACAGAATTAACGTAAGATTTATAAGTATTTAAATAACAACGTTGTAACCTTTATGACTGTTTTGTTAATCTACACGGCATAAGGTTTTTTAAAAATCACTTTATCACGAAATTTATTGAAGAATTAAAATTTTGTAATTTTTAATAACTCATAAAAGGTAACAAACGGCAGTGTAATGAAGTACACATAACTATTTATATACAAACAAAGGCATTTTCATCTACGGTACCCTTCTGCGAAACATTCCTTTATTATCCCTTCGCACTGAAAGAAGCCGACTAACAGACGTTTTATTTCAGTAAAACGTGCTTCTACGTGAAATTCCTTAATTTGATTCAGAGAATGTCCGAGAATATTGGTTATTGTCTGTGTAGATTTGAACCTGCGAAAAAAATCCAAATAGAAAAGTATTAATAATAATAAAAGGCAAAAATATTACGACGACGATTACGCTGTTAGTCGATTCGTCGTCCTGCGTTAAATAGAGTATTAAGTTAAAATAAGTGATACGTTGGTAACCAAACATTTTTTTTGTTTTCTTACTCCTTGTTATCCTTCACAAATTTTGTATATTAGTATTTGGCGCACTTGGCCTAAAAGAAAAATCTCGTAAACTCACCGACACGGTTATCAAAGGCCCTTTGCTCGCAAGTCTTTTTTAATTTCCACGATTCAGATGTTTTATTTCACTTTGATTTACATTTTTTTTCTTGAGACCATTCCGAATAAGCTCGAGGCTTGTGCTTGGATATGGTATAACTAATATAGTCGAAAGGCAGTATTCGAACGCACCACCAAAAACTCGGTGGTCCGAACCCCTAACCATTAGGTTATTGCCGCTTGTTATCTTACGCGAGTGCGCGCCCGCTTACATTGAGTTGATACAAATTAACAGTTATATTTAAATGCGTAACGTTATGAAGAGAAACAGGGAGAAGAGGCTATATGTATTAAGGTCGAATTACAAATAGTTGTTCAGTCTCGTCGTAGGTTAATTGCTGAAGGTAACATTTGACTGTTCTTTTACATTTTAGATAAGGTAAGGAATATACATTACAGACTTTATTAACGGTGTTATAAAGGTGGCAACTGAAACTCGGAAAGCTATGACTTGCCAAAGCAGTTTTGGTAGTGACAGGAGGGCAAACCATTGACGGAAGAACTATTCTGGTGTCCACATGCACTTTCCAACTTATCCTCCAAGTTTCATAATAGTAGTTGGATGAAATGTAATTTAAATGTATTTTTTTACTTTCTCTCTTCATATATATATTCTTTATGTATATATATATATTTGCGATAAGTATTTAAATGAAGAATAAATCCAGTCGTTACATTCCGTAATGGTTTGAAGGTAAAGTTAGGGTTCGTAGTGAAAATTTTAGGAAGCAATAAACTTTATTTAAGAACATCATAAACCTTTTAAACGATATCAGATTCTTGCTGAGTCAAACATTGGCTTATAAAAATTTATGTACTTAGTTTTAGGCACATAGACGATGAATATTTATTCTTCATATTTTGTTTATTTTTTGTAGCTTATATGACCATAGTCATCAGGCTGCTATTAGGACACACAGTATGAAGGTTATGAGGTTTAGTGGTGACACTACTCGTATCGGGCTGACGACTCTTGCCCATCCCTACTCAGCGAGCCCCCGCTCGCGAGTCTGTTCCGTTAAATCTCGTCTGTATAGGTCAAAACACCAACAGCATCACACAAATACCAAAAAAAATATACTATGTCGCTGACGCTGCATCCGATCACTAGTCAGTCCTAAGCTATTCACATAATCTGTTAACAACTAGAAGTTATTGCCTTCGACCTGATGGGTATCCTTTTCACCTTCAGTTAAGAAAATGCAGCGATCACATCGCAATTTTGGTTATTGCTAGATTACATCAATTGCATAGGATATATTATAATACTGTCATGTTCATACAAAAACAGAGCGACTTATTAACCGTCTGCTTCATTTTTACGATGTTATACATGTGCAATAAAATCGGTAGAATATTCAAATGCAGGTAACTGGGATATATAAAGAATACACTCAGATCGAAAAAAAAAATTGCATAAATATTTTTAGTCATTAGCTACAAAAAATCACGCCCTGCAACATGAGTCGAGCAGTTCAAGTCAATACGGAATATCCAAAACACCTACTTCCTAAACATTTCGTTTTTCTTTTATCTTGGCTGATTGCCACTGCTTTTACAGCTTCACCGGGTGGAAAGGTGGCTGAGCGCTTACTAGAGGACACACAGTTTAGGCACTATTGTTAATCACCAGCTTAGGTAAGTTCGCACCGGTAGATTAGAGATGATGATAGTAGTTACAACATTGTCAACGCATACGCATTATGATTCCTGATAAAAGTCAAGACTCAGTAATTATTCAGAGATACGTCATTAATAGTAACTTTTGACGCGTCACTTGGTTGAAACTATGACCTATCAGAATGCAAATATTTAATATTTGGATTCTAACTTCGAACATTGGTCTTCTCCGTAAGGTCCGTAAGGTCATATACAGCATAGTATAACTTATAAGATTAACGACTAATTAATAATATCCAAATCTGAGCTCCATGTGTAGAGACGATTTTTCTTTTTTAGAGCTGAGTTATTTCTATGGCTGATGGCGACTGTTGGCCCGAGGGCTTTTACAGTTTCATCAGGTCGAAAGGTGGCAGAGTGCTTAGGGCAATCAGCCGACACCTTTATTAATGGGTAACCAGCACAAGGGTTCCTGAGAGAAAGCCTCGACTTGGACCGTTACCCTGGGCGCGAAAGCAACTGGCTCGAGGGTGCTCGAGAGGGCTGAACCTCGGCTCGGTCAGTGATTATTATTTAAGACATTTACCACCACTTCGGACTGCGTTGGCGCTGGAGAAGAGGTGGAGCAAGAAACTCCAGCTACGCTCCTATCTATATTAATTGGTGAAAACCGGCCTGAAATATGGCGGTAACGTGAATTATTCTGTATGCGACGCCCTCGCCGTAGGCGGGGGCGGTAAGTTGATGCAATGTTAGTGTGGAGTGTTTTGAGCAGGACTTGGGTCCTTAGTCGCATCGTTGGGGTCGTCGAGGGCGTGCTGGGTCTCCTTCGGACGCGGGAAAATTTGTGGTTCGAAATGGGATTCGGGCTGATGGCCGCTGTTAGGTGACCGAGCGCCTACGTCTTTCAGCTGAGACATCTGTGAGTAGAGACGAATTTTGTGTAGAGTAGGGTTTTAGTATAGACAATTAAAAGTATAATTATTTTAATTTAATAGGTTGCTACCGGTTATTAGATAATCTATACCCACAACTATATTCCCTTGTGGGGTAGGTATTGTGGGCTTATATATACTAATAATGATTAGACGGTTAAGATGTGAACACAATTTTGATGTAGTTAGATATTCTGAACGCATTGTGCGCTAAAATCCTATATTGATGTATACGGTCGATATTTAAAAAAGAATGAACATTTAATATTTTTATTTTACTCATCTTCTAGCATAAAATTATTAACCCAATGACACACATATCAGTTTTTCAAACGTTGTCATCCTTGAGAACTGAGTACATGGAATGGCTCACTGAAAGTTTAGTGCAGATATATGTACATATACATTCGTTGCCCATAATTCTGGTTCTAAATACGATATCAGTGATAACGTCATAACTATGACAGTCAAGAGGAATTCAATGTCGGTTATCATTTTGGGGTTCTCTAACAAAAAAAAATATTTGCTCTTATGTTGGGTTAAAAGTTTGATAAGAAGTCTTGCTTCTTTTCTTTAAATTCCTGCAAGTCAGTAAATTAAAGGGAGTGGTTTGGTGTGAACTGGTGTTAGAAAACTGTAAACTAATAATCCGTTTTTACAAATTACAGTGACATCGAATGACTTTAAGAACACATTAAATTAAGTTATATTAGGAACTAGCATTGGGTACTTGGTCCATGTTAACTATGAAATAAGACACTAGTAATTGTGGTACATAATTTTAATTGCATTATATTTTTATATCAGCAGCAATCTGTTAGCGTTTTAAATTTATTATACCATTGTTTTTATGACTACCATTCTTTAAGGAGACGTAAATCTACCTTCTTTTGGTTGGTATAGTTAAGGTAATGGTAGTTAAAGCAAAATATATAGCTACATACAATGAATCTACTTTTCCGTTAGCGGCGAAAAAGTTTAACTAAATAATGGTTGAAATTGTTTCTTACATCTTCGTCATCTTTATATTTATTATATTTCATATGACATTACTTGTCTAATGTAGCGTGTGTCTTTGACACAAGTACAACAGTACAACACAAGTACACAAGTATAAGACTAGTTTTAGAACTACAATACATCAATTATTCGACTTCACTTACAGCTATTAATACTCAGACTTTTGTAATGCATCTAACACAAGAGTTCAGTCAATAAATATTTTTTTTTTAAGAATTCCTAGCATCTTCTGAAAAGAATGGGTATTTGCACGCATTCCCACCCATTAATTTAAGAGATTTAATTAATTTTTTTTATTCAATTTAGGAGGATTATAGTTAAAATTAATGCTGCTCGATAAGCTACTTTCTTTCGCTAATATTGTTTAATATTTACTAGAGAAAATAGGATCATAGATTATCTTGGGTTGCGAACATATTGTATCGATTTTTATTTTATATATTTTTTATTACTCATCAACCTATCAGTAGTGATGATGTTGAAAAGCCACAAACGTTATATTCGGACGAAAATATTAACGCACTCTTATTTTTTTTAATCTAAGCCTGTGTTATTACCGTAGTCTTAAAAACAGAGGCATAAGGCTGCATCCAAATTAGAGAAATACTTTTAACAATAGCGTGGAACAATCCTTCATTATAAGTACGGAGAAAACAAATCATATTACTCCACCGCGCATTTTTCGAAGGGTATATCCCATAAAACACCGAGAGACTGGCTCTAGTTATATATTCCTATAAACACAAGATTTTATCGATACCTACTATCACCCAAAATTTTGAAATAGTATTCAAGGTGTCGAGGCGCAGGTAGCAAAAAGCTAAAGTTGTGATCCAAACAGAATCCAGCTTAGTCCAGTGACGTTTAATGGACTTACAATCTGCGTCTCCGTTAGGAAAAGTAGGAGCGTCTTTTCTATGAAATAGTATTGGGAGACTATGCAGATTTTAATACTGGGGTGTGGATAGGTACACATTCCTATATTCCAATAAACCGATTTTTACTAATTTAATATCACTTTTTTCGTATGACCTTTTGTTTTAGTGAAGGGAACAAGTTTTACAACCCAGCGATACTTTCAAAATCACCGTGCCATTAGGTGTTCGATATTTGCAACGGGTGCTATCCCCCGGTTGGAAACTGATACAAAGGATCTATCCTAGAATTTTATTATAAGCTACAGTTACCGGGTAGCTTTTTATTATATGGGTCTCTATAATCTACGAACAGCTTGAGTCACACTATTGTTCGAATCTCTCTTCTCTGTGCAATTATTGTGTTAGATAATTGGTTATCATCTAACACAATAATTGCTGAAGCATCGCCCTCAGTTCCTACATGCAACTCGCCTAATCAGACCCATCCTCCAAGATTCATCAGATATTATGCTGGGATGCCAAAATCACTGAGCAATTTGTCTTTGTCTGATGGGTAGTAACTAAAACTTAAAGCGAATTATCAGAAAACGTTCCTTTTCGTTTAGCACTACTCTGATGTGTGATGGTATCAAGTTTCAAGTTATCTCTACGGAGATCATGCACATTATCTCAAAATAAAATATTTGTTGAATACCTGAGCCCTGTCTTTATTACATATACAGTTAAATTTAGAAGTTTTTATGATCCACTTAAATTAATCTTTTGTATTTATGTTGCAGATACATTATGTATTATTATTTTATACTATTATTCTAGAAAGACAGTAGAAAGAAATTGCAGGGTTTCTTCTGGACTGCATAGGGATTCTTTTTATATACTGTGCTATCGAGGAGGATGGGAAGACGTGCGGTATATCGTTATTCTGATTCTTGGGACTAGGCTATCACTTTTGAAAGGGTTCCCATATAATATATGGTAAGATAAAAACGCGGTATTTTATATTATATAGATCGACCGATCACAACTCATTCAAGGTTCATAGCAAATCATCTCAAGTACAGTATATATTCTAAAGTTCTGGGCGAGGGTAGATAATAACCTATATATGGTTTAATATACCCTCACCCATATAATATATATAACAATAAAATTTACGATAGTCAATGTCTCTCGACATGATCTACACCTTTTCTCTCTGATCATACTGATTCTCGATCGAACGATCTCTATAGGACACGTAAAATGAGGAAAATTTGACACACAGTTATTGAGTAAATAAGGATGCGGAAATGCTTTTTATCTTTGTAACTGGATATATATATATATGTATATATATATATATGGATATGGATATAGAGGATGAGTGAAATGTAACGTAAGACGGTCAATGCGATGATTTAATGAATAAGTGCGAAAGAAATAACGAATTTATGACATATGAGGCTTTAAAACAATGGATAGGGGATCTGTCAAGAGAAAAGACGTGTCGGCATTGTATTATTTTACTTTAATTTTTTAATATAATTTATGATTTGTCTGATATCGCTGGTGTTCTTCATTTTGGACCCAATCCCACGATTTTTGGGGGCTCGTCCGGGATTTGAAAGAAATTGAAGAAGCCGAGAAATTGACGAAATCATTAAGACGACGGTACCTAACCTTACGGTATATCAACGTTCGAGATGTTAACGTTTAAAAACTTTAAGATTTGTGCTAGAGAAAGCTTGTGTAAGACGATTACGACGACGACTTTTGAAGACGACATGCCGAATAAGAACTCAAGACGCAACAGCAGACAATTCAACCACGACGAAGTCGAAACATCAATGTCATCAAGAGATTTGAACGGTGGAATGTTACATCTTACCGAAGGCCTTATTCCACGATTCAGCGGACAGGACAAGACGCATCCTGCTACCCGATGGATTCAAGAAGTCGAGGATAATGCCGAGATATTCGGATGGACCGCAGTTCAGCAGTTATTGATGGCGAGAAGGTCGTTGACCGTCACAGCTGAGTTATGGCTGCGCGCGGAACGTGCTTTTAAGACGTGGGAAGAGTTGAAGACACAGATGTCCAGAGAATTTCCAGACACCGTGGATGTGAAAATGATTCACGAGATGATGAGTGCAAGACATAAGAAACATGATGAATCATGCCTCGAGTACATGTTTGTCATGAAAGAATTAGGTAAAAGAGGGAAGATCCCTGATTATGTTGCTATAAAATACATTGTAGAAGGTATCAAGGATAATGAAATTAATAAAATCATATTGTATGGCGTTTCAAATTATGGTGACCTGAAAGAAAAACTTAAAATCTATGAATAGCTGAAAGAAAACATCTCAAGTTCAACCCGAGAACACAGCAAGTCGAAGCACGTAGACAAGACGAACAGAAGAGGAATTTCGCGTTGTTACAGCTGTGGAGAAATTAACCATGCATCAGCAGTATGTCCGCATAAATCAAGAGGATTAAAATATTTTAAGTGCAATGACTTCGGCCATATTGCTCCTCAGTGCAAGTTGTGATCACAGACAAAATGCGGGAGAAATGACGTCAGTACCACGGTAAGCGGAAACGGCGAAGTTGGCAGCACTGCGAAGATGCCAAATTACACGAGCAACACTAGTGTCAACGCGAAGCGGAATTTTGTTGGTGAAAGTCACAATGAAGAACGTTCGACATGGACAACTATCAGATCGGGCGATAACCTAAGAGGTGTAAACAAAACATCTACGAAGCCGATGAAGGCTGTTACAGTATTAAATAAAGACGTATTAGCGCTAAATGACTCCGGAAGCGACGTAAATTTAATAACGATGGACTACTACGCGAGTTTGAGTGCGACGGAATTAAATAAAAGTGAACTTTACTTATCTGGTTTAGGCGCGAGTATAGTAAAGTGTTATGGTCGTATATCTTTAGACATTGTTATCGATGAACAGTGGTATAAAGACGTCATGTTTTATGGAATTTCTAAAGACGATATGCCCTAACTTGTGATTCTTGGTCAAGAGTTTTTGCAACATTGTATTGTGTTAATGGAGAATAACAAGGTAAGGTTGAAACCGGCCAGTGGTTGGGTATATGACATATGTGTGTGTGATTCTTCTGTTTTGGATTACGAGGTGAGTCCCGATGTCCGAGAACGAGTAAAAAACATCGTGGATTCATATGTTCCGATGAAGACTAAAGAGGCCCCAGTGAAGCTGAAAATAACGCTTAAAGACGAAATCCCAGTGGCACAGCGACCAAGGAGGCTAGCTCCAAGGGAACAAGAAGAGGTTAACCAACAAATAACTGAATGGCTCGAAAGTGGCATCATAAGGGTAAGTTTCTCTGACTATGCCAGTCCATTAGTTTTAGCACGAAAGAAGGATGGTGGTATAAGAGTGTGTGTAGATTACCGAAGATTGAATCAGAAAATTGTTAAAGACGAGTATCCGTTGCCACTAATCGAAGATCACATAGATAGATTAACAGGTGCTAAAGTTTTTAGTATGCTAGACCTGAAAAATGGATATTTCCATTTACTTATAGATGAAGATTCTGTAAAGTATACTGCATTTGTGACACCGACATCGCAGTATTTCTAAAAGCACCTTTCGGTCTCTATATGTCCGAAAGTGTTCACCAGGTTTATTAATGCTATTTACAGAGACCTTATAGCCAAAGGAATCGTCATAATATTTATCGATTATATCCGCAGCTAATGAGGACGAAGTTGCTGACAGACTATCTGAAGTTTTGAATGTAGCATCACAATATGGACTGCAAGTCAACTGGAACAAGACGCAACTGATCCAAAAGAGAGTGGAATATCTAGGCCATGTGATTGAAAATGGTGAAGTCCGACCATCACCTGAAAAGACGGACGCAGTGGTGAAATTTCCAGAACCAGCTGATTTAAAACAGTTACATAGCTTCATAGGTCTAACTTCCTACTTCAGAAAGTACATTCAAGATTTTGCACTAATACCAAAACCCTTAACTGATCTGCTAAAGAAAGAGAGTATGTATGATTTTGATGACAAATGCAAAGACGCTTTCAACAAATTGAAATACAGATTAGCGTGTCAACCAGTATTAAAGATATATATTCCAAAGTTGAGCACCGAAATGCATACAGATGCATCCGCTATAGCCTACTCAGCAATACTGATGCAAAGAAGCAATGATGACCAACAGCTACACCCTGTTTACTACATGAGTCGTAAAACTACTCCAGCTGAGGCAAAATATAGTAGTTATGAGCTAGAAGGATTAGCAATAGTCGAAGATGTAAAAAAATTCCGTTGTTCCCTATATGGTACATAATTCAAGGTTGTTACGGACTGTAAGGCGTTCCAGAGGACATTAAAAAAGAAAGAGTTGGCCATGTCTACAAGAGTTGCCAGATGGATACTGCTGTTACAAGAGTATGATTTCGAGATTGAGCACAGATCCGGAAATCAAATGTAGCATGTTGATGCATTAATCCGAAATCCGTATGTGGTAGTGACAAATTTCAGTACACCAATACGAGAAAGAATTAAAGCCGCTCAAGAGCAAGATGAAGGCGTCAAGGCTATGATAGAGCTATTGAGAGAGTCCACACAGTACAAAGAGTATTATCTGAAAAATGTATTAGGCGAACTAAAACATCTAGTTATACCTAACACTATGGAACATGAAATAATAAAAAGGGCCCATAACAATGGTCATTTTTCAAAAAAAAAGATGATAGAGCTGATCTGCAAAGACTACTACATCAAGAACTTGAAAAGAAAAGTAGAAGAGTATATTTTGACTTATATACCATGCTTACTAGCCGAGAGAAAAAGTGGCAGACAAGAAGGTTTCTTGTATCCTATAGATATGGAAGAGATACCGCTGCACACTATTCACATTGACCATATCGGTCTCATGACTGAAACGTAGAAGATGTACAATCATATTTTGACATTGGCCTTTACCAAATTTGTTTGGTTATTTCCAGTCAAGAGTACTACAGCAAAAGTGACGCAGGATAAACTTCTGATATACCAACAATGTTTTGGAAATCCAACTAGGATTATCACAGATAAAGGGACAGCTTTTACAAGCAGCCAGTTTGAAGAGTTCTGTACAGACGAAAATATAGAGGACATAAAGATAACTACAGGAATTCCACGCGGAAATGGACAAGTGGAGAGAGTACATAGAGTCTTGACGAGTGTTTTAATAAAATTGTGTCTTTAGGAACCGACACATTGATAATGACACATAATAGAGTTCACATTCTCCATTTGAGCTGTTGATTGGATAAAGACGAAACTGAAAGAAGAATATGAAGTTTATGAATTGATAGAGCAGGAAAATAGAGACAGTTTTATACCAACCAGAGAAGAGAATAGAAAAAGAACCAAAGAACATATATTGCGAATACAAGAAGAGAACAAAAGAACCTACAACAAGCGAAGATAGTGGAGCACTTCCTATAAAGAAGGTGATAGAGTCGCCATCAAGAGGACCCAGTTAGGTGTTGGCATGAAGCTCAAACCTAAGTACCTAGGTCCATATGAAGTCACCGGAAGTATTGGACGTGACCGATACCGAGTAAGACATTTATATGACTCTACCGAGGGGCCGCAGAACACCACAACCTCTTGCGACTATATGAAGCGATGGCCAAGTGGGGCACAATGAGCTCTGACTCCAATTTATAATTGTTGCTCCAACGGGTGTGCACATGGATTGTTATCGCTTATTTACAGCCGTATGCCTATGCCGGTCATTTTCTAGCAACACTTAATGCAATGTTCTGTTTTGTTTTTTTTTTAATTTTTAGATGTTAAGTTATTTAAGTGTTGATTTTATTGTACTTACCTAACATGTTTAAGAAGATACAGTCACCTAGCTAAAAGTTTGAAGTGTATGTAGTTTAACTTACATCCATGATGTTATTATTAAGATGTAACTAGTCTAGATTAAGTCTGAGGGCAGACTAGACTTCAGGACGGCCGTTTGTAGGATGAGTGAAATGTAACGTAAGACGGTTAATGCGATGAATAAGTGCGAAAGAGATGACGAATTTGTGACATATGAGGCTTTTTAAAACAATGGATAGGGAATCTGTCAAGACGTGTCGGCATTGTATTATTTTATTTTAATTTTTTAATATAATTTATGATTTGTCTGATTTTGCTGGTGTTCTTTATTTTGGACCCAATCCCACATATATATATAAATATATGTATATATATATATATATATATATATATATATAATACTCGTTCTTATTAGTGTTAATTATTTTTAAAGAAAGAGATTCATGAATGGCATGTGAAGAACCTTAATGTCATACGAGTAAGTGCATTAACTTTTAAACGGTAAGTTTCAATGAATTTTGCTCCGTTTCTCGGTTTGCTCGAACTATCCAAAAAATCAGTGGAAGCTCTTTACACACATTTACAGTTTATATACTTAACTTTAACTTTACTTTGATGTCTTTATATTCTAATCAGGGTAGACAGATATCAAAAATGTAAGCCTTACATCATTAGGTTACTAACTTTTAAGGGACTTAAATCGGACAGAAATAAAACTAACTATCGATGATTGTGACTTCAAACTATTTCCGCCGATTTCAGACCGTTGTAAGTCTGGGTTGTAAGTCGTACTGGACTCTGCATTTGAATCTTCACAAGTACATTACATAGCCCTGGGGAAGTTGATAACGAGAGTGCCTCTCTGTTTTTAGGAACGCCTGAATTCAGGCGACCCTTCATAGATTGCCAATAAGGTTCAAAGTAGACTAGTAGTGTATGAATGATAACCCATAGCATTAATTTATTTGCCTTCAGGCAAAATCCCTAACCAAGACGGGGAATAAACATAAATCACTCCGGCAGTTTTTATGAAGGGGAAAATTACTCCTCTCATTCACTGCATTCAGCTATGTTGTTTATGTTTTCTTTCGAAACGATACAGTTATTGATTTATTTTATGAAATTTTACCTATTCACGTGATTATTAAAAAGCTGAGCATTGCACATCTCCCGAAAACAACTGGGAGGTTCAAGAAGCGATATCTGCGGTAGTTGGGACAACGTATGGAGAGGTATAAAAAAAGTAGGTCTTAAAGTGATCACAAAAGGGCTCGGAACCGAGGTCAAACAACAACAATATTTCATCTCTGCAACACAATACCGGAAATAAAATTTCTAACAGCATAAAGATGCAGAATTAAAATGATCATTGCTAGAAAAAGACATTAATTGCGCCACTTTCTTCTGGACTGGCATAGTGTCAAACTCTAAAAGAGAGGCGATCCCAAATAAATTTCAAACAACAGACCTTCAATATGTCAAGCTAATAAGTTAAAAATGGCGAAATGATAAACAGTTAATTTGTCATCATCATTATTAACGTCTCATTACTTAGCCCTCTGTTGATATTTTTTTAATACTCATTGAATAAGGAACTTTAAACGAATATAAATAGAACTTATACCGTGAGTCCCAATGTAGTATTCTGGTGTGTAATGGATGAAAAGAAAAGAATACATCGATGACATGATTTTATATTTATTATATTTTCGTATTGCTTACTCTCTGCAGCGTTAAAATGTATTGAATATCAATTTAACTGAAAGTGTTATAATCAGAAAGCAACAGTTTTCTTTTATTTACAATTATACGCAAAGACTGCGTGCAAGTTTAATGAGCGACAATGTAATAACTAATATAATAAATTCACAAAATATAACTCAGCCAAAATTTAAACATGTAAAATTGAAGTTAATGTTCAGTTATAAATTAAAAAGAAAATAATAAAACATGAGTAAGATTCGTTAAAACTTGGAAACGTACTTACTTACATACTTGTTAAATTAAGATAAAATTAACAACGAGATGTGAAGTATTGTGTTAATCACTTAAAATAATAAAAATGTAGTAAGACATATATTACAATATTATGAATTTGCTTTTGAGCTTTCCAGTGCTATCTGAAAACAATTTTCTTTTCATTACTAGTACTTATTACTTTACATTACTTTTTAATTTGTAAAATATTGTATAACAATTTGATAAAAATATAGTCAGTTACATCTAGTATTTCTGTCATGTTTATTACGAATCGGGGTAAACGGAGCAGGTGACTGCTATCCGAATTCCATATTAAGTTTATTTGGTTTAAATCGCGACAGGATGTAAAGTTATTGTCGTATACTGCCTCAAAGTGTTAGTAAGTTATATTGTAGTGTATAAAAAAACTCAGGGACAAACCGTGGTTAGACATCATATCTTCATTAGAAACTTGTCTTCCCAGCTACTACAGGTACTTCATAAATATGTACTATTCTTGATTCCTGACATTTGAGATTATAAAATCTAATCAAAACGACACGGGCTCGTAATAAAACGCGCTCGAGCACACGATCTGATTTTAAAATTGAGATCATACAGCAGAAAATTGCTTTTCAATTTAAAATCAAGTGTGAATATAGTTTCTCTTATCTTATATTGCATGTTTATCTTTATTAGTTCTAGACTAATTTTATTATAAAATACGTGGACATTTTTTTTTAATTTAAGTATGATTTGATTAAATGAGAACTACGTTTTTTTTTTCGGGCTGATGACCTCTGTTAGCCCTAGAGCTCTATTAGTGGGTAACCACTAGGACCGTTACCCTGTTTCGCAAGAGCGTCTGACTCGGGGGTGCCCGAGAGGTTTGAACCTCGGCTCGGCCAGTTGCTTCTGACTAAGAATTATCTAAATTAATATCTACAGAATGCATCGGAACTGGAGAAGAAGTGGCGTAAAAAACTCTAGCTACGCTACTATCATTATTGTTTGGCGAGAACCGGCCTGTGACATAGCGGTATTGCGAATAATCTTGTATACGACGCTCTCATCGGTGCCCCCGCCGACGGCGAGGGTAACCATCTAAAACTATGGGTAACTTTCAAATCACACTTTATTAAATTTACTTTAATCTTTAAATTTTTAATTAAGATAAAAGTAAAGTTAATTAAAGTAGCATTTAATGAACTTTATTAATATTTTAACAAAATAAAATAATCAATATAAAAAAATTACCATATTATCTGGAGATTTTTGTGTTCCCATCGTCATGTGTGTAGTAAGAATATCGTCATCACACAAATTCCCTGACAGTGGATGAAACTTAACTTTGATTTATTATTAAGGATAGATGAGCGTGTATACGGGTTGCACGAATCACTTTCCTCCGGAAAAACTGTGCGTTCCTATATAGTCTTAATTTTAATAACAATAAAAAGCCAGTACTTCTACTACCGAGTTTAAATTTATTGCCGCCATCAAAACCATAAATGCAAACAGTAAGAAATCAATACATTAATATTGAAGATGAAAAAAAAATTGTATCACTATCCTTAATAAATATATTTACCTGTTAGAAGCCCAGTAGCTGGAAACAAAATTACAAGACACTGTTCCTGTATTTATTATAACGTTAACGTACTCAGATGCCATAAAGTTTCGATGTAGCTGTCGGACAAGCAGCACTTGTAGTGTTTCATATAAGCTGCTTGCGAGATGCAGGTTATGATATATACACTTTTCAAATTTATGATAATGTATAGGACATTGGATTTATTAACAAGTAGTCGTGGATTTAAATTTGCGCCTGGTATACGACGATAGGTTCACTTGTCATGTTTAGCTCATACAAACTCTTGGTGAAATCATCTTGTGTGCTTTATAATTTCTTATTAATGATGAATATGGGTGTAATGGGCCGTAAGAATCTCTCTCCATGAGGAAAATTCTGCGTTTGTTTGTCCCGCTAATGTCATTAAAAATTGAAAAATTTCTTCAAAAGGCAAACTTTACACCTACCCCATTTAGTGAGGCTAATATATATGAGGGTGAAAGGTAAGTTTTCGGATAAACACCAGTTAAAAAAATGAAGACAAATTAAAACATTTCCAATCTGAACATATGCCGACAAGATTGATTGTTAAGATCTATAATTTATTAAATGAAATAGAACAATCATGGTACAGTTCATTCTTGTTATATATTAGTTATATCAGTACTAGTAGGTAACCTGATTTGTAATGTATGTAAAAAGT
Organism: Teinopalpus imperialis; assembly: GCA_029286865.1. Classification (NCBI taxonomy): domain Eukaryota; kingdom Metazoa; phylum Arthropoda; class Insecta; order Lepidoptera; family Papilionidae; genus Teinopalpus; species Teinopalpus imperialis. Next base: position 11,123,942 of record JAGSMU010000003.1, read on the forward strand.
GGTAATAAAAAATTAGGTGTAGCAAATGCACATTATGCTTAACTCAGGTTTTATGAGCTTTTCATTTTAAAAAGCGATATTCTTAAGCAATATAATATACATATCATAAATTTTAAAATTTAAAAAGAAACGTGTTTCAGTAAAACAAACGCAATGTTCTTACATTCATGACATCCCATCAGACGGAACACTGAGCTATGCAACTCTCTGTGAGTCGGCGGAAGCAGGTGATTCAAGAACAGTTGTTATTATATGCTGAGATAATGAAGAGGAATAAAAGATAATGTCTCCTTTTATATTAAAGTGACAGCCTAAATTAAAAACTGTGATCAAAGTTAATCTGAAATAGAACCTATTTTTGTGTTGATTTATCATTTTAATTTATTTTGCTTTATTTATACTAATTTATTTATAATAACTATCAGCACACTACGGAAAATGTATATTGATATAAAAATTAATCGTGCTGTTCTAATTCAACAATGTAATTAATCACTTAAATTTATATTTAATTATTGATTATTCTGTTGCAAACGTAAAAAATAAGGAATTATTTAATGTATCCTTATTCATTAATCTAACAAACAATGAATTGACATCGAATAAACATCCAATATTTATTTGAGAAGTCATCAATAATCTTAATAATGATTAGAGATTTATGTTACTCCGACACCTATGGTGCTATTTGTGAAAGTATTATATGGCGGTCACAGCGTGGCCATTAAAACCGTTGGAAACTCACGTGATGAATGAGTATGCTAAGTGGCCTTACGCTACTGTCACAGCACGAACATGCATCGCATGTGCTATAAAATTCATCCGAATTCTAACGCAAGGGATAGAAAGTTAGTGAACAAATCCTGAGTATGATGTCGGAATTTAAACTTAAGTGAAAATTGTAGTAAATTATTAGTAGACCAAATCGATCTTCAATGCTGATGCTGGCAACAATAAAATTGTTAATAACAATTTACAGTGTTGATTATTACGTGTTCAGTGGTGAAGGAAAACATCGTGAAGGAAACTGGATGTCTAGAAAATTAATTCAAAATCATGGAGTGAAGTACGCCAATCTGCAGTGGATCTGTGTCGCGGAATCTGACTAGAGAGGAAGCCTTCCACCCTAGAGAGGAAGCCTTTCACCCTAGAGAGGAAGCCTTCCACCCTAGAGAGCCTACGGCTAGCAGTGACATCTAAATATATTGTACATTATTAGGTGCCGTACCAACACAGCTTCCTAATGGTACGTGATTTCTACAGCTGAAGTCTCTATCCATCCTATTTAAGAAATTTAGATACAGTAGATACGTTATAACTCCTAATATAATAATAATAAACCAGAAATAACTTCAACTGCAACTTTTCTTGTTATCATGCATTTTAATTATACAAAATAAGGATTCATATCGTGAGTGAAAAGATATCCCTTTATTAATAGGTATAATATTTCACATTAACGCACAGCCCTCTGGTTAAATAAATTCCTGTTAGTTTAACTTACGTGGAACATAATTTTCGAAGAAAATTAAGAGCAACACAAGTTATGATTTATTACTCCACAACATTAAGTACTGTATTCTTTCTTATAATATCTGATTTCATATGACAAAATAAAATAAAAAAATAATCACGCCCAAGAAGTGTAATTTTTTAATATATTACTCGTACATAAATAAATACATGGACATATTTTTTATAATTATTACCATGTTAATTTAGTTATAAACATTTATTAATTTAATTTACTATATATCAATAATACATACATTTTTTGTCATTATTATTGGACGTTCCACACTTATTATACTTTTAAAATACTAGACGTCATTTGACAAGTTCAAATAATATAATATAAAAAATTAATACTTAATATATAAATTATTATATATTTCAATTATTTAAATCTTTTTTACTATCGAAGGTATGCCCTTTGATAGTAAAATAAGAGAGAAATTATTAATATAAATAGAAAGCACATTTTATTCTTGCTGACAATGAAAATAAAAAGACAACTATAGCTTATAAAATGCAATAATTATATCGAAACGTTTCACGATATACCAAAGTTTTCAGTGACCAAGTAAGTAATGTATGTCAATGAAAGTGTGGCCATTGGAAATCTGTTTAATATAATTATATGGAGTGCGAAGTGACTCTATGTCGCTGTCATCTCACGTGCAGCAAAAAGATAAATGGATTTTCCGCATTTTATCGTAGGCCGAGTTAAAAAGTTACTGGACACGTCAGGATATCCGGTATTACATTCACGTACTATGAATTCTACATTATTTATGCCGTACCGACGCCCACATAGTTCATACATCCAACCCACTGTATGTAATATGTGTAATGAATTATCAAGAAAATTTGCTTTTTCAAAACCATACAGATTATAGCAAAAGCGTTTTTACATTGATATAATGTGTAAGTGTTGTTCATGCTTGTTTGTTTAATTAGAGGTTTTTCTTATGAATAAATTATTACCTGGTTTTTATATATCAAAATTTCGATACTTAACGTGAATACGAGTGGTAGTTGGCTAGTTTTTGTGATATTTAAATAACTAAATATTTCAGACATCTGAATTCATACTTACCAAATACTTTAAAAATGTAAATTAGAATAAAAAAAAGTAACTTAAAGGGAATTCAAGTTTCCATGAGGTCTGAATTTAAAATATTTTACTTTCCAAAACAATTCAATATATTAGACTATTAAAACATATGAATGAATTAAAAGTAATGAGACCTTAAATCTTTTTGGAGATTTGAAGGAATTTACCGTAGAACTATATGTTTATTAATTTGAGAAACGGCTGGAAAATTTAAATAGTATGGCTACGTTTGTTTACTAATGAAACAAACATTTTAGAGGAAGAACCACGTTGCAGCTTGTTTCTAGCTGCGGCAGCAATGGGTCAGCTCGACTGCGGAAGGTCCACCTCCTTCGTGTCTGATGAGTTATCCAAAGAACTGTATTACTAGTGACATCATACCATGTTAATACTAGATGAAGATGGGAACGGTGTCATCAGGTGAAGTTTGTTGTCGCCCTTATTATATATATAAAGAAAAGTTAGATTGTGAGTACCATCCTATAATAAAAACAAATTATGCATCATATTGGAAACAAAATTACATAAAACTATTTCAGAGGATATTGCATACATAGAGTTATAAAGTTTCGCGGTAGTTGTCGGATAAACATCACCTGTGTTGTTTCATATTAGATTAGTTACCTGGAAGTTGTTGTATATACAACATATACAACAACTTCAATTTTGGTTAAGCTTTGTATACATAGTTGTTAGATATTTGTAAGTTCTTTATAATACGTAGAACAATGTCCTAATCGATAATTTTCTAATTGTATTATACATCCTGTACTTTAAAAAATTAAGCATGGTCAACGATTATCTAGTCATTTCTACGCATATTCTTCCAATTATAACAAGAAGGATGTTGATGAGAAAGATTTTTAGAGGTGAGCACATATGTGAGGCTATTTTATTATTATTTAAGAATGAATATTTTATATATTAACCATTCTGGTCCAATAGCTTTTGCCATAACAGCATGATTAAACGCTAATAAAAATTTTGACCTTTGCTGGCAAAAGAACAACAGAATCTAAGATCTAAAAAACCAGACAGACACATTTTTTGATGGATATTGGTTTTTGAAATGCTTTGAACTGGTTCATTTTCCTCCACGATCTCTTGCGTTTGACATTGTTCTATACAACCCATTTTTCGTCCCAAGTAATGCGCTTCAGAAATGGATCATTATCGTAACGTTTAAGAAATTAATCACAGACGTCAACGCGACGACACAAATTTCTCTACGTGAGAACACGGGGTACCCTTATATCAAGCTTCGAGGTAAAACCTAGGCGTTTCAAGTTAAACAGTTAAACATTACAAAACCTCTCACTAATCTCACGTGTTCTCTCTCATTCGCCGGGTTGCATCAACTTATGCCCTTATTGTGTCATCGGCTTCAACCAGCCTAACAGAATGTGGTGCTTTTTCGACATCAAAATTACTGGATCGAAATTTTGCAAACCATTTCTGGAACTGGCGTACTGTCTATAAATATATTGTATTATTAATTACTTTCTGGCTTGAACAGTATTTTTACCTATTCTACAGTATGACGAAAATGATGCTTATCGCTCTCCGTATTTAAAAGGGCACCAACCAAAAACTAACTGTGTAGAATCAATTGAAATTTTTCACACACAAGTCTTGCTATATCAGCTCTTAAAATATATATTAATTATGCGGCTTACGTGTGAAGTTGGGTGCGAAATAATACAATTAAATCCTCTGTTGGGAAAAAACCGTAAATTACTTTCCGAATACCCTATTAATAAGGTCAGTTGCGCTATATTTTACGCAGGTACGAGGGTTATCCCAATGGAAAATAAATACTCCTCACATATTTGGTTGATACTGGCAAGTTACCACTATCGTTAAAACTAAATTAGAAAAAAATTATACTTATGAAATATTAATTCATACACTCGAAATCAATTTTTTTAAGCTCGACAATAAAGCTTATTAAATGTGATTTTTGGGATATGATTAATTATGACTAAAATAAAGCAGCAATAATATTTGTTACTTTTAACTACAACTTATGCAGAGCCTGCGTGTTCGCCATTGAACACCATTTTTAATTGATTTGCTTTATAATTTCAAAGAGGACGAGGAAGTTTTGCAGATTAGGTTAAAGAGGTCGGCGGCCAACCGTGGTTACTTAAGAAAATATTCAAGCGAAACGAATAAATATATTGATTTATAAGTTACATAGATGGTACTAATTTATTAGAATCAGTTCGATGCCCGTGAGAAAAAACCGTATATGATATACTAGCGCTGAAGAAACCGGGTCATATAACTATTATCCTGTAACAAAGTGACAGTCGCCGGTATGGTGTCTACAAGATGAGCCGGTTACAATTAAATCACCGTACATGAAACAAGATGGTTGCCGTATATTTCTACAAGACGGATTAATTCCAAATGGCATGTGACAAAGGCTTGAATCCCAAAAATGAAGCTTGGTGTGGCTGCGCAATCAGGAATCCGTCATCTTCTCAGGCATTATTACGACAATGCCATCCGGCACACGTCTGCCAGTACACTGGTCTGTTTTAATTCTCTAACCGTAACCATTTTCCTATATTATATACCCTCGAGCTTTGATTTAAATCACTTTCCAAAAATAAAAGAAAAATTATAGGGAGGAATGGATGTTTATGTGATTTTGAGGTATCTAAAGAAGAGTGATCATTGGTAATTTTCAAAAATCTTAGACGAATGAAAGAGAGAAGTGTATACGTGATTACTTTGAAAAACCTGTAATTAATAAATTTAATGGTTTATGAGTGTATATGAATTATATTTATACACCTGTATGAAATCATATTCCCGCCCTAGAGTATACATATATAGTAGCCATACCTCAGGGTCCGCCATCGTCAAAAATATTATACGGTTCGAACAAAGCTTAAAAATATATTACTATTTATTTTATTAACTAATTATTATTATTTTATTTAAATGGTGTAATATAAAATTTAAAACTCAAAAAAGTTTGTAAAACACTTTTCATATTTAAATAAAATATGGAAACGTTTAAAATTATATATTTAAAGATATCAAACGTTTCGTATCTAATAATAAAAATTATTTACACCTGTATTGAACGCTATCAGACTACCTCTTCTGGGCATCCAAAATTGGACGCTTAGCGAATAAAAGCTGATGATTATAATGATAAAGTGGTGATATTATCAGCGAAGTAATGGCAAGGACAATTTGTCAAACCTTATAAAAATAAACTAAAATTTCACGAATATTTTCGGCATGAATAGACCATGAGTGTATGTCTGTGTTAGCGTAAATGAACGTAAATATAATTTATTTCACATAATAGTATTATATCGCAGCGATTATTATATGATAGTCGCGTGGTGTTGTGCTTCGGATACCTGGGTTCGATTAACAGCCGAGGAACAATTTTGTGACTTACAAATGGTTGTTCTGGGTCTGGGCATATTGTATTTATGTCTTGCATTGGAACCTTCATCCGATCTTATTGCTTATGCATTACATCGGAATATGGAAGAGGTCGATGTGTGAGTACCTCTGTGTTTGCTACCCTGCTTAAATCACTATTAAAAAAAATTCAGTACAGTTAATGGCATGACCGGAACATATCGCCGTGATCGAAATCGATTTGAGGAATATTATCCAAATCAAAGTTTGTCATTACTTGCTATCACTAGTTTACGTACTCGCTTTGTATGGGTAATTCATGCTGTCGGTAGGAAAAACAATTTCTTTAATTACGAAATTCTTTGACTATTACAAAATAAGCTTTGTTCTCAATTACATTCTCTATGTGACAACCAGGAAAATTAAACCAAGAAGAAGTTACGCGGAGTTAGTCTCGTTTTATATTCCCGTTGTAAAAGTTGTTGGAACTGGACCTTTAACATTTACGTCTAAAACTTCAAGTGATAATAAAATTTATTTACGATCCGTTATTAAATTTGAATTGTATCTATTTTAATTCTAAAAACGAATTCATAACTGCGTGTTGCGAAAGAAATTTCCAATTATATAAATGTGAAAAATGCTAAATATAAGATAATTAAATAACTTTTTTTCAAACGTTATTTCATACAAATCATATTTTGTTTTATAAAACGATTTAATAAAAGTTTTACAATATTTTATAATTTTCTAGAGTAGAATATAATATAGGTGTAGTATATACAGGTTTCGTTTGATCACTACAATTAATAAATAGTAGAAAATAGTAAATTTTATTTTTTATATTAAATTAATTCTATTGATCATCTGTAACTAATTATCGAATACGTATGAGATGTGTCAAGATTTTCAAGTAGTTGCATTTAAACCATCACGAAGGAAATACGTCTATTTCAATTAAGAATACAATCCATTCAAATATCAATCCTTCTATCAAGTACACAATGTTTGGATATTATTTTAATTATTATTAAATACAATTCATGCAGTATATAGCTCAGGAATTAATGATTTTTTTTTACTTCATAAGCTGAAACAGGAGTAACATAAAGTGGATACTGGTTCCCTCGTAGCTAGTTAAGCATTGACTTACAAAATCATTCTACATTCCCATCTGAAAAATTTATTCGCATTATCGCCATTCTACTAACATGAATTGGGAATACACCGAAGACTTTCATCGATATATATTCTGAGAAGCGACTTTTACTGCACTCACGTCTTCGTTTGACAGTCAGTGAATTTATGTTTTACAAAGGGGAATATATGGTGCGAATTGAGCTGAATTTAAAAGTGAAATGTAGAAGCAATTTATATTTTGAATCACATCCGATTAAGTTTCTTTATTACAAGTACGATGTCGTTGAAGGAATTTTAACTTTAGTCCTGAGTCATTTAAGAAAACTGACGTTCTGACGATTTCAATGACATTGACAATTTCTGTTTGTTGTCAGATGACGGCAAATACGCAAGATATAGTGAAGTTAAGTAAACTTGAGAATACAGTGGCACTCACTCTCTTTTGATAATTGGATCATATCGCACATGGAATAAGATCTTGCGAAGGCTCGGAAGTAGTGCCATGCAGAAATCAACTGTCCAGTATTATATCCTCTAATTAATTTAAAGATATATAAGCGTATATATAGCAAAATAATTATTTAAAAAAAATCACGTGTAAGATTTTGAAACTATACGTACGTACTACGTATCTTTCATCTACTATCATAAAATTTTTGAAGTAGTAAAGACGGATTAATACACATATTTTATTTATTTCTTTCTTTCAACTGAATTGCTACAATTTACAAGAGAACAGACTAAATGCCGATACACAGTTACTGTCAACCATTATTACTCAAATACTAGGAAAATCATAATCCGTCAGACGCAACTGACCGAGCCGAGGTTCGGCCCTCTCAGGCACCCTCGAGTCACTCGCTCTCGCACAATAGGGTAACGGTCCAAGCCGAAGCTCCCTCTTGCTGTGCGCCCTAAGCGCTCGGTAACCTTTCAACCTAGTGAAGCCCTCGGGACCAGTACACCACATAACAGTGGCCGTAAGCCCAAAAAAAATCTAGGAAAATATAAAATAGAACACACCCAGATCCGTCAACCAACAAATTGTGATTCACAGATATTGTTATTCAGCTGGGAATCGAGCCCAAGACCCGCGACCTAGCAGGTACTCACACCACTGCAATAATATTAATAAAACACATACTATACATATGCTATTAAAACTTTTCATTTTCATTTGGTACTAGTGCTTCAATGGCGGTACAAAAATTACGATCCTTAAATAAAACCAGTACTTTTAATAGCCCAATAACATTTTTTTTTACATGAATAAATTTATTATCCTTATTTTGTAACAAGACAAAGTAATTTAAACAGAAATTGTTCTCTCCTGACTCAAGGTGAAGCTAACCGTTTAGCACCAAACACGATAAAGAAAGCAATTTTCTAAATAGGGTTCTGTAAGACTCTTCCTAACGCAGCATAAAAATATATCGCAAGTCTTTTACGTATTCAGTAGAAAAAAACTTAAATTCAATTTTATATGTAATTAATCTAAACCGTTCCGCTTGTGGGCAAGGATAATACCGTGATTACAGTTACGACTGTCTAATGAGTAACGGGTCCTAAATTCCATAAATTGTTTAAAATATTCCCATATTGCATTACAAACTTAATGTGATTTTGTCACATACGAGTAGGAAAGTGACGAGTAATTAATAAGCCCCCTAAATGAACTATAATTTATCAAATCATTCTAACAAATCTAACATCTAACAAATGATTTTCAAAACGTACTTTTCCATAATTATTAAACATTTTAAGAATAAATAATGACAAAGCCAATGTTTAAAAATTTAGAAAAGCCGACGTTAATATTTGATATAATATTTATATAAAACATTTGAAAATGCACGTAACTTTTTATATACTTAAAAACGGAACGAATATGAATAGTACAGGTTTCAAAGTACAAAACAACTTAATTAGCTATATTCACGCTTTTAAAAACCAATATTTGATTATTTGAATTTTAATTGAAGTATCAAAATCGTTTGACTATATTTGACACGACGTATTTTTACGTATATTAGATGTAATTGGGATCAGGAATCCTGCACTTGATTGGCCTTCACGTTATTTGTGCAAAAGGTTCCTCCGGTCATAAATATATTAAATATGGCGTACCACAGGGAAATATTTTAGGTCCCATCCTACTTCTCATATACATAAATGTTATAATGAAAGATAAATTATTATTATTAGCCAAAGATATTTCTTGCACATATAATAAGTACATACAGTAAGAATAATACTATTACATATAATAAGAATAATTGTACAATAAAAATCACGAATCCTATTCTTTGTCTTACTTTTTAATACACAATTATAACAACAACAAACACTAATCATACATCATTAATAACACTCACCCACACATACAATATATTCATTCATCATACAATTAGACGCTCACTCGGACATTTTTGTTATTCCGTTGTTTATTTTTATTTAATTTTTTTATAATTATTTTATTTTCACTTTTCTTAGTATTTTTCTGTTATTTCTCTATATTTCTTGCAAAGTTTAAAGCAAAACAATATCAGTATGTCAAGTCGATCTGCCAGACTGGGAAACCTAGTGCAGACACCAGTCTCTCACAAAGGAATATTTTAAATTGTATTATATTGTTGTATTATTGTATTTTGCTGTACATTTGTGAAAGAGAAAAATAAATAAATAAAAATAAATAATTTATTTCACCTCTTCGTATAAAATATACTTCAATCAGAATAACTTAAATTTCTTCAATTTGTAGAGCACACTACTGTAATGTCTATCTGCGTGAAAAATAATTTATATCTTATAGCCCAATATAACGAACAAGGAAATGAAGTGCTTCCGTTAAGAGGCACAGCGAATTTCCCTTCTAATTTTACTGAAAGGAAGAAAAGGCCAAAGGTCTCATTGTTATTTTATGCTTGTTTCTTACATTATCGGAACTGTTCGTGTGATCTTTAAAATTAAGTTTCTAAAAATAACCAGGTAGATACCATGGAGAATTTAATATTTAGAAGAAATATACATATAGAGTGCTTTTTTCCAAGATTACTTTTAGTCTACTATGCTAAGTAGATACGAAATCGAGTTGGATGTACCGATGGGTTTTCATTCTATAAAACATTTTTGCACTGTTGTCTATTTCTGACATAGTCTGAAGGCCTGTGGCTTATGTGGCCATATCATCGAACACGACTTTCCTGGAGCTTGTATGCTATGTCACGGACTCCAAGGCTACCATGGATGTGTTTGTTTCTTATGCGGTATAATCGCGTAACACCACACACCCATCGCAGCATCTTCATCTCTGCAACGTGTCGCATATCTTCCTAGGACTGGCCCCGCTTCGTTGCCACACAATAAGACTGGTCGGATGATGCATTTGTACACGTGGCCCTATAGCTTCACCGGTATTTTGCGATCGCAGAGGACACCGGTTACTTTCCGCCATTTTATCCATGCCGCTCTTGTCCGGGTTTGAAGGTCGTGATGTATTGACCAGGGCTCATGTAGCACAGATCCTAGGTATGTAAAATTACTGGTCTTTCATTTTATTTCGACATATGACCTTAATACCACGGTAGCTTTCGTAGTCCTGTACACTAACTTTGACTTTGAAAATTGGAGTGATGATGCTCGATCTCCAAGAGTCGGGCATTTTGCGGCTGGTGTGTGGTTAGAAAGTTCAGTAAGTATAGTTACACCATGAGTACCGATTTCCACGCTTCAATTGGTAAGTCGTCAGGGCCCACAGCTTTTCAATTTTGCATGCTCCGAAGACATTTTTGTCCCTCATCAGGTGTTATGGGGGCAACAAGTCAAAGGTTAGGGTCTAGTTCCGGGGGCGAGACATTCATGTGTTGCGTGTTGAGCAACTCGTTGAAGTAGCTACGCCACCTCTCCTCCACTTTGACTGCATCGCAGACCAGCGTACCATCTGACTCTTCTTTCTACTCATCTTTTATGCAGAGACATTTGGTTAAATCTTGCGTTGCTTTCGCTCAAGCCTTTGCCGAACGAAAGATGGATTTCTGGCCTTTGAAATCTAAACTGTCATACAAAGGTGATAATTGAACCCACTGAACTTTGGCAACGGCTCGTTTTGTGGCACGCTTGACTGCTTTATATGTGTCGTGATCTTCCACAGAGTCAGTCTTTTGACACTTCTTAAAGAATGTCTTCTTCCCCCGGGCTGCCTCCTGCACATATATGATACATTCCACCACCACATCTCCTTGCCCGCCCTTTGAAGTGCCAAGCACCTTTTTACCAAGCGCACTGACAGCCGACAGAAACTCTTTACTTGCACCTGTTTTTCTTCTAAATACAAATTTGAATTTAATGATGACGTTTTAATCACATCGTTTAGTTTACGAATGGACCCCAGAACATACACAACATCTCTGTACAATTTTAATAAACGTTAGTTTTACCACATATACTCATACTAATCGTATGTTTTACGTTGTTTCTTCAATAGTGTTGTAACCGAGCTAGTTGCAGCTAGTTTCTAGTTATACCATGAATGGGTCAGCCAAATCGAGAAGGACCACGCACTCACAGCATAGTGCTACTGTATTCCGTTTGATGAGTGTAGAATTCGGGAACCTAACTACAAGTCCCGAAACATTCCATCTCAGTCTCATTCCAACGCAAAATCAACAAAAATCAATATACAGAAGGGTGAATGTAGATGTTATGAACCGTAGTTATCACCTACCATAAGGTGAACAGCCTTATAATATTATCAAATTATAATAAATTATGTTTATAAGATATAATTTGTCAATTTCAACAATTATGTCGTCAGCCTACACTGTCCTCATTATTATAAAATTACTCTCAAATATTCGAGAAAATTATTTGTTCAAATATTAAGCGTTAAACGGTATAAATCGCCATGAAAAAGCTGTACTGTAAATAAATATTTAATGGGATGCAGAATCGAAAGAAGAATGAATGAAGAAAGAAAATAAGCAGTCACACATATAGTATGTGTGAACTTTCTTTGAATATATTATTAATATTTTACAAAATGCGTTTTTAGATTTCACGCAGTTAGTTTCACTACAAATTAAGAATCCATCGAAAGCTTGTGAAATACAATTAAATAACTTGTATCCCTAAGCTACTATGGAAGTTATCACGTTATGGACGAAGCGGGCGGGGAAAATTGCTCTTGACGTGGTAATAACGATAGCACTTTGACCTATGATGTCGAATCTTACAGTTTAATTAACAAGATGCGAATTAAATTATTGAAAAGAACCGAGGGGGAAATCTTTTAAGGAACTTTTTTGGACAAATATATATTTTTGAACACTGCTTGCAATTTCAACTTTACAAAATTTATATTGTTACTTGCTACATTTTTGAACACAATAGTATTTACTACTACTTCTATTACTACTATTTTTTCGACCACTAAAGTCGGGTAAAATGGGTCGAAACCAACCCGTAGACAGGTAAGGAAACACAGCAGTGTTTAATTCGGAAGCGATTCTTTCCATCACTGAACTCAGAGTTGTATCTTAAACCAATTTTGAAGACGTATTAATATTTTTATGGCCTTCAGTCATCACTTATCATCACCATCTAAGAGTCATCAAATAAACATCAAAATCACTTGTAATTAAACTGACCAAGTGATTATTAATATATAATATTTTTCACTTTAATCACTTATATTTTGTTTTAAACAAACCGATGACAATAAGAATCCTATTAATAAATACTACTTAAGTTCTATTATATTAATAAAATAAATAAATTAAATGCTAATTCCGTATTCAATTTATAGCCTTTATATATGATCGGTTTCAAATGAAAGCCCAACAAAAGAGACTAATTGAAATGCGGAACGGTCATGGAATTCAATCATCGCAACTTTTGTTGAAGGTCATTAGAAGCTTTTTGCGCAAACGGCAATCCATATATACAACTTTCATTGTTATTTATAAAAAAACATTTTTAAATTACTTGTAGGCATTTTTCACCACTTTTGGTACACTGATAACAAAATTATAATATTTTTAAATTAATCTTATTAATATAATAGTAATAAGATATATCTTATTCATATATTCAATAAATTAATATTGTTATTGCTCATACTGACATATATATCCAAAGTTAATACTTGTCTAAATTGTTAATTACTAACGTAACGCATGAAATTGAAAATCGACAAAATTTGTTCATTTTTCTACACTAATTAGATGTAGATTCTACATAAATGTGACTACGTGTGTTCAACACCAAAATATTAAAACAATATTCTTTTGTTAAAGAATAAAAGTAGGTAGAAATATTTAAACTTTCTTACGTCTAGGACAGATAAAATGCTTAAAAATATAGTATGTATTCAATTTCTCTTTATTCATTTTTTTATTATCCGCTAGAAATATTAAATCTTAATAAAGGAACATTGTAATTCTATGTAATAGGATACAGCTTCGTGGTTATTCTTTTGTTATTACTGAATCACTAATAAAAGCCGCTTCATTATTTGTATTTAAATCACTCATCAATCTGGTACATTATTTATATTATAACATCTGCTAACAATTTTGTTCTTCAATTTCTCATACTCTTATTTTCTTTAATAACTGATCATTTTCCTTTAAAAGTACATAATTTCGCTTTTAAAATAAAATTAAGAAAACCTTTTTAGTGTTGAATTGACAGTTTGGGCTGGGCTGATGATAAATCCTTATATCTCAAGAAAATAAGATTATTTATAAATAAGATAAACACAATTTGGTGTATTTCACAAGAAATGAACGTAATAAATTAGTACAGTTCATCTGATAGTAAGTGTGTAATGCATAAACAACCATATGATAAAGAAAGATACATGGTAAGGCCACGTTGTTCGTGCCCTCAAACATGCAGGCTAGCTGAAGTAGAGACATGAAGTTTAAAATAGAAATAACTCTACTCGTCTAAAATGAGAGTGTTGAGATTGTTATGTGTAATTAAGAAATGGACAAGATAAAGAATTAATATATAAAAGTAAGTTCAATAGTTGCAACGGTTGCACATAAGTTAAGAAGTTGCTGACATGGTTTGATCATGTAACGGTAAGGAATGAACGTACTCTTGTGATTCTTGTTAGAAATGGGATTTTGTACGACTATCACCTAACATAACCTGATAACCATATTACAGCTACTCGTATAAATTAACTGTAATAGTCTATCTCTGAGCTCAGCTGGGTAAGGACCAAGCTTTCACAGAATACCAGCGTAAAATAGTAGATTGTAGTTCGTAGTATTTTCTTGAAGCTCCGGACGACAAGACCCACCTCAAATTTATACGATTATTTTTAGAAAAATATATTTTAATGTTACTTTCGGATCATATTTTTATTTTTGATAACATGACTCGTACTAGCAATATTCAGTTCATCTACACTCTCGGTACTATCAATAGTCTAATTAATATCACCATTCTTATTACTTTCGCCTGAACTGTTGAAACGTCTGAAATTGCGTCTTCAATACCATCTATATATATAGCATTACTTATTCCAAATTATTTAAATGACTTTATAATGGTCTCTTCTTTGTAGAGTGTAGGTAAATCGGTGATTCCCCCCCTTGTCTTGAGATAAATTGCGTCATACCTACATTCAGTGACGTGCCATATTTTTCGGGCTATAAGACGTAACTCAAATTTAGAGACATGAATAAAATATTTTATTTATTGTTTTATATATTATATTTTATATTTTATTTTATATATTTACCTTTATTTGTATTGTGTAGATATAACTCAACACCAAATTTGGCACATTTGTAAAGATAGATTAATCTATATGAATATAACGCAATTTCCGCAGTTCATAAATACAAATATTTTGAAGTCGATTTACAATACATGTAATTCAAATATCTTTGCATGTAAATGAGACACAAGATTAAGGTTGACTAAATATTATTTGAACAGTTTCCCCGAGATGAAGATACGCATACAATCCAGAGAACTAAAATGGGATATTTCGTTACCAGTTATTGTGGTCTCCACTGAATTTCACTTATTGTGCGTTACAATTTCGTCTGTCCTGACTGTCCCTTTTTTAAAACGAAACATTTTCACAAAATAACAATTTTGCTCCCAATTACATTTCCTATGTGACAACGAGGAAAATTAAAATCAGGGAGGAGGTACACGGAGCTACTCTTGTTTTATATTTCCTTATAAAAGTTGCTGGAACTGAACCGTTAACATTTACGTCGACATTTGCATATAATAATAAAGCTTATTTACGAAGTCATGCTAAATTTAAATTGTATGTAGTTTAATAATATTATATAATATATTATATATATAAAATTATATATATATATATATATATAAATATATTATGTATATATTTAATAAAACTGAATAAGTAATTGAATCTAAAACTTGCTTGATATTTCAAAATTGAGAAGTTTATTGTTTTTAAGCGCTTTAATGCCACCACGGCATTAAAGCGCTAAGCTAATTTATATATAGTACATATCATCAGCACTAGCCTAAGTTCAAACGTTGAAATAATATTTCTTCTAATTTTCAAAGAAGACACGGTGGATATCTTTATTAATAGTTACGATATCTTAATTGTACAACACTTAGGTTTTTTTACTTTTTCCATATCCACTTTTCCTTTTTTATATTACATACATAGTTTTTTTCATGTAAAGTAAACCTATTGACCTAAATTATTAAATTAGTACTTATATTAAAAGAATTAAGACATCCCATATAAATAAGTTGCTAGAGAAAGTGAGTTTTCTAAACTTCATTCAATAAACCATCGCTGCATCTATGGTCATTAATCAAGCGGTAATGGTAATATCAAAAAGTTTAATTCAAACCTTGTTGAAAATTCTCAAAATTTAAAAATTACACACACATACACATAATACTCCCCATTCACAATTTTCAAGGTTCTAACCATTCAGGGCAATGACTGGACTTGATAAATTAGGTGAATTATAGAACTGGTTCTTATAATGTAGACATGACAGCACGATATTTATATGTTCACAAAATTTGTGTGTTATTACGTATGTTTTTTATGTTTGACTTCAATGTTTTCCTTACCGCTTGCAACTATATGTAACATTTTATCGGATCCGGATCAATCATAATTGGACTACAGTACACAAACTAAGGTTTGAGGCAAAATTCACGCTCGCAAAAGTCGCTCAGTACACGTACACAAAATGATGTCATTTTCCTTGCATAGAAATTGGTAGACCACAATCTCTTCTCATGGGTTGGTAAGTACATAGACTTATAGTTTCACTATAAGGGATATTTGGAAATGATCGCAGTAGTTTTATTTTTAATATGGTCGAAAAGAGAAATTTGTACCGGATTTCCATAATTAATGTTCTATGATTTGATTAACAAATGCTTTTACAGATATTGTTTTAACATTACTAATGTACATATTTTCTGACGGGTTATATTAAGCCTTCAGTTTTAGATATATTACATAATATTGTTAATAGTTCAGATGGACAAATCGCTTGATGTAAACAGAAACTTTAGTAAACGTATTTTAGTACATGGTCCTAAAATTACTTCTAAACATATTAAAAATGCATAAGATATATGTAGATTTAATTTAATGTAGATTATATAGAGTTGTTTTCTTTAGAATGTCAAATCTTTTCATAACTAGCATCTCCGTCTTATTTGATTTTTAATAATTTAATTTTGAATTTTAATTAATATAATACAAACATGTTTTTAAATAGATTTAACCACATCATTCCTGTAAACATGGCAGCTGTAAGCTTCGGTGTATAAAAAACAACTGATACAGATTTGATTTTATTTATAAGGGTTTCTAAATTTATTATAAACTCTTTCATGGAATGTAAATGTGTATAAAGTTAAACGCTAAAGCTTTATTTTATCTGTATTTTTACACAAGGCATTTCAAAGATAATTTGTCATGAATTTTGAATGAAAGATTAAGGACGCAAAGTTTGTCCACAAAAACTATCAGTTACATTAATTAAAGCCATATCCAAATAACACGATTAAATCTTAGTAGTAATCGTAACAATGTTTTTAACTATAAATTCTAATCTTAGCTCGTTAATGAAGTATTTTTAGACAAAAACTAAAAAGATGTACAGAGAAGGTTATAAAATTGATACCTTATCCTTAAATTCTTAATAACATAACTTTTAAGTTCTTGTTATAAAAGACAATAACATTGTTTAAGGAAGTGCGCAGAGGAAATTGTCTTCGGTGCTGTAACAAAGTTAGCTTCTCATTCCGTAATACAATGTGCAAAAATTTCTCAGCTTATTTTTCAAAAAGATGAAAGATCTTTATATATTTTCTTCTTTAACTGCCATAATGATTTTATTTTAAACTTTAATTTTATAGCAAATTATTAATCTATAAAAACTATCATACTTGTAAAGTCTAGGACTTAGATTCCTTATTGTTTTATTAAACTTGTAATTCGAACTTTTAATACAATGCTTAAAATGATTAAACAAGATTAACAAAAGAAAAAGATTAATTGCTCGCTATATATTTTAGCGCCTGTCACTCCATCTTATATTACAGCATTCGTTGAAGGTTATGTAAATTTAACTCAAAGAGTTAAGTTTGCCTTGTGAAACACACGTGTTAAATCAGATTATTTATTGCCTTATATATGAAGTGAATAAAAATTTTAATTTAATTGTGATGAAGTGTCGTATCGTACCTAACATCCTCATACGATGATGTTTATCCTTGAACTTTAATTTTAGGCCATTCGTTAAATCGTCATAGTAATTTATTTAATGAAATAGAATTCCCGGTAAAGTATGTTAACAAGTGCATGATGCTTTGGCCACTAAGGGAAAATATGTTGAACGCAAATCTCTCTAGGCACTTATGGACAGTGGCAATACTAGAGCAGCGGTATCGGCTATTGGTCACATGCTCAAAATATCAGTTTTTTTTTGGAAATTTCGGAAAAGCCTTTACTGCGTAGTGGACATAAATAGGCCGGGGTTATGTAGAAGTAATATTTAGATAATATTCTGTTTAAAACGACGCATTATTTTCTATTGTTATTCTATTTTTCTTATTCTATTGCAGTCTCAATATTAACCCCTGAGTCTTCAAACATAGTTTGAGCTCTTCAGCTTCTGTTTGCCTTGCCTATCTACATTTGCACGACCAGATACATATTAGAAGTATTCATGTCTCTGCGTCACCGCTCTTCTCAACGTTTTCCCACTGCTTCCAACTGTAAAACCACGACCGAGCTAATGTCGGTAACATACGACTGAGACACTCCTAAAAAAAGTGGCAATAATTATGTTGGTGTCCATATAAAATGAAAGCAGAACAAAAAGAAAATGTTACAGATTCTAAAATTTAAAGGAGAGGCCTCTTTTCCCAACTTTTAACATCCGGCGAACAGGAATTTCAGAATATTAAACAACAAAATGTTTAATTACAAGAAAGGCTTCAATTTGTGTCAAACAAATATGATCTGTTCCACTGCTCTTAAAAAATATCTATTTAATAAATATCTTATAATATATATAATAATAATATAAATCTTTAATAAATATCTTTCTCCCTACATTCTACATTTCAACATTATCTTGATGACGATAGGAAAAAGAAAAATAAAGAGAAACTGCACTGTCACATAATACATACCGGATTAGACCGAGGTAGACCAATTAAAGTAATTCTAATTAAAAAGTGAAAGCTTAGTAGGGCCCTAATGGTAAAATCACCCCCAATTTATTAGTATCTCTTAAAACTGATAATCACAGGCCTCCATTCAGACAGATGGTATTCCAGCTGGTATATTATGACATCACCCTCTCCGCCCCTCTAGGTAAGGCACGCCGGAACACGGACGCGCCTTCCAGCTCGGCCTCCTTTTTAGGTGGGAAGCCACCCCCCAGAGACCATGGGGGCCAGGAAAGCAGTAAGCGATCTCAGCCAGCTGAGGCGGATCTGGTGTTAGGATCCCGCCACTGACCAATGTTCGGCTGTGGAGGACAGTGAGAGCGGCAGTGTATTCGACACTCCTCTGAACCCGCGGCCCCACCACGGCTGCATCAGCGGTGCGACCCCGCTTGAGTGGCGGAGTATAGGGAGATACCCTACCCTCCGACGACTCCGTTTTGGATGCGGAGGGTGAGGGTGACGATGCGCGGTACCGGTGTTGACAGTCTCCGCACCGCCACCCCATTCCCCCGACTCTGCCTGGGCTGCAGATGGTGCGTAATACGGCCTCGCTCCATCCATCCGCTCCCCGCAGCCCACCGACACGCATCCGAAGCGAGCTCAGTTCTAGCTCGCCTGGAGTGGCCTCGGGCTGGTCTTAAAGTGCCTTAGGCCGGCCGTTTGGGTTCCCCTAAATCCAAACCACAGTTACTAAGGCGAGAACCCGTCGGGGGGGACCATAGCGAAACCTGGATTAACTCGCAATAAGGTGATATTGATGACACACAGCGTGTATGGTGGGATTGAAAGGGCATCATATATTATGAGCTTTTACCGCCGAGCAAAAACCTTCAATGAGGATCTCTACTGCTAACAGCTGATGAGGCTCATCAAGAAATAGAGAAAAATGACCCGAATTATCAACAGAAAGGGTGTGGTTTTTCATCATGATAACGCTATACTACAACAATATTTAGCGACTCGGCAAATATTAAGAGAGCTTGGTTTAGTGTTGGGTTAATATCAAGAGAGGGCTGTCAAAACTACTAGATTATCCATTAGAAGTCTCAAAATTTCTATAGCAATGCTTTATGTTACTACCTACAAAATGGCGAAAGTTTCCTAATAAATGCCAAATTATAACCAAATGTAAATAAACTATGATAAAAAATGTCTTAAATTTGTATATAAAATGAAATGATAAGGAAGTAATTTTAAATTATGTCTTGATGCACGATGTTTCAACTCATCAAGTGGAATTAATCCGAATAACTCCTCACAACGCTCTCTAAATATACATAAAGTTGCAACATCTCTTCGTAATGCCAGTAAATTAAGCCGATCGGAAAGTAACTGGTAATCGACAATTAAAGCCGGCCTTCGTTGAATGCGGTGAAATGTAAGGAACTGGGAATTCAGTCAGGAGTACTCCAGAGATAAGAACATTATTCCATATTAGGTAAACTTCAAAATTAGTAAACGGCAAAAGTGCAAACTGATGTCTTCGTAGGGTAAATTGGACTATATTTTGTAGGCCCGAATCTGAGACTATGATTAAGAAAATCCGACACAAATTTATTCCGGCACTCGTTGAAGTATTCCCGAGAAATATTGGAGCAGCGAGCGAGGCAGGTTTAGTCCTAACCTTTTTGCTCCTTTTGCCCTGGACAGGATAGCTGTAGAGCGGAATTTTGCCTCGAATTTTGAATACGCGGGGCAGCTTGAGCATATATACCCAGGTTGCTTAGAGGAGCCTGAGTGAGGACGCTCAGTGAGGGATTCTCCAAAACCAATGATTCTGGTTCTTTCCTGGGTCGAGCGGGGAAGTACCTCACAGAATATCGGTGTCTGTTAGGTAGTGGTACTTCCCCGCTCGAGCCGGCCAATTTATGCAACAACAAAAGCCGATTCTAGGCTGCGCCACCTTGGAACACTACTTTTACAAAGTGAATGTTTTGTTTCGTTGGTATAGTTTTGAAAGAGGATGGGATTTTCAAACGTATGAAGTCATGAAGAACTGATGAAGATGCTCCTATTCGTGAACTAGATCACCATATTCTTTCCGCCAGAAAATTGCAACGATGACCTCACGAAAAGACCTCATATTTACTCCAAATTCAAAATTTATCGGGATGTTCTCTGACGACTCCAGCATAGGTTCATGATAACAATGTATCAAACAAAAGCGATAGTGACAATGAAGCTAATCTAGCAGAAGTTGTAAAATTGAGACGTATATATTAAGACAGTTACACTTTTTATATGCTTGTATATACAGTTATACTTTATTTTAGTTATATATATATATATATATATATATGTATATATTTTGAATTCTTTATAATCTTACACAAAATGTATATTCAATAACACCCACTTGTTAAATGCATTCATCTGTTTCTGCAAAATGTTATCAAACTAATTAACATACTTTAAGACATGATGAATTTCTACTGATGGAATTCTAAGACGCCTTTGAATATATGGTGTTACATTTCCATCGCAGTAATCCACAGCATTGATTCTTTCTGAGCATTTCTTGCACTCAATGACTGTTATTATCTCTAACCATTATTATTTAAACGAACTCTTTTTACGGTCCATAAAAAAGTAACAATATTCTCTAAATAAGTAATTGTAAAGTTTTAAAACAGTTATCAAAAAATAAATGGGGTATGTATTTAATTAATTGGTAACTTATGAGGAGGATAATCATTCGTAAATCGAATGTTATATTAGATTTTTTATATATTTTTATTTAACATATCTATTTCGCAGTTGCTTATTGCAGCTCTCTACCAAAGAAAAGGCTAACTTAGATCTTCTTGTAATTCATGAAAATGTAAATGTAAACTGCCTAAAAAAACCTAAAACAAAAACTGGTTCTAAAAATTTATTAATATATATATTTATATAATATATTATTTCAATTATTCTAAAGTAATGAAGTGAAATTGCTGATTACAAAATAATGTTATTTGAATTTCTCATTTTATTACGCTTATAGTAAGACTTAGACTTAAACAATTACTCTATTCAAAAGGATCTTATGTTTCGAAAACAAAAGAGGGTATTGTTACCCCGATATTGTTATCGAATGAATGGAAACATTCCGACCACTCTTGCTAATTGACTTTACTGTAAGTATATTTAAAGTCAAAAGGTTGACATAAATGCTAGTAATCAAGGAGAAGCTTTTAATTTAAGGTAGTTCTTAAAATTGAATATTACTTTCTTTTTTATTATTATAGGAATATCTCATTTAAAAAAAATACTTTGCGTACTGTAGTGGCCATATGATTAAAGTACTTAGCTTCGAACCTATAGGACCCAAATTCGATCACAGCCGAAGGCATGGCCTATATTTATGTAGATATTTTTAAACACAAGCGCCGGTCTTTCTCTACAATTACAAATCGAAATAAGTAGTGATTCAACTATGCATTAACTCAGTAAATCGTTGGTATTTAGTTTAGTACAATATCCTGTATAAGGATATAGGAATAATAGATTTCTATACAATTAGAAGTTAAAAACTTATCTCAAACGATTTTAGTTTATTTTTTTTAGTATATAATATTGTATACATAGTTTTTTAGTTATTTTGTGTTTATTACTATATTCAGGTTCACAGGTTCAAATAGCAATTTTAAAATGTTAAAAGAAATATCTTTTAATACTTTATTATAAAGATTGCAGTTAACGTAATAAATACATCTGCGTTTTGCATAAACATATTTTTAATAATACTTATTAATTTTGTTTCAATTTTCAATATAATAAAATTGGTGTTTATAAAACGCAGGTTTTATTTATCTTTTGTTTTATGCTCCATTAATTTAAAGGGTGATGTTCAAAAAGGCGATAATGCCATATTCGAAATTTATAGCCCATTAAGCTTTGTAAGACTCGTTGCAAGACAACGATGATAAATACAATAGTTTTTACGATAGATTCTAACGATAGAACAAAAGCAAATATATGACACTTAATCACGAACACTAAACACATTTGTTATTTGGTGATAATGCTAAAAAATCTGATCTGCTAGTTTAAGTGATCACCGAAACGTAAGAAAAATCGTGTATGTATTTTTGCGTTATCAAAACAAATGAGGTGTACTGGGAGAGATTTCTTTTAGCAATAAGATTGCACATTGTACTCCTCCATACTAATTAAACTTATTTCTTACATTGTGTTTTTTGGTGTTTCAATAAAGTGTATTCCATTAATTTACAATTACTATTATCTATATTTTTGAGATTGCTTGAGTATGTTTCAATTTTGTTATAATTTTCAACGAACTTATTTATATTAAATATGTAGTTTAATAAATGTTGATTCAGTACTTTAAAATACATAGATTGTTTATTATTACTAGCAGGGTTATATTTTGTATAGCCAGTAAAATATTATTTACGTAAATAAAGCGATCTGACCTTTTCACCCAACAAAACTTTGGTGAGGCAAAACATTAAAAATATAAATAATACAAAACATAACCTCACTTAGCAGTTTTGTTTATTTAAATAAATTTAGTTATATACATATATTATTGAGTTGGTATTAAATTAAAGCACTGTTAACCTGATGATAAGTGATTATTGCCTGACCTATAAACATCTAAAAGCTTTCTCGACGAGTCAAGACAAAGGAACTTTACACAACTTACATACCCTTGATTATTAAGATCAAGAGTCTCTCTACCAATGATTGGGTATTCATAAGTATCGCTCGCTGTGTGAATTATTTGATTAGAATGTGTGTATAGGAATATTAAATATTTTATTTCATATTCGCACACACTCAAAATAATGTCTTTGATTTTTTGCAAAATATTTAGAGCAATATAGAAGTATTCTTCTATAGCCGGCCATAACATAACGAACGGCCAGAGAAGCATTTTATTCAACTGAAAACAGGATAATAGCAAACATTATTCGAATATTCATTTTTTGTTTCTATTAATAATTACTTGGTTCCCCAGTGCAATTTCAGGCACGGTTTTTCGCAGGTAATAATCGTTAGATTGCCTAAAGTAAACACAGGTTTCCTTTAAACGAAATCCATTTTTATGTTACATCCATTATCAAGGTGTACGTAACTGTCACACAAAAATACACGATATACACAGATGATCCCAAATATGGTAATAAAATGGATAATCGTACTACGTTTATCTCTGGTTGCAACATTTTAAGAAACATAAAACTCCCCCATATCTCCGCAATTACAAACTAAGGGATGTGCAGCTCCTAATAGGCTATTAAATGGAGTAGACCTTAAATGGATAAAACAAATCCTTTGCTAAGTCTAGTTGCGAACTAGTTAAGTTCAGAATTTAATTCTCTCCCAGAAACATTAAACCGCCAGGTAATATTCTATATTACTTAGTGTAGTATTAAAATACATCATTCAACTGTATGTCTAAGTACTATTGTTGAAATAAACTTAAACACGATGACTGATGAATATATTGAAATATTTTATTCATGTAATGTACTTAAAATTAAAAAAAGTCTTTATTTCTTACCACTTTACTCATTTCCAATAGAATAATTGTGGTAAAAACTAATTATTTTTGTTTTTGCTGGAATTTATGCTTTTTTCGTGTTGGTCGAAGAAATCTCCAAAAGAAACCCTGCCTCCTGGGACAAGACCTGGGGGTGTGCAGCCACCTTTAGTCGATTGGGTGGGGGTCTCCTAGATCGGACGAAACGCACCAGTATAACCCTTAGGCACCAATGTACATTCTATAGGTACATAAATTTTTTGATATAGACATAAATATCTGGTTTTATAACCTACTTTATAAAGAAGCTCCTAATATTAAGTCATGTGAATGAATAACTGTTAAAACATTATACTTTTACATTATTTTTAACAGTGGTAGAGCTAAGCTGCAGTTTGTTTCTAGCTGCAGAATGAATGGGTTATCTCGACCGGGGTAGGACCGCGTCCTCACAGAATACCACCGTAGAATAGCAGAATAACGCTGCTGCTTTTAGATTGGTGAGTGTAGGGATCCGGAGACCTTTATTACTGGTGACGAGGCATTCCATATCAGTCCTCAAAGGTAACAATGCATTTGCATTATGATTCTTTGTCAAGGATTTTGATTCATGGGAGTCATTTACCATCATGTGAACTGTGTGCTCATATGTTACTCTCAATGTAATAAAAAAACATCGTAATATTTAAGCATGCTAATTCACAGGGGTATCTAAACAAATGAACCAAATTTGTGTACGTTTGTTTTTATGTTTGGAACAATGTTCGGAACCGACAATTTACAATATGTTTTTTGCACACGTGGAACAACTAAATTGTCTTTGTTTATTTTATATTATTAAAAAACATAGCTCCTCCTTTGGAACGTAAGTTAGGACATGAATATGTGTTCGTACATAGCGTGACAAAACCACAGTTCACCTGATGGTAAGTGATGGCTGCAGCCCATAAACATTTACATCCAGCGTCAACAAAGATAAATGAGCCCCGAGGAATAGAGTTTGCGGATGCATACAGCCATCAAACAACGCACAGCTGCGTTATGCTGCTATTGCATATTGGTATCTTGTGAAGGGACGTGATTCTTTCCCGGTAGAGCAGGATAACATTTCTTTTTGTTTGAAATAAATCAGATCGTGGAAATAAATGTATATATATATATATCTATAATAATGTTTAAAAGTTTTTTTTTGTTTTTACGGATAGTTGATTGATAGATTGTTAATTAGAGATTATTTGTTGATTGGTAGCCCGAAGGCTTTTAGCGCTAAGGATGCTCAGAGGAGACCTTTCTTATAAGGGTTACCCTAGAAGCATTAACCGGATCCGGAATCGGATGTTCGAGTGGGGCGAATCAAAGTGCGATCAGTTATTTAGAACGGAATAATCTTAATAATATTAGGGATATGTTCTATCACCACTTCTGAATGCGTTGGTGCTAGAAAAATCGCGCAAGAAACTCCAGCGACGCACTTTACGTGACTATATGTATACAAATTATGTCGCTATTGCACAAAGTTGATAATGGCCGAAACTGCGTGTTGGTATTTGATAGTGGCGGCGATCTTTTCCTCTAGCTTGCCATTTATTGCACATTAGTTTCTCTAAAAGCCTGAGCTAGTGCGGTCACATGAGCATAAGAGACGGCGGTGAAGCGAACAAGTCTCAGGTCGCTATCCCGTGCCGTTTGTCCGGATGAGGTTGGCCAGCATATAAAAATTGATAATTTCATGATCGTTTACAGAGAATAAAAAATCTCTGGCACTGGTTATTTTAGTAAAGGTACAATAGAAGAATCATACTAAAATATTAAAGTTTTCCAAATAGTAGTAGGTAATTCAGAATACCGTCTTATATAAATAAACTCGATGAAATCCGTAAAATTAGTTTTATTCAATGCATCACAGAAAGTTTTTGTTTTGGATTGTAATATAGTTTTTCGTAGGGTTCATAGAACGACAAACGAGTACACAGTTCCCCATAAGTTTCTCCTGCAGCCTATGATACGCACGGAAGTTGATCAGGCTATGCAAATGTTTTACGTTAACACAACACGGAATTGTTTGACAAACAATAATATTAATAAACTTAACAAGGAACTTAAATAGAAGCTAAATAATAAAAAAAACCTTGAAAAGCCACGACCCTATAAATTTAAACATAGAATTTTCGACAAGAAGCGTTAATTCACGGTTTCTTTAAAAAAAACCGGTAAGAGGAAATTAAACTTTTAATTTAAGTCACGGGGAAACGTTTAGATTACTTGGTTTATCAGTTTATAGCCAAATCTGTCCCAATCTCAAGGTAAATTGTGAGACGGTAAATATTATATTTAGCTGTCTTCGTAATTTAGAGATTAAAAGTGTTACAAAAGAAAAACCCTAGGGCGTGGTAAAATTCAGTCTGTGCACAGCTTATCCTCTTGAGAAATTAACGGCTCCATTATTTGTAATTTATACAACGTTTGTGGTATACTTCATTATTTTTAATGTTTTCTTTAAAATAAGCTTAACAATTTTATTAGAATTCATTCTTTTACAATCAGAAAAATGTCTGTGTTTATTGTACAAAAGGTTGTTAAATACGTAGTTAAGAATGTAATTATTATAACTTTGGTTTTTATGTTTCTACTCTAACAGCGTTTTGTAAAACTATTCATACCATAGCATTACCATATTTTAAATAAATATTATCATTTAAAATATCACTAACATTGAAATTCATTGGTATAGGTATGACTATAACGTCCGATTGTTTCCAGGCATTCGGTAAGGAGTAGCTGGAGAGAAGCGTGTTGAAAATTGCTACTAAGTGGCTTTGATAATGTCTGTGACCTGCTACGCTCCCCGGTTCTTGCTGGGCGCCCACTGTTAGTAACGCAGCCCTATGTAGTACGTCGGCGCCGACCTTTTGCTAGAGGTTGGAGTGTATTTTCTAGACTATTTGTGAGACGTTCGGCTTTCTCTAAGTCGTTGAAGGCAAGTTTGACTCTGAGGCATTGGCAATGTTTGCTCTGCTTCAATACCTCGCGCCATCTACCAGTATGTGGTCATCGAAGTGCTCGAGACTTTATCAGTCGTAGGAGAATCAAATCAAAGCAGGAATCTCCCTTATCGATTCTCCGATAGCCAAGCAGTGTATGAGGTGACCATTACGGTCTCGAAGAAAGAAACCCAACAGCCCGACACAGCGATTGTCTGCGCAGCATCGCCGACACAACTGCTATTCCATCTCGATCTTTAGAGATGACAATGAATATGAATCCGGAGTTTTTGTTGAGAATTCTGGTGCGATCTGCCCCATTGCCCATTAAATGACTTTATTTCTCAATGTGGTTCCCTAACTTTAGGTAAACGATTCTTTTGACCTATCTGAAGTCACAGATAGCTTATAGGAATTATATTTACTTGAAATTACTTTAAATAATAGCTTCTAATTAAATAAAATCGTAATACGGTGTTCTCTGGTGATGATAAAAATCATCTCCCAATACTTAAATGTACTCATCGGGCTTCGTTAATCCACTTGAAAACAATAACCTCTACCAAATAATGATACGGTAAGCAGAGAATTTTGTATTAATATCATATTAATGTTATTTTTTTTATTTGGTCTTAAAACTGAACTATAACATAACTAATTTAAAAATCAGTGATAAAAAATGATTATTGAGCTTATCTTAAAAGCTAAAATTATCGTGTTAAATTAATTTAAATAATTAATTAAATTAAACAAAAAGACAAGGAAAATCGTCTTTTCAATTGTTGATTAGGAAAGTTTGAGAGATTGAAACTCTCTCAATTTTACTAGCTTGAGATCAAATTATTAAAGTAAAAGCTTAATTGTCCAAATAATTATGGTAGGTTATTGGGTTATCTTCAATAAAGTTTCAAGTGTTGTCACCCCTGAGAACTGATATGAAATGCATCGTTTTCTGTACATGTTATTCGGTTCCTTATCTTACGAAACACAGAAGATATTCTGCTGCAGTATTTCTCTTCGCGCCAATACTTTGTGAGGGCGTGGTACTTCCCCGGTCGAGTCGTCTCATACATGCCGCACCTAAAATCTTTATAATTCAAATGAATCTTCTCATATTTACTACTTACTCTATTATATGCTATAAATGCTCGAACTTCTCAAACAACGTGTCATGTTTGTATTTTATTAACAATATTTTAATACGAATCGCACTTGCGAATATCAGAATATTTTATCAGTAAGTCAATAAATTTCCCCGATTTCGCCAAAGTAACACGTTTCTCATATGAGTATTTACTCAATTTATTTATACTTTATAACTTGAAAAAAAAGCCTAACAAGAAAAATTTATGTTTTTGGAAGATATAAAAATATGACTTATGGATTATTATTATTTATTACTTCTTTAGTGGGTATAAAAATATGGAGTTAGTGGACTGGATTCAAAAAACAATCTGGGACTGTTTCAAGAGTGATTTTTCTTTGAATAGTTGAAATGAATTGTTATAAAAGAGAAAAATCAAGTAACTTTATACATAATTATTTTAAAGTGACTTATGTTTTCCATTTTAAATTTTTTAGTAATAGAAATAGGGCACAGTTGCGACACTCTTAAAGTCAAAATTAACTCAGCGTTCATCAGCCTTCTCATTAACGCTTCTGGCCTCGTATTGGGACAGCACAATATATAGCTATTGACTTTTGTTTATTGTAATTTTGATAAATATGTTTTATTATCAAAATTGTTATTACAGAGTTAGACCAAATAGTCAATGTATAAAAACTATAATGGAATAAAAGAAATCTTCTTTTTAATTTAATAAAGAAATTGTCCATTTTTTTAATAATTCATTTTATGTATTTGAATGCAATATATAACTTAAGTTTTTATTCACGATTAAAACGTTAAATCTTTTTGAGAAGCATAAAAAAGTTATCAAACAATAGCGTTTATTTTAAAATATATAACGCGTGACTTCAAACATGGTAGATTTATTCTGGGGTTAAATTTTCTGTCACTTTTAAAAGAATCATGCCTTTGTAGTATTTGCTGACACATTACATTTTCTTTACAGGTCTGATTAAAGTTTATGTAACATTTTCATAAAATGTCATAAAAAGAATAGATATTGAGAAATATTATACGTGCAGTAGTTACCAGAATGATCTTAGGATAAGGTTAAATTATGAAAGTGATAGAGTCACGGTGCATCATGTTTCAAGCGTGAATGGTTCGGTTCGACCAGATAACGACCACAACCTCACATAATACCAGTATAAAATATCAGCATAACTCTACATAGCACAGCATACACATCCGGGTATCCAATCAGAGGTAACGGGACATTCCATTTCAGTCCGCGGTTGTAATACCACATGTGCATCTTCAATCTTAGTTGACGTCATGCACCACACCACTTTATATTATATTTGAGCTTGTAAGATTTATCTAAATAGGTTAAAGTGATAATTTTCTCCAAAACAATTAAACACAGAAGAAGATAAAAATATAATACAATATATTTATTAAATATAAACACTTCAAGATCTATTACATTTAGAAGAGGTGATGTGTTATGTAGTGCTAGTTAATTATGGTATTATTCTTTATTTATTTGACCGAAATGATCTACAATAACAATAAGATGTCGGGATACATATAAAATGAGAGCTAAATACTGTCTGCGTTGACGTGCATGCGTATGCAGATTTGTGTAGTAACATAGCAAATAGATACAAATTTATTTCGAATAATTTGTATTGGAAGCATATCGAATTTGAAAATATTACAGGGATTTTTATTGCCAACTACATGCATACATTGCTAATATCGTTATAAGTGTTATTGTGTTACAAAAATTGAAGAACAACGACTCACCATGACCATTATACCATGTGGTAGTTTGCAAATATTCTAATGCTGCATATAATATTTTTCTTGTAGTAACAGATTGACATTATCATCAGCAAGCGGGTTGGCCATTGCACTAACTTCACCTTAGATGCATAATTGCTGCTTCGGTCTGGATATTTTATGTATGACATATTTGAGGTGATTCTATTCTATTTTATTTATTGTTATAAGTTGCACAAAAAAGTTTTATAGCTAATTTATCAGCAATAAAGTTGTTCAAAATACTCGTTACTGAAAAGTTAATGTTTTATCAATTAACATTGTATTGGGTTAAAAACTATTTTAAATGATTGATAATTAAAAGAAATATAATTGCATTAAAGTTCAGGGTTGATTAATTTTAAAGCTTTCTTTTATCTACTGAACTCTTACATTGTTAAAATGTATGGGAATATAACATTAAATATACTATCCATAAATTGCTACCAATTACAACAATGTTACAATAATTGCATGAGCATAATACTTTTGAAATTCCGATGACAATGTATTGTAGAAATGCAGTTTTGATCACAGCAGTTAGTTAGTAAGTTATTCGTCATTGCTAAATCGATAGGATATATTTTCCATTTTTGAAATCAGGGTCTGATTGGTTGGATTACTTTTTAACTTATTGGATGTAAGTCTAATAATCATAGATGATGAAATTAGTTATGTTGTCAAAGTTAGAGAAACCTAATATTTTGTGACCCGAATTATTAAGTTATTAAGTAACCATAGATGAGTAAAAATAAAGTTGATTATAATAAAGTAAGAAATCAGACGTTGCGAAACCGTTTCATGGAATGAAGTGAATTCAATAATTCGGCTTTCTCTTCATCGTCGCCGGTTAGGGATCGCAAAAAGTAAAATGGAGAAAAATTTCTCTAATTCAGTTTGCAGGTATAGAAAATATTTTCCAATCCTCTAGAACCTCTAGGTCATAAGGCAGGTTTAATAAAAAGGTAGAAATTTTATATATATACAAAAGAAATCGGTATAATTCTAATATTTTTATTGTCTTGAATGATATTTTATCGTAGTAAGAGTTTTTAAATATAATGGTGATGACTAGAAGTAAATATACATTAATTTCAATATAATAAAATATAAATAATAGACGTAAGATTTTAGATTTTCTTTATAATGTACTTTAACTACTTTTGTTTCATCATGTTCATACGAGTTATTAGTATTGAATTATTGAAACATGTTTGATTGGTAATAAGTAATAATTGATTAACGCTTAATAACGACTTTATAAAGTAGTTTTTATTTATAATTGAATATACAATGTTTTTAACGAGTATAAATTATTAATGACTTGGTAACAACCAAATGACTTTGATGAATTAATAATGCGATACTTTCCTCCTGGTCATATTCAACCTCGATATCTTCTGGTGTTTTGTCATATGCCATCATCTGAACAGGATATGGTGCCAATAAGCATTTGCGCAAACACAGATGCATTGACTAGTTTTACCCTTCCCTTATCCAATGTAACGCATGGGCAATAAGATCGGAGGAACTTTCAGATGTAGTGTTAAAGACAAAGGGGTTTCAGATGAAAACATGCAATATATCCTAATTTGGAATCCAACTTAGAACTTGTAGTGTAGAAGATGTAACAGCCAGGTACTCTTTTTGACAGTGGTAGAGATACACCGCAGTTTGTTTCTAGCTGTAGAAGGAGAGAGCTCGACTGGGGTAGGACTACATCCTCACAGAATAGCAGCGGAAAATAGCAGTGTAATGCTACTGTTTTTCGTCTGGTGAGGGCAGGGATCCGGAGACCTTTATTGCTGGTGACGAGGCATTCTATCTCAGTTCTCAAGGGTGACAACGCATCTGCATCTGCATTATGATTCTTTGTTAAAGGGGCATCAGAAATCACTTACAGTCAGGTTAACTTTGTGCTCGTTTGTTACTCTCAATGTAATAAAAAATAAACCACTATGCCACGCTGTCATAACTACGCTTTTTGTATGGCTGATGGCCACGGTTAGCTGGAGGGCTTTCACAGCTTCGGGTTGAAAGGTGACCGAACGTTTAAGGCACCCAGCCAAATTCTTTGTTAATGGGTAACCAGTACGAGGGTTCCTCGGGAGCCTCGGTTTTGACTGTTCCTCTGTGCTTGAAAGTGACTGACTCGAGGGTGCCCGAGAGGGCTGAACTTTGGCTCGGACAGTTGCTTCTGACGGATTAAAATAACTACGTATAGCACTATACTTAGTAAAGCGTTTGATGAAGATTGCCTTGACGCAGATCCCGTGGTAGCCCTTTACGATCTCCATAGGAAGATATGTAGTGCCACTTAGTATTCCTATGTCGGTCAAAATAGCGATAATAATATACTATAGTGTCTAATTCCTAAAATGACATTCATAATCAGAACAGTTCGTGAAGATCGTAGTTCAAGAGGATTCTAACGTAGATATCATTGTCATTTCGTATTCTTTAATATTTCACAATTCACATGAATATTTAAATCATGCATAGAGGACACTGATATATTTACCTAGCAGTAATATAACACTGCACCACTTTCAGCTTTACTTTATTTTATTCTAAATGCACTTATGACATCTTGTTTATCTCGCTTACGTTATTGTTTGTTGACCGAAGTCCTTTCTTAAATAGGGCCTTAAGAACGTCCAGTCCATATGTATGTCTCTCATAAACCCAGATCAAGACCCTCAGATGGGTGTCTAAGCACAAAATTTATACTGCTTTTTGAATGTTATATTTATTTGGATTCTTTTGTGTAGTAAAGTTTATACGATGTTCATTTATATAAAATATAAGTTTTGGAGTCTGATTTATTATTTTGTACAATAGTCAATTTATTTGTGACATAATACGATGATATAATGATATAATCATGAGAAAGGCTGTGCATTTCTTTAAGTAATACTATTAGTTATTAATTTTAGTAATAACATTAGAATGGAGCTGGCTTTGCTTGCCGATCAATCTAATTATCCTTAATTTATTAAGTGATGCAAAGATACTTCTATAATAATTCTATTACGTGTATTCCATACAGCTATACGAGATTGAAAAGTTTTGAGCCTAAGGTTGACATTTAAATTCAAAAGAAAAATAATACTGGCACGTAATAGCCATTTCTTTTTTAATTATAATCCCCTGTCTTTTGTTTTTATTCTGTCAAATTAGGAAAATTTGTGATCGATTTAACAAACGAAGTTCGCGGTTTCCGTAGAAATGGATAAAATTGAGCACCGTTCCGTCATAAAATATTTACAAAAAAAAGGATAAACAAATTTAAGAAGATATGTACGAGACATTGGGGGAATCTGCTCCATCATATGCCACTATCAAAAGATGGGTAGCAGATTTCAAACGTGGCAGAGAAGCAGTGCAAGATGGACCTAGGAGTGGTAGGCCGCCGACCGCTACCACAGACGAAAATACCAATAAAATATTAGACCTGATTTTGAAAGACAGGAGATTTGACGATTTGGATTTTGTAAGGTCTCTACCAGATGGGTACCTAGACTGCTTTCAGCCGAAAACAAACGCACCCGCCAAACAGTATCACAGGATTGTTTAGATTTGTTCCAAAGTGATCCTCAAGATTTTTTTAGCCGTTTCGTAACTATGGACGAAACTTGGGTTCACCACAATACACCAGGGTCCAAGTAGATCCAAGAGATGGTAAAGAGCAGGTTCACCGCACCCTAAAAAATCTCGGGCCGTTTTGTCAACCAAGAAGGTAATGGCTTCAGTTTTTTGGGACTGTAGAAGGGTCATTATTGTTGACTACCTTGAAAAAGGTAAAACAATAAATGCGGACTATTATTGCACACTCTTACAACGTTTGTGTGAAGAAATAAAAATAAAAAGGCCTGGTATGTTGCTTAAGAAAGTTTTGTTCCACCAAGATAACGCTCCTGTCCATACTGCGGCGAATTGAATTTTTTTTTAAATGCAGCATTAAAATGAAATTAAGCCTAGGTTTACTGGACACTACATTAAATTGGCAGTTAGAGTACAATAATTATGTTTCGAATCTAGTATGACCTACGTTGTATTAGAGTTGATTATTTCGGTATTAAGTTTATTGTACTTTTTAGCGCCGTAGCTTGTAATTAGGTTAAATGGAATTTATAGTGCCGTATTTCATGCGGTGAGTGAAATATATTGGTGTCGCAATTTACTGGTAATAAGGTATTCAATCTTAGTCCTTGGGCGTGATAACATGCCTAAAGATTCATCCCCTTTTGATAATCAGTGCATGTATTAAACGTAACTAACTTTGAGAAAATGTTAACAAATTAATAAGCTGTATAGTGTAGATGTCTATGTATCTTTCTATACGTCAAGCGCGAAAATGCAATGTTAATGCTACTATTTGGATACTCGGACTTTGTCGCTCACCATACGAAACTAACAAATATAACCCTTTATTTAATGTATATCAACCTTACTCAGATAGACATAGGTATGTTCTTAGCTATAGAAAATTAAACAACAAACTGGTTCAAAACAGTAATGTTGCTATTTCAAAGTTAGCTTTTGAATCTGTCTACATGGTCGCTAGAATTCAAAAGGTCGGTACTCAAATGACTTTGGGAGACGATATGCCTCCTGAAACTTAGCAACATCAAGTGCTTCAAACAAAAGCGTCATTAATCACTATCACGCCCTTTCACTTGCTGTACTAAGCCACTTTGTGCAATTGTTCAACGTTCTCGTCAGCAAAATCAATAAACTACTTAAACAATATGACAAAGAGATCATAATAATTATTGAATTGAAATTAGAATTAACATTGTAGACAACCAACATTGAAATTTTGAATAATGAATCACGAACGCTACGTTATTAAAAACAAATAAAAACATATTTTAAGAAATATGTATAATATGAATCAAATCTTACATACAATTTTATATTATTTAAAAAAAATAAGTATTTTAGTAAAGAACAGAATACTATTTTTATTCTATTGTTCTACCTACTCAGGAAGGAAAATACTGATGTTTCTATATTCAAGTAGTTTAACAAAGAAGTTCAGCAATTAAAACTAAAATAAAATTGTATTAATTAATTATATTGTAATCTAAGGTAGATTACAATATAATTAATTAATACAATTTTATTTTCAGAAATAATAAGGATAGATCAAGCTATAATTTCAGCTGTTAATTTAATTTCCTGAATGTGTGAGGAAATGGCGTTTTTATTTACATATTAAGTATAGCGATAGTAAAGTTATTAAATTATTTAAGTTTCAGTCGTTTCTTGAATTGTTATAATAAATATCGTCTTAATATGTTAAAAAAGTCTAAAATATCTATTTAAAATTTGCCTATTCATCCACGAACGTATTCATAGAGTGAGTGGTAGAGCTACACTGCAGTTTGTTTCTAGCTGCAGAGTGAATGGATCAGCTCGACCGAGATAGGACCACGCCCTCACAGAATAGCGTAAAATAGCATAATGTTGCCGTATATATATATGTATATATATATATATGTATATATATATATATATATATATGTATATATATATATATATATATATATATATTAGTTTTAACGAAACTGTAAGTAATACCGAAACATTCCATCATCCTTAAAAAAATTGTTAAGATTCCTTTTGGTAATATTTTCCATAATTTACGTAAATTTGATTGTTGTATTGATTACTTGGTCAGGGAAAAATAAAATAATATAGCTTAATATCATATTTTACTATAACGAGTAACATTTTAGTACAAGGCGTCGTATATGTTCCAAGATCCCTAATAATTTCGAAGATTTTATTTTGCAGGTGTTATAGACATCGTAATATTGACCGTATGTAGACACATTATATGAAGTGTTTTTTGCACGCTAGGCACAAATATTACCTCTAAGTTACATACGAAAAAGCTTTAATTTAGTATTTTATTAAGTACGACCATACGTAGCTTTTATGTGAAACGATATTTCATGTATATATAAATCTGTAATATTTTCTTTGCCTTTAGAACTTTTTACGCTCCGCTATACATATGACAGCCGTTTACCTTATTTATGCGCACCACCCACTTAACGGTATGTCATAGATTTCAAATTGCTTCCTTTAATGTCATATGCTACTGATGTCTACATCGATATTCAGTTCTCTCCAACAGCTTGCGTTAAAGATATGTTGTTTTGAATTGAGGACTATGATACAAAACTTTTTGATAGCACATGTGTGAGAAAAAATGAGACGGTCTCTCAAGAAGTTAACTTCTCTTATATTCTCATATGAGAATAATATAAGATAAAATCATAATATTAAATAGGTTAAAATTCGCAGCAACGCAAGACATTACTAATTTATTAAGAATGAAAAGAAAAACCTAAATTTTCTGGACATAGTTACTTGACTCATATAGAAAAATAGCATTGAATGAGAAGGGCAATAAGTCCTCACGAGAGTCTGCTATACTGAAATTTTTAACTACAAGTCGTTCTAGCGAATGATTCCAACATCTAGTTATTAGCTCGCAATGGCGAAAAAATCAATCAAATGTTTCAAATCCCTTACTATTGATGAAGAGTAACATAACCACCGAAAACGCTTAAATACCTTATCCAAGAACAATAGTCGGCGCCTTGCAAGACGTAGTCGTATATATGCGGTTTCACTTTATCACTAGAAATAAAATATAATATACGTGGGTTTAAAACCAGATATAATTGCGTCTGATAACAGATAAACTTTACGTAACGAGGGTGTTTACGTAAACGAGGGCAACAAACATCTGTTGCTAAACAACAGAAGTTATCCCTGCGGTCGTTTGTACTGTCTTGCCAAAGATTTATGTTCAAAAAATTTTCAAATAATTTACTGTTTTCTGTTACGAAAACCAGTTATTAATTATAAAACTGCACATAGATTTTACCTGTACTTTCTAACAGGTACTACAATGTGCAGATTCCGGAAGAGCACGGTAAAAATAATACACTAGTTAATATATTCTTGTGCGTACCTAACCATTGTAACTTGTACGACAATATTAATCTAAGGGCAAAAACAGACTTGCAGAAAGGTATTTTACATTTTGTAATTAAATATCGAATAGAACTCAAATTAGTCGTGCATAACTTTTGTTTAAATCTAAAGTTTAAATAATAAGTTTTCACATAGTTTGACTCCGCTATTAACGAAACCAACTCGCTACTTCCGAGTTGTAGACGAGTACATCAGGGCTACAACGTCAACAATTAATTGATTGTCTACTGCAAATAATATTAGAACTGTTGAATTAGTTTTTAGAACACAGATCAGAATTTAGGTTAAGTCCAGCAAACCGATATAATACATGACTTAGAACGTGTTACTTGAGCAACAGATGGTGAAAATGCGCAAAGTTAGGTAGTAAATTGCTTTCTATTGTTTTGGTGCTCTTAACATCGTTTGGATCAATATGAAGAAACTTAAACATCTGTAATTAAAACGATAAGGTATATATGCCTATATTAGGGTCGTAGACTAGGTAAAGTGGCTATGAGTTTCGTATAGAGTATTTATTATAGAGAGTTATTGACCAATATTCTTTTCTGCCCGTGAAGCTATTTTTTCATTTTTTTATATTAAGAGTTCTAGCAGTGATATCTTTATATATATGCTATCTTATTAATAAGATTCCATTTAAGTTGATTGACGCTTCAATATTCAAAAAAATTGTAAATAGTGTTGTTGAGCAAATCGTTTAACATCAAATCTTATGCTTCAATAAATTTCTGTGATCTCGAGTCCAACTTAATATCATGATTTTTAATGACCTTTTCAAAACATTAATCTCTGAAGTTAATGGTATACCAAATATGTTAAAACAATTTTCAGTCAAGAAAATTAATAATTCTTTTCGTTTCAAACATGCACGAAATCCATCTATTCATTTATTTATATACTAAATAATTTGGTAGATACGGTGGGATTGGAAGAGCATCGTACATTATGAGGTTTTACCGCCGAGCTAAACCATCGCTTTGGATCACTACTGCCAACAGCTGATGTGACACAATCAAGAAATAGAGAAAAAACGTCCGCAATCAATCAACAGAAAAGTTATCGTTTTTCATAGTGATAACGCCAGAAACTTTAGCCACTCAACAAATAATGAGAGAGCTTAGTTGCGAAGTGTTAATGCATCCCCTATATATCCCACACACCCTCAGATTTTCACCTGGTTAGGTCAGAAGTCTTTAGGTAGTGTTAGGCTAACATCAAGAGAGGACTGTCAAAACAATAATACTTGTCGCAGTTTATGATCAAAAGTCCCAAAATGTCTACTGCAAAGGGACTTTGTCACAAACTATGTATTAACGCCACATTATATTAAACAAATGTAAATACAATAGATATATATAAATACCGATCTGATGTGTTTACATAGAAAAAACCTTGTTTAAATATCCTATCTTTGGTAGTGTATAAGCAATTTGTCATTTTTATCAATAGTATAAAACGAATAAAAAAAAGGAAAATGGCATAATGAGCCTGGGCTCACCCATATATACGGCTCAAAGCGTAACTGCTAATGGTGTACGCTGTTGTAATGCTCTTAACATGCATATTCGATTGTTAAAATGGTTGGCGCGAGCATTCACTCACGTGTAGCATACGGACTATTATTAAATTTTAAATGGAATTTAAATGTAAGTCCATTTTAAATTTTATAATGTAACTCCCTATAAGTACACGGACAAAGGAAATAAATAACAAACATTCTTATTAGATTCTAATATAAATATTTTATGTTTAATAGCTAATTTAATAGACATTTTATCATCACTATGTGATTCATAATTAAATAAATACATTTCACATAAGTTTACATATCTGGTCGTTATGCAAGAGTCTTTTACTGCATTTAACAACGTTATGACAATGTTGATAAGCTGTTGATGAGATGTTGGGCAACAATGATAATAATATCATGTGTTTAGTGTCATTAGCGAGCTATCTTAGTTTGTGATTTTGAATCGTCTCAGTCATTACAGTGTTTAGTGTATAATATACATAAAATAAAATTGTTGGTTGATGTGTTTATCTTATATTATCTTATACCATATGAGGTCATCTGTACAGGGTCATCCATTAATCCGACGGAACCCGTATGTGATAAGATTTTGGGAAAGACCAGCTCACGGACCCCTCGGTTCCGTGAGCCCTGTGTCCGATGAAGCTGTAAGAGCCGCATAGGCTAACAGCATCAACATCAACAGAATCTGGATCTTGGGAAGGATCGAATGTAATGCAAGCGACACAGGACGATTAAAAATGCCGAAAACTAAGAAATCGAGTTTTAATATATTAAAGACTAGATCACCTGATAATAAGTGATGATTATGGTACAAAAATACCTATGACTGTCTTCAATAAAGATTGAAGACCGTTGCTATCCTAATAATTGGTATGTTAAGAGTAACATTTTTATTCCAACTTTTATATTAAAATAAATAAGATTTTTTTAAATTTTTGCAATCTCGCGAAGCATTTCTAAGGAACATTTAAGTTTATTTTTCTGTGTTATACAATTTGTCCCGTAAGTAGTACGACAAATGTAAGTGGATAGTGGATAGGTTGAAGGGTCACCTGCTAGCCGAAAAAGTTACCTTTGTAAAAGTGACACTATTTTCGAGATAAGATTTTTTTTTCTAAAAATACCTATAATAGGTAGATTATTTGTTATTTTAAAACATAAGTTACAAACGAGCACACAATTCACCTGGTGGTAAGTGATTCCTTAGGCCCATGACATCTACATTAATCCTTGAGGTATAGGTATCATAATGCAGATGCGTTTAAACCCTTGAGGACTGAGATGGAATGCCTCGTCACCAGTAATAAAAGTCTCCGGATACCTTACCAGACACAGCAGTCATGCTATATGTTTTACGCTGGTATTCTGTGTGGGCGTGGTCCTACATCGGTCGAGCTGACCCATTGCTTCTGCAGCTACAAACAACGTACTGCAGTGTTGGTGTACCAATGTTAAAATAAATAAATAAATGACCTGTTTAATAGAGATTTCAGAAAGTTGTAACTTTTGGTATTTTTAGAAAAAAATTAAAAATCTCAATATCTCGAAAATGGTGACACTTTTCAGCACAAACTTAGGTCATTATTTGTCCGGTAGGTGACCCGTCAACAATCGTCACCTTAAGTTTGTTGTGTTGCTTACGGTATACGCAGTACAACTAAATGAAAATGTAGAGATTATTCATTTTTTTTTCATTACATTAATGATAGCACAACACTTTGAAAAGTATTTTACCAAACG
Source organism: Teinopalpus imperialis (assembly GCA_029286865.1). Classification (NCBI taxonomy): domain Eukaryota; kingdom Metazoa; phylum Arthropoda; class Insecta; order Lepidoptera; family Papilionidae; genus Teinopalpus; species Teinopalpus imperialis. Next base: position 11,164,469 of record JAGSMU010000003.1, read on the forward strand.
TATGTTTTTGTTCTAAGCTCGTCCGGCGAACATCATAAAAGCTAATCTTTCTTGCTTCATCTACAAATGGAATATTTGAATAAAAAAGTTACAGATATGATATTACAGTTAGACCACTATTTTACTTAATTTTTGTTTTTCTTATTTGTTTTAATTACTAACAATCACGTTAACCACTCCAACTAGCTTAAATGCTTATGATAGATGATTCACAACATTAGTGGAAAGCGGATTCGAACCTTCGACCCTAAATTTGGTAAACCGTACCCTAAACCATTAGGCTGTTGACGCTTAAAATATATATATATATATTATATCATTAATATCTTTCTCATGATTCTTTCGATTTTTATTCTGTGGAAAGATTAATGATGAGATTGAGTTATCACAGGACCAGACCGTCACCGGTAAAAATAATTTAAGTCTGGAAAGTTTTCTATATAGTTTTCTATCTACATCACAGCAGTCTGCAGCAGCACTATTCTATACACTTTAATATAGGTTTTTATAGTTTTCAAACGTTTATAAAAATATATGGATTTCCTTGAGTCAAGTAGCTGTCCGTTCTGTAGTTGCTGTCCTTTCAGAAAAGTATATTAGAGCAAATGTATTGGCGGAGTTACAGTCTCTTCAATATAATATTCAGTTCCCCGTCTCTTGAAAGTCTTAAGTGTCAAGTCTTCGGAGAAAACGAAATGGTACTGAATTCTCTTCACTCGAGTTCTCGCACTTGACCGGTTTTTTCTGTACCAACTGGAATTCCCAACATCCTTTGTTGAATTTATCATATTATCCTTTTTTTTTTCATATTTACATCTGTAAGCTATTTTATTATAAAGGAGTATTTTATTATAAACGTGTTCTACTCGATGTGTACTTTATTTTTGAATAAAATGATAACGTAAGAGAAGCTTTATTCAAAATTCGTGATAACATGTATCGTTAATATGTGCGTTGAATAAATTTTAAATGATTTATTTAAATGGAAAGTCATGTACTGTAACTTTTAATGTTATGTTCAACTTCCAAAACTGATTCTTGTTTAAAAGGAACTTTTTGAGACCTCATCTTATTACAATCAAAAAAGCTTTCAGAGATGGACCGCATATAAGAATGCAATTAAAATTGCATTACAATATTATCTCATATCTAATTATTTTCAGGGCAAAATTCTTACATAAATAAAAAAAATATTTATGTAAGAATTTTTATTTTTTATTATTTATTTACATAACTTTAAAATGTGGTATATACAAAACTTACTTTCTAACTACCTGTATTTAAATAAAATTAAGAAGTAATATCCAGTAAAAACATATAATTGTTACACATAATACTAAAGAATCATATGACGATAAATTTCCTTATGTCATGACAAGGTGAAAATATAAAACATTTTAAATATATAACATTTGTTCATCATAATTCTAAGTAAATATGTTAAAGGCTGTGTCAATTAAATCAATTTTCACTTTACAATAATTTTTATTAGATATCTATTTACGTTTTCAAGAAAGTTTATAAAATTTTTATTAAAAATATAAAAGAAAATTTTAGAGCTAAATATAAAAGGAGCCACGGTTTTCTCAGAAGAATTTCGCAAGATGTTCTTTTTAAAAATACAATGTAGAGTTAAATGTAACAAGTATAACATATCGAGTGTTGTAATCTTAGTTAATAGATAACATATAGGCCGAGTATTGGCGGGGCTTCCTGTGTGATAATGTAAGAATCTATCATATATATATATTTATTAAGGAGATACGTCTGCGATAAATACCGTAATCACCTATTCATTGCCACCATATTAATTAGGTACTTCCCCGAACCCATTACATAAGTATGACAATTTTGTTAACATACACTAATTTATTAATTGAAGAAATTGCACGCAAATGTTGTTCAATTTGTGTATGTCAATTTTTAATATGAAAAGAAATTGATGCTTCTGTTCCAGAAAAGTAATTTACAAAAGAAGTGAAATTTTCCACATTATATTGTAGGCCGAGTTTCGAACTTAGTTACAGCACCCAAGACACTTTTTTTCCGCGCGCAGACTCAACAATGTGATAATATCTTTTATAGCTCAAAGTTAGAAGTCATGTTTTTGTGATTTTTATGGAAGGGCTTTCACCTTAATATCATTTATATTTTTTCATTTAAACTTTATTCTTAAAACCTTAAAAAGGATTACGATTATCTTAAGGCATTTTGTACCAGTCAACTCTTGGTGTCGAGAGATGTTGTCGTAGGTGCATTCATAAAAATGTAAAAGAAAAAATGTGAACCTTAGATTTCAACGTAACTATATACTACGGTTTATGAACTTATATAGTTCGCGTATATTTCTTTGAAAGTAGAAAGATTATATTCAAATATGGTTATCTTACTACAATCGTAGTCATGGAAATCGACATGTCGTAATAGAGATTGTTCTTTATGAAGATGAAAAAACAAAACTAATCTAAAAACCATTAATTATTTCTAATGTGTGTACTTTTTTAATATTCATTTGTAATAGTAGGAATAAAGAAAAACTTTTAGAAATAAATTCTAATTAATTGACTTTGAATAAAATATGTTTATTATAAGAAGTATCGATATATCAAATATATTACTTATACTACTACTTCGAAAAATATGACCGTCTTCAGACGAAGTGCAAAACAAGGTTACTGTAATTTTGTTGACATTTTAAATGAATAAAATTTTCAAAGCTTTTTGTATGTACTGTAGTCTTGGCGCTGGTTTTGTCCATAAAAATAATAATACATGTTAATTAAAACATCTTTTAGTTTATTTTTCGAAATGTGCCATACTGATTCTGGCATTTTCAGACTATTAATTATTTTAATATGCATGATTCATTTTAAGTATCAATTTATATGTGTGTAGGTATTATAATTTAATAAATAATTTAGAACTAAAACAGTTACAACTTTAACATGATACGTTATATTGTACATTTATATCTTACGTTCTATTTAATTTATTTATTTATTTTTTTCTTAGATCTATTTACATTTTTTATAGGAATAATATACTATAATTTTCTTATAACAGTGAAAATGTCGTGAACGCCTAAATTATGACAGATGCTGTTGACCGTTGTAAAATAACAAGAGAAAAGAAAATACATTTATTGACCGAAAATGGACGATCTCAAATAATACAAAATTATTTGAGATTTCAGATATTAAATATCGTAGCTGAAGCGTAGACATAACTTTTGTTAGATGAATGGTTCGGGTCATTTCCTGTACATTTGAGGTTGGACGCTCTTTACTAGCATCAAAATTTTCTAAATTGTGATCATTTTTTTATACAATTGGCAATACATTTAATACAATTTCTTGCAATTTAAAAAATAATATATGAATCTAAGCAGTTTAATGAATTTTAAAAAAATTATGAAATTTCTTCATTTACTGTATATGTGTCCTTAATAGCTCCTAAAATATACTTTGCTAAAGATACCGATTAAGTGTAAACTCGCAAAGTTGCAAAACTCTACAGTTTGCAACTTTGCAACATTCTTTTTAGGACAACTGAAATGATAATGATGGTCAGTATCATTTCAGCCCACGATAGTCCACTGCTGAACATACACCAGACTGCCATTGAGTACGACCCTGAGACACCTGCATCCATCGACATCCCTCGTCACTTCGTCTCGTGGGGGTCATCCTACGCTGCGATGGCCAGTACTAGGTGACCACTCGAGAACCTTTTTTCCACAACAAATAAAATGATTAAATTTATGTATTCAGTTGCCACTTTTATTTATATGCTTGAAACATTTCTATATGATAATGAGAGAGCATCGTAATTCTGTCTGAATGAAAAGGGGTTGTTTTACTATTCCTCTTCTTAAATAAAAAATACTTATAAATAAGATGATTATTTTAGTTGACACTAATCAAAGGTAACTGTGTGTTCAATTTAATATCTTATCATTATAATCATTGAATAATCATGAAATTTTTGGATGAAACAACAGTCGTACCACTGTTCAGATTGTCTCTAACTTTTTTTATTACACTGAGAGTGTAACTAACAAAATTCACCTGATTGTAAGTAATGACTGCATCCCCACCTGTGATAACTACTCTAATGTGCGATGTTTTATATCGCATTTGTTTCTTGAATATTTGTTGTGGTTGGATGTTTATGGGGGAGGCATAAATTCAGCAGCTGAATGTTAATAGACTCTGATGAGTGGATGGAGGTTTATATGTTACTTGTATATTGGCTTCAGTGATCACTTACCATCAGGTCAACTTAGTCAATGGTCACTACTAATTAATTTTATAAAAATATAATAATGGAAAAGCAGACAACTGTTTGTGCTATCAACTTGTTTTCAAGACTCAGATGGATGTCTCGCAATTAGTTGATTCTCAAAGCCTCCTGTGTTAGTTTGTCTACTGGTTTTGTAATCATTTGTACATAATCTTTCACACTTACAATGTATCAAGTAAATAACACAATATATTGTTTAGAACATTCGGGCAAACAAATAATAACAGTTCCTATGACGGTAAGTAATCACTGTGGAGTATAAGGACTATATTCATTATAAATAATGAATCGAGATGTAGAAGAATTGTCACAATAGAGAATCAATATCAAAGGTTCCTCGTTATATGTAATTCTTTGGAAAAAATAATTCTTCCCAAACTTTTACTCTAATAGTTATTTTTACGTTTCAATTGTTACCTAATTTACTGTATGTGTGACAGTTACATCTTATCGTTATTATAATTAATTAACATTAAAAAATATTTAATCTACACACTGTCGATACGAAAAAGCTGTGGTAATTCCGTGTCCAGACGCTCGGTTTTAATTTGTTATAAATGGTATTTGATTTATATTCCAAGCTTCAACGCGTGTTAGGCGAAAAATATAAAAAACATTTTAAGTTATTATGCATAACTTAAAATAAATATCTTAAGTCTGACGATTGCTAGTTTTGAGTTGCAATCAATGCTTCAATACCCTCTCTAGAATATATATGTACATATATAATATTTCACTGCGGAACACAAATGCGCAGGCCTCTGTACCGAAACACTCAGTACAACAAGAACGAGCATCTTTCTCTATAATACCCAATTTCATATCATTATCAAAATCATAATCGATATGATTTTAATAGGTTATTTGCAGCCAAGATTATCTATGCTATATATAGATATATACTACAGAAAAAACTGTCTTGAGGAAAAACTGAAAGAAAACCGATGGGACGTACATGCTTACAGTTCACCTAATACTATTTGGTCAGTGTTATTACTGTATTGTGTACCCTAAGAGGATGATATGTGGTTATCAAGGACTACATGTAATTGGTCTCTAATTTCTTTTATTCAAAATATCACATTAATATTTTTCCATTTTTAATGAGACATTTACAGAAAATAAATTTTTGCTTCCAATTAGATTTTCTAAGATAATGAGGGTAATTAAAATCAAGATGTTATACAAAAGTCTCGTTTTATATTCCCGTTGCGAAATTTGTGGCTACTGGACCATTAATAATTTAAATAATATTTTTTTTTACAATATTGTTAAATTCAAATTGTATCGAGTATCAACAGAGTTCTTTAGGTATTCAATAAAATGTTGATCATTGGATTGTTACGAATTTTATCGATTTTATTTAATTGAAGTGTAATGTTATTCGTAATTTGCAAAACAAAATTTTTGATACTAATGCTAATTATAAGCAACAATATGTTTTTAGTAATAAATTTATTCTTATAATTTTGTAATGAAACAACGATATTTAAAAACAAATTGTCTCCTTAAATGAATCAAGGTTAAATCCTAACCGTTTAGTAGCGAATGCGATAAAGAAAGCAATTTTCTAAATAGGGTTTGTAAGGCTTTCCCCAACGTAGCACTGAAATAGATTGCCGCTCTTTTACGTTAAGAGTAAAAAATCTTTGTAAATTTCCCTTTATTTATTATCACATAATTTCTGTGACTATTTAGGCTATAACTTATCGATGTCTAAGATATTTTACTTCCTTATTTAACTACAACATACGATTTTCTCAAAGTTAAGTGGAAGCGAAATATCGTGTTATCATATTCAAACTTAAGCATATTACGTCACTTGAATTATTACACTGCCTTCGTGCTTTTCTTTTATAAGAAATTGAAGGTAGATAAATATATTTGTATATAATACATATATTAATATAACTATTTTTCACATTTGAAACAACATAATTAACGAAACTATTTAGCGTCTGCACATCATTTAAGAAGAGTATCTACCAAGATACTTTTAAAATAATGAATTAAAAAAATATATTTTAGTTTTTTTACTAGCAATGTATTATTAATAAATATAGATATCCTCAGATAATTATGATAATGAATTATCGCTGACTAGATAAATTAAAATTTTAAGATTAGTTAATTTTATCATGTACAAATATTTTATTTTTAAATAAAATATGCGTAACTATCTTTTTCATCTTACAATGAGTCCAACGTGAGCAAGTAGGAAATGAAGTGCTTCCGTTAATGGGGACATCAAACTTCCCTTTTAATTTTATTGAAAGGGCGAAAGGTCGCATCGTAATTTATTCTCGTTTCTTGCTATATAACTATATTCAAAGCATATATTTAAATAAATAAGTGTTCATAAAAATAAAAACTATAAGTCGTAAATGCTCAATAAGAGTACCATTTTTTTTTGATTAAGTATAGCTGTACATTTCTATATTTAAAGTGGCTAAAGATACTGAGAAGATACTTATCTCCCTTATTATGAAATTTGATGGTTATGCTCTTGCTTTGCGCCTATACAGTTCTTCGATACTCTGTAGGTACAAGAGCTTTTTCTTTTTTTAGTTTCTGAGGGCCGATTCATTTTTCTTTCAAGGGAAAATTCAGAACGAAATTCAATTTAACTATTCGCTACTCAGAACTTTAACCGCTAAGCCGCAGAATCTTTCTACCAGAATATATTATAAACAAATAGTAAAAATTTGTAAAATCCATTCTAGTGTTAACGCCACGTCAATATTTCAAAAGGCTGTTATGCTGCAGCATTATTTATACGTCACAAGCCTATGTCGGAATCATTTTACTGCAAGCAGCTTTAATATTTATCGAATTAAATACGTCGGAGCTCAAATACATTCACGCTTCCAATATATTATACCGCTATTTGGGAGATTTTAGCATGCTGGCAATGAATATTCATGCACACAAGTCCGTAGCCCGATTTTCAACGAGTGTACTCTATTTTAAATTAGGTGCTTACAAAATTTTATTAAATTATAGTTTTCTTAATCTCTTGACCTACTTATAAATCTTAAAATATCTCACATAAGAATATTTACGAGGGTGCGGAATGCGGGGCGAGAGTAAAAAAACAAAATTATTTTTCTTCTTCGGTATATTCATCTGAAAGACGAATAAATTTTTCAGATCTTTCAATTAGCGTATACCTTCATATTATTTCGAAACAGCGTCCTTAACTATTTCATCGCTGGTAAATTTCTTTCTTAAAATTTCTACCTTAAAAACGCACCTACGTATTCCTGTTATTGTATAAATGATTATATAATTGAGTTAAAACTTTCTACGGTTGTTTTAGAAAAAAAAAAACAACAAAAAATACTAAAGACCACCAAAATATATCTCATAACTGTTTGAGAATAAATAATAAATTCTACATAATCCCTTGATATGTGCTAAATTAACTGCTTTGCCACCATACTCCTAGACTTGTTAGAATTAACGAATGACATCGCTTTGTATTATATATTTTTTAACAGTTGGTTACGCTAATGTATTAAATATTCTCTGTTTTGTTAATATAATTTTCCTCTTAATAAATATTTAGGTTTTCTTTGTCAGTATCACTCTTGACAGAGTGGTCGTGGTCATCACTCCAAGTGTTGTTGGCAAGCTTCACAACACGCCGCCACTCTTCTTTGATGGCCGCCTTCCTCGCGCATTCATGTAGTAATGATGAGCCATTTACTGCTATTTGGTCAGTCCACCTCATAAGCGATCCTCGTGGCCTGGTACCCTCAACCTTTCCCTGGACCACAAGGCGCTCAATAGCCACCTCCCCACGGTGGCGTACGTGACCACAAGAGGTGAGGATACGAGACTGTATCAAAGATGTGAAGAACGTTGCTTCATGCCGCGTTCTCGAAGTATAGACTCGTTGGTACGGAATTCAGTCCACGATACTCCGAGCATTCTCCTCCAGCACCACATCTCTAGAGCGCCTATCTTCTTCTTCACTACTTCTCGCAGGGTCCATGTCTTTGCGGTGTACAAGAATGTGGGAAATAAAAGTTCCCGAACTAGCCGGATTTTTGTGGCTCTATATGTATATGTTTCGATTCCTCCATATTTTCCTCAACTTGTCCATTGCAGTCCTAGAAATTGCCAAACGCGTCTACACTTCGTCGATACATCCACTGTTGTTGGTAATTAAGGCTCTCAGATTAATGTATGATTGCACCACATCACAATTAGCAATTTGTGTAGTTTCTGGAGAATTGTTATTCATGCGGTCGACAATCATCATTTTAGTTTTATTCCGGTTTATCTTAAGTCCGAACTCAAGGCTAACGCGTTTCATCTTGCCGAGGAGTTCTTCCATGTACTGGGTACTGGTGGAGAATAAAGTGGTATCGTCTGCATATCGCAGTCTTCAAGTATAATCCTCATTGTGAGCTCTGTGTACACATTGAACAGTATTGTCGAAATAATGCATCCCTGATGGACTCCGGCGCTGGGGTGGAAGAGACTATTTAGATACTGTACGTTAATATTCTTAAGTACAAGCGATGCCTACCTGTAATTGAAATTGCATCCTGCCATATCGTTGTTTCGTACATATAATTTTTAGTTGTTGATTCAATAAATATAAAATAAATAAAAATGGCTTAATCAATACATCACCAATCATCGATATTTATTTAAGGATTGAAGTTCATTTTAAAAAATCATTATTATAATCAATACATAAGAAAATATTATAATATAAGTTGCTTATGACACTAATATGGTTGGAAACACGATCGCTTCTTCATACAAATATATTACAGGTTATGGTTAATTGTCGTATAACACAGATAGATCACATAGATTATATATTATTTTTATGTAATCATGGAGAGTCAGTACTGGTGCTTGGGCTAACTGATATGTATGTATGTATGTAATAGGTCTAGAGCGATTCATATTTGCAAGGAACCCCGGAGCAAGCCCTTCAGCCTTGTCAAGTGCAGTTCGGATAATCGATGGATTTTGAGAGCTAAAGAGAATGCTATAATAGAATATATAATTAGAACAGTATTACAATTATTTTCATTATGTTCATTATATTCTATATCAACCAAAGAAAAATCTCATTTAATTTAAAATTATCAACATATCAACCAGGATAGCTATGGTAACTGTAAAACAACAACATCTCTGCTGTTAATCTAACCCTCTTTCATTACTTAGCAATAGCGCTCTAACCACTAATCCATTTGCATTTCCTGTTGAATTTAATATTCACCCTAGTTAAATGGAGTTCTTATTTACCTTTTTTTGATTTCAATATTATATTACTACATGTAAATAGAAGTTCGGTTATAAAGAAAAAGTGTTTTAAAATCATGCTTAGTTTTTCAAAGATTGCAAATATAAGACCTTCAAAGCTTAAGGGAATTGGAGTAATGACACTTCAGGTAGGCGGAGCGGCATTTATCATCAGCACTAAATGTCACTTGCACTTTCGATGCAGCAGCCCATCGCCTCTTTCGATAATTTCCGACATTGTTATACTGTCACTTGATATGACTATGATATTTTTATGACATTTTACACAGCCGCCTCTTTTGCGGGATAAAAGGGATTACAGATTGATCTCACTTAAAATGTGAATTGAAATTAGTTATAGAATATAGAATAAGTAAGTTTTTATTTGTAAAAAATGAAATGAGGAAAATATAGAAATCTTTGAAAAAAATATTCTTAAATTGTCTTCTTCTGGACACAGGCTTTTCTCAATTTGCCGTAACCAGATAACTGAACAAGATTTTTTATATTACATTACAGAGTCAAAACTACTTGATGATAAGGCCCATGATACCTGCATTAATTCCTAAATAAATAATCATAAAGCAGATTTGTTGTTAACCCTGAAAACTAAAATGGAATGCCACGTTATCAGTAATAATGGTCTACAGATCCCGCCACAGCAGCGTTATGCTTTCAGTTTACGCTGGTATTCTGGTAAGGCGTGGTCAGAGTGGACACATTCATGCTGCAGCTAGAAACAAACTGCTATGTGACTCTAGCTCTGCATAAAGATATTCGCATATTTGACCCCGTCTTTAGTGAATTATATAATATTTATATATATTTCACCCTGTTTTGGGCTATAATATTAAATTAAAACATTCTACACTTTTTTTAATTTAATTTTAAAATATGCTGTTGGTATTTATTGTTTTTATTATAGGTAAAAAAAAGAAGTATTTACTTAAAAGCTTTGCTTTGATAATTTTATTTAAAAACGTATTAATTAATCTTGATATAGTACTTCCATTTCTAGATGATCATGAACGGGAGTTACAAAGTAATTTAGATTCTATCCACAAAAGACATGCTCCTGCAAATAAAGGAAAATGTGCCAAACGAACTACACAGTGCTGAATTTGCAAACGAATCTGACGTTGAAAATTTATGTATGTCTTTTACTTTAACTTAACTATATTTCTTTAACTTTTTTAATCAAAATAGTATCAATTTCTGCATCTGTAATATTGTTTATATAATCATCTTAAAGTAGGTAATTAGGAGGCCAGCTACAGTAGACTGTTATGCCAAGATGAATATTATGATAATTAGGTTCCAAATATACAATTTTGGAAAATTATTATATCTTAGTTCTGATAGGTGACAACACATGTGAATCTTGTTTATTTGTTAGCGATGGATATAAGATTTTTGATCATCCTTAATCATTACGTGAATTGTGTGTAATCGTTTATCATTTGACTTCCCACAAACTTGTAAACGACTTCGCTACATCTAGTGGGGGGACGTCCTACAGCGCGACTGTGGGTCCGAGATTGCCACTACGAGCTGGTTGGCTAGCCGTTTTAATTTGCTTGATTGTTTCTTTTATCTTGCTGAAGTTTTGAGCTGTGCCTGTCACGCAGAGAATTTTAGCCCACTCCATAGCTCACTGAGTGATCGAGCTTTGTCACGCAGCCAGCAGTGAAAGACAGTCTCAGTAATGTAAGTCATCACTGGCAACATGCAATAGTTACAAATTTTTACGAAGTTGGACTTACCAAACCCTAAAATTTACCCAAGGTACGTATAGCCTTTGTTTCTGACTGCACCATGAATGTATGGGATAGTGTTAGCCTGAATACCTGATGGGACAGAATACCATTGTTATATAGCAGCATAACACAGCTATATTTCATTTGGTACGTTTAGGAGATGTGGATCATGAGACTCTGTCACTGCAAGCTCTGCTTTCATATCAGTCCTCAAGGGTGACGAGACATATTTAAATTGCACCTTTATTGAGATAAATGTAGGTGTTTATGAGTTGCAGCCATAAATAACCATCATGCGAACTATGTGCTTTTATCACCCTTACTTTTATTAAAAAAAGTATATATTTAGTATCTTATTGTAGTAAAAGTGTACGAAACCAAACTTGATGCCACGGGTGTTCTTGACTGCGTCAACAAACTGCTTTGAATGTATGTATGTTAGGTCTACGATCAATAGTGGTTCAGTTTCACCACAATTCATCTTTCACATCAGAAAATAAAGTAAGCAATAGTATATTTAAAGTAATAGAAAAAGAAATAACTATCTTGGTTGTAACAAAGGTACCTACGGTACCCTTCTGAGAATATATTGAGCTAAGAAGCTAACAGACACAAGCGTGTTATGAAGAAGAAAGAGAACGAGAATTCTTCTCCAAGAAAGATGAAGATAAAAATGAGGGAGAAGAAGAAAAAGAAGAAGGAAAAGGAAGAGAAGAATTTTTCTTCTCCTTCTCCTTCTCCTTCTCCGCTGTATCATAATCTTTAAGGCATTGGGAGCTGAAGCCATTACAATAAAATTTTTATTTAATCATTAATTAACTTAACTGTTTACAGTAGTGACTTTCGATAGGCCTTTATAGAATTAAAATCAGGAGTTCAAAACGTATTATGTGATTCAATATGCATAGATATAGTGCACATATGCAATAATGTAAGAGACATAATGCACACATATATATACGTACAGATCAACTGACGTATTGTTTAATTCTTTTTGCTTAATCTTTATTATAACTATGTCAGAATTTTTCATTGGAATGTCCTCTTGCCATTGTGTAAAACAATTGAGGTTATGTATTTTCACCGCATAGATTGTGTTTTAGCTTTAATTTTTATTAGTGAATATTGAAAATTGTTTGCATTGCATATCGAACCAGTTGCTATTTGTATGCCGATGGAAGTGGAATTGAGATACAAGTACTAGTGTGTTTATTATAAAAATATACCATTTTGCCAATTTACTAAGTTTGTTCTTGTAAAACACTTTGCTAAATAATTGTATATACAACTTTATATTTCAATACGACCGTGACATCGTCCTTTTAATTTTTTTTATCGGTACCTCTAAATTTAGTACATAATTTTTACTTTTTTTGTCATATAGATTGGGAAAATAAACTGTAACAGATGGACAGACATGTAGTAGTGATCCTCTAAGAATTTTCATCGGATGTAAAAAACCCTAAATTCTAACAATAATATATTTTTTTATATATTTATACACCACTTTACAGAACAAAGAATAAAATATGTTAATAAGTCCTTTTAAAATTGCTATTAAAGACGAACATTTGTTGTAATTATATTTTGTTGATATTTGCGATGACTTAATTCAATGACCGTTTCGCGCTTCAATCAGCTTCTTTTGTTGAGCTAACAAACTTACTCATGTGGGGCCAGCACAAAAGTATTATAATGCAACTTAATTATATTTTTATTTAAGCATTCTGCTTTTATATCACTTAACGTTCTTTAATGTAATTTTATTTACTAGGGAGACATTTTTTCGCTAGTAAACAATTCACGATTTGCTTGCTGTTATTCGAAAACAAAAATGTATTCATTTATATATTAAAATGATATTGTTAGAATTATATTGCTTCTAAGTCATTCGAGCAAAGATGTAATGCAGAGCCTTGGCTGAGTGAGTAATTTTACTTGCAAAAAGAAAATGTAATAGTACCTATTTTGATTAAATAAAATGCTTAAGCTTTAAAAAATAAGTATAAAAATATAATATTTATAAAGTAATAATAAATATTGGTTGATGCTGATAGACAGCTTAAATTTGAAAACAATTGAGAAAGGGCTTTAAGACGTATTCCACCATAGAGGTATAATTAAAAAATATATATTTATATCGTTATATCATAATTTTCTGTATAAAGCTTACTAAGTTTAATACAGAAAATAATGAATTGAAAATTATGTTCGATTACTACAGAAACACGATTAAATTCCTTAGTTCTCTAAAAGTGGCCTCATGAGAAGGTATATGGTGATGTTTTAAATATTAGTGTAAAGAAGAATTTCAAAATATCAATGGCTTCGCCACTGTTTATTGCAAGTCGCTTTATGTTATTGGTTTAAAAAAAAGTTAATGTTTAAAATAACCCTATAAATTCGAAATTGCAGGGAAAGCCTTTCTCCCAAAAAAGCTAATTTTACTTTTTCTTTTCAGTATTATTCCGTCACTTTAGAAACCGCTTCATTACTTGTATTCAACTGGCTCTTTTCAATATTTGACTGAATTTCCTATAAGGTTTTTTGTACATTTCGTTCTTGCTTTAGATCGCTAAGTAATTTCACAAAATAATATTAAATATAAATATAGCGGAGTTCACCTTGAGAAGTTTTCCGCCGGAAACAAATATTCACACATTAGCAAGCTGAAGTGGCAATGGGCTCGTTATATAGCTCGTAGAAGCAATAACCGATGGGGAAGAAAGGTTTTGTGTGGCAACCTGTAACTGGCAGCCGCAGTGTAAGACCCTCCACTAGATGGAGCGACGGCATATACAAGTTTGATGGAAATCGATGGATGCAGGTAGTTCAGGATCATGCTTTATGGAGGAGGTGCAATCTATGGAGGCTTATGTTCAGCAGTGGATAGGCTGTGATGATGATGATGAACCTTTTGTGGCAATAATTAAAAAAATAGGAACTTCTTGTAAACTAGTCAATAAATAATAAAAATACTAATGATATAGTAATAATAACTAGCGATGTGTTGAAATTACTATGAGTAACTCTACGTCTTCGCTCTGCTCTTGGACTTTTAACAAGAGGCACTACACATGGTACAATTCTATCCCCCTTGATTTTTGTACAATACACCACTGACATAGTGAGCTGTATACAGCATTGTAAGTTTCACTTATACGGAGATGATCTACAGCTATACATCTCATTTCGACCATGAGAGCTAGATTCAGCGATACAGGACAAAAATTCAGATCTTAATAGAATAAAACAATGGTCAGATAATAATTGTCTTGTCCCGAATCCAAAGAAATCTAATTATATAATACTTGGATCAAGAAACAGCGACCTTGTCATTGCGACGTGAGGATAGGGTTGGAAACAATAGAACGTGTCTCTGAAGCCCGCAATTTAGGCTTGCAACTAGACCCAGACTTACGCTACGAAAACTTTGTTTCAAAGATGGTACGTGTCTGTTTTTATAGATTAAAAGTCCTGTATAAAACTCAACAATTCCTTAGCATTGAACTTCTCAAACAGCTGGTCGAGTCCCTAGTTCTATCAAAATTGAACTATGCAGATATCGTATATGGCCCACGAATGCGCGAACAGGGAAACTAGTCCAGCGAGTACAAAATGCCTGCGTACGGTTTTGCTTTTCAATTCCACCACGGAGTCACATTACGCCTTTCTTCAACCAAAATAACACCATCAAAATGGAACACCGCAGAAAAATTCAATTCGCCTGTGTGCTATTTGATATACTAGAGTACCCTACGCCCGATACCTGGAACGTAGACTTGAATGGATAGGGGAGAGAAGGCGTCGTGAGGCTCTGCAAAGTTACCGAAAACTCGCTACACATAAGCTCACGTCAGCAGTCTTTAGAGGAAGCTTCAGATATGCAGCAGCAAAGTGTTAGAATTATATTCCACCACCGATTAGAATTTTAAAAGTCAAAGGCAAATTCTGAAAAAAATTAAAAGCGTTTCTACTTAATATCCAAAAGGAAGAATAATGTTCCGCTGTGTTGGCCAGAATAAAATTATATTAATTGGTTTTAAATTCAATAATATTGTTTATATAATCTTTACCATACGAATTGTAGGCTTAAAGAATTTTTAATTATATTGTTTGTTATTTATTAGAATTATGCGTCTGTTGTATTTAAAACTTTATTTCTTTTAGTTATTTTAGAATCTATGTCTATACTTTGTGAGCCAATTTATAATTTGTCATAGGCAGATAGGAAGTTATTTAATAGGTGTCAGCAGAATACCAGCGTTGGCTAATGCCATCACAATGCTGAGCTGAAACCCTATTTATCCGTCATCGCAATGTTTTAGATTATAAGTAGGAGTATATGTTTAATTTATAAGATATACCTTTTATATTATATTTTCTACGTATCTTTAAGTTGTTACCTGTTATTGTTCCTTTGCAATTGCTGGATTGATTAAATAAGTTATTTATTTATATATTATATATTTACTCAAAGCGACAACCATTTGGCTGTGATATATAATAACTATCCAAACCACTAGGCTTGATGCCCTTATGATGGATTTTAGGAAACCGGAACCTATTTCCTATCAATAATTAAGCAACAAACTACAAACGACTATAGGTCCAGAAGAAA
Source organism: Teinopalpus imperialis (assembly GCA_029286865.1). Lineage (NCBI taxonomy): Eukaryota > Metazoa > Arthropoda > Insecta > Lepidoptera > Papilionidae > Teinopalpus > Teinopalpus imperialis. The sequence goes on from JAGSMU010000003.1 coordinate 11,180,420, forward strand.
GGTGACTGATTGTGTTTGGATGGCGGCCAGACTACCGGGCCGCACACACACATTGCCACTAGCATTGGAACCACGCAAATTTAAGTGCATACTCGCTATATGCGACCTACCCGCTTTTGGCTTGTTTCCTCTAGGCCTAAACATAACATTATACATGATTATATTTTATATACTATCTTTACTAATTCATAAATATCGGAAGTACAAATAGTTTCCTCCGATAACACAACCAATAGACATTTGCAAATCCGTATTTAACAGTGGTAGAGCTACACTGCAGTTTGTTTCTAACTGCAGAATGAATGGGTCAGCTCGACCGGGGTAGGACTACGCCCTCACAGAATACCGGCGTGAAATAGCAGCATAACGCTGCTGTGTTTCTTCTGGTGAGTGAAGGGATGCGGAGACCTTTATTACTGGTAACGAGGCATTCCATCTCAAGTGCTCAAGGGTGACAACGCATCTGAATTATGATTTCTTGTCAAGGACGAATTTAGATGTCATAGGCTGCAGGAATCACTTAACATCGGTGAACTGTGTGCTCGTTTGTGACTCTCAAAGTAATAAAAAAAAGTTACGCTATTTCGATTGCGACTTTTATTGAAATTTCTTGAGCATAGTGCACAGGTCAGGTTGGCAAATCGAAGGTAGGACGTAGTAGTCATTGACCTTAATACTGTATCCTTTCCAGTCCAAGGGTCTCAAAGCATATGATGTGACTATTTTTATAACTTATTAAATTTATTACTTGTGAGAGACCTAATTCAATAAGTTTATCAATTCACGAATAATTCCTATCGGTGTATATTTATTACGATGTGATCACTTCGCCGTTTATGGATCATAGGCTATTGAAACATGTTACACCTTGGCGCAGTGCCAAAAGAAAACAACGTCCCTCATTCCCACGTCAATAAACAATAACCTCGCCATGCATGCGTATAACTTTATTACTATGCGGTGCTCAAGGTCAAGGCTCCTATTAGGACTCGTGTGGCCTTTCATAATTTAGTCTTTACTGAAACAGCTCTTCTTGTTCGCCTTCTCAACCTCATCCCTTAGACTTTGAGGTCTGACGTTGATATAATGGACGTTTATGTATGGTCCGATAACGAAATTGTTTTTGTTGGCTTCCGTTTCCGTAGATAGTTTGTGGAGGGAAACTTCCTGTTGAACAAATATAGTTCATTTGAGTAACGGTTTGGATCCAGTTTTTGATTGAAGCTTATTTTCGACCGCCTTACGAAACTAATTATTTGTACATGGAGGATGGTTCAAAGGAGGATATTTTTTTAATTTATCACGTTTGGAACCCTCATTCATGTTGCAATGGTCTTCTGGCAATTTTGGATTTAGTTAGCTAGGTGCACATTTCGGAACATTATTTTAAGATGCATACTATGCTATAGATTAAAAGCTGAACGCGCTCAGCTTATTTTGGATATTCCCTCCAATCATGTGAGAGGAAACGGTCTATTTACCGGAATAGGAACTGATTTTGCTGATCAATTTTCTGTTAAGATATCACATCTTCCTTATGCAAAGTCATCCAAGGTGCGATACTAATTCCTAAAGGACTGATAGATATTCCAGAGAAGTTGATAAATTTTTATGTAGTAATATGTGTCATATTGTTAATGAAATGTCAAAATGAAGATATTTAATAAGTCTGATTCTACGGTTTATCCTTATTAGGTATCCTGATTTATTATTTTAAAACAGTTATACATTGTGTCACGTTATTTTTAAATAAACCATTTTAAATAAATTCGCTTTCTCGTTCAATGTTTTGATTACCTGTGCAAATAAAGAATAATAAATAAATTTTCACTTTTAATGAACTTGCCACCGTATTTTGTCAAATTGAGGTCGTTCTTAATTCGCGACCTTTGTTCACTCTCGTCTTGCTCTGAGACTTAAAGGCATTGGCTCTTGGCTACATTTAGATAAACTTAACTTAATAATTTAACGTCCTGATCAACCTTTTTGAGACGTGAAGTCGTCACGTTTTTATCGGTTTGAATTATTGCATCAACTAACAGTTTTGACATCGTTCCTTACTAGCATATTTTTATCTATTGTTACTACAACTTTGCTCTGACTGACAAAACTCATCCACTGAAAGAGTCTAAATTGTTACTTGTTTTACTGTCTTAAATGCATTGTATCTACTAACTATGGTTCTGACGGAGTTACCAGATTGAAAAGGTCGTGGTTGGAGACTCCAGACTGTAAGTCCTGGCGATTTTGAAGCAAATACCAATTTATTAGCGAATTAAAAAGGCAAAGATTTTGACCGGAGCAGTTGAATAAATGTGCTGTAAAAAAGTGTGGCAGTATAATGTATTTGTCTTGTTACATTTGACATTTCGATTTGAATGTGTGATTTTACCGCAAAAGGCTTGTGTCTCGTTGTTAAATTATTATTTGTTGAATTTTATTAGTGAACATTTGAAAGAGAAGTTTAGATGGGGGCTTTGGCAAATCCAAGATGTCCTTGAAGTCAATCTCCAGGTTTCACTCGTACATTCGCATATACTCCCCACACTTACTACCATAATAACCTCCTCTATAATAGTAGTAACTCAGTTAGATGAAGCCTGGATCTGAATATATATCTAAATACAAATAAAATATTAATATCAGTTAAGCTGTTACATTACACAAAAAAATATGAAAAGGAATAAAGGCAACCCCTTGCCATTAATTCAAACGATTCTCTTGTGTATTTCAAAGAGCGTTATTACCCGGTTTATTCGCGCTTAAAGAAATCCTTAAAATACTGGTGAACAGCTACTGCCTTTCGCTAAAGAAAGCTTTTCTCACTTATTCTTTTGACTTAATATCGTCACTTACGGAAATCGCTTCATTATTTCCATTAAATTTTTGCACCACTTATTAATATGCTTTGTGTTCATTAATCTTTAATGGCTGTCTTCCATCTTAACCCCATAGGAATATATAAAAATGATAGATAGCAGATCCAACCTCAGGTAACTTTGGGTTAGACTTGTAATTCCTATGCAACACTGTTGAAACTTTTTGATTTACATTTACGTTATATATTTAATGATTAAGTATTATTTCAAACTACAAGATATTATTTGTCTATTTAAATTTCCATGAAATTCATAGCAGTTTTTATTGAAGTATTCTTATAAAACTATATTTCAAATATAAAATATAACGTTAATAACAAAAAAGACAAAATATGCACAACAGTTGCAGTTGCACAAAAGGCAATACTGTGATACAATTTCTTGATTCATGTTTTTACGTACGTGTCAATTTATAACTTTTATATTGACTGTTTGAAGTAATACATTTTATCCTCACATTTATTGGTTATGGTTGGATGAAATTATTACTGCACGATGTTTGCGAATTATTCAAACCAACTATTCAATTTAACGGAATAATAGGTGGCTTTAAGTTCTACTACTACAGTACTAACTTTTTTAAAGCTTATTAATAAAAAAAAACAAAATATATTTTATTTTGTTTTCTTTGTGTTTACATTTCTTTTATGATTAGTTTTTCATGTTTGTATCTACTGTTTAATTCTTATTATTTTTAATTTTTGTATTATTGGTGCTGGATCGATTAAATGAGTTATTATTATTATTATTAAAAGTAACTCATTCTAAATCGCAAAGTACTATCCTTATCAACAGGTACATTTCACTTACAAGGGACGATATTACGTACCAATCTGCAATCACTGTCCTTAGATTTTCAAGCGACTGCCACTGTCATGTAATGTCTTGATTTGCCGAAAAAAGAAGCAACCATTTTCTTGCCGGTGCTCCGAATTTTCTCTACTTTCATCGGCAGGTCTTCAAAAGGAAAGAATCATTTATCCAATTGGCTCTTTCTTCCAGTTCAAAGCAGTACATCCAGGTTTCGTCTCCTGTCACGATATTATAGATGACATGATCCATTAAACTTTTTTATCATTTTACAGTACCACTCGACACTCATTCGTTTCTGATCTTCAGATAAATCGTACGGTACCCATCGAGTTCAAATTTTCCAAACCACTAGATCTACATGCCAAATGTTTGGCATTTGGCTCTTTTCAATGCCTAATACAGTACGAATTTGCTGACAAGTAATTGTTTTTGTCAATTTCAATCATCTGTCGTACGGTATCAATATTGGACTCTGTAACCGCATTCGCCCGCCAACCTTCACGTATATCATCATGTAGATGATCATATCCATGTCTAAATTACAATTATATATATTATACAAAGTAAATAAACAGAGTTGCGAAGTGGTTATTCTTCACCAAACGCCAATTTGTTATCACTGACAAATCATTCGAGACTTAATCTCAGCGTAAACAAAAAATTCATTGAACGCGAAATTTTCACCAGTTAAATTCTTGGTGAAAGCGACATACAATTTGCAAAAGGACGCCACAATGAATAAATAAATGACAGTCTCAAATTCAAAAGTAACATATTCCAAGAGAGGTCCATTTTAGAATTCCTTGATGGCTTTTTTTGTCACCCATAATATGAAAATACAAAAACATTTTGAGTTATATATACTAATATATACTTTTGTAGTCTACATATTTTTGTGTGATCATTGTTTATTGTCTGAAAAGAATTATACAATTTCATTTTTGAAGTACACAATAGTTATTTAGTTATCACAATTTACCTTTAATTATATTGAATAATGATATTAAGGCAAAATACTTTAACTTTTAATATTCAGCGTTTTACAACATCATACTTAAATAAAAAACTAATAAATAGCCATACATACAAATCGCCATATTTTTATAAGACACTTAAAATAATAAATAGTGCAGTTATGATACTATAAATTCATTTTTCTTGCCAAATTTTAGGGTGAGGTGCGTATAGTTGTTTTTATACGCCGCCAAAAAAGTTTAATTTAACTTGGTTGGGTTACCCAATGTGTTAAGAAGCGGTAAAAAAATTATAGGATTATAAAGCCAGCAACTACGTCTTACAGCTTGGCACTTGTTTGAATAGTTTATATATGAAACGATATTTTTTCCAAAACCAATAAAATCAGAATATATTTAAAATTCCTAAGTAAAAATGTAAGACGTTTCGCTTTTTTGAGATCTTACTGCTAAACTTAATCGGAATAATATGCTTGACGGATTTTATCTATAGAAATTGTTTCTTTATTATCCATGTGTCTTCCGTTACGTAATAAAATTTCACCCTAAACCTTACCTTCTTTAAAAAGCATTTTCTCTAAGAAATGATGAAAGTGTTATAAGTAACTCGCAATATTGCATCGGAATATAATCTTAAGTTTAAGTTTTGATAAATTCTGTTTAATATATCTTTCTCAATATATTAAATAGAAGTAACTCTGATAGTGGAAGAAAATGAAGACCTTCGTACACTGATGGATAAGGTAGCCATTAAAGATTAATGAACGCAAAGCATATTAATAAATGGTGCAAAAATTTAATGGAAATAATGAAGCGATTTCCGTAAGTGACGATACTAAGTCAAAAGTTGGATCAGGGTGGGGAAATATCGGCCTTTTAATAAATTTATGTTTTAAAATAAAACGATGCATAAACTTTATTTTATGTTTCTATATTTATTCCGCTTCGTTTTAATTTACTTCAGGATTAGCCTCAAAACTTTTTTCAGTTACGAGTGAAGAGGAAAAATAACAAACATTTTGGTACCTATATTTCTCAACTTTGTCCAAGAAACAAAATATATTAATAAATTTAAAATATGTTTATCGATCTGTCTATAAAGAAATAATGTAATTAACAGTGATCAAAATGTGTTAACTGAACCCGTTCTACAGTTCAATAGTTCTTAAAACATAACAGCGTTGAGATTTATACCGTAAGTTGTAAGAACTAAAAATTAATGAGAACAGATCCCTTAAGGAACGACAGCATATTACACATTGATTCTTTTTAAAAACCTAAAAAAGGCCTACGACTTACTTTCCAACTTCATCCTCGCAATTTAAACACTTCATCTTCTTTACCTTCTGTGTATATTGCTGAATATTGAAAGCCGATATGCGGTCTACGAGTATTTACGCTTTCTTTGCTCTTTACTTCGTACGATCCGTTCACTTTTTCATTCCATTTATTTTATCCATGTATATATATCTACATTAATATAATATGTACAATTTTGTCATTAATATAATCATTTTCATTTCCATGCATTTCATTTCATTTTCTTTCATCATCCATAAAACCATTTCTTCAAATTGTGTATTAAATCCAATAATACAAACTTCGGTGAGTATTACGTTAAAGGTTTCACTTTTGCAGAGTTCGTATAATATTAATCTTTGGGTAGTAATCTCTTGCCTTCAGATGAACTACTTGCATGCGTTTTTGTTTTATACTCTAAACATATATATAAAATACAATGCTGATGTACTGGGGTAATTGCATTTTTTAATGGAATACTCATACAAAACTCCATCAAATAAACCAATATTCGGGAGGTACCGATCGAAATTATTAGAGAAGCTTAAATAAAATTAATAGTTCCTTGGAAACTTTCCATTAAACCTTTGCCTCCCTATACCCAGAACTGTTAGACAAGCTTATGATTACATTTATCTTAGATTTATGAGTAATATGTTTTTATTATCAAATAAAGATTCTTCTTTTTTTACCTTTATCCAATAAATGAGTGCAGGGTTAGCTGCTTGGTACTTATACTAACAGAGAACCTTATAAAACTTATTCAAAAATGTCCCACAGTCAATAATCTTATGAGCCTTAGACACAGAATAATTGAACCACTGTTACTTTACTCCGCCACCACCGAAACAATATGCATAAAAGTAAGATAAAATCAGACACTAAACAATTAAAAAAAAAGAGCCAGTACCGTAGTTATTAGAATTATATTTAATAGACAAAAAGAAAGTATTGTTGTACTTTCCAGAACACATTCAGAGTTGTTAGAATCAGCGACGATCCCTCGACAAATCGTATAACAATATTGTAAATAGCTCTGTGAGAAAAAGGATCACCGAACCTAACAATCTAATCATTGTGAATCCTTTGAACCCCTCAAGACGAAGCCTCATGAAGTTCGAGTTGTATGAATATATGACTAAATATTGCGTAATCATATATTACCTCATGTATTTTATCGTTAATCGTATATTATGTCCTATTCAACCTTTGCGAAAACTGAAAGATTCATATCGCTGTTATTTTAACCTATTCTTTATATATTTTTTTAAATAAAAATGTCCTCATAATTTTTTTTTCACACACACTTAAATTAGGTTGTACAATCAATTATGTTTTACAACAATTTTTCCAAACCTATATATTGGTATATAATAACATATATATCCATTGAATAAGGAATTTCACATCTTGTCTTTCGTATACTCATAACCATGCTTTCATATTTTTAAAAACATTGTGTCTGTTCAGTCTTCTGAAAATATTTTATTGAAAGTATGTAGGGCTTAGATACTTTCTTGTCCTCTGGTCGTAATAATTGATTTCCTCTTTTCTAAGGATACTTGAATTTTTCATCCATAAGTAATAATCTAAAGTTTTTATCAATTAATCCGTAAGTCAGCACATCGGTTGGCGCAATCTAAAACATTTTACAACAATACTTTATTTTTGTCAATACAATATAATTCCAATAACTACGGTAATGTCTGATTTTTTTGTTAAATTTCGTTTAGGGTCTGATTTTATCTTACTGCATATTGTTTTGCTGATGGCGGAGTAAATTAATAGTGGTTCAATTATTCTATGTCTAAGGCTCATAAGATTATTGGAAGTGGGACATTTCTGAGCAATTTTACAAGGTTCTCTGTTGGTATAAGTACCAAGTAGCGAACCCTGCGCGCGTTGATTGTATAAAGATAATAAAAGAAGTATCTTTTTTATACTTTTCAATAGTTTTATTATTCAATAGTTAAAATCATAGCGTATAATGCATTAAAGATAAAAAAAAAATTCTTTTTTCTAAATCTAAGATAAATCTCATCGTAAGCTTGTGTAACAGTTCTGTATATAGTGAGGGCAAAGGTTTAATGGAAAGTTTCCAAGGAACTATTAACTTTATTTAAGCTCCTCGTAAAAATTTCCATCGGTACCTCCCGAATATTGGTTTGTAAGATGGAGTTTTGTTGAGTATTCCATTAAAAAAAAACAACTACCCCAGCCTATCAGCAGTTTAGGGGATAACAAATAAACAAACAAGAAAGCAAACAGTTCATCTGATGGTAAAATATTACTGTGACACGCACACATATTTTTCGATATCAATTATCAATTTGATGATGATATTTATTTTACGTCCGGAACGTCCGGAAATAAAAACGCGAATTCAATTTTAAAACGAATTGATACATAGTGGGTAGTAGTACATAGGCACTATTTATTCATGAACTGACACGTGTTTACCGATATTAACATTGTGTACAATGTGAACATCGGAAAATATGCTGAGGCTAGCATATGAGATACCGAAGCTGTTAACTTCAACATTTCTCATACGAACTAATAGGAATGTTCTCCGTTAAGATTGTTAGCCGACAGTAGCTCTCTAGGAAGTGGTAAGCTGTCCGGTGGACGGGTATGCAGCGGTAGTAACATGTTAAGATGCGCGTGTGTTCCGTTATTTGCACGATCGAAAAATCGTCGTCAAACCACGAATTTAGCAATGTTGAAGTTGGCCACTATGACGTCATTTTTGACGAAGCGGCGACCAGCCCTCACTATTACTCTGAGTTAAATTCTCTTTCGTCTGCATACATTTTACTGTGAAGCTGAGACTAATGCAGAACAGGCGGGGGCAGCATAGTAGTGATCAGCTGATCAGCCGATCAGCAATATAAAAACCACTCATTATGAACTTTGGAAATGGTCGTCAAGTTCCCGTGACTTTTTAATAGACCTTCCCGAGGAATATCAATATCGTACCAATAGAGTACTCATATTTTTGAAAACCACGACAATCCAAATTTGGTGGCTGTTACCATTCCAACGTTTTTACTTACCGGGGCAACTTGAACTTTCCTACTACCCAGACCAAAGGTCTAGTTTTACCTATTATTGCTCGTACATTTGATCCCAACGTATGGATTACTCCTATCATCTTTTTGATCAAATACTTTCTACAAAAGCTTTGGATAGCTGAATTCGATTAGGGTGAACCTATCGATGAATATAAAAAAAAACAATTGTTTTTTAAACTTCCTTGCTTAGACGTCGATTGCAATAATTTCTATAATTTGTGTTAACACTAGAAGTGTTAACATAAATTATCCCAACTCAAACTGTATTCTGTACACCGGGAACGTAACAATCACCATACGTTTTTGACACGAAGGTTTATCACGATCTTTTAGTACATATAATGCATCACTACTTAACAATTTCAAGCTCAAATGAGGCTTAGTTATGTAAGGTTGCTAACGTGTGGAGTAATTTGGCCATAACTTTTGCTAACATTACACTTACAATAAATTATGGCTGTTGACCCAAACGTTTAAGCTACTGGGTGTGTGAATACCGGAAGTGATTTATAAACCGCTGCTTGTAAGTGTAAAAGGTATATTAAATCTTTTCTATCATTCAACAAGCGATGATAGCTTTGTAACTAGGATGACGGACTCGCAATCAAGAGGCGGAAAAGATTTGTGACGTTTATATAATATTTACTGTTTTAATAAGATTTTACTGACTGATTGCATTATTTGAAACGACTACAAAAAGTTGAACAAGCCCTCTTTAGATATATCTTTAATAGATTCTCGGAGCCCTGTTGGTCTGGTATAGTGTAAATTGTTTTTAGCAACAAAAACAAATTGCAAGATACGCTCGTGTTCCGGCGCGTCTTGCCTAGACGGGTGGAGAGGGGGATGTCCTCCCCCCCAGAGGAGGGGCCACCTGGTCGGCCAGCGCAGGCAAGGTCGAGGATATATGCGAAAGCGTTCCCCTGATGCTGGGGGCATACGCGATGATGAAGGAACACCATGGGGTTTTAGTCGGTGGGAGTCCGACATAACCCATCCTTGCCCCGCAGGGGTGGGTATGCGTAGGTATTTCCCCATGAAAAAAAAGGGCACCGTACCTATAACCATTTGGACATGGTCGATGAGTGGTTCAGTGTCGTTTACCGCTATAGGACCTATAAACACGCATAGGCGGGTATGGTTATGGCCAGGTCCGTAAATTCAAGACGGACGAGGCGTCAAGAACGGATATCATCTCTGACGTTTACAAACACCCCCCGGCCCGGACACAAACGAGTATCCGGGTAGGAAAAGTATGAGGTGTCAGACGGAGAAGATGGCCGTGTCTTGGTGAGAAAAAGCAAGGTTGGCTTCGCCGTGTCGATATGGTAATGGACGGTGTTAATGTTGGAATGAAGTTCCCTGATATTGCAGAAATATACGTTGAGTGAGGCAGTGTCTGTTGTAGCATTTGTGCTCCGGTTGCCCCTGGCAGTATAGTTGCAGAGCGGCAGCCTCAGCGTACACACCCAGGTTACATAAGGTCGCGTGATGTGTAAGCCCAGTGAGGTATTGTCCGAAACTGAATGCCCTGGTATACTCCTGGGGTAGTCTTTTCTAAATAACCACTACCATGTTGCTTAGGGAGGGAGGAGAGCGTGGGCCTCCACCTATATGACTCACCGGTCGAAAAAATGTATGACACGTCTACTTTACTCCGGTATTCTGTGACGCAGTGGTACTTCCCCGGTCGAGCCGGCCCATTCGAGCAACAACAAAAACTGATCCTTGGCTCTATAACGTCAAGAATGATCATACATTGCTAAGGTTTATTCATGTTAACAACTCTTTATTTAGGTCACACGAAACTGGAAAAATTCCATAAATGTATGTATTAATTTGGGTTGTATAAAATCACAAATTTCATAGTTCATCATTTTAAAAGTTTTTATATATAACTATATATTTGTTATTACTAAATATTTAATATTTTAGATGTTTCTAAATAGTAGATAATGATGGCTTAACAACAATAATATAAAGCTAATAAAAACGCGTTAATAATGAGAACAGAAACCAATAATTTAGATATTTATAATGATGCAATAATTTAGATACTAGTAACTATCACGAAATGTGTCAATTTATAAAAAGAAAGGAATACATAATTAATCACTGCCCACTTTTTAATTATATCTATTGTATTTGTGTAATTGGAAACACCTTCTCTGAAAAGGAGGCTATCTACTAATTAATTTGGTGTAGTATGTAACTCGCAACACAAATTTTAACCTTTTATTATTACTAATAATAATATTTAATAGCTGCCTTATTAGTTAAAGGCATGATAAGTCACTGCCCACTTTTGCTAAAAAAGAAAGTACAAGAAAATGAAATAGTATCGTAGTATACATCGTAGCATGTCTTCATAGATTCATTATGTTTCTAAAATAACCTTTGTAAACCATCGAATCGGGGATCCTGAGTTCGATCCTAAGCCGAGGCCAATATTTGTGCAATAATATTTATTATCTTTCGGATCTAGAGTGATTGTAAAATGTCCCGTGTCATTGTTATTGCACTACGTTTGTGCAAAAACTTACGCTACTATATACTATGCATTTTATTTTTCCTACATCTTATTTATTAAAAAAACCTGCGTTTAAATACCATTTATTTGGGTACACCTTTAAAGCCATGAAAAATAATCTTATTATTTATTATTATGAGATATTTAGGTTATTCTCTAAAAATGATCATACAAGAAAACGCTGCAAAAGGATAATACCCCTTTTGCACTTCCTTGTTGAGCTAGTTACTAATAGTGCTTTATTGTGGGTTAAAGACCAAGTAAAAAGAAATTTCTTATGAGTCTTTATTCGCACTTTAACCAGTGTACTGCATTTCCATTGTTTAGTGTTGAAAATTATCTGAAGAATGGACATCACGGCCGAAAAAGCAGCTTAGATGGATGAAAGGCAGTTGTCAGTAAGTGGACAATCAGACGACATTTTAAGGCAGGTCGCCTTACTCCAAAAAAGTCTGTTACGGGACGGAAATTGACTGTAGCGTATCGCCAAGCCCGCATTCAATTTGCACGTGAGTTGGACCATAGATCAATGGCGCTCTGTATTGTGCCCCGATGAAAGAGATAGCCAGAGTCTGCCTGTATTACAACAAAAGACGATATGTGCAAGGTTGTATTGGAGAGACAGTAGGTTATAGGGAGGTTCCAGCATGATATGAGCCGACATCGCACTCGACTCTAAATCCGATTCGTTTTTATGTCGTGTCACACGTAAACTTTGTGCTAATGCACGACATTGCTTGACCATGTACAGCAGCCTGTGTTCCCGAATTTTTGCAGGAGACTGGAATACATGCCACAAGCCAGCACGAAGCCCCGACTTGGATCCAATTAGGGGTACTGGGATGACCTTCATCAAAATTCGAAAAAAATTCCACGTTATTTAATATCACTGTAAAGCTGAAACATGAAAACATGGCTTTAATCTCGTATATAAAAATATGTAATATTAGAGTAAATTTTTAATTACAGACTATGTGGTCGTGCATTCCTTAAGTAGGATTTTTTTGCTTGCCAGTGTAGTTAAAATCTGGTTACAATCGTAATATCCCGTATCTAATAGCATGGTCGAATACGATCAGGAGGACTTCACAGAAAAAAATTATCGTATAAAGAAATGAATAATTCATTTTAATTATAAAGAAGAAATATGTAAGACAAATATGAGTAAAATTATTATAAGATTATAAAATGGTTCAAAGTAATATTAATACATAAGTGAAACTCAATCGCGCGTTAATACTTCGCCTCAGGCGAAATCCGTTACAGAAAGGGGACCACAAACATAAATAACTCCCGCAATTTTTATGAAGGGGAAAATTACTCTTCTCATTCACTGCTTTCAGCGACGTTGTTTTTGTTTTCGATTGAAACGAAACAGGAATTGATTTATTATTATCATGGATTATCATCATTTATTTTGCGAAAAATGTGTATAACACCATTTTTATGCAAAAAATTAAAGATATGCAGTCAATAAAGGATACAATTTCACTAATCAACCGATGTGCTTATATATACATACATATTATATTTATATTATATAAATTTATATATATAATTAAGTAATTAGTATATCTACATAGCGCTCACGTCCTATGGTACTGTCCCGAATTAATTTAATTTTTTTATGTAATTGTTAAATAGCTCGCTTTGGAAAACTATAACAATCAATTAGTTCATAACAAATTCCCGTTATTTATTGCTTCACCGTGCTACACCGCATACAAAAGTCTATCTCAAAATTTGCATATAATGTTGCGAATCTGAAATTAAAATTCGAAAATGAAAAAAAATAGTATTCTGTAGAAAGCGTTTTGGGTCTACGTGAAATCCATGTAAATAAAATAAGATAGATATAAAAGAGTATCACATGATCATTCTAAATAAACTACAAGGAATATGAATTTAAGTACTGCTGGGCTTTGGGTACATTTTATGGAGATGCCTTGAGTATCCCTTGGTGTGATCTCTTGTTTCCACTATTGTGTTATGCGAAAATGACATTCAATCCTATTTTAAATAGTCATAATGGAAGTGGATTGTGAAATAATGCAAAGAGATCTCGATAGTGCTAAACTTCCAGTCCTACTTATGCCAATACACCAAATTGTTGAGTTTATAATTTATTATTTAAATGTCCAGTTTTGTTAATTAGGAAGTTTCCTATTTTTTTCGTGATTGATATTAGTTTCCAAATACAAAATGTTAACAATCAGTGATAGTCAATATATAATCAATATATCTTATTATAATTTGTCGAACACTATTGTTACATTTCAACTTTTAACTCTTAAATTATTAGGAGTATACGTTGTGTCGTGAATGGTCAGTTCAGTTGTTGTTTACTCGCCATAGAATAACAAAGAAGACTGCCGGCTTATTCAATTATATTATGAATTATTTTGTTGCGATTATAGACTGGGATTGCTTCTACCCTACAAAATCTCCTATTACAATGGTAAGTTTTACTATTACCATTACTATTAGATTCATTCCATTTAATTTTTCTCTATATTTCTTTATACATTTTATTCCCTATAATAATTTAATATTACATTATAAAGTAATTTACAAAAAAATACTTTATATCAAAATCATAAATAAAGCTACATACAACATTGTAATAGGAGAGGATTACTTTATTGTTAAAAACTGTTATATTAGATATTAACGCTATAGCATTCCAATAAATTTGGCCAACTTAACTTAATTTTATTTTACTCTTTGTTGCTCGTAAATCAAATTCTATAATATAATCTAATAGTGTACAACTAAGAGAAAGCACAGCGCAATTGTATTAAATACATTTGCGCGGTATATTCAACAGTCCATGAGTCGTTATAGTCGTGCTAAGGGTCAGCATAGCGCAGCTGTATCAGATAAATAGCAAGCGCATCGTGTACTTTCATGTTTCGATTCGCAATTACAAATGCGTTATACTATCACCATATACATGAAATGTTGATGAAAGTTTTTATTATTCTATATTAACGTGAGAAACCAGCGTACACCTGATGGTACGTGATTGACACATTCTTCCTCGATAAAGAATCATAATGCAAATCCGTTGTTACTTCTGAGGTGTAAGATGGAATACCACGTCAACGTTAATGAGGCGTCCTATTTCTGTGGACCAGCCACCAGACGCACAGTAAGATTAAACAACTATATTAGAACCTACCCCGAACAAACTGGACTATTCTTGTTACAGTTAGTTTATAGGTGCTGTATCATATATCGTACTTGTCCTGTGAGTAAGCATGCATTTCATTTTTTTTTACCATAAAAACTATTCTGCTGCAGTGGCATTGGTTAGGACCGAGAGAAATAATAGGGTTCATCATTTCATAAATTCATCCACTCACCAAACTTAGCAGAGCAGCGTTAGGGCTTTCTTTTAGCCTTGTATTCTTTAACGGTAAGTCGGTCGATCACACCCTTCATACTAAACCTAGGAACAAACTAGCGTGGTCTGCCGGTGTTAAAACCCATTCATTTTACATTATTATTATTGTTATTTTATTATCTTCGCATTTAGACTTTTTGATCAAATTCTATATTGGTAGAATTTCGTGGTGTAATCCCCAGTTAGCGAGTCTTAGGGAGCGTGGGGGAATTCAATGAAACATCAGTGCACTCAATTTCCGTGTGCTCTTTGATTTGTGACTGCACTTACAAAATTTAACGTAGCATTCTTCATTAGTTAAGTACATTTTACTTTATTATTTTTGTCATGTTTTTCTCCATGTATTACTCATATCTGTAATCAAAAATTATATTGATTATCTTATGGTGTGTACGGACAGCATATCCGCTCCGTATATCACTTCGTAATAATAAGAAGGACCATGTCAAATAGCAGATACGCCGTGTGTTTCTCGTTTTGCGACTTCTGTCATTCGGAAATCATTCATTTTCATTTTACTTTTTATTTATTTAAATCTTCTCTATTAATTAGTAACTTAGGAAGCAAAGGAAGCAACGTAAAATACCAGGTGCGCCATATATTTTTTGACTTGTAACTCTTATTATTATGATTTTAAAATATTTAAATTTTTGCAATTAAGAGTTACAAATCAGTATATCAATATTTTGTAAAAAAATCTGTAACTTTAATCAATAAACTATCATCGGAACCTCTGAAAAAAGAGAGAGCCGAGTATGGAACCATGTGGTACGGCCATTCAGAGCAAACCGGAAGAATACCTTACATCATTTACCTTGATTGTTCGAACAGATATGGGACAATTATATCAAGTACTATGCCATTAATTGCAACTAAGTTTATGGCGAAAAGTTGCATGATCAAATAGCTAACCGAGTTTAACCAACCATCTATCAAAAATGTGCCGAAAGAGCGCAACTGCAGCGGTTATTGTTAATTTATTTACCTACACTGTGACTGCCATTCCGAGGTTGCCACTCAAGGACCTCTCTCTCCCATCGGTTACCGGTTCTACGAGCTATATGGCCAGCCCATTGTCATTTCAGCTAGCTAATCTTTTTATGTCGGTTCCCCCCATTCTCCAGCTGATTTCTACGTTGCGTATTCTATAACGCAAAGAAACATTGTGCATGGCCAATCCATATCTTGCTGAGTGATTCTGAGCTTTTATATATATATTATCTAAATTATATATATTATCTTAGCCTCTATTATTTCTGAATTTATAAATACATTATCAATATTTTATTAAAACGGCTCATCGTAAACATTAGATCTTCCAGTTATGGCAGTGCTATTAACAGTAAAAACAGTACTAAGTCTATTTTAGCTCTTATTTTGTCGTCGAAATTTAAAATCTTGTATTTAATACGCATTAACTTCGCCTGAATACAAACACATAAAGTTTAGTTCATTCCAGAAACATTCGAGTAACGGGATCATGATTATACGCGCACGCCCCCGTACTCTTCATTTCGTATAATATCTCTACTTCTTGCATCTTCAGAGTTGCTTAAACTATGAAGATCCAAGAAGTAGAGATTGGATGTTGTTCTGATTGATTTAAAAAAATATCCATAAAATTGTTTACAGTTGACAGTTTTTGGTCAACATTTTATATTATTATATTTTAATATACTTATATATTTTATACTTACACTGTGACAGTGTGAGTATATAATATTCTACACGGCTATAAAGTTTACATAAATTAGGCGTGATTTGATGACAATTGCGGACTTTCTGAAACGGATATAACAAATTAATATCTAGACACAGCTTCGTCTTAACAGCAGTTTAATTGAATTGCGTAGCTATGCGACGTTACATTTGGAGCGCCAAACCGGAATGTAATTAGAATCTCAATGAAAGCTAGATAGTTTAATAGGAAATTCGATTATATTGAGAGTTCATTTTGATATTGGTAGGAATTTAAATTTTATTAGCAGGGAAATATTCCAGCTTTTTAATACACGAGTATACAATCGTGCACATAGTTCTCGTTAGACATCCACATCCTTCACATCCTTGTGGCTAATCAATATGATATTGTCACTCCTGAGGACTAATAAAAAAAGGAATCGTTATCAGAAATGATATTTTTACCTAAAATTACAAAAGACAATAGCAATAAACTGTAATTTAATGCTGTTATTCTGAAAAAATACAGTTCGTCCCCGTTGGATTCGTGATGGAATGCGTTTGCTTCCATTTTAAATGGTCAATGGTTTGGTAATGAATGCTTATTAAAGTAATTTTATGCTAGTAAAGTTTTAAACTGATTTTAAAAAAATCGTTTTTGAACTTAATCTATAAGTAAATATATTGTTGAGAATCTATAAAATGTAAAATATATGATTATTTTATGGTTGTCCACAATGTTTATTTATACAAACATACTAAAATTTCTTCAGAGAAATGAGTAATGATAAAATGAACAAAGTTTTATTATTATAACTAGCTAAAACACCTACTCGTGCTTATCTTCTACATTTCAATTTAAGTTAATTAAGTAAGCCATAGTCACGGATGGTGATTTCAACGCTTGTCACCTACTTTTCAGATCCGTTTAATTTAATGCTGCGTTTAAACCACATTTTCTTATTAATCTAACGTTAAAAAAATATAAGCCTCTTTCTAACCTGATTTTGTAGTCACACTTTCCTTGTATTATTTATTAATTATAGGATTTTGTTATATTGTAGCCTTATCGTAGCACCACTTGGCAGCTTGTTTCTAGCTCGAAGCTTCTCAGAAAAATCTCAATCATATCAATTACATCATTATTTATTCCCTGACTGCAGATATTTTCACATAGGAGGAGGAGGGATGCATTTGACCTCCCACTTCTCTCGCCTGTTTTTGAATAATTTCCTTCTTTCAACATTTATTTCTTCTTATATACCTGAATTGTATCTCTAATGGTAGCATTTTTTTTCTATAAATCCTTGTAATTGTTAAACAATATTTGAAATTTTGAAAATTAATTTAAGCCCCTTGATGTTAATATCATTTAATAAAACTACACTCGACACATCTTGGACCAATAATTCAAAACATTCTAAATTGGCGCCAAAAAGATCCCAGTTGTATATCATCGCCTTAAGTCTTTCTACGAGTACGGTAATGTTTAATGAACCTTCGGTTTTACTTTTACTGAATTACGCTTATGTACAAGTATATGCGCTTTATGAACGGAACCCAAGAATTTGTAAAATAAACTAGGTTGGATCGTCTTTTCAATTACTGTATACTTTCTATTTATGACTTACGTAAGTGTGACCATTTTCCACCTTTCCGTCTCAGCTTAAGCGATTGGGTCGCGCTTTAAGGATATTTAGGACTCTATTTTCTATCTTGCACGATCCATCTGTTTCTGAATATATTAAACGTAAATATCAATATCTGCATAACTCCCACGAACGTTGTTTTATCTCTTTCAATATATATCCACTCTTCAGGTTTTTTGCTAAACAGTCCTCAAGGTTAACAAAGCATCAGCGTTATAATTTCCTGTTAAGGATGAATAAAGATGTCATGCGCCGCAGATATCACTTGCTAAAAGTTGAACTGTGTGCTCATTTGTTACTCTCAATGTAATAAACAAAAATATGTATGTATGTACCATTTAGTAGGTATGTAAAGCGTTATTGATGGCAATAATAATACTTTTAGCCTGAAAAAGTAACTATTTTTTTTCTTTATTTACACATAATGATATGTAATTTAGTATTAGATGGATGGAGTAGCTAAAATATGCAATGTGGAAATGGTATATATCATCGACACAATGATTTCTAAGAATGACCCTACTACGTCGACCCAACTCAAAAGTGTGTAGTACCTAATGGCTGTGCTGACATGTAATTCTGTCGGTAGCATATGATGATGTAATATTGTTCGAATTTCTTCCAATAGGTACGACGAGTTACGTACATGTACTTAACACAGAATGTTATGTTATTGTGTGTTAAATTGAAAACGAATATCATACTGTTCAAAGTTATTAAAAAACAGTAATAGTATTATATTATAAGTAATTTGTAATGTTGTTCAGTAAATTTCTTCTTGCGCGAAGAGATTAATTTTGCATAAATCTCAGGCCGAAAAACATTAAAGTAACTTTCAAAGATTCATGAACCTTAAATACGCACTCAGTTCCTAAATTAAATTTTATCAAAAGTTCTTTACAATTTCTTGGGTTTATAGCGGACCTTTTACGTTACTCTTACTCGTAAACTTTCTTGCCCGTCATTATTTTCATTTGAACATCGCTGCATACTAATAAGTTAGATTCTTTCTGACCTACTTCAGATTTTATAACTTTAAACTATCAAGTATATTAATTATAACATTAGACACGGCTAATGCTGCACGCATGGGTCGGATCGACCGGGGTAACTCCACGCCATTTCAGAATACCAGTGTAAACTAGCCGCATAAGGATGTTCCGTTTGGTGACTCGTGACCAGACGAGACCAGACCCTTACGAGGCCCTCCATCTTAGCTCTCAGGGCTGACAACGCATCAGCATTACCATCAAGTGAACTATGTTATTGATTTTATTAATCATTTAATATTGAATAAATAACCCGTATATATTGATTTATAGTATATGTATCGTTCAAAGACTAAAATCATTCATACTACAAATATAATAAAGATATTATCGGAATGTTCGTAGTATTCACAGTGGCGTCGTGGTCATGTACCTTACGATACTCTTATACGATACGATTACTCCTGCGATGCATGTAATGGGTTCGCTAGCCAGCATATTAATAATATTTGTGTATCACCAATTTTTGATTTATGTTCTGGAGGTGCTGCGTGTATGTCTAGAGCCTTGACACTGCGTCAGAATCTACTTTCGATCTTATAACGCATGCATAACATTGGCCTAGGGAAATGAACGCGAATGCTTAGAGTGCTATAAACCAGCGCATTTTATGTCATCTGCTAATAAATAGACAGATATCGTCGTGGGAAAAATGGCTGGCCAAGAGAGCATCTTAATCATCATGGAGCATATTATATAAAAAAAGGTACTAAGTCAACAGCTTCAGCAAAATTATTGTTTTTTGCAAAGCTTGTAAATGCATGTGCATATTAAATCTTTGTTGAAGATGGATCAGATTACTATCGGATGAACTGTAATCTTGGTTAACAAAGATAATTGTAATTGCATACGGAAAACAATAAGGCATTTTTTAAAATACAATTTAACAATAATAAAATAACATTTAAAGTAGTATCCTAATATTTAAATAATAATTTTCAAGATCTCTTTGGGCAATACGTTTTAATATTAAAGGGACTTATAATATATTTAGTAAGAGGTAATTCACTTTCAAAGGCTTAAAGTGGTTTCCATTATCTAAACCAAAGTCAACTCAATAATGGAATCAACTTATGAAGCTAAGAACTTTTTACTAGATATGATCGTTTTATTTGTTTTATTTTGCATAATAATTTTTCAATAATGATGAATGAAGATTGATACTTTTATTCTTGAACATGTTTAATTGTACCATATTTAAAAAAAATTGTACTCGTATGTAGTAAAAAATCTACGTGTGCATAGACATCACTTGAACGCATTTATATATAGGTGTATCGGCAATGCAATAAAGTTATCTAAGTATTGTGCACTTCGTATCATCAGAACACTTATCAGATCATAAAAGCGTCGGTCGAGTGTGCTTTATTGGCGATAAGCAGACGCGACGCAATTTTGTCTTGTGTATTTGTATATATCATTGATAAAACTTAGCTAATCTTTTGAAATAGCAGATGTTTATGAAGTTGAAGCTTCTGTAACTTATTTATGCTAAGAGTGTTTTTTTTTTACTTTGGTAGCTTTACTTAGGACAAATAATCCGATTACTTATGTAAAATTTTTGACATCGAGGTCTATCGAAGAGTCGAACTGGGAACGCTCCTCTTTCGGGAAACTGCGTCACATCTTCTCGTTCAATAGTTCTCAATTTTAAAAGTATTTAACCAGTACTTGCTGCCAGTGATGACTTAATGGTACTGAGATATGCTGCTGGTCGTATTAGAAATATCAGAGTCACTAAGCGAACTATGATGCGATGTTTCTCAGTGTAACAGAATACGTAACGTGGACATCCCCAGTAGAACGACGGTGAAATATATAGCTCAAAAGATCAGCAAACTGCCAAGAAGCTGGCTGTATGGTTTATAGAACCGATAACGAAAAGAAACCTTCTTGAATGGCAATCACCGATTTGTCTTATAGTGGGAATGACGATCTATGCAAGTTCGCAGAAAGTCGATGAATGCACGTGGCTGAAAATCGTGTTTCATTTCAATCCTTAGGCCGATGTTCAGTCGTGGACTATGGATATTTGATGATAATGATATGTTAATTTTATGTAATAAATAAAATTGTACACTCAAAGATAAGTTTAATGGGAATGACATTCTTTAACACTACTTATGTTTCTTATATTATTTATTTATATGCCTGCTGGCCAAAAGTTTAAGACCGCACATAACCAACATAATTTTCCATCAATTATGATAAAATCCCATAGGATAAATAAAAGAAATGCACATCTGCATATTCCATATATATTGTTAGTATCGAATATTTAGAGCCAGACGCTAGAGCCAGGTTGTAGAGGCATAATAATATTTTTATAATGTCCTCATTACTAATTACTTTGCTTTTGTTATGTATTGGTCAATAATTGGGATTATTTAGCTCCTGAAAACACGTGTTTTTGACTTATTATTACCAGAGTTTACTTGGGTTTGTTCACAAACAATCTCAAACTTGTGTTTTCTACAGTAAAGACGGCATAAATTGTGAAAAGTGTGCGTTCTGCCATCGTTGTTTTAAAGGAACAGTACAAAACATTTTAGAACAAAATGCCGTTTCTTCCTGGTTGCGATTAGTTGGAAATGGATTCATTTTCCAAAAAGATAATGATCTAAAGAATAGCACAAAATTATTTATAGGATATTTAGAAGAGAAAGAAGCACAAAAGGTGGTAAAAAACATGGTTTGCCCCCTCAGAGCCAGGATCTTAATCCCATTGAACTTTTGTGGGAAGAGCTTGATAGGAACGTGTGTAATCGTGGCCCATCCTTGCGAGAAGAAATGTGGAATGCTTTATCCGAAATTTAGAACAATATATCACAAGACACCTTTAACAAATTGATTGCCGAGACATAAAATGTAAAGGAGGATTTTTTGAGGAAAAATCAGTTTAGCTAACTATAGCATGGACTTTTAATATTAATTTACGCTTTTTTAAAAAAAAAACTCCTGGCCGTTTGTCTGTGAGTCCGTGTATGTAACGAATGGACTATGCTAATCTTATTGCAATTCATTTATGAAAGTTTTGTTGTTTACGAAGTGAAATGGTTGCAAATAGTGCATAGTTTATAGAAAAACATCCAAATTTTTCTATAAACCATGTATGTAAAAAAAGAAAAGATTTTTTTTTTCTTATGTCATTTATTTCAATTCATATATGGACTATCAATATTCAATATATAAATTTAAATAAATAAAACTAACAGGATAGCACTTTTAGTATTAGCATAATTTTCTATAGACATTATATTTCCACCGGTAGTAACTTTTATAATATACGCAAATGACTGCGGAAACTAACGTTTGTGTTACATATTATGTTACATTCATTATAAAGCAAGCCATTTTTTTATGCATTCTCGTGCAAAAATAGTTTTACTCTATTACACTTTCTTTACGAAAAATCCGCCACAGACATTTTATTTCGATAAAACGTACTTCTTTCCCAATGTTATTTCATTTGATTGGAGAGCCTTCATTGGATTGATACACATTTTTTATTAAGGTTGTACAGAAATCTTCAAATAAAAATAAATAGAAATCGTAAAGTAGGACAATGTGAGTAGATATATCATGTATTTCTATTTAAAATCTTTACCTATGTAAGATTCTAAGTATTGCTCTTGAAATCTTAAGCCTAGACATTTGGAGAGAATATCAAATACCTTAGTAAAACTAATCGTTTTTTACTTTTTATAAGAGAAAGCAAATTTTCAAAGTAATTATATTTCATGAAGTTACACGATAGTCATATTAATTTAAAAAAAAGTAGTACATACGTACATATGTACATGTTCACCAATTCACATTCACAAGTATTTGAGGTGTGTTATAATAACAATTAAAGACAAATTGATATAATTACGAATTTATAACAATTCTTATGTGGTATGAAAATAAGTTATTTGAAGATATTAAATTTAGGTGATTAGAACAGTATTTTTGTAGTAGTATTTTTATTTTTTTTTTCAAAGCTACAATATTACTATAAATACTTAATGTATCATTCTCGTTTTTACTCAGAAAACTTTAAGTAGATATTGAAGAAGAAGCACGATCAATTGGATTACAATGTTTGTTGGGAGTGATGTTTGGACGGATCAGTAATATTATCGAGAAAATATAAAAGCGAAGGGTTCTTTCAGATTATAGCGCTACTTAGTGATTGCTAGATTTTATGTGTTTTTACCGTGACATGATGTTCTTTACTGTAATATGTATTATTTTAACACAAGGAAAAATAAACTCTATGTAGACGTTGATGATTGAGTGCATGAGCGCAACAAATGCCTATTTACTCTTAATTGTAGAAACCTATATTATACTTACGCAAAGACTGCCATTGCCAAATTATTCCTATCCCTTACTTTTCGTATTAATTATAGATTAAAACAAAATATATTGCTTCCTCTGAAGCTGTGATTTGGTCCCAATTAGAGACTGCCTGTACCTTTTTTATGAAAAAGAGGTCTGCTCCCAGTCCTGACAGGAATGACAAAAGAATACTTAAAGCGCTTCCCGCTAACATCATCTGCCTCTTAGTGGCATTATCTTTAACACTCTTCTCTCCAGGTCCTCCTTCCCATAAGTCTGGAAAGAAGCGAATGTAATTAGAATTCCTAAACCGCACAAACTACGAAACCTGACCTCAAGTTATCATCCAATCAGTCTTCTCAACTGAGAACGGGAAAAACATACGAAATAATCATCCAATAGGCGTCTCAAAAACCACATCCTAGCCAATAGATTACTTCCCGATGAATAGTTCGGATTTAGGATGCGCACTCTTGCGTTCAACAGGCCTTCCGCTTAACGGAAGACGTTCTCGCAAGTCTCATCCTACGAGGTACATGTGAACTATTCTCCTACGTCATAAATTCACAAACGCTGGCACAAATGTTTAATCCATAAACTGTACACCCTCGACATTCCGGATAAGCTCGCTCACATCTTACGACCCTTCTTGTCGAATCGCACTTTCCATTATTGCATAGAAGGCACGCGCTGTTTAAGCAGGCCCCTACAAGCCCCTTAAGGTTCCTGCCTCTCACCTTTGCTCTAAAGATGCGAAGGTCAGTCACGCACTTTTCGCGAACGATACCACCCTTTACTATACGGACAAACACAAAGGCAGTATCACGCTACGCCTCCAATCTGCAGCCAACCGCATCGCCGGGTGGTTCCGGAAATAGAAAATGGACATCAAACTTTTCACTCTCACTCTTCCCGGACACTTTCAAAGTCTGTCACAGCACTTCTTTCAGAAAGCGCTCTCACACTCTTTAACCCGCTAGTACTCAACGCAACCACTTACGAATCGGACCCAAATCCTCGGAGTAGTGGTCGTAGACCCCGTCAGGTCTTCAAGGAGCCCAACTTTACGGGGGAACGAGCATCAGTCTAATCACAACGGTTCACCACACAGTACTATCACGGGATCCTCGCCACCCGCGTTCCAAGTCGGTTCTCACAGACCCCAGCTTCCGATAACAACAGGTGACGACCGCCAGAGGTTACGTCCGAATACCTTACCTCGTGTGGCAAATCCACTCTGGAGAATTCTCATGTAGATAGAACTTCGGTGTCAAAGACATTTGCGTAGACAAGACTCCCTCGGTTAGCGTGCACTTTATAGTAAGTAAGATAACTGCATATAACTCGTCGCGGATTCCGGATTGCGTCAACAGAATCCTGAACTTCATATCATAAACACTTATCTATCATGATCACACTTGACCATGATTAGTTCAACCACTGGTTAGATACCTATCTCCAACTGTGTTACCCCAAATACCTAAATATACTGGGTTTTATCAGGTAGAGGAATTACAAATAAAATTAAATAGTGCCATTCCATTCAGTTCATGGGATCGATAAAATACCTGTATTTTGATTCCTAATACATGATGCATATGACCCTTATCAATCATTTATCATTATTTTGCCTGCGCGTTTGCGTAGCAACCTAGTTGGTAGAATCAATGTTTCCGATTTTCAGTGCTCATATTACAGTAAATGATGGTTTAAATAAAATTTAAGGAAATCTAAATAAAATGAACGTATCTACTGCAAATTTTATTAGTAAACGAACAAACGTTTTGTAATTACAGCAATTAAGACCGTGATGGCATGTGTTTGGAGGATAACGTTGCCAACAGCATACGTGCTTTGCTTACAGAATCCTTTGAGATGGCGATTCACAGTCATGAACGGCAAAGTACCGCATAGCGGCTTAGCCTACGAATTTATTTTATTGCCAACGAACAGAATTTTATTTTACGCAAGCCTTGCTTGTGATATTAAAGAAATAATTATAAAAAAATTATAATTTGTGTGTTGTTGCTACATTCCATCTTTCAAATTTGTAAGTATCATTTATTGCTAGGGTTTCATTTAATTACACATTTTATATAATACAAGTAGTTACGTGTTTTTGTAGATCTTGTTGCATATTGGTTAGGGTACCTAAATATTGCGTGCCACGGCTTCAATTCTCAGCACAGCAATTATATTTATGCTATATATCTCTATATTTATCTATCTATATTTTGGATTGATTTTGAATAAGGAACTTCAACACCACCTTAAAATAAGAAATGAATAGATTTTCTTCCATTTGAAAAAATGGAGTGCGTGTAGAAAGTCACATAGTCGCGGTTATTCGATTCAACGCTATAGTTACGCTGAGATTTATAAACATGTGTAAAATTTAAAAATAACTAAGGCTTTGTTTTTCGTACTATCAAATGATTTAGTTAAGATTCGAGCTTCGAAGAAGTCTTAGAAGCTGTCTATTGCGTACGATTAATACACAAGCGCTCAGTTGGTGCTTCAGTTGGCGGTTAATCAGAATAATGGTTAAAAGAGTGCTAAATGAAGACCTGAGAATCCGAACTTATCGATGACAAACAAAATATTTTCTTAATCGTACGAAAAAACTAATCCTAAGGAGCGATATCTCTGAGGCCTTTTTTAAGGCGATATGCGGAAAAAAAATACCATGAAATCCTTTTTTCAGACAAAAACAATTAATCGTTGAAGAAAGATACAATAAGAATAATAATAAAGTGTATGTCCACTACAGTGAAGTACCGAGCAAGCTTATTCCGTTGATTCAGTGTGTGCATTAACCTTCATCTTTAATGGTTTGGAGTCTACATACTCAGACTTAGCTGAGGTGTTTTTATATGAGAAAGGTGTGTGTTAAAACTAATGCTGATGTATGTCGGAACATTGTCCTTAAAAACGATGATGGTCCGACACACAACCTTTTTCTCAAACAAATTTTTACGGAAACCGATACTGGCTTTTTTTTTCATGGGGAAATATAA
The DNA here is from genome assembly GCA_029286865.1 of Teinopalpus imperialis. Taxonomy (NCBI): domain Eukaryota; kingdom Metazoa; phylum Arthropoda; class Insecta; order Lepidoptera; family Papilionidae; genus Teinopalpus; species Teinopalpus imperialis. The sequence continues at coordinate 11,207,113 of JAGSMU010000003.1, forward strand.
AATACAATGGGCAAGCATGGTTTATGTCGGACTCGCACTGACTAAAACCGCATGGTGTATCTCCATCATCCGGGTATCGGGGACGCTTTCGCACACATCCGCGACCCGGGGGGAGGATATCTTCCTCCCCACCCCTCCAGGCAATGCGCGCCTGAATGCGAGCACGCCTTCCTACTCAGCCCCCTAACCGATACTGGTTAATCCAACAAGATTCAGCGCCAGCTCGTTCGGTAGCAAGCATGCAAAACTGGCTGTTCGCCCACGGAATCAACTTCACAACGAATGGTCTCCTCCGTCTTTGACTCATTATTTACCCGTTTGATACCAAAATAAGACAACATTTGGAGGGAAAGGCTGCGCAAAACCTCACCAAAATTTGCCCTCTCTCAAAGCATCCCTGATTAAAGCAGTGGCCGATATAGACATGAACATTGTACGTGTTGCATTCGACGAGTGGCTTCTTCGGATGTTGAGGCCTGTATTCAAAATCTGGGACATTTTAAATAACATTAATAAAATTTCAATGTACATTTAACTACCTTTGTTTTCATATATATTTTACATAAAAATCTGAAGTCGTAATTAATTTAATAATGTGTTTGTGACAGAACTTATGACTTGACTAGGTATAGTCATGACGTGTAAAAATAAAGAAACGTACGAAAAATCATACTGACATCTCAAATATCAAAATGAGGTTCCAATAACTGCACGTGTATGTTTGTGATTGTGTTGATTTCTGGGTATTTAATAGGAAATAAATATTAATAGGACGTTTAATAATTATAATATTTTAACAAATTTTATATTTACAAAAACATTTAAGCATGGTATTAAACATTTTTTTAATAAATTTGTATGAAGAGTACTCATAATAAGCATTATATAAAATATATTATATAGTAAGCATTATATAAAAAGACAACCGGTTATCGCAACCTTCGGGTAGTATTGTAAAAGAAAAGAGTAAGAGACATTACGGCATTATTTCTTTACATGGTAATATCTTACATTCCCCGGGGCATTAAATATCAATAGGGTGTATTGTAGTTATGTAACAAAACTATTTGTTGTCATTTAAAATCATTGTGGTTACAGTAGTGATGCAATCATCTAAAATGGACCTTGGCCTCTGACATAAGTTGTCTTTAGTCATAAGTCTAGAGGTCCTCCGGGTATGTCTAAGCTTTACCGCTCAGGCTTGTATTCTCTTTTTACAGAACTATTCTCTCTTATTACTTCCACGTTTCTAATTTCCTCACAAGTCCTTCAACAGATGTGGAATCTGACCAACCCATGGGAACACATTTTAAATTTATATGTATGTCCATCGCTATCGTCCTATAGTGAATGTAATTTGTAAATTGCTGTCATTATTTAAATTATTTCATAGTAAATAAGCAGATTTTTTTAACTTTAGTTTTTTTAATTTACGTTAAAAATATTAATAATAAGTTATAATTTGGAGTAAGGTAAATATACAAATATTGCAAGGTCAAACAAATACAAACATAACAATGTATGTATATCAAAAAATTTCATTTTTGTTGGTTAGGAGTAAACAAACCCAAGACTAGAGAATTTCGGTAATCACATTGTGTAAGATCCTGTTTGTAGCCAATCGACTTAACAGACACTTTCAGTTAAGATGATTAGCACGAGGGATCTAAGAGGATCTGTTCAATCAGGGGGAACAATACCCTCTTAAAACATCGTTATTGTCTGTATTGTTAGAAACTTATTTAATCAATAGTATTACGCAAAATGCGGGGTTTTTTTGCCACTCATAACTCTTCATGTTGGTTACATGGTTCTGAAGGAGTATCTTTACTCGAAGGATAGCTGCTGTGGAAAAAATCACCACGCCTGAAAAAATCAACCTAAAAATTTACGATACTCGTTGACATAGTGGCTTGGTGGTTGTTAATTCGCAGATTCGATTGTCTCGTGTCATAGACCCTAAAATCAAATCAAACTAATAGTAATAGAGTAATGGTAAACTGATGGAATTCACACACCATCATCGGAAATTTACGTAGAGTCAGATAAATAGATCCTAAATTTAGGTTGCTTAATTTTGTTTAATGATTATTATCTATTTTGAAAACCATTAATATCAACACTGACTACAAAAAAAGTCTTGACGATATTATGTATTTTGAAAATGATTGTGTAAGTGCCAACTTAACTTTCTCTTGTGATAAAGTAGAACCGAAAACAGAGTTGCTTATTTGTTAAGTTCAAAATGATATCTGAGGAAACATTAATCTATAACAATAATTTATTTAAACGGTAACGTCCAAATCAGATATTAAAAACAACACACTTCACAATTGTGATTTTAATATACTGTTGCAAACATAAATCTCTAAAATAAGTGACCCTGCACGTACACCCACGTGCTCTAAACAATGTGATAACAAATTTAAGTTAAACGATGCTTCTAAACTACTACCTAGGGACTTATAAATAAATATGATATGCTCAAGCTTTACTGTTGTTTTAGAAATAGACCCCTTCTTTAACATATGTTTTGTTTTGTTTGTGTTTGTAAATGTTTTAATAGGTATCTAACATCTCGTATAGTTATTAAATTTGAACTTTAAATTGCATATATACAAAGGTAAGTAGAATATGATATCAGCCTGCAATTGTATGTAGTTTTTACTCCTGTTTCATTATTACATCATGAAACTTTCCGGAGTTATAGATCAGACCAACTACCTTCTGTGCACAGTAGTGAATATGCGATGTCATTATAATTTGCTTATAATATTTGGGACATCTTGAATTATAGAATTCATAAAATATATAAAGTTTATCCATTCCACCTTAGCTAAATTCCACCTAGCTTATTGTTGACTAGCAACGGTATCTGTGCTAGTCTACAATAAATAAGTCGTTTTACAATGATATATTAACAACACGGCACCGTAGCATTTCCTGACAAATGAATCCGCAGTTATTTTATCCCTGCATTGCACCATTGGATTATTGTACATTTGGCATATCTTTATGTTTAAGTGTTATTGAGTTTTGATTGCATGTTATATTCATTTTTCAATGTCATTTCAATACCGCTGCCTGTTTCTCAGGCACTTAAATTGTTTAACTTTCCTCCCCACGTTGAGCAGGCACGTTATTGACCGCAATATCGATACTTTTGCTCTACATACTGGGTACAGTATCACTTAATAACTAAATATCTGCACTTGCCAAAGTAAAATTTAAGAAAATTATTAGGAATATGCTGATGAATTTCCGGTAACCACAGGATCATACAAACATATACCTGGCAGTGTGCTCGGGTGAAGATAAGGTTAGCTCTTGGCATATATCCTCTTAAGCATTAATTTATAATAAATTTATTAGTTTCATGGTACGAGTTTCATTACGCGAGCAAACAACTGCGATTCTCGCTATTAATTTAATTTTAAACTCACATGTTGTTTTACTAGTTGTGCGGTGGTTAAAGAAAGAATAATAAGTAGAATTTACATTGTAGTATTAATTTGTTTACTATAATTATTCCTAAACTAAAAGGTTAATTCCTTTAAAGTTGAGTTATATTAATATTAATGTAAAAATATTATTGAGAGTAGTTCTTTTCTTCATTTTTGTGTATCTTCTCCTTGTGATGCAATAAGGAAATTCTATAAAGCCGGTGAAATCCTTACCTTCCCTAAAAACCTATTATTTATAAAAGCCAAAGTTGAGAAAGTTTTGGCCGTCAAGAAAGTTAGAATTAACTTTCTGTAAGATGTATTGCTGTTCATTTGTTGCCACCCACATTTAAATTTTCCTTCTATACATTTCTATTTGTAGAAATTAATAACAGAAAAATTACAATCTATTTTTAAAAACATATATTTTTTTTTAAATTAGAAACACGTACAATTGTGTATACACACCTTCTCAAATATTTGATTTAATATTGAAACAAAAATACTTTACTGGCTATCTCGTACTTAGCATTTCGAGCATATGCAGGTTTCCTCATGACGTTATCTTTCAGCACTGAGCACGTGATAAATCAGCACTTAAAATTTACTATTAATTATTTCATCCCTCCTGGCACCGGGATCACACTCTGTTTGCTCGCGTACCGTACCGTGAATTAAAAGCGAGCACTTAGACATAGGCTCTAGATAATGTTAAATTTTAAAAATAAAGTATAATACATGACAATATTACACATAGGTATTGTTCTGTCTGGTACAACGGGATAATACTTTTCTTTTTGTGTATCTTTTTTACCTTTTGGTAATATAATAAGGGTAACAATCTTACATTCTCAACCAACTAACAAGAAATTTTATCACAAACTGTCGAATTATCAAGACTGGGTGAAATGTCTGCATGGTCCGTTTTATTCGCTCGATATTTCTAGGAAATAAAAAAATTGAGAAAGTAGCTTTATATTTGCGTGATTGCTTTTATGTGTTACTTGAATAATACGATATATAGATGATAAATAAAATACAGCTTTGCCAAATGCATATTGTAATTCTGGAAGCGTTGCGCGTGCCATGTATTCTTTTTAATATTGCTCATATCAGCGTTAACGCTGGAAGTTACACGTAAAAAAAGAGTATTTTTGGAAAAACTTTACTCACAACAAAAAGATTACACATTTAAGATAAGACATTTTACTCGTAATACATACTACATTAATAAATAAAAATGTCATAAACAAAGTTTATCAGACGAGGTCTATAGCTTTCCCTTGAACCTACTAACTTTAATATAATCGAAACTTACTTAAGTCTGAAGTCAGATAAATTTATCATCCACATGTGAAATTTATTGGTAGCTACCACTATTGTATTGTATACTATTGTGTATGTATATATATGTATGTGTATGTTGTGTATATATATATATATTGTGTATTTATACATGTATTATGTATTTAATATGTATATGTGTATGTTTTATTCTTTGCTTGTATTAGTTATTTTTAGTTTTTTATTTTTTTTTCTTCTTTTATCAAATAGTTTATTGCTACACCTATCATACACATATCTCACCACACCTTAGGTTGACGAGTAGAGAATGCCTTTGGCATTAAGTCCGCCTTTTAACTTAGTTAAGGTTAATGCAATAAAGAGTAAATAAATAAATAAATAAAAATAAAATGAGGGGTGACACAAAGAATCCTATTTCATGTGGCAAACCCCACTATGGTGTTCCTCCGGTAGTATGGAGAATTTTATATTGGGAAAGACATCATCATCCGCATCGTCAGCCTGTATCAGTCCACTGCTGGACATAGGCCTCTTGTATGGCGTGCCACTGACCTGAAAAAGGATGTATAAAAGTTCAATATCTTAGATCAGAGATTTGTTCCTTTTTGTCCCATTAAACACAGATATTCTGAAATAAATTAAGCTAACAATGATAAAAACTCGGAATACTATTAGAATAGCCCGTAAGCAATTTTGCGCTAATTGCTTTACAGATCGTAGTTAAGGCATTCTTCGTGTCGGGAAGAAATGCATGAAGAAAATTTTCAAATAATTTAGATTCTTATTCCGATCGACGATTTACAAAGACTTTATTATTCAACCAAATTAAATTTGAAATATAATAGGAATATTAAGATTATTATTAATGATAAATATTAAGTAATAAATAACGACCGCGTTGTGTAGTGGTTAGAGTAACTGTGTACAGTAAATGCGTCGCAAGTGCTCAGGTTCGTTTTCCAGCCGAGGGACAATATTTATGTAAAACATCACAAAATGTCGGCTTTCTGGTCTGGGTGTACGGCGTAAGTTCCATATCTCTTACACTCCATCTAAACTACCCTCCTATCTTATTGTAAATGCATTTCATCGGAATAGGAAAAGTGACCACGATCGAGTGCTTGGGGATTTGCGTGAATGCATACGGGACTATAAAATAATCTGCAGAATTAGTGTCATCTGGTAATAAAGAGGACAATATTATATATAAGGTAGGATACGTCTTAAGATAAACATGGACAAGACGAAGATCAAAATAAAATATATATAATATTAAATACTATTCGTTGGTAAAGCGCATCACTTGAAAACTTATTAGTTACTTAGTTATTTAAAATGTTTTTTTTAAATGTTCAAAACTATTCGAATTAGTGTTTTTACGAAAGGGAAAATTGGATAAGTTGTCGGGAAAATCGGCAAATTCGGGTTAACTGAGAGTTATATGAGATTTTTGTAAAAAGTCAAGATCATAAGTCAAACTATGGATAATTTTCACAAAAGAAACACCAAAAATTTATTGAAGTTTGGACCAGACGTCTAAATCGGGTCAGGTGAATATTCAAATTTTAACCATACTATATCAATATTCGATCTTAACTTCTGTAAATACTAGGTGATGAGTATCAATTCGTTCAACAAGTGTTAAAAGTCTACTGTCGATAAAAAGGGTCTTTCAAGTTGACACGTAAAATAGCGTATAAAGTTCAAGCGCAACCCTGCGAACTAAATCTAATTTGTTTCCACGTGCAGGCACGTCAAATAAAGTTAACAGAGTACTGATGTATTTTATTGTATATGAATTTTATTCTTAAAGATTATCAAACCTTATGAAAGTGTTAGTGAAATTTATAATAAAATATACTATTATTTAACAAGTTAATACAAATACTACTAATATTAATATAATTTACAAATTTGTTTTTTAAGAGTGCTATACTATGGTTTTGTTGTTGCATAAATGGACTGGCTCGACCGAGGAAGCACCACCAACTCACAGATTGCCGACGTAAAGTTTTATGGGCTTCCAGAGAAATTAGGAAAATGGGTCACCAGGGCTATGTGCTATATCATACCCATTTCTTCTATATATTAACGCATGTAGCAAATAAGTAACATTCATTGCTATGCTCTCGTCTACATATGTCTGCACAGGGAATGCGCTTTACATTGACCGTGATAATATTTCATAGTAATACGTCAAATAGTGCCAGAATAAACATGTGTTGAAAGTCGAGATTTTGTTAAACAAGTCTTGGATTAGACTTTGGAGATTAGCCTACCAAATCTAGTCTAATTTAACGAAGGCGTAAGTTTGCTCATTTATCGCTAAAGATAATCCTTTTGTAGCATTTTCTAGTTTTTAGAGCACTCCCCTTGTTACTACAGCTGTCATAGATATGCGACGTTTTCTCCCGCAATCACTTGGACGGTAAGTTACCATAGGCGTCTTAAAAGCTGAGCGTGCATATTAGAGTGGCGTGCTTAAATGTTGCATTTATTTACATGTTTTATTGAATTTACCATGAGGAGTGTTCTGTGGAGTTGATCGGATTAATTCAAGCCACAGAATTTTAAACTCGTACCTCACGATGGAAATCAAAATTTCATCTTTATCATCTTGATATTTGGAAGCACACACTTATGGCGCTTTAAACGCACACTTCCCACGTTATTTCCTTTACAAATGATCCTGCACATGCACATATTTTTACATGGCACTTAAAATAGTAATTTGGAATTACACTGTATTACTGAAAGTGAAATATAGCGAGCAGACACTATACACCAACTCTATACATAGCAAACGCGATATAAAATAAAATATACGAACTACTAAATAAAAATTACAAAATTGTGAAAGTCAATGTCTCTATACTACATACATATTTAATAGTAAACTAATGATGAACTAAGAGTTTAGTGAGCATTATTATGTCTATTAAAATAAATTTCAATTTATAGTCATCAAAACATATGAGTACATTGCAAGGTAAAGATAACCGTGTACGTACTAAAAACGTTTCGCTTTTTATTTTAAAATAGCTGTAACGTGGCTAGAACAAATTCACTAATAAAGTCCAGATGTCGTGTTAATCGCATTCCACATGAGAAAATTACAAGATCGAGGCGACAACGGAGCTGGCCACGATCCAAATAGCTGGTTGCATCAGCTACCGCATTTCTCACCCGATAAATTCCTTGGATGTGACCAAAAATTTGAAATATCATAAAACACGTTATAGCAATTTTTGTCGCGTTGACGAAATTAAAATACAATTCTTTTTAAATCATTTAATTGGTGAATGTGACTGTATTGATATTATAATTAAAAGTAATGGAACACATATAATTTAATGGTTAAACAATATTATATTTTTAACCATTAAATTAAATTACAACTTAATTATATTTTTACGTTATGCTAATAAAAAAACTAAATTGTTTATCACCAACATCATAACAGACATAATGTTTCAGATTCAGAAAAACCTTTCGTGCAGAATGTAACTCCTATATATGCATATAGCTTAGTATGTTAATATTGAGATATACGAATAATTATTACTTCTTTTATAGAATATATGGCAAACGAACAAGTAGTCCACTTGATGGTTAGTGATCACCGCTGCCCATGAACATAGCTGTCACCATATGCTGGCAAAATGAATGACGTGACATGATGAATGACTTTGATTTGGCAAAACATAAATTATAAATAATACACAAATAAACAATATGTAATAAAATTATAAGCAGCTATTTTTTTAGTGGTCAGAAATTTCATTATGTACCATATAACAAAATGATTTAGTGCCTTACTTATGCATGAATGTGATACTTTTAAAAAAGCTTTACAGAAGAGAGTCAGAGGCCCCTTTTTCTCGAAAGTTTGTTTGCTCTTACCGCTCATGGCGGAAGCCGCTTCATTATTTGCATTCAAATTAGTCTTTTTAAATCGCAGTCCAAATTTTTGCCATTCATTGCTGCTGTTGGAAATTAAGGAAGTTTTTCCTTATTTTATATTATATGTTAAATATTTCTTAAATGTTATAAAGTAAATAAAACTTTATTATTACTTGACTAATTAAATATGCACAAAATAAAAGTACACTGTCTCGAAATCAAATAAATTACTTCATGGGCATAGTTAAATCATTATTAGTTCTAAAAATACTTATTAGACATAAATATATACATATAATAAATGTATATGATCTTTTAATGTGGACTCCAGTTCCGAAAATGAAACCATAGGGAATGACGTCCTATTTATTATGCCTTGAAGATACAATTAATCGATTAACTACATACATTTAATTTACTCTATATTACTACTATTCACATTGCTCTATTTGCTTTATTATTTTACTGCTGCGAACTTAAGCCCGTAGCTGTAAAAGCGAAATCCCACTTTTTAAAGCCGATTTTGATGGTCCGAGTGCTTTTAAAGGTTTACCAGGTTAAATGGTAGCTGAATGGTTAGGGTACTCCCACTAACTGAAACCCTTATAAGTGGTAGCTATTGGGGGAGTGAGTGGTAGAATCCATATAGTGTTGATTCGAATGCGAGCTCGAAATTGCTTCTTGCCGTGTGTTGTAATCGTTGTAATGTGTACGCTGTACGTTATAACAGCGGTGCTTTTAACCCCGATATCATATATCATACTCGTGCAGTAGTTTCAGTCTTTGCCTTCTCGCCACAAAAAGCCTTTGTTCAAGTTGATCGCGCTTATTAATCGTAACCTGCATACATCTCTCGAATGTCCCTCGAACAAGTAATTTAGTTTTCGTAATATTCTAATAAAATTCTAAATAATATTCCCTATAGACTCTGAAGTAAATCGGGGACCACAAGTAGATAATATATGCGAAATACGCTCAAACTAAAGAAGATAGCAGCACTCGGGATCCTTTTAACTGTGTCCCGACAGCTCCCCTGACGTATTCCTTGCCGGTTTATGCTATAGATTAACCACTTTTTCGAACTATGCTTCTTTAAATGTTTTAAAATAACCCAGAATCACCAAGTGGTTATGTCGTGTAACTAGATAGCACCTCATTGTGGTCGTCTGTTCTCTCAATCTTCTCAACTATATCCCGGAATATCTTGAATAAAATGCACTCGTAAAAATAGCACTGAGCGAATAAATGAAACCCAATGAATAGATTTCGTATTACTACTTCAGTAACACGTTTATTTTCATCTGAATTCCGGAACGTTCGCGTATAATTTTCCTTTGGCCCGAGGCAATTTATTCTTCTGGACATGGGTCTTTAATATTAATATAATCATCATCTCAGCTGATGATTAGTTCACCTATAAGACTTAGTGGCAAATAATGGTTAAAGAAGAAATATAGTAGTAGTACATTAATTGATTTCCAGTTCTGTCAGCAGCAAATGTCTAACTGTAGAGACTAAATGTGAGAGATATGGAGGCTGTTGCTTTATGAAAGAAAAATCTATTTAATCTTTTATTAAGGTAATAATGTACTAATTTTCATTAAAGCACAAGTTCGCAGCTACAACAAAACTTATCTTCTTTTTAATGGGAATACGTTTATTTGTCATTTCTTCAAAGTATTATTATCCAATTGCTCAAAGGTCCTGAACCTCCTGTACCCAAACACAGTTTATGCGACTATGAAGACTTCAATTTTCCTTAATAATTTCAATAAATTCGTGTAACTTTAAAATCAATGTAAAATGTTCACAAATATATATATATGTATATATATATATATGTATATATATATATATATATATATGTATATATATATATATATATATTTATATATATTCCTGGATTAAAAGATTTATAATATATATCCAAACAATTGTATATGAAGTACACTTCGCTAGATCACGAGCTCTTCACATTTCTCTGTGCTCAGGCCGTTGTCGAGGGCCTTCTTTACACACGCGCCATGCAAATATTGAACATGCCTTTTTGTGAATAAAAAAAATAATTCGTGGTTAAATAAAATAATATCACCATCTACGTGGACGACATTATTGTCTTAAAAATATTTTGAAGATATGAAGCTCCTTGCCCATATGAAGTTCTTCACGTAACAGTTAGAATTGGTGGACTTCTTAACATCATATGTGTTTATCTGCCTGGTACAAACGGAAGGCATAACTTCATCTTAGAACATTTCACAAATCTACTTAAAGGTATCATAAGTCGGCACCAGAATGAAAGGTTTCTTGTTGTGGGGGATTTTAATATGGACGATGTGAAATGGGCTTTGGATGATAAGCATGAACATCACCTACCGTCTTTTAACACTAATTCTATTAGACAGAATTTTTTGGATTATGTAGTATCAGCTGGTCTAAATCAATATAATAATGTTTTAAATGACAATGGTCGTCTGTTAGATCTCGTCTACGCATCTAACCATATAGGTGTTAAACGTTCATCTAACCCACTTACTCGAGAGGACATGCCTCATCATCCCGCCTTAGAACTCTCTTTATGCGACGTTCGTTTTACTTCACTTAAAGATCCACCAAAGAAAATTTTCAGTTTTAAGAAAGCTGACTATGACAAAATTCAAAATCAATTGTCACAAGTAGACTGGGAAGAGGCCCTACTACGCGATAATGTGGATGCTTCCGTCGATAAATTTTATATTATTCTTTACAATATTATTGAAACCTCCATACCTTACTTCTATAGTATACCAACTAGATATCCTCGATGGTTTCTAAAAGTCTTATAAAATAATTAAAGAGAAAAAAAGTTTCACAGAAGATGGAAGAATTATAAAAATCAATTAGACTATGATACATTTTCATTGCTCCGGCGTAGGCAAAAAATAGAACAAGATATCTGCTGGGATAAATATATAAGCAAATGTGAAAAGTTTATAAAGATTAATCCTAAAATTATGTGGAATTTGCCCAAAATCTTAAGATGCGAAGTAGCATTCCCAATCAAATTCTAAAAGACCAATATTTAATTATTAGTGGAAAAGGTATATGCGATACATTCCTTGAATATTTTCAATCAGTTTATAACTCATGTAACTCAGCACATTTGTTTGCCTCCACTAATAAACCGGATTCGCATACCCTTTCATCTGTCCATATAACACCTGAGATTGTGTTTAAATATATAATTCGAATAAATACCAACAAGGGCGCCGGTAGCGATAATATACCACCTTTATTTGTAAAAAAATGTGCCAAAACACTAGCTTTTCCTCTGTCTTTAATATATAATAAATCTTTAAATGAGGGCGTTTTTCCTAAGAAATGGAAAGATGCTTACATAATACCAATCTACAAAAGTGGATCAAGGCAGTTGGTAGAAAATTATAGACCTGTCTCAATTCTGTCCACCTTTGGCAAACTTTTTGAAAGTCTCGTCTATGGAACCATTTATACTCACGTATCTTCATTTATTCCTAGTGAACAACATGGCTTTATGAGTCAAAGATCTACGGAGACAAATCTATGCACCTTAACGGATTTCATCTCCCGCAAAATGGATACTCGCGTTCAAATAGATGTGGTATATACAGATTTTTCCAAATGTTTCGACAGAATTGATCACAGCTTACTAGTTTCAAAGTTAGAAAATTTAGGGATACATGGAGATTTGCTGAGGTGGCTTAACTCTTACTTAAGAAATAGGTCACAGTGGGTCAAAATCGGTGGTTACTGTTCGACAAAGCTTCTTTTAATGGGAATACGTTTATTTGTCATTTCTTCAAAGTATTATTATCCAATTGCTCAAAGGTCCTGAACTTCCTGTACCCAAACACAGTTTATGCCACTATGAAGACTTCAATTTTCCTTAATAATTTCAATAAACTCGTGTAACTTTAAAATCAATGTAAAATGTTCATAAATATATATATATATATATATATATATACATATACATATATATATATATACATATACATATATATATATATATATATATATATATATATATATATTTATATATATTCCTGGATTAAAAGATTTATAATATATATCCAAACAATTGTATTTGAAGTACACTTCGCTAGATCACGAGCTCTTCACATTTCTCTGTGCTCAGGCCATTGTCGAGGGCCTTCTTTACACACGCGCCATGCAAATATTGAACATGCCTTTTTGTGAATAAAAAAAATAATTCGTGGTTAAATAAAATAATATCACCATCTACCTGGACGACATTATTGCCTTAAAAATATTTTGAAGATATTACCCTTCCTAGCGACGCAACAGCCAGGTATAGTGACCTCTGCATTAAGGGGCCACTGAAAACTACTTTTTAACAGTTTCTTAAAAAAATAAGAAAATTGTAAGAAAAGTTCCTAGTAACTTCTTCGGTTATGAGCGACCATTTGCCCTAGTTGAAAACTTTTTTGCTTCATTCATTATATTATTTTATTATATCTGCATATCAATGAGGCTACTTCAATATTTTACTTAAATTATACACCGGTACAATACGTCACATTAATAAAATTGTATATAAGATTTTTAAATTAAAAGAAATAAGACTCATTAAACACACATCTCATCTTCAAATCATTAAAATTTGCCTAATAGTCCCGTGTTTAGACAATGAAGCTTAAATATTACTTATAGTACCCAAATCAATTTTTCATTATTCATGTTACACGGATGTTATTATATAATATCCTTGGTCCATAACACATTTTATAATATGTACTCGACCAATAAAAAAAGTACAATTTATTTTGTTTATCGAATTATGTAACATAAATAATGTTTTATTAAAACAGATTTGAATTAGTACTACACATGGAAGTGAAGCGTAAACAATCATATATCTGCAAATTTATGTGAAATGTGCATAAAACTAATTAACATGTCAAGCTAATTATCAAATTGTCTAATTTAACATTTGAACTTGGGTAGGAATACTTAGGAGAAGCTAAAATGTGTGCATTTAACAAATAATTTTTTTCGTCTGGTAAACTACAAAAAGTACACAATTTTTTTAAGATTTTGATTAGACTTCTAATTTGTCTTTCTTATTCGTATTCAACTTTAGAGAATCCTTACTTGCAAACAGCCACTCAAACGATTTGCTAAGCTCAAATTTGTGAGCAAGCTTTGTTGGAATTTTGCTACAAATTGAATGTAAATATTTAAAGTGTCTCGTGTGAAACAAACTGATACATTGCAGTTATATTTAATGATTCTACTAGTTAAACAATAGATATATGGAATTAGTTTATACCTTGATTATATGGTAATATAAATAATATATTTAATAACTAAGTAATATTTTTTGCCATGTTATCTTCTTGTGTGCCTTAAATACGATTGAGATTCTGTAAGCAGTCGTGAACATTTTTATTTATATATAATTATTTATTTGGGAAACATTATTTCTATCTTTTATTAATTTAACATAATAAATTAATAAACGTAAGTTCCGTTTTAATCAAAAAAAAAATGCTCTATAGGAATCAGTCATTGTTTGTAACCAAATTAATAGTTATAAATTGTTAATTATTCAAATAGTTACTTAATCTAAATCATGTTTAAATTATCCATGTTTTTCAATAATTTTTTTTACAATTTATTATTCTATCTTAGCTTTTTTTATTTTTTATAAAATTTCGATAGTTTAATTTAACAAACAAAGATATGTTTGCTTAATGCGTGACTTTGCCATAAAAAAGAATTATTGTTAATTCCGCCCATTACGAGTCCGCTATATAATAGGCTTGGCCCACAGACTGCCATAGAGTATGATCCAGAACCATCTGTATCTATTGACTTTCCGCAAACTTGGATAGGTCAACCCTCCACTTAGTTGGGGATCGTCCTATGTTGCTATATTTGAGGTTGCTTCCGAGATTTTTTTGGAAAAGGAATACTGAAGGTAAATATGTGGATAGAGATTTATAAAATCATTTGTTACTTTTCAATAATAAGAATGTATTTTTCTTTGTATCATTTTAATGAAAATTACAGTACAATAATTAAAATCTTGGTATATTGTATATTATATATTGTATGTGTATGGTATCTTCTTTATGATTCTTTTTATTTCTAAAGTCTAACAGAATTGTATATAACAGAACCATGCCATAGGCTGTAAAACATAATACTTGTGAATTGTTGCTATAAGTTTTCAATATTTTTTTTCTCGCCCTTTATTAAATAACCTTTTGACTAACTTACAGTCAGCGCAAACTGACGAAGTGTCAGCGAAGCTACTAATATGACATTCAAATTATTCTACCTTAGCCCAAGACTTAATTAGTATACCCAAATAAAATATTGCTTTGATCGTTTCAAATTGTAAATTTGATTTGTTACTGTATCGTTTCACCGACACTCCTTCGTTCTGCGCTGACTCGTACTGTTACTTGATTACGTATGTTATTTATATATTTTTACTATAATCAACATCATCTCAACCCAGAATTAGGCCACTGATGAACACACACTCGTAGATTGTTAGGAAGCATGACCTTGAGCGTTGTCCACTCATCGATTTCCTGCAAACTCGCATCAAAACAAAATTTTAATGTTAATTATTCAAATTATTTTTACCGATGTATCGGACATTATAGAGTTAAAACTAATGCGTTATTCAAAACTCCGAGCTTACTCAGTTTATCGAATGTGCCATATCATCCTAATCCATTAATCTTATTTGCTCTTGTCCCTCAAACGCCGAAGTTTTAAGCCTTACTCAAATCTTCTTGCACCTTACATAATGTTCTTAGCTATTTATATAATCTTGGTGTTCACTATATCATTTTAGTATATATTATCTGTTTATATCGTCTTAAGAGTTATTCATTGAATGGGCGTCGTAAATTAAACATCAAACATGTCCTCTAAGACTAGTAGAATGACAACACATCTATTAAATATTAAATTACTATCTTTCAAAAATGTGTGAAGTGAGTATGACAATTTATTTACCATCAGGGTAATTGTGGCAGCCAAGCACACTATGCTTGGTTGAGACGAATGTATTGTTTATTTATAATTTATGAAACCATCATACAAATCATGGTATTCTTATCAAAACCTGAACTTACAAATGCGTTTACGATAGATTTTAATACATAAACATATTTTATGTGACAAAAATTTAATTATTGTTATAATTAAATTAAATCAACACCTTCAAGAGGCGATCTGCCTCTTTAATAAACTTTACAGTAATTTAATGTTCGTGTCATAAACATCGCTGTATTCCAGAAATTTTAAGCGTTTCTAGTTTAATAATAATATCCACCTAGCTAATTCCAATAAACGATTCAATTCGTATGGTATCACATGTATTAGACGTTAATACTATACCAATCACTCGTTGTTACTACCTTTAATCTGGTTCAATGCCTATGTTATAAAATTGGCGAATAGTTTGGATGTGGCATCACATTATCAAAATTATTCCGAACTTTAATCAAAAACCAAGAAAATACGTGTTGCCTGTATATGTGCCGGTTAGATATCAAATACCTATATTGGTAGCCACAGAATTGGTAAGCAATTCCGATTATACAGTTAAACCAAGTTTAAAACACCTTTTTTTTTTAAATTAAAGACAAATAATTTCGAAAATTACGACGAAAATATTTGTATTTCCCATTCATTGTGATTACTATTGTGTAGTTATAAAACCAGTTATGTTTTATTTTATTCAAATTTACTTTTATAAGGATCATAAAGTGAAGGTCAATACTGATTTTATAAGAAGAGTTATATCAATTATAACAATTCATCACAATTTAAGTAGTTTTGTCGTATCATCCCCTAAGCTCACACCATTACCTCCATGTTAACATTTTTGGGCGCAGTTATTTGCGATAACTTCAAATTTATGATGCTATAAATCTTCATTCGATGGTATTTTTTTCACGTATTTGTTACTTTAATTATACGTACATAAACATTATCATAATCTGCTACTTATAAAACAACTTTATTACTGTAACGTTTTATGAAAACGTTGTAATGTTGTTGTTAGCGAAAATTAAGTTGTTTTAAATTTAAAATTTATAAATCTGTTGCACCATCTCAGATGTCTGTTTCCTGACTTTAACATTGAATGTACAAAATAAAGAAAAATCAACGAAAGATTTGTATTAATATTTTTCCCTACATGATCTAAGTAATATTCGATCGAACATCTTTTACTAGTTAATAATATTAAAAATAATGATTGCCCTTTGTTATGACAAAGAGTGGCAACTTGGAAATATTGTTTCACGTAGACAGAAAGCAAAAACCCATACGCGGGCCACCTACTAGTTAGTCAATTTGTACGTATGTGTATTTATCTGTATGTACATATGTAACTATGTGTGTATATTTGGTTTTCCTTGTGCAAATAAAGTATAAATAAATGAATGAAGGGTATACATTTGATGTCAGAATCCATTAAGCTGGAATACATACCTGAAAACAAACATTCATCACATAATACGTTTAATTATTATCTGCGTCATCATGGAGCGATTCAAAAGTTAAACAAGAAGCTAAGAGCCGTCTGTAATGCATCAACCATCATAACCCCAACCCCATCTTACATGATGTGTACCGGATTGAACAAATAATTTACTCTGAGCTTACTGAGCTTTTTTGTACAATCTTTGTATAGATTTCTAATACAAAATTCGTTTAGATTCAAACCAATACATACTTAACACTGTAACATATTTCCACCCTAATTTTGCTAAAATTACTATTACTACTGACCTGTAAGTGGACAGCTTCTCGAGCAGTGGCGACTCAATTATATCAGTGATAGATCTCTGTCGAAAAGCCACAAAACTTTTCAGAGAGCTAAATTAAATCTTAGAAAATGATTTAATATTAAAAAATATTGCAGAAATGTTTATTTTTCTACCATAATCTTCAATCAAAATGTCAATTTTTTTACTCAGCGTATTCAATATAAGACAATCAATAAAATTGGTTCTCAATCGGCGAAGACATTGCGTAATATACACATGAAAAAAGATAATCTTCTGAACTAAATTAAAAACAAAAAATAACTGTTTGATGTCATTTGAAAATTTTCGCGTCATTAACCATAGTACAAACAAAAGTAATCTGTGATCACATCAGATTTCTAGATAGAAAAAAATGATTTGTTATACTATCTTCATCTTTAAATCCCTAAAACTCGACAACTTAAATCTAATTGCTCTTTACAACAAAATTATTCACTCACATTAAAGAAGAACGCTCCCTAAACACGCTGTAAGAATATAGCTAAGTGTTCCTATTACTGTGGTATCTTGTTGGCAAGAAACGTACGCTGTGTATAACGAGATGTTTGTACATAATAAGCATTAGGATGTATTAATAAAGACGCAATTGTCTTTCACAGGCTATATATTCATTATATATGTTTATATTATATAGTATATTTAGGTACACTTACATAACTGTACCCATATTAATAAGTAAGCTATAAGGAAATGCTTACTGAAGCTCTATATAAGTTGTTTTAATGCGTCATACTTGGAAAAGTTATTAAATAGAGAGCATTGATTATTTGTACATAAATTCTTTATAAAGTATGAGTGGACCAGTATCAGTTATTATTGTTCTAAAGCCCCACCCTCGATTAATTCACATATTAATAAAAAGAGCTTACCATCGGAAATTAGATATTGCTCATAAAGCAGGTCTTGGCAATGTTAAGATGTATAATATGTGATATAAATGTAAAAATATGTACTACTAAGACAGCTAATCGTCTGCAATATACCAGAAATTTCGCGAATCTTTTATCGTTTAAACGATCGTGAGAAATAAGATATTTCTCTATTTCATATAAACGATTAAAGAAAAGAATAATGGATAAAGATCAAAATATGGAGTGATTATGGCTGCTCTCAATGTGATCAAATATTTCTACATACTAGAGATAAAGTGCGAGATATTCTTCAATATTTATTGGTACTCCAGCAGCATAAACACATGGTATAATTTCAAATATATATAAATAATATTTCCTTCTACATTCGTGCGTTACCCCGTTATAACTGATTGAAGTATCAAAGAATAAAAATGTAACAAACATACGGAAGTACCTAAACTAAATATTTTTTTATACTTTCAATTAAATTGGTTAAACTTCATCATTAAACTTTCATCAGTAATAAAATCCACATTGGTTCTAAAAAAATAAGAATATAATGTTACGTCTACTGCTAGATACTGACACAGTGATAATAATTTGAACGAGAATACCAATATAAAAATAATAAATCTAAGATTTTACATCGGTAATATTGCATAGTAGAATAGTATAGAGATCTTGAAGTAAATTGTATAAGAGTTAAACACATGTAGCGCGATACGGACATTGTCTCTGCCAATAAAGGGCTAAATCTATATCTCACTATCTCCAATAGGTTTACCTATATGAATAGTGTGGGAGGGATACCAGACTGGTACAACGTATTCGAAAGTAGGTACCAATAAGTAATAAGATATAATATGATTGTCTGATTATTTTTTAATTCTTTAGACGTTTAATAACCTTCATACTAATGATGTGCAATTAATCTTCTAAATAAGATGTAAAACTTAATCTTCTACGAAAATTAACAACAAAATCACATCTCAGCACATCGTTGTGGAATCCTTTTCGTCAATATAAGAAGAACTAGTAATGGTAAACTTATATTTTTTCAGAGGTACATTTTATTTTATTTATGTAAAAAAAATTGGAATAACGTAGGATGTACCCGTTACTTGGATCTATTGTTTATAAAACCTTCAGTATTGTTTTTTTTTAGAGAAAAGGGAACAAAGGAGCGGCGGGAACACCGAGGTGCTCATCGACGCCCATCGACAACCGCAACACCAGAGGAATTGCAGATGCGTTGCCTGCCTTTAAGAAAGGAATAGGCTCGCTTCTTGAAGGACCCTAAGTCGTACTGGTTAGTAAAACCACCGAGGACAGACCATTCCACAAGGCAGCGGTGCGGGACAGAAATTTCCGCGAGAAGCGCACAGTAGAGGAATGCCAGCCATCCACGCGGTGAGGATGGAATCTGGTGGTCTGTCGTGTCGTCCGATGATGGAACTCGGCGACGGGAATCATTCCAAACAACTCTTGGGAGCACTCCCATTGTTCATTGGCTGGAACAGTTTGACTCAATAATTGATAGCTTTTTTTAATGGAATATGATTACCATTACGACGACACTCCTTTTCATATAATTGAGCTCGGGTAGCCTGGATGAGTAATGTCTTTCTGAAATATGAATTGAAATTAATTAACGTATGGAAACATACGTACGTATGTAATAATAATGAAATTTAATTAAATAAACGTAATGTCTGTGTAATATTTCAACTTTACACAGATATTACGTCACTATTACAATCTGAGGAGATTGCATACCGACCAAAAAGTTTTATGTTGCCATAAGTTACGCTAAAATGATTGATATGTTTCGCTAATGATAATATAATTTTCCTGGTGTGTCCGACAATGATTGAATATTTCAAACAAGCTGTGTCCACGGCTTTGTTTGCTTAGGTCTTAATAAGAAATGTGTAAGACTCATTAAATTATTGCAGAGTTTTATATTCGATAAATATTTTATTATTATTATTTTTATTTTTTAAACATAATGAAAAAGTTAAAAAAAATAAAACAACAAATAAGGTATTGAGAAAATTCAGCTTCTTTTCTCCCACGTGCAATCATGAATGCAATAATGTTTTTTGACCATAAAGTGATTTTTTCTTTTACTCTAATATAAGTTGTAAAGTAAAGATCTTGTGCGGGTCTCAATGTGTGCTTAGGCACACCACGCTCCAAAGCTGATTTTATAAGTTCACATATTTCTAATCGCCGAGAACAAGAACCGCTAGTAAATAAATCTCTTACCTCACAAGAGAATATATTTAAATATTTTAACAATAAAGTGGCAGTAGCATCATTATTCAATAATAAAGAAATGTTATCTAGTAGCAACCAGGTAGTGTTAGCAGTGAGTCGTAGGTAAGCAAGCACTAAATAATAGTATACGAATTATTTTCGTATTCATCGTCCGCCCGTATTTAAAAAAGGGAATAACAGTAGTTTCTCGGCTAGTATTAATTATTTGATAGATTTTAATAACTGTAATTAATTCAAGTAATGTCCGTTCGGAAGTTGGGCAGAGTTCTTAAGCGGCTGCCTCGGACTGGCAATCGTAGTGCAAGACGAACCCCCACTATACGGAGCGACAGGCTATGCAAGGTTTTCGGAAGTTGATGGATACGATTAGCTCAGGATTGTGCATTGTGGCAATGTATGGGGGTTGTTCAGCAGTGACTTTGGACTAGCTGTGATGATGCTAATTGTCATTTTAATTATTTCAACTAAAAAACCGTGAAATATCGTTTAATAAACTTGGTGCCCCCACACAAAGGAAGACTTGTGAAGTCGCAAGTTTTATTGCAGTTTGAAAAACAAACGTCGTAGTCGACGATGTGTTCTATGCCGCGAAAGTCCAGTATGCTGGTATTATAAAAGAATACGTGTACTGGCGCCCACCTGTTCCTCTGCAAACCAATGATACGCTGCAATTTGGTAACATTCATTATTATTCATATGATGGCACCGGCGATGCGTTATAAATCGGCCAAGCTAATATTCCTCAGGCATTCGTCCATAGTTAGCAGAACAAACACGCGTCTAAAGTGAACTTTCTCAACGAGTGCGATGTTCTGACCAACAATGTTTATTTTCGATGTCGTTGACATTGCATTTGAAACTGAACAGATTTAGTACTAAGCTATAATAACTAAGTAATTCTGTGTATACGAGAGTACTTAAAAGATCTTAGGCAATCTCATTATTTTTATGTAACTAATAAGCACAACAATTATTCCAGACGAGCATACAGCTCACATTATAGTGAGTGACTGCGATTTATAAGTATCTACATCCATTCCCTAAAAAGAATCAAGATGCACATGGTGAAATGCGTCGTTTACTGACACATTTCACCATGTCCAAACATCCTACGACCCAAAGTAAAAGTTACCAAACTATTACAAATTAAACAATCGAAGTGATTGTTTAAGATTTATTATATTTATTTGTTAAATATTCCACTCATTTTTAATGTTTTGACATTCGACCACTACCATACTAGTACCAGTACTAACTTCACTCATTACTTACATCTATCATCAATATTTCCTTTCACGTACTACGTGAGAGCATACCCCCACGACCATAAACTGAACTCAATCATATAATGCCAGTAAACATATACTATAAATAATAAAAACCCTCGGAACGAATTCAGAATATATCACAAAATAGGGATATGAGTTTATGGAAATAACATTGATTATGATATTTTTAGGCTTCAAAATACCTTTTTCTGTCTCAAATTTTAATATTTTCATGGAGATATAGTTACGGAAATACTAACAAAAATATATAAAAATATATATTTAACACATACAGAGGCCAGAAAAAACCGTAAATGAAGTATTCTCTTAAATCTCTTACATCGGCGCCTCACAGAATACCAGCGAAAATAGCAGCATAACGCTGCTGTGCTTCGTCTGGTGAGCAGAGATCCGGAGACCTTTATTACGTGTGTGGTGACGAGGCATTCCATCTCAATCCTGAGGGGTAACAACGCATCTGCATTATGATTCCTTGTCAAGGATGAATGTAGATATCATGGACCGCAGGAATCACTTACCATCAGGTGAACTGTGTGCTCGTTTGTTAATCTTAGTGCTATAAAAAAAACTCATTTTTTAAACTGGAAGATAGAGGGCGAATATTGAGGTCAACTAAAGGTTTTCAAGAATTAAATACACATAAAATATAAGGTATAAAATATAAAATATAAAGCTTAACTTTTAAGTTCGTACGTTGTGCCCGTAAAATAAAGACAATTTTAAAAGTAAAGCTTTATATCAGCTTATTATATACATACAAAATAGTTCCGAGAAGTCAAGAAATATCCAAAATAAAAGTATACATCAAAACAAAATACAAGTAGACGGTAAAGTAAACGGCACCCTACTTATTTCTTATTATCTTACATCATCATACACTGCACTCCAAGCAAACACTCTAACAAACATCATATTTTCTCTTAATATAATAGACTTAGTATAGAAGAGTATTAAGAGAAGTATAGAAGTATATCTACGGTAATTCTATATGACATTGGTAAATTGTTAGATTAAACGCCATGCTTCCTGGATTGCTGCCAAAACAGCCTTAGGTACAAGTATCTTCTAGGTTAATATAAATAAAAAACGTGAAATTTTCCGTTTGACTAGCATAAAAGACATAGTAGTGTAGTATCTATGTGCTTACCATAAAATGTTATAAAAAAGGTTGCTTTAATTTGGACAACTACAATTTTAGTGATTAATTATAAGTAACATAATTAATCACTAAAATTTTAAAACGCACAACCGTTTTGAAAATGAGTATTGGAAAACGTTACCAAACCACATACCAAAATTACATAAAACCTCTACTCCCCAGTTCACACGCAATTCTTTATATGGATTAAACCATGGTAGAGATATTGTGGGGAGGATTCATTATTTTTACATATTTATTGAATAATGAAAGTCAAGTAAGGAAATCAGCCAGTTTGAGATAAAGTATTTAATTGTGTGAATCATATTACATTGTACTGATTGGGCGAGAAAAAACTTTCAATCTACATTTTTATATTTTCTGTTTGTACTAACTACTCGTATAAAACCATATTGCAGTCGGTAGACTTCTTCAACGTTCTATTTAAGATATTATTCATCCAAAGTTAACATATTTATATCTCTGTTATTAAAATATATTTAAATAACTAAGTTGTATTTTTGAGGTTAGAAAAGAACATCACTTACTTTTCAATTATCAAGACTAAGAGGTCTTCGTAGTCATACCAACGTAGTGGAAGCCCCGATTTGGTTTGGCACAAGGCGTTTCTTTCGACAAATTATGCAAGTGGGCTATCAGTTTCCTACGATCCGTAGTTTCAAGATTGCAGTCGATGGTGCATGCTCTATGCATTGCGAAGTTAGATGTTGCATCTCTATAAATTTTTCAGAATTTACCACGGGGGAGTTATATATAGAATTTACTTATTACTAAGTTGCATACATTATTGAGGATTTTTTATAGAATATGTGACATACGAGGAAGCAGCTTACTTGATAGTAAGTGATTACCACAGCCCATGAACACCCGCAGCACTAGAGGAGTTGCAAATGCGCTGCCGGCCTTTAAGAAAGGTGTAGTTCTTGAAGGTCCCTTATTTGTATCAGTTCGGGAATAACGCTGACGACAGCAGCTGATGTCAGTTGATGCACAACTGTGAGTGACATAAAATGTTGTGAAGCACACAGTGATAGATTGCCAACCATCGGGGTGATGAGGATGAAATTTTGGATTTTATCGTGATGTATCTGAAAATTATATTATTACAGAGACGGTTTAAAGGAGAAGCTACAGAAACATTTTGTTTTATCTTGGTCACTTTCAGGCGCTTACATCATGCTGAAACATGTATTCATTTCGTTTCAGAGGAAGGCCTAACACATGCCACTAAATCAGAAATTACTCAATGTTAACATCGTTTTCAGCAGGCTGAAACATTTTAAGGCCGTTCCAGCACTCTAATAGTTACTTGACACCACTTCCTGAAAACCTATTTACTGGCCGTTTTAGGCCTATTGATACCCCACCTGGCTCTGGAACATTTCAGAAGATGCGGCAGAAGGATGGCCTGTACGTGTGTAAGGGAGAGACGACTATACTCGATCATGTCTCTACAATCTTCCAGAAAAGATGTAAGCAGGACGGTTATAGGCGTAAATGAGAGAGACGTAATCGATCATGTCTGTGGAACATTCTAGAACAGGTGTCAGTAGGACAGTTATGTATATGCGCGAAAGAAAGATACGGGTACATTCGATCATATGTCTGGAAAAATTCAGAACTGTATGAGCAGAATGGCTACACGCGTGATAGAACGAGATGGTAATGTGCGACAACAAGTCAGAACGTCGATTAGGCGGTATCAAGATTTAAATATAGTATACAGGTATGTAAAGTACAGATAACTTTAATTAATATGAACATTTCTATTAATATATTATTTATTACATTTATGTATTCGCCAAATTAAAATAAGTTTTTGTTGCACCCACAATATTCTCTGCTCACTCCAAAGGTAGGACCATATTTGGCACTATTTAGTTTACTTGTGGAAATAAATACGTAAACAAGATTGACTGACTATATAGTATAAAAATGTTTTCTTGATCTTATAAATATAATGGAGAAAATGCAGTAAATAAAATTATTACATATTAAAATTTTATTCTTGTTCAGTATTGTTAGAAAGTGTGAAAAATTACATTACAGGCCATGCCAAAACAAAATTGACTCATATTTTTGATCATGGTAGGTCGTAAAACCGGTTATCTGAGTATGGAACCTGGAAAAAGGAACACTTATTAAATAACTTTATTTGTAAATGTTATTTTGTTCACAGGAATCTGTCGGTTACCTTCTCGTAACAATGGCAATTATAACTATGAAAAAGGTTCAATAATATTTTGAACTTGTAGCAACAACTTTTGGTGAATTTGCTTATTCATGCATATTTTTAATTTAGGTTTGCAGGATTTAAAAGATGACGGGGAATCATTGTGGGTCGAGCGGATAAAAGTCAACCGCCAAAATGCTCAAGAAAATGTTTAAGCTTTCAAAAAATATGAACGATAAACTGAAGAAGTTCGCAACTTTGTGATAGATAATTTAGAGACTGGCAAGAAAAAAGAAACACTTATGATATACTGGCGAAACATATGTATATTTATGTAAGAAGTTTGACCTTGACACAAAGCGACAATCGAAGGTATGGTGCCTTGAAGCTGCGGCGACTCCAACAAAATATCGCCTTATACGAGGAGCATAGAAACAAATGGTAGCCTCATTTTTTTCCAAGACAATGTGTTTTATTTGTAACGGTGGTGCTAGGGAATCAAGGGACATTAAACACTCCGTAGGTAACACTTTGTGCCCCAAAAGTGTAGTCAGCTTGGTCTGACCAGCGGCCGAAATCAGGAGTCCCTTCACCATCATCTATCATCATTACAACGTCATTCTGCAAACTTCTGCTGAAACATTGGACTATTTTAATTCAAATAAGTTTTGAAAGCAAAGATGTTGCCCTCTAAGAAGGAGAGAATGACCATTACACAGTATAATGCATACGTGTCGACGGTGAATAATTTGAAATGATTGATAATTGTAATAAAGAATAAATTTTATAATTTTTTAGTGTTACTAGGAGTTTTATCAATAAAAAAGATATGATATTTTCAAAACTATGAGTTATTTGATTTGTTTTAAATAAATAGGGCATGTAGCGCATCTTTCACCTCCACATCCTTGCGTAAAACTACTTAGAAAACTGCCCTCGTTCTGTTTTACTAATGGTAAATATATGCCTTCTACGGTCCCGCAAAGTTGTCTACATAGTCATTGACACATATGTCAGTGACATTAATTAGGGTGTCTAGCTAAAAAATAATAGATAAAAGTTAAGTTTATGAAATAGTCTTTGGAAAAGGATGGTCTATCATTAATTAGAATCCTTCTTTTTATTACTTTTTCAAATGCGTTGTATAAACAAGACGATTTCAGTGGCTCGTAATTTGTTGTTTGTTTGCGACGAGGGACTAATTAATCGTCGAGAAATATTTTGTTTCATACATCATGATTGCTATGAGGTTTTTATGTTTTAAGTAAAGAAATAAAGGTATATTTTCATTTTCATTAAGTTGTGTAAATGTTTAAAGATTGGTTTATCTGTGATATTAAAATTTCATTGCGTCATGTTGTTAACTAATAAATTTTGACAAAAGGAGAAAAAATCGAACTGAAGTGGACGATGCTCATAAAAAAGCGACATTCTACTATATTATTGCATATTGTATATATATATATATAATTTTACCACTGTTAGGCGTAGGCTAAAGAGAATACTGGAGCATACACTGCCATATTTTTATCTCTAAGACATCCAATTTTACCTCATGATGTTTTCTTTGATTCTACAGATACAATTGGCCATGTTGTACATATTTTTATAATTATCTTATGATATATTTATTTATAATTATTAAAGGAAGTTCTTATTAATCTTTTCATCGTGGGAACTCCTTTATTTAATTAAAAAAGAAAAAACGACATTCTATTTCTAGTTGTTAGTCAGCATCCTTTAATCTTACTTAGTACTAGAGGCAGAGTGTATATCATGTATCATAAGCTCGTTCGTTACTCCTACATGTATAAATTATCTATTCTTGCACCTGTAATATATTACCAGCGCCACGCCAAAATTGGTAGGCAGTTGCTTTTTCCTTTGGAAAGCTTGTTAAATATTTTGTTACTACGAAAACTCATATAAATGCTTAGAATATATTAGAAATTGATCATTACTTTAATAGAGACTCCTAAAATTCGATTCGAGGAAGAAAAATTAACTAGTTAAAATTATGAGAAATATTGCTAAATGTATTGTCATAAATTATTACTATTTACAGTTTTGGAATTAATATTATTTGTGACTTGATGATTCATGATGACATCATGTCTATAATAATATCACTAAGATCAGACTGAAATCGATTTGAAATTTCTGCCTTCGGTTAATTACGGCATGAAGAGCTCTGAACGCCTTTGGTCCTTTCATACACAGACATGTTAGTCACAGATGGACGGTTATAACATCAGCCAACTAATGAAGCTTGAAACAGGTAGGATGAGAGAGAACGACGCCAACCGTGTTATTAACATGCTCACTACACTGATTTGCCCCTTTATAACCTTAATTTCACGTTGGTGTATTTAGAGCGTTTACATTATTTATATAGATATAGATATGAATCATCATACGTCGTGGTCAATATTACGTTTTTTATGAGCACAAAGTAGGGCTGTCTACAATTCCATTTGTGATGTAGCACAGCAAATCGTAATCGTAATGATCTTGAAGACACCCACAGTACGCTCGGATGGAAAGTCTGCCACAGACAAATGTTATAATCAACCCTTTGCAAAATATATCCTGAGGGGCACCAGTTGCATACAACGGTGCTCAAGACTAATCAGGGTGGTTTTAACCAAATCTGCAAAATAACTAAAATCAAAGATGCAAGTTGATATTTTGCAGTGCCTGCCCAAATGTGACAGCAGTATTCCATACACGATCGACCTGGGGCTTTTTACAGGGCAAAACTGTCCTCGTGTGAATCACCATAGTTACCTTGCGGCAGGTTTTACCTTAGACTCTTATTAGACTAGTTAGGGTTCGACGAGATCTCATTTAATTTCTATAAGCATTCCTAATAAGGTCGGTGTATTCTAAACTCACTGCTTGAAATGTGAGAATAATGCGCGCTATCAGGGCTTCACTTTCATACCGTACTTGTTTTGAATAGCCTAAATTGGTGGGTATATCTCCTTAACAGTGCTGCTTCTAACGGTAGTTGACGAACTTGGACATTAACACATTGTGTAGAACTGGACTTGCCATCGATGGAGGCAAGGCCATTTCTATATAATACATAAGCAAAGAGATGTAAATACTTCATGGCTGGGTGCATCCCGATTATAGCATCTGCGCAACTCGGCGAATTTACAGAAGAAAAGAAAGAAGTGATTTATCTAATCCTATTCTGTTGACTTGTACCGCCATATTCACCTGACTACATATGAATCATAAACTTAAGCCTAATACGTCTGGTTACTATTCAAATACTGTAAAAGCCCCTTTGCCGAGGCAGTAGGGCTTATGCTATTCAAGTACAAAATATACTAGAACGGCATATATGATAGGGTGGATACTTGTGCCCACCGACACCCAAACTGTCGAAAAGAGGTCTTCAATGTCATTAAGGAGCTGGTACCGTATGTCATTACGGTTGCACATACAAGTTCCTTTCTAAAGAGAATATAGGATAGTCGAGGCATATCGAACTTACAGCACTTCTAAACTGCTTCACTGCCAGGAAAAGTAGGTGCACCTTTTCAGTGCCAAAAATAGTGGTGGATTGCGTTGAGATTAGAGTACAATTTTCGGATGTTTAAGAGATGCACTTTCGCGAGTTGGCGGAGTAGCTTTTCGCTAGTGGCTTTCTCACTACTTGCATTCCCTACTGCCTGCACTCGGCCAGCGAAGCACCGTAAGATCCAGTGACCTTAACCCGAGACAAAAACTACTTGGGCAACGTACTCGGTGCTCACATGCAAAGCTAGTGTTCAAACCCATCTTCCATGGTTTCATCAGATATCATGTCAGAATGTGTAAACCACTCGGTGCCAAGACTTTGTCTGGTAACCATAACCCATCGTCTAAAGACTAACGGTAAAAGGAGCTGTTCGTTTAAATCTTACAAGTGGACACGTGTACCCAACATAATCTATCAGGATTCAGGTTATTCCTACGGATGCGAGCAGTTATCACGAGAAATATCGTAAACTATTTTACAGTCATTTAATAATTTTACTATTCATATTTGCCATGTGTGACAAACATCTATCTGACTATGATATGGCTTCTGCAACCTAAAATCATATCGATTACCGGCAACGAATCAATGCTCAGTTTAATTTTCATCTCTGAGGACTGCGAGATCAATGTCTACGTCGTTATGTATAAGTTGGTAATTAGGCAACCTGTTTTTATCACTCGATATAGGAAACGTATCTATCAACTAGACTTTGACTTGACGTTAATATTCCATAAAATCATTAAGCACCGGAGGACAAAGGTGTTGCATTAATACCGTAAGCTGTATTAGTTGAAGCAATTGGTTAGCGATCCCATCAATTAATACAGCAATATAACTCTGTACGTAGTACTCTTTACGTAGTAAATTTACAGGAGCATTACAAATAATTTTGTTTAATGCGTTGTATTTAAGACAGATATTTTGTAGAAAATATTAATGATATAATACATAATATAAATATGCCTCAAATCTGAAAAATAATACTGAGGTTTCGTTTTAATAAAATATCCGTTGGTCTCCATGGTTTATGTTCACTAACTTAAGTTTCACCAATTTGTCTTTAAAAATGAGATTTCATGAAGCTTTTCTAGGTAAACTCGATTTCAGACCGACGACAGACTGAGATTTAAGATTAAGTCTATACAAAATTTAACAAAAATTCTTTGTATTTAGAGCGTAATAACATTATAAAATCCTACTTTCACTACATGGAGTATAAACACAAGATATTATTTTGATTGCTAGTTTAGAATAGTATTAATATTATTTCTATATTGCTTATATCATTTTAAATGAGAAAATTACAAGATTGGAGCGCCAATTGTACTGGCTAAGATCCAAACAGTTGGTTGCATCAACGACCGCTTTTCTGTATGATAAATTATTTTATTACAGAACACAAACATTTCATTTTACTCATTCCTACCGAATCACGTCCTATAAAACTGCTGTTACTTTCTGAGTTAACATTAAAATAATATTATACATGTATTTTTGGTAATTTACTGTATCAGAAGTAAACAATTTATAAAATATATGTTTTTGATTCAATAAATAAATTAAAATAAAAATAGCCTTTATTTTTCTACTACAATAATAACTAAACTTAAGTTAAATCTTAATTTTCTGGTAATCTGATTATAATTATAATATAGTATTAACATAGGTTATTTGAATAGAAATATAAATAGAAACAAACTATAATCTGTTTAAAAATGTCTCAAGTAAGTAATTTACTTGGTCTTCCTTTTCTCTTTTTTTGTCCCTTGGGATCCACTCTGTTATACGTTTTGTCCATCGATTGTTGTTTATTCTACATGTGTATCCTACCTAGTGCCATCGGAGAAGTCTCGCTCTTTTTCTTACATCTACTATTTTAGTTTTCTTTCTGATGGTATCGGTTCTCGTTCGTTCTAACCTTGTCTGGTAGTCTTAGTCCGAGCATGCTTCTTTCAATTTTACGTTGGCTTATGGCTACATTGTGTTCGTCTTCTCTTTCCAATGACCACGTCTGGCAACCATTTGTGAGACATGGCAGTATGGTTGTCTCATACAATTTCTTCTTTATATTTATACTGATATTTTTATTTTTCATTATTTCCTTCATTTCCCAATATTTATTCCAAGCTAGAATTGTTCGGAGTTGTATCTCTTTCCCCGTATTATTTTCAAAAGCTGTCCTAAATATATGTATTATTTTGCATATTCAACTTCACTTATTAACGTGACGTCATAAGGATCTCCGTGGGTAAGTTGTTTTTTTCTTGGTTTAAGTTGTGTTGATAGACAATCCTACCTTTTTACTTTCTATTGCGAGTTCATTAACCATGCTCTGTAATTCAGTAGCGTTTTCTGCAAAAACCACAATGTCGTCTGCGAAACGTAGGTGGAAACGTTTTGGTTCAATGGTTTATATTAAATATATTCCAAAGAATATATTCTATGTATTATCAAATTCATTTTGAGATTTTTAAAGTTCCATATAATTTATTGGTATAAACTAAAAAAAAAGTTTAGAAATCAAATGTGACTAAAATAAATTGTAAATATATCAATAATAACGTAGTATCGTAGTACTAAAACAAATCGATTTCCCCAAGAATTCTAGCCGTGCGTGACAGAGATTTACTGGTCTCCCTTCTGTAACAGATGGCCTTTATCGCTAATAACTTCATTTAATACATCATAGTGAGTATGAAACATCATCATCATTATTATTTTAGCCCATTACTAGATCCCTGCTGAACATAGGCATCTGCCACAGACCGTCAACAGAGTACGATCCTGAACCACCTGCATCCATCGATTTCCCTGACTGGCATATGTCTTTACTCCATCTAGTAGGCATCATGCGCTGGATTAATTCAAAAATCCAATCTCAAGAGAAATAATGTTAATCAGTACATATTTATTAGTGTTGCTTCTAGACCAAGTAATTTCCCCTTCTTGTTTTTCTCGTTCATTATCACTTATCGCTATCAAATGGTAATAGATGTTAAGTATATACCCAAAACAATTTTAACTACCACCTCAGCAATGTAATCTTTGCGCCCATGTTTCATAGCCACATCCTGATACAATTGGACGGATACACATGTGCATCAGAGATGCAGGCAATTAAATATAATCCAAAATAGTAAAGAAAGTGAAACGAATTCAACTGAATTGAGGCAATGATAAATCAGTGTCTATGCCGTCGCATTTAATTCACAATACGATAGCAAGCTAAGATCGATTTTTGGTGCTGGTACCACAGAAATTGTTATTCGCAACTTTATGTACTGATTTGACCATGTGTTCAGCGAGGAAAGAAAAAGATTTTTTTTAAAAACAATAAAATATTATTGCAAAAACTATTTCGAAGTAAGGTCCGCCAATCCGCAGTCCAGTGTAGCTATGCTCTAACATACTTTATACACCCGCCCTTATTGTGACAAGGAAAGGGTTATGTCGAACTCGCTGACTGAAACCTCAGTTCCATCTTCACCGCTTATGGCAGGGCCATGGGATTCCTCTTGGAGCAGGAGTTCCTCCCTTTCTCCACTCTAGCCAGTGACACTCCTCTCTCCCCACGACTCCACCTTGGTTGCAGGAGTGTAGAACCAAGGGCGTCTCGCACTATGCCTCTGAGCGAATTCATTCGCATTAATTATATATATAATATAAATTCAGATAAAATCTATTCCGTGTTGTGGATGTTCATGGGTAGTGGTAATCACTTAACCATCAGGTGAGCTGTTCGTCTGTTTGCCACCTATTCTATTAAAAAAAAACACATCTCACAATCGTTTCGGGCGATCCTGTTGCCATAAGTCCCATTACCTGATAAGTCATCACAAGAATATGGAAAAGTATTATATCAAAAGTGTTTTTAATTGTGTGACATTCTAAATGTTAAAAATCTTATCTTATGCAATTAAGAGTGACATACTCGTATTAATGTTTAGGAGTTAAATAAGCTTGTTGAACCTACGGATTGCAGGTTGTATATTCGAATCCAAGCTGACTTGTACTAATTATAAGTCGTTCTGTAACGCTTGAAACCTAATTAATTCCAGGTGAAATATGTCACTTAATAACTCTGTCTAATTCAAACAATAAATACAACACGAGTTATAATGTGAGTTATATACTCTTTCCAAATATACCTCGTTAAACTACTTTGTAAACAACACCATTGTATAGTACAAAGAGATAAGGTCATTAAAATGACTTTAGAAAAAATTTTCAAGAAACTTCATCACTTAAAATAATATAAAAATATTTTGAGTATCAAACGACCCAAAATATTTTAGAAACGTTATAAATTGTTTGTACAAATGATGTTACCAAACTAAAACAATTATGCCAAAACGTTTATTTTATAAATTCTCGTCTTTATTCATTAAATATCGGCAGTTAAATATTATTTTTAAGAAGTTTTATGAAATGAAATGTGACCATTATAAATAAAATTTAGATTTAGCACTTGAAAATATTTCAGTTTACAAATATTTACAATTAAAATTTTTTACAGATGAGATCCAAAATGAGTTCATCAGAACTTGTAAATTAAAATACTTTCTAGTGCTAAAGTCACGAATATATAAAAATTACCAAGAAGAAATTCAACAGTCACAGATTTATACACAAGCATGTGAATTTATTTATTTTGCATTATTTAGCATTGAATTTATACTTTATACTTACTTTATGCAACCAACCTATTTAATTTTTTTTTAATTTATATTTTTAAGAGAAAATAATTCTAATAGAGCTAGAGCCAGCTAGAAACTAGCTGCAACGTGGACCATCATTTACAACGTAAATGGGTTGGTGTGTGAGAAGAACCTCACCCTCACAAGATGGAAATGCCATGAATGGCATTCATCACTTGCTATCCGGTGTTCAGTCAAACCTAAAATCATAAAAAAGAACATAATAGGCTTAAGAAAACACAGTTCAGCCCAAAAAGACTGCTCAGACGGTATTTTCTCTGCTGAGAAATAAGATGGGACCCTTCGTTGCCTGTATTTATATCTCTGGTTATTTCATTCACCATGCGAAAGACAACAGCAGTACGCTTCGTAAAATTCATTTCTTCTTTATCAAAAATAGGTACATGTTCATGATTGCCATATAATCAATAATGCAAAAACTTATCCCAGTCTTTCACATTGTGCTCAAGTCTCCGGTCTGATACGGTATTTGCAAGCATTACTCGTGTAAGCACTACTATTCAAAGTGAAAGACATAATGTGGAATGTTAAAGTGGAATCTTAAACTAAAAAGGATATTTATACGAATGTTACCATTTACAAAGCTTAATTTAATATATAAATTAAAAAATAAATATTGTTTTTTAATTAATTTTACCTTTCTATAGATAGCTCTAGCACAGAACGACTAATGAAGCTTGAAGCCCATCTAGTGTAAGCGGCGATGGCACCACCCGCAGTAAATGAGATGAGAAATTATGATCGTTCAACTGTGCTGACCCCTTTTGCACCCTTGAGCTTCCGTTGCGTTTTATGAAGTGTATATGAATAAAGTGATACAGAAAGAATTTAAAGTACAAAACTTGGCATATATAACTTTCTTATTTGTTTCCGAGTGCCAATGGAGAATAATAGTAATTAATCACCGAAAACGTGATATTATTTTCTGTGCAATACTTTTCTTATTTAAATACAGTAGAGAAAAATCAGTAATGAAACATCGTATTTTATTCAAAATCTCTATTACTGAGAATAAGGACTATCATTAATTGTACCATTTATTATACCATGCATTATTCTACAAAAAAATAATACTTACACGCATATATTATTTTGAGATACTAAAAGCGCTTGAAAGATGAGGCATATTTAACAGTATTAAATACTCACGGCCCTCAACTAAAGGAGTAAGCCAAGATTACGTATTTCTGTTTTGCATAATCCTGACACACCACTCTTGCGTCTCCCACATCTAGGCATAAATGTTCGTCTTCAGGCTTAACTTGATTTTGGTTTGAGTGGCATTCATGTATGTATTCTATGAATTTTGCTGACTGGTTTGCTCCCAATAACAGAGTGAGACAGAGAATCTGTTTCACCGTTCATCTTAAATCCACTCCTTGCATCGAAATCACTTGTTATATGTTCTCCCTTTCTGTTTCTATTTCAATCATCGTTTTCTTTCCTTTCTTTAAAACCCATGACCTTAGTCATATTCATAATTAACTTTAATTTTATATTATAACTATGCACCACCATTATCATTGACCTACAAGACCTATCTCACAAATATTATTTTGAACAATGGGTACAAGAAAAAAGTACCATATAGTACTTTTTAAAAACTTAATACGGTATTCAAAATTATCGTAAATACTATATTAATGTAAAAGGAACTAGGAAGTGAAAATGGCATAAAATTAAATCTAATTTGACCTTCCGACTGTACTAGGTAAGTTTTCACCGCGGTAGGTTTAATTCCAACTTTATTATCTTACTTCCATTCTTTGCGAAGAGATAAGCCCAAACAATTTAGTTTAAAGTAATTAAATGTTAAGGCAAAGTTTTTTTTTGTCTTATTAAAGTGAATTATTTTTTTTTGCTTCAAGACGACTTAAAATCGTTAGAAGTTCTCAGGCATTGTAATTTACTCAATAACACTGCAACTTTATGTTTTTGTATCAGTCTGCTCAACAAGTGAATGTCTTCCAGAATACTAGCGTAAAATAGCAGCTTAACACATGCTACTGTGTTTATTTTGGTGAGTGTAGGAATCCGGAGACGAGATACTGGTACGGAGACATTCCATCGCAGCCCTCAATGGTAAACCGCATATGCAACTTGAATCCTAACCCATTATATATTTATTTCACTGTTCCTGTTTCAATGGTATATTGTTTTTATTAAGAAATTATGTATTAGTAATTACTAATTTCTCGCGGGGATCCTATTACTCGGTTTGGTACACCGGTCGTGTTTGGATTAAAACTGATTTCATATAAAATTATTTGTTGTAAAGTATTTGCTTTCTCTGTTTAAATATTCACTAGATTTTTGTTGACGTTTGCACTGTTAGCATATCCGGCTTACAGATTAAAGTGCTACTTTCTAAAACATTTTCAATCCGTGCCTTTTCTTGCCACAGAAGATTTAAGCCATCTGAGTACTCTCCAGAGTTTAAACAATGGTAGAGCTGCACTGCAGTTTGTTTCTAACTGCAGAATGAATGGGTCAGCTTGACCGGGGCAGGACCACGTCCTCACAGAATACCTGCGTGAAATGTGTTTCGTCTGGTGAGTGAAGGGATCCGGAGACTTTCAAGGGTGACAACGCATCCGCATTATGACTCCTTGTCAAGGATGAATGTAGATGTCATGGGCCGCAGCAATCACTTAACATCAGGTGAACGGTGTGCTCGTTTGCAACACAATGTAATAAAAAAAAAACTCTCCAGAGTGGAAAATAAGTAGTGTTTCCTACTTGCATCCAAGGGTAGGTTCGGACCGAACACTTGGTCGTCACTTGTAATCGGAAGCAGGGGCGGTGAGATCCGCCTTGGAACGTAGGCGAATCTGATGTACGCGGTGTTATTGCCCGGTCTGAGGTGCGGGCCCAGTGCAATTGGACTGATACTCGGAGCCCCTGAAAAGATGGCGTCAACGAGGACGTGACGTGGTTTATAGCTCCTATTGGCCGGATTTGGTTCCGGTTCGTGGGTTGCTACGTTTAGCACTAGCCGGTTGGAGTGAGAGAGCGCTCTCTCTAAGAAGTGTTGCAATATGGTTTGGAAGTATTCCAGTATTGTCATAAGATGTAGGTCGTTAAGCAGATCGATGTTACCCTAATACTACTTTGCTCCGGTTACTGTTATAATTAAAGAGTTTGAAGTACCTGCAAGCATTTGATCTTTCCAGGGTGCGTCTTGGGCGAATACGACGCTGGTATAAGTCATTCTAACGATCTTAGGAATATTTTGTTATTCACTCAGATGAGGTACGAAAGCGGCGAGGTGAAAGTGAGATATTGGTCAAACGTGACTCTTTTTGTCTCCTTCAGCTTTCACAAAGTTCTCGTCATATGGAATGGTGATATCGACCTAAAAATTGAACATTGAGTCTACTCGGTCAATCAACACGTTGTCAAGCATATTTGTAAGAATAGTCCTGTCCGTTGATGGGTTGGTCCCAGAAGAGCCTGGCGCGGTCGCATCTCGAGTATGCCTTCCGGTGTGTTATTACAATATCCGATCCACAAGGCCATATTTAAGAGGAAACAGCAGTTGAGATATGCTACAAGGTAGTGCTTGTGCAGGTACTCAGAGCTAGAAAGCGCCGAACAACCGAAGATAACATACCTAAGGGATCCACCAGGTTGGTGGCGAGCTCGACATATATCGACAGTGACATCCCTCAGGATGATGATTTGAACTGAAAAGCTTATCCTATGATTATCTTCCCATTTTTGTGTCATCATAGTGATCGGATCTCAAAAGAATTTATTGATTCTTCTTACTTACCACAGGAGTAGCACATAAATGATGCAGCCAAAAGTTATACAATATGAATATAAAATTCCTTTCGCTGCTTTAGCTTCCATATCTTTAATAGATTTGCAATATTAATGAGTAAAAATTAAAACTAAACAAGATTATGAACTAGCAACCTTTACCAGGCTGCTAGTTGCTGGCTATACTAATAACGAAAGAACGAGTCGTGAAACCTACATGTAATTATGTATTTAAATATTAAGAGTTTAAATATTATATACTTATGTGCCTTCCTGGGTGGTAATGTGTATAATAAACATTTTATCAATGCTAATAATATCATATCATAAAAAAAATATGATAAACTATGTCTGCCTTGAAAAAAGGACAAATGAAGTTGAAAATTAATTAAATTTTAACGAGGACTACAGCGCTTGCATTTAATGATATGGAAAGTAATAAGCATACGACTTAGCTGACCTCTTATGCATTCTCGATTTCGCTTTGTGTAGAAATAAGGGAATTTAAAGATAAAATTTTCACAAGCGGCTTATACCTAACACCATTAGACCGCGTCTTATTGTTGCTGCTTACTGCTGACCCTTTTTTTTATACAAAACAAATTGTTTTGAATTTGTTATATAATAATCAATCGATCCCGTGTTTCAGTATTCTGACACTTCATTCGACGATTGTTATAATTTATTGTACATTGTAAAGTTGAGGTTGATGTAACCTAAACGTATAAATATTTTTTTATTCCTATTGCTTTTTTGTATTTAATTTATACGTGTAATACTCCGGTTAGCTCAAAAAGTTATCCCTCTTTGATTCTAAGGATATGATCAACCAGAACATTCAAATACAAAATTTTCTATTGATATTGGGAATTAAACGCATTGTGTGTATTTCATGAAATTTAATCCAAAATATATACTATACTATAATATACTATATAACTATATTATAGCTACCACGGCATTCAATTATAAAGCAAGTAAATTATTTTTCATTTATGCGTATATAATTTCATGAATGGTCAGCGATAATATCGTAATGGTTTCTTCTATGCATTTGTAGGTCGTGCGTAGGTGTGGAATGGTTAATTATGTCTACAATTTTCTAGGAAAAAAATCCTTCTTTAATTTCTTATTTAAGTCATCTTCAGCCTTTATCATTAACCATTGGATGATTCATGTGCTCGTTTTTCACACATAATATTACAAAAAAAAAAAAGATAATGATGAATGAAAACGATCAAAATGGCGGAATAACGTTTATCCATAATATCAATTACATCTAAAGCAATCTATTTTTGAAGTTGCAGATCTTATAACTTTTCCCTCTTCTTCATATTATAATTTGATTCATAGGTTATAGGATTATCAGACAATATTAAAAAATATTCTCTTTTATTTATTTTATCTTGCATGAGTATACGCGTGAGTATTAATTAATTTACCTGACTTATGAGGGCTAACTAACGAATAAAATTTTATCATCATCGTCATCACGACCTGTAGTGGTCCTCATTGAAAGTTTCTGGAACTGGCCACTTACATTTAAAAAGCAATTACGGAAAATGGAACTCTAAAACATACTACACTATTTAACTTGTTTGACTGTCATTTGCTTTTTCATAGCTACTACGTCCTTAGGTGAAACTCGTGAAAATTTTCGCTTAATGATTTTCATTGTGGCTTAAGTCAACAAGAGCTGTAATTCACTTTTGGCTTCATCATCAATTGGCATTGGTGATGAAGCCCCATGTCACTACCTTGTGTATTCGTATATCTGAGAATTTAGACGTAGATGTGATCATCTTTATGACGATGTATGTACGTGAAGATTGGCCGGCGACTCTAGTTACAATCAAAATATTGATACCGCCCGACAACTAGTTCAAACCGACAAAAAAAATACTTATAAGCAAATTCGTACTGTACTAGGCATTGGAATGAGCCAAGTGCATAATATTTTGCAAAATATGAAGGTTCGGAAACTTTGCACTTGATATATACCGCGTTATTTAAAGGTATATCAGAAACAACCGCGTGTAGAGTGGTGCCGTAATATGATAAAAAAATTAATGGAGGACTGTAATTGGCTACCTATAAGACCATGTGACGAAACGTTGGTATATTGCGTTGAACCGGAAAGAAGAAGCCCGTCGGCAAAATGTCTTTCCTTTTGAAGACTTGCCGCCGAAAGTTAAGTAAACTCAGAGCAAGAAAATGGTTGCTCCTTTTTTTCGGCAAATCATTGCAAAATAAAGCATCTTTGCAGCATACGCACATTCCGCTAATTAATGCGTATTTGAAGGCCTCAAATGTGAAACTGATGACGCATCCGATATACCGTTCGTACGTCATACCTTGCCACTTATTTTTTATTTCCGAAAATTAAGAATCAGCTTAGAGGTTTACGATTAACAAGTCCGGAAGCGACGGTGAATGCTTTCCACAAAGAAATTGGTCCGTACTGAAGCCTGCCAAACCGGCTGGTTCCATCACATATATAGATGTGAAAACCATGTGCATACTTCAAAAAACACTAAATGTATCACAAATTTAATATCTGGTCTTATTTATAAAAACCCATAAACTTTTAGTATGACCTAAATACATAATCCACTGCTGAACATAGTCCCTATCACGATCCTGAGCCATCCTGATACCCTTTTATTACACCAGCAATTAAATAAAATCTAAACAATTAAGACTTTGGAATTGCAATCAGAAGTCATCCTGTAAATCTTTAACCATCTTGGCAATTATCTGTAAACCGTATCGTCAGTTGGCAAAAATGCTTAAGATTCTTAAATTTCCAGAAAAATGTGTTATGAAACAAGTAATATTTCAATATATATTATAACTATTTTTAAGATGTGTTAATTTCATTTACGATTTTAATATCAATGTTTTGCATAATGATATTATAAGCTCAACGCGTAGTAGTGAAATGCATTCGGCGTTTTCAATTTTTAATTAACAGAGGAACGGTGATGCTGTAACAAAAATAACGCATCGAGCACAAGCGACTGATTTTGGTACACTCGTTTTACACAAATATGACGCGATCGCCAATAAAACTATTTGTGGATATGAATATAAAAGTTTCAGTTTTATTCAAAGTCGAGTGACAGTGCTGCTTTGTTCAAAGGTGTCTTTTAAGGTGAAGGTGTCACTTACGTTTAGCATATTTGTCTTGTAGGTAGATAATGTTACTCGTATAATCCTAAATAGAAGTTAGAAGGCAATTAAATATGTTTAGTCATACAAGTACGTCCTTCTCCGTTCATTCCGGTTATAAACCAAAGGCTGATAAAAAGGGAAAGTCAGGTAACTCTAAGTATTGTATCACTAATTGTGTTTTACTAACGAGATTCCATTAAGTCCTTACAACAAAATACCATTAAAACGGAATAGAATTGTCAAGGTAATTATTTTAATTATCTGATTTTTGTAAAGTTTTTGAGTACATACATAATTTAGTATGAAAATAAAATACATTTAATATATTGATATTAATCTACGTATATAAGGTGTTTAATGGAGACGTATGGTACATGTTGCGTGATTTACTTTATAAATATAAAATATAATTGCTACTTTTTAAATAAAGACTGTTCAACTTAAAAACGATTCACTGCTTATTTTTGTTTTTAATCGTAACGATTGATTCCAATAATTCATAATATCAATATCTCTCACTCTCACATCTCTTTTATCCTAATCGAGGTAGACAGACATTATAAGGCTGTCCACCTTGAGTTTATATCATACATGACAGAGGTGTGCAAATAGCCGTATAGCAGGCACAAATGGCGGCGTATTCGCCTATAACAGAAATTTTGAGTAACCCACAAACAGAACCTCATTACCTAACTACAGCTGATAACGACCGCTAATGTGACACAATAGTCATCAGACTATCTGGTATGCATATTTTTTTTGTTAATGATTTTATATGTATTTTATATAGTTTTGATTAATTTGCTTTACTGACCTAAATATAATCTATAGAAGTAGGTATAACATATTTATTGCAGCTATAAAATATAACAAATCATTTACGTTTTAGCACATATGTTTTAAGGTAACATTCTAAAAGTTTATTAAAGTTTTATAAATATTATTATATATTATAATTATTTATAAAAAAATGATTTAAAAGATAAAAGTGCAGTTAAGGTTCACAAAATGTTTTCATGCAGTTTTAATACAATAATATTTTTAACGAATTAAATACTTTAAATGAAAAATAAAAAGTTAATTGACTAATAATATTTTATTTCATAAAGTAAGATGTTAAACGTAACGCACGTATATATTAAATAACATTACAACTGTGCTGTACGAGATCTTTATTTAATATCATTGAAGACAAACTTTTATACGGATTTTCTCGATGCGTACTGTGCGCCAGAAAATTATCAGCCGAGCGAGAAATTAAAGTAGCCGTGAACGGCATAAAATTAACTAAGTCCCTTCCCGGGTTGCTAGTGTAAAGTCTTAAGGTGGCGTTGGATTTCATCCTCACATTTACCAACTTACTTACTTCCACCCCTGCACCCGGATTTGCACACGTAATTAAATTAAAACTTATCCTCTTATTATCACCCCCAGTCTGTTTTACTTTACCACTTCACAAAACTAGACAACTAGAATTATAATTTTGTATATAATCTATGTAAACATTTAAAATTGTTAGTTTGTTTTATGATGAATGCAGTCTTATTTTATATTATCTTATCTCTATTAAATATCAATTTATATATATGTGTTACAATTCGTCGAAGTCTGTATGATGAGTAAAGGGAATTTGGAACCCAATTACAAGTAATGAGGTATTCCATTTCAGTTCTCAGGGACGCATGTGCATCTTTATTATCAACAGTGGTACAGCGACGCTACAGTTTCTTTCTAGTTGCAGTGAAATGGGTTGGATCGATTGGTAAAGGACTACGCCCTCACGGAACATATTTGACAAATGGTAGTATGACGCTATGATGGTAAGTGATTACCGCCGACAATAAACATCTGCAACACCAGAGGAGTCGTGGATGCGCTGACGGCCTTTAAGAAAGGTTGAGACTCTTTTGCCCACCATCTAGATGATAGGGTTAAATTTTTTATTTCTGTCGCGATGTACGATGTTTCAACTCGGGGGCTAGAATTAATTCGAATAACTCCCCAGAACACTGCCCTTGCTAAATTTTCTTCGGTAAAAATGGATGGCAATATCTCTTTCAAATGCCAGTTAATCCAGCCGATCGGAAAGTATCTGATTATCAACGATTCAGACGGCTATTGGTTGAATTCTGTCAAATGGAAAGAGCACCTGGGGTGCACCGGCCCAGATATAAAAACAGTTCTCCATGTGAGTCCGAACTTGCGCTTTGTAAAGTTGCACACAGTGGACTGATATGAAATACTGTCTCTAAGATATATGTCCCTATTAAGCGCGCCCAGTTTTCCATAGGCCAATTTGGCCTTACCCTGGTACCTTCAGATTAACCCCCAAGGCTCGACTCAGACGAGTCAGTCGGCGGAAGCCGTATTGGCGGCACTATGAAACTGGTGCTCCTAGTGCCAATGTTTAGTGATTGGTTTATTGCAAAACATCCTACTTTTCAGATATCCCCACGTGGAGAAAACTAATGGGGTCAGGAACTGAACTGTTGATTTGAACTTCCTGACCCACGATCTAATGACACTCTAACTGGGATATTGATTTAAATCGTGCAATCTGAACTTTTTGCGATTTTTTTGTACTAGCTTTTGACGCAGAACGCACGTTGCGCGCCGGTGAAACATTCCATATTTATTTCCGTGAACCGAGCTATACAATCCCAACACCCGCGCGCCCCTCCCGCTTACCGTTTCAGAGGCAATTCTAATTTTAAAATCGTACTTCTTTCTTGCCCACTCTGTTCAAATATAAAGTATACTAGTACTACAATGTTACTGGATAAACTGGTAATATATTATAATTATTCGCTTTAAGTGTTGAGTGTAAATACCTAACCTTCATGACATTTATGTAATATCAAATAAATAGATGAACAACGTTATCACTTTCCAATATAATTAATCAACAAAAGTAATCATCTATTTTTTTTAGTTTTAGGAAGGAAAAAGGTTTTTTATAGCCATTATTTATTAGTGTCTTATGTCATGATTATACCAGATAACATATAACAAATATTGTTCTGATAGAATTCGAACCCAGGACCCGTGAAGAGTGACCGTTATCACAGGATATATATAATGTATAGATTTGTGTACATTATATATTTTTATGTACATTCAGAAGAAACTTTTAAGGGAATAAATAAAATAAAATACAAACAGTGGTTTGAAAATATTTCTTTATATCTCAACGGATGGGTTATCTTTGCTACTTCTACCGAAGTTTGTTTTATTGTAACAAAAGTAATCTCTGTTTTTTATTAAGACAAAGCCAGATTTCTTTGTTTTATACTCTGTAAGTATCTCAATTTAAGGTAAAAGTAGTATCAAAAGTATATTTTTAGATAAGCTAACCGGACAAAAGACAGTATCATTAAATTTATGAATACTCCTGTTTCTTATAAACTCGTACATAAATATAAATACATAACATAACAAAAAGCTCTTAAAAGCTGCTTTCCTGGTATTTATGTATATTATGAACATTATGTTTTCCGTCTCAAAGTTACTATGGGAAAGTATTTGTGAATATTAGCTGTTTAAATGTGATAAAAGATATGAAAGATGTTGGTCACATTTCTAGCCGTTCTTTCTCGATATTCACGTAATAAAATATGCTCCATTAGCTTATCTATCAGAATTAACGTTGTTTCTACCTTACACTCTTGGTGGTTGAAAGTTTCGCAGCAGCTTATCAAAATTAGAAAAGAGTACTTAAATTTAATGCCCAGGTGTACTAAAGCAAAATACATGGACAATATATCAAAAGGTAAATGATTTAAAAAGACGTGCTAATTTTATTCAGAATTTAAATTTATTAATACTGTCACTTCAATGAAGAGGCGTTGACTGTCTTCCGTTTTCAAATAAGTGACAACCTAAAGCAGCCGTGAAGGTATGAAATTAACAAAGTTTCTTTGAGATCGCTTGGGCGTCAAAGTGAATTTGTAATGAATTCCATCACCAAACTTAGTTTCATTTCTTCTTGGATTTGTTTACACAATTCTGTAAATAGCATTTTAACTTTTGGCTAATATCTAAACTTATTTGTAACGAAGCGCCTTTAATCAATATAAACACAAATCGAAATAAAGAGGTAAATTAT
Organism: Teinopalpus imperialis; assembly: GCA_029286865.1. Taxonomy (NCBI): domain Eukaryota; kingdom Metazoa; phylum Arthropoda; class Insecta; order Lepidoptera; family Papilionidae; genus Teinopalpus; species Teinopalpus imperialis. The sequence goes on from JAGSMU010000003.1 coordinate 11,251,656, forward strand.
AATATGTTCATGTAAAATTAATTTATTTCAATTAACAAATAAAATTAATAAGTAACAAGAAAAAACGTGCTATAAAAATATCATGTTTGCAATATATGTAAAAGTTTATAATAATAAATATTTAAATACAAATATATATATATATATAAATATATATATATATATATATATATATATATATATATATATATATATATATATATATATATATATATAAATATATATATATATATATAAATATATATATATATATATATATAAATATATATATATATATACATATATATATTCTCATTAAATTTTTGAACTTATTTTATTTTATTGACTACCGCCGTAAAGTACTTGAATAATAAAGTTCGAGCTCTGGTTTACATTACTACCAAAGTCAATACGTGTGCCAATATTTGGTTTATGACTGTGTACTCGTACGTATTACGACTGCCCGTATCATTGATACTCTATCCAAACTTCCACCATTCCTGTGACATAGGCGCTACATCTGAATTGCAAAATTGGGGATAAGTGTAGTTATGTTTACACAAATATTTACTCTATAATTTTTTGTAATTTATTACCTATTAAAATAAGCACATTTTGACTAAATCATATTTAAACTAAAACATATTACAAATAAATTAAGTTGTATGAAATTCTTATAGCTCCATAATATATTTCAGGCGATTTAAGTCTTATAAGGACGTCATAAACATCTTTAGTACATTTATATTTAAAGTATATATTTTATGAAAAGTATGTATAAATCTAAACAGGGATGAATAAATGAATATTAGTATTATCTATTGAAAATTAGATAATTATTTTAACTGAATTTATATTATATTCGGTCCTTACATATGAAATTGGCGTTTTGTCTAACTGGCCACTTTAATCTCAAATAATCTGGCGTTTGCTTAGGAATTCTAAATTTAAATGTATTTCAAATTTACGCTTGTGTATTTGTGATAATTTTTTTTTGGCTTTGATAACTTACTTTTAACCTGCTGTTAACAAAATGGAAAACTAGAAATATCACGTCACCGTGGCACCAGCGCTGCAGAAATAGCTCGAAAGATTAATTATGTGTATGGGAAAGCTACTGTAAAAGAAAGTCTGGTATGTTTTTAGTTCCAACGTTTTCGTTCTGGAGATTTTGACATCCAAATAAACCCCGCGGAGGGCTGGAGACCCAAGTTGACAATAAAGAATTAAAGGTGGTCGTGGAAGCGGATCCATCGCAAACCATGTCAGAGTTTGCGGCCAGCTGCGGTGTGAGTAGCAAAACAATTTTAATTCACTTGAAAAAAATTGGAAGGGCGAAAATACACGAGAAATGCGTACCGCATGAATTGAGTGAAACACACCACCATCACGCATTGAGTGCTGCGGTACATAACTCAACCGTCACAATAACGAGGGAACTTTGAATCGTATCGTTACTTGTGATAAAAAATGGATACAGAGACTGGTCATTTACTCTAGCCTTCAGCTTCATGACAAGGCAGAGCCCATTTTTCAAGATACACGGTCGCTAAATTAGAGGAGCTGCGATTAGAATATCTCCAACACCCACCATACTCCCCGGACCTTGCTTCAACAGATTATCTCCTTTTTCAGAATTTGAATTTGAAAAAAAACGTTTTTTACTTTTTCCATATAATACGCTAATTTCATATGTAAGGACTGTATTCAATTCTTATACTATATTTATTTTTTTTATTTTTTTTTCCTGGCCCCCTTAAATCTATCTTCTATATTAATTTTAATTTCATTATCTTGAGTAATTTAGGATAACGTGTAACTTAGAAATTCTTAAATGTTAACTTCTAGTTTCTTGGTTTCACGTGTATTTTTATATATGTAGTTTCAACTAAAAAGCGCATCACGAAGTAGGTTAAATTAGAAGTGCTTCAGAATCATCGTATGTTTATACGTTGATCAACCAATTTATTTTTAAAGAACTACACAAGCGCAAAATCTAAATAAAAAAATTCGCATTATTTTGTATAAACATTACACATACATAGACATAACAAAGAGTGGCGAGAATCAAAAATAACGTGTCTAGGCCGAGCTCCCGCGCGAATTGCAGATTTGACACATTCGCTTTTCGGGGCTTCATTGCGATCAAATTTAAATTACATGTGCGCAAATTTGATTATTATACAAAGTTGACAAGTTTCACAAATAAAGTAAAAGTTTTTGTATTGTATTTGTTTAGACCTTTCGTTGAAGTTTATATAAAATAATTGAAACAGTGAAAATGTTCCATCATACGAGTAGTTCTTTGGACGTTCAAAAATCTGGCAGCAGTTGTGCAACCAAGAACTATTTAAAACCATCAAAGGGTAAATATAATTCAAATAATGAGAATACATTAAAAAAAAAAGTTTACTTACAAAATTTAACTAATCCTTATCTGGTTTTTTTTAAATATTGCTGTAATTTTTTTACGCCTTTTCTATGTCAGGGCTACCAGATTGCAGCAACGAGTTTCTCAATATGGTAAATTACACCAAATTTTGTTACAATACTTCACTTTAGTTTAACAAATACAAACTGAATTTTACAAAAAACAAGAAAACTAAAAATAAAAGGTAACAAGTCGCCACACTCACAGCATTCATATATTAACCAAGTATAGGATATTACTTTGATATTATTACCTACGTAACAAAAAATACGTAAAAATATATATATATATATATATATATATATATATATATATATATATATACATGGCTTATGGTAATTAATGGCAACTTTCACTGTTGGCCTTATATAACACCATTAAAACATCGTTTTGTAAAGTTCCATAAAGAATCCGCTGCATTAAAAAGATCTGTTTCAATGATCAATACGGGAATGAAAGGGATATAAAATAAAATTGAATGCAATAAAACGGTGGTGCGATTGTGGCGCGCCGTATTCCGGGGCCATAATTGTTAGATGTGCAGAGACTTCGACATTATCCGACGTCCCCGATTCCAGGTTTATATCGATAGATACGCTCTTCAGCATTATGTCCAATCGAAATAAATCGTTTTATTACTTTTATAAAGATTACATACAGGTCTATTTCTATCTTGATTTTAAAATAATATAGACACTTATGTCGATATTATTTTAAACGTTATAATTATTTTAACAGTAGTAAGAAAAAAATAATTTTCTTACTACTGTTCTTATTTTATAATAATTATGGCTTCATGCTTGCTTCAAAACTGATGACAGAACTTTTGTAATAAATATTTATTTGTTAGCAAGATTCTACGCATATCGTTCTCAAAGTATTCAGTTGTCCTAATCCGTTATGTTTTACTATATGAACCTCATAACGATTTGATGAAATACGAGTACAAAGATATAAAAATCACAGTAGATAGCACTTACAAGAATAAACATAATTTGGATAAAATGAAGCCCGAAAATCTGATAAAGTTTCCTAAGTTTATAACTCAAATATTGGTTTCAATTGGAAATCAAATCTTATACTGATGTTAGATGCAATGCACAATGAACAGCTAAGCCTCGCGATCGTGGCATTATTATATATCGACCAGCAGAATTTTAGCTCGAGTGCCTAAGGATTAACACATATTAATAGCTCAATTTACAGCTTACAAAATATATGCACTTTAATTTAATATATATACACTTTACAATATACTAATAACTTTAAAACACATTACTTCAACTGACACAAAGATCGTCTAACTAGTCAGTATAATTTACCCGAGTGATAGCTATAAACTGAAATTTCTGCTTATATGGTACGCAGTAAAGAGGCTCGTAGCCATTTCGGGAGCTATTCCAATACCCCATAGCCATTTCCATTATTGAACACTATCTAATGAACACAAATGACATGGAAGCCCTTTACCGAGCGGTTCTGTTCCATAAATGTCAGATATTGAACGAGTATAATAAAGTAAATCTATAATTGTCCCATAATATCACCAGCTTTTAATAGTTTATATAATACGACGGTAAATTATGAGGGTCGTGTGGCCTGTTGGACAATAGAACGCGGTTGTTGCGTAACGGGTCTGGGTTCCATTCCTAGCTGACAGTAGTTGTGCACAAATCCTTGATTTTTGAACCTTGGTGTGTTGTATGTATATATCTGGTCCCTGATATTACATCTAAGCGTTTCTAAATTTTATCGATTTGATACGGCACAATAAAAATTTCTGCAGAGTGCTCTCTAGTATCATAACCAGAAGATACCATCATGATTATTTCAATTAGTTTGCAATGTTCATAATTTTATTATAACACAATTCACCTAATGATATGATTCAATTCCCGTTATTCCTGCGTCCCATTACAACCTCATTTACTCTGGAAAAAGAATCATTGTATAGCTGTGTTGTAGTCCTAAGGATTAAGATGGTATGATTAAAAGTTGTACTAGTGATTCTGTAACTACATTGTTGTTCTGCGGTAGTGCTATATGTGCTATAGAAATAAGTTAATTTGTCCTGCTAGATAAAAAATATTGCATGATGATCTATATACGACCAAACGGTACGATTATTTTAAATTGTTATTCTTATACTATTTAGTATCGATTAGACTGAGACAAACTCAGACTAAATCAGAAGACTATTACTATTTATGTTGTTAACTTATACATTTTTTAAATTACTGAAGCTAACATGATAGTCACTAAAATGTATCAAAAAAATTGATAAATATAAAAAGTGAAACGCAATACATATATATATATATGTATATACAGCATTTCAGTTCATTTTAACCCAACTGAAAGTAGATTTTTGTACCATAATGACGCCCAGTTAAGGAGAATGTTAAAGAAGATCGATGTATTTGCTTTAGATCCAATACCGACAAGATAGACGAGAGGATTTCACAAATACATGCATGCATATGTATTATTGATAACTACAGTTATATTTAAACATCTTGCCTTGCATATATAAGTGTGATACCTTGCATATATAGCTATAAGTGTGAGCGATCTTTACTTAACGATATGTTAAGGAAGTTTTGTTTTCGAATCTAAAAATTTGGTTAAAATCATGGAACATAGTTATATCCAAATTGAGGATTAAGAATATAAAACTATTGGTATTCAGAGGACAAAATTATTTCCGATATCTTTAACGTTTTTTTTACAAAAGAAGGATTGATTGAGGACTATATTTTTTGCCTACACACTTATATGGCAAAGTTATATCTAAATTTTAATGCGCAAAAGTAAATGATGGATTAGACAGCGGTGACCCGGGTAAACGGACGTTGACCAAATCGGTGAGGGTATCAAAAGGGTTAGAGAAAAAGTTATGTAGATTAGTATACACGTACACCGAATTATTAATGTATGTATGTATGAATTATATGTGTATGAGCAAAAATTATGTAAAGAAATTTATTTCAGAATACAAGGACTCATACACACTAGAAGTATAAAATGTAAATATAAGGTACAGATCTCAAAATGTAAAAAGTAACAGCGTAATTCTGATTGGCGAACTTCATATGCCTTCGAAATATTATTTTATTTATTATAATCACGCAGGTTTACTCACGATGTCTTCCTTCACCGACAAGCACGTGGTAAATCAGAATTTAATATTGCAATTAAAAAAATATTGGAGGACAGTAAACATAATTTCTTCTCATAAACTTAGTAGATTTACTGAAAAATTCTTTTTTCGAGGTTTGACGTAAGGGTAATTTTTTTTTTATATTACATTGAGAGTAACAAACGAGAGAGGAATCATAATGCAGATGCGTTGTTACCCTTGAGGACTGTGATGGAATGCCTCGTCACCAGTAATAAGGGTGTCCGAATCCCTGCACTCAACAGACGAAACACAGCAGCATTATGCTGCTATTTTACGATGGTATTCTGTGAGGGCGTGGTCCTACCCCGGTCGAGCTGACCCTTTCATTTTGCAGCTAGAAACAAACTGCAGTGTAGCTCTACCACTTATTAAATTATTTATTGTTTTCGCCAGCGAGCACGTGATATAATATTAATAATAGTAATACTTATATTATCTTTCGATATTGAAACAAGAGATAACCTACTGGATGCGCGTATATATTGTGGTGCAGTGTGCTCCGAAAAAGGTAACTTATTCCCTCATCAGAGCATCGAACAAACCTGCGGCCTTAGAAACAATTTCTCTTAATGATACCAATCCCTTTAGATTTGATAAGTATCACGAGTCTGATATCCAAATATATATCGCTAGATTTATTACTAAATAGTTTTGGAAACTATAGATTTATAGCATATTCTATAATACCTTGTCATATCAATCGTGAATGAAAATTATCTTAAGTGTCTTGTACTTCTTGTATCAAAAACACTTACACTAAGACTTAATTTAGATTTATATGTTTTACTTTTCTTTATTTTAGTAAAATTTAATGCACAATAAAGCCTTTAATTTTTATTTCTGAGTTGCACGGTATATTTCGGAAAAGTAGCACCTGGCATGACATATTCGGTGTTTTTCTTTTTCTTTCAGGTCTGCATTGAAGGGTTCTATTCTAAACAAATTTCGGTATAATTCTGGGTTTTCGTCTGAGGAATCAACACACGTAATAATAAAAAACTCATTATATTTTGGCTATATTTATTAAAAATATTGCTATTAATAATTTGTCAATTTTATACTTATTTTGCACGTAAAATAGTAATTGAGATTTTTGTTTCTTGATATTGTTTTTAATTACCCAAATTAAAATATTAGCACCTAGACCAAGACCGCTAAATGGCAGTTCCAACGCAACCTGAAACGAAAAATCCTGAATAATGTATAACACACTCTCTTTGCACTACCTAGTTTATGTAGTTAGAAATTAAGGAACTGTGCACTAACGTTGCAGTGGACCTATATATATATACACCTTGATATAATATATAGCTTGATATATTATAAATTATATATATCTTTGATTCTATTCTCCTAATTTATTATTTTTTAAATTCGAAAAAAACTCTGTGAATATTTATCAGGTAACATTACCTGACTGTACCAGGTCACAGTTACATATATCAACAATAAGTCGTCAAAAATAATTAATAAAATAAAAAAAATTAGGACATTGACGGTAATGAGATAAGTGCCGTACATCGGACCTCCAGAGCGAGGCAGGATCTTCAGAGCGGACACTAATTCGTCCATGTTATCAGTTTAGTTATTTGAAACCGAGACCGCTGTATTATTCGACAGACTAATTTCCTAAATACTAGGCTATCATAGCTGATACGAATTTATAGTTTTTTTGGTATACAGATTGTCTCATGGCTCAGATACTGCTACTGAGTGAACGTAGGGAGCAACGACCTTGATATATCGAGTCCCATATGATATTTTGCATTGACCAATCTACTACGTTGTAGCTCTGCAAATAAATAAATGTATATTTTTGTTTTAATAAATTAATTACGATATTAAATTTATAACTAATTGCCCATACAACAAAACGCCAATTCAACGTTAGTATATTTATTTTTATTTTTTTATGGGCTGCTCACAAGGAAATTATAGTTTGATTTAATATAAAGAAAACAATAACGACCAATGAACATATTAATGAGACCAATAATAGCTAATAGTTAATTTGTGCAACGTCAAAAAATTAAGAAAATATTTTGTAATAACGGTTTACTGTCATCAGTATTCATATACAATTATTTAACTTACTGTGCAGCGAAAAGCGCAATCTTAGAAACAAAAAGAAACTCCTAAAACTACTCGTTCTTCACATTTCATTTGATATCAATCACGGCGGTACAGGATCTCGGAGCTGCTCGGATGAGCTCGGCAGATTTCGGTTTCATAGTTCGTAGCTTCTGTATTTCAGTGTATGTTTGCAGCTACGAGGGTCGCACGTATCGCCATCGTAGTCCTCTACTAAGAACCGTAGCGGGAGGTTCAAACGTTCCATGTAAAAACCAAAGACAACGATGAAGTTATTACAAAAAGTCGGTGAATAACATGATAAAGTGAAGTTTTGACTTGTTTCTGTGAATTAAGTAAAGTAATTGAAAAGGTGCATAATCACATTTTTATATTTGTTTTATGGTAAGTAAAAATAAAGTTCATATTTTTTAACGAATTCCCTTAACAAAATTACTGAATTTTCATTTTGATTCAGTTTAAGTTTATTGTTCAATGTCAGCCCAATTTTACTTTATGAGATTATTACTTACGATGTAATATTACTAAAATTATTGGATGGATATTTTCTACTTACGGGTTTGGTATATTGAGTAATTCTTAACTGTTTTGAATTGAGTCCGATGAATTTTGACGCCTATTTATAGGCCGAAAAATATTTTTTCATTTTGCTTTTTTATATAGGACATAATAAAATAACATAGAATTTTCTATAATAAAAATAAAGATAATTAAATAAAAGCTTTGTCAATCCTTTGTTAATAACAACAATGTTTTACTCAATAAAAAAATTCTTGCAAAAAAATTTAATCAGTGAAAAACCATACAACGGAACAAAAAATCAAATAAGTTTAATATAATCTGTGTTCAGACAAAGTCATATAATACTCATGATATATGTTCCTCCGGACAAAGCAACAACTCTTCGTCCGAGCACATATTTCGGCGTCAACAGAGCGGCCACATTTGAGGAGCAATGTCAAATATTCCAATAAAATGAAACGCAAAAAGGCGTTTATTCCATTATTGAAAATGTTTTAACATTTACATTTAAGTGATTTAAAATTAATAGTGTTACAACTCTGAACCTAATACTAATTATTTTTTATTACATAGTATATACAGTAATACATAGATACTTAGATATAATTAATATATAACAATAATGTAGTGTCGCATAGTACAGAAAATTCCAAAGTATTTAATATATGACACTAAAACTTCCATACTTTCAGATTTAAGAGAATTGTAATCCTTTTAAATCAGTTTAATGTATTTATATATTTTTGTGCAATACTGGTATGAAGGGAGTAAAAAAAACCACATTAACAAGATAATAATGATCAAAGTGGTATATAGTCCGCAAACGAGCAGTGAAGTAGCGAGGCGAACTACGCTCTGATACCCTCTTATAAAGAAAGAAGCAACATGAGTTCTATAGAAAAATGAATAGTAGATTATGATTTATATACCTGGTGTAAACTGTGGTGTACCTGGCGTCTTTGAAACATTGGTAGGAATGCCTTTTTCCAGAACTAAGATTTGAATATATTAGTATAGTTAACCTTAAAATTTATAACTGTGATTAGTTCATTAAAACCATTTATTGTATTACCTTACGAAATTGCCAATTAGACCAATGCCTAAGATAATGAGTATCCATCCATTTATCGGATTCTTACTTGGAAAAATTCACACTCAAACATTATTACTCGATGTACTCTTAGTATCCGTATCACGTTTGGTATTTAAAAAGTTGAAATGTTTATACCATTTATTACCTCTGCCGACCCCAATTTAAACAAGTCTTTGAGTTTTAATATTAAAGTTTCTTTTTAGTTTTAATAGTAAAGTTTTTTTTTAATCCCTAGAATATCACATTGGAAAACTGGATCAGCATTGACAACTTTATCTGCCAGATGCGCTCTATATAAAATGTTTGCTACTAGAGAAAAATCATTCAAATACAAGGCCTAGTTTGCACTAGTGATGGATCAAATTCAGGGTGATGATTCAGAAAATTATTTCTATTGCTACTCTCATTTAATGTTCTTAGTTTTATACTTATTTGGGACTTTTTCGAAATAAAAAGTTATGAGCAACGTAAATTTCATGTAGAGTACTGCAAACTACTACGTACTATTCATATTCCATCAACCGTCCAACCCTACTCTTCACTTGTATCCTACATTTGACCTAGACTCTTTTAACGAGCCCTCGTTAGGTAGACGTACTGTATCCAGAACCCAAAATATAAAAGCAAGGCTGTGTAAAAATTGGCTTCCATCTACAATTTAATTTTCTCTAAGTTATTATATAGTACGAAATGAAAAGCCAGTCGCTTTCTCGTTTTAATTAAACTAAGGTTATATTACGGGATGGCGTTTTGTTGGTTCCGGCTTTTATACCTACTCTCCTTTATTTTCTTTCAGCAGGTTGTTTTCACAGTATAAGTAAAAAATAGGATTCAAAAGTTTTGATAAGCTTATATTTAAACCATGAAGTTTTACAATCTATGTTAAAAATAAATAATTTTTGGAAGATAAAACATCAGAATTATACACAGAGCTCTTTGCTGATGGAAATAATTTTCTAAAATAACAAACTTTTAACTTGATCAACTTGTTTTTTTGACTAACTAGAATGTAATTTTAAATATTAAGGCTAACAAAAAAAAACTACAATGAGTTTTAAATGTGCAATTTTATCTTAATTGTGTTATTATAGACGTGCATTTGTCGCACCGTATTATGTTCTCCTAAGCGATTTAGGCAACAGTGATATCTTCTATATAATCAGATAACATCAAATACGCATCAGCTGGGATTTTAAACTAGGATCTGCGACGCAAACCCCAGTACTCTTACCATTACCCTACGCGGTCATCAAACCGTACAACAATGGCAAAACTAATAAATTATAAAAGTTAATAAATCCCTAAATAGTTAAATGACAGATAAACATACTTTAAAATTTTAAATAAGCGTAATTAAGTTACCAAATACGTTTATGTATATTTAACAGAAATTCTTAAATTTCAGTGTTGAATAAATATCAGTTTATATGAAAGAAGTAAAATAATACTTCGCAGTAAATAACAATATAAGACGTGACGTGCAATGTTCATCCACTGCCTTCCTGAGACCTTATGCCTCATCTATATTTATTACAGTGTGGTACATTTTCCTGTACTATTTATTACACTAACTGGCAGGAACTAATATATTAACTATATGAAAGCTGCTTTCGGTAAGCTATAAATCATAAATGAATGTAAATAAAAACAATATTTACATAATATACTTTCTTAAATAAATTACTTCGTTAATATGATAACGAATAAAACATACTATAAAATTTATAGTTGTAAATAATTATATGCTAAAATAAATTTACAACACAAAGAATAATAATATATTCTCTTAGATATGCATAAATTTTACTCATGTAGTTCAACAATAAGGGAAAGTATCATAAAGTTACTACTACCTACCTATTAAAACTATTTAAAATAAACGGTCTAGAATCTGTTACCACTTAATAGCAAGCATTTCATCATCATTATCCTCTCGTCTCTGGATACTGCATTGTTTCATTAACAAACAAAAATCGTGCGTGGTGGAATATATCTCAATACTCTTACACTATTTAACAAGATATATTCAAGGAACTCAAAAGAATCAAAGTATATATTACTCTATTTAATAGTTGTTTAATAGGAACTTAATAGTAACTGTATAGGTCTCACTAACTGCTGAACGCAGGATGTAGACTTCTGGGATAGGTTGTAGAATTCGTTGTTATGCTTTCTTTCACCGGTGAGTATTTTGTAAATCCGCACTAAAATTGTAATTAATAAAATGAAACGCGTAGTATACTACTAAGTTAATGTTAAAGCCAGTATCTTGATTCCGTATCACGGTTAGTAAAGCATATCATTATTATTATCAGACTTTTTAATTCCACTGAAGCACATACAATGCCATCAAGGAAAGCGGAAGCAAAATTGAGAAGTATGAAATATTTGCTATAAATCGTCGGACTATATAAACATATATTAGTAGTACAGTTTGCTAAACCCACAATCAATACTGTTACACTTGCGATAAGATTATAAGAAAGACAACATTTCTAAAAGCATATGGAAGTTATGGTTTTATTATCTAGTCATTAAAATGTATGAATGTTAACGAGTATTGTTGGATACGAAAGCAATATTTTTTCAATATGCGAAGGACGCAATTGTACGCTGAGTTAACATTTAATTATAATTTTACGCGCAATAATAAAAAAATAGGTAGTGTTTGTTTTATCTCATGTTTGCATAGTTTTTGTTTACCGTAGCTACCTTCGATGTATCAGATATGTTTTATGAATTAAGTTACACAAACATGTTCACGCAATAGAAACTAAAAGAACTAGTGTCGTTATGAAAGGGTCCAACAATGTTAAAATTTTGATATAAATCATGTAGTATCTGACAGTGGTAGATAGTGGTAGAGGTAGGTAGTGGTATCTGCAGTTTGTTTCTAGCTGCAGAATGTATGAATCAGCTCGACCGGGGTAGGAGCACGCCGTCACAGCGTAAAACAGCAGCAAAAGGCTGCTGTCTTTCGTCTGGTGAGTGTAGGAGTCCGGAGACCATTATTACTGGTGAGGAGGCATTCCATCTCAGTCCTCAAGGATAACAACGCATCAGCATTATGCTTCTATCAATGCTGAATATAGATATATGGGCCGCAGGAATCACTAGCTATCAGACGAAATGTGTGCTCGTTTGTTACTCTCAATTGAATAAAAAAATATAATATAGAAATAATACAGAAATAATTGAAAATATTGTCGGCTTCAGGGTACTAGTATGTTGTTTTAAAGAGCGTATAATTTGGCACTGAGCCAGCATTCGCTGGTGAGCGAACTGTGGATAGAGCATTCGTCACTTCGCGTTAAATTGACGGTTATTTTCGTAAACATTCTGTTTTCCAATTGACATTGCTATTTTCAATGCTTGCGTTCATACGAGTACACAATTCACCTGATGGTTAATATTCACTGCGACATATATAACTACTTACTCATCTATTTTCAAAAAATATTCAAGAAACACATGCGTTATTTCATCTGAGGAGTGAGATGGAATTGATTGATGATTAGGATTCTGTAAATGCGATTGTTGAACAGTATCCGAACTATATAGATACCCCGCAACTCCGCCCCTAGTTTATTTGATAATGTCTACATTCGTTTTTATTTAACTTTTTCTGAGCAGTGATGACAGTATGGGTCGGTAGTTTGTGTATGTACTAGCTACTTAATACCCATGCATCATATTAAAACAATTCAAGTCACAAATCGTGACATTTTTGTTACAGTTCTATTCTAATTTATGTAGTGTATTTATGACAGCTATTTGTAATCTTTTTCGTCTCGCGTTTCGGATAAGAGTGCACATTCCTGTAGTTCCATAGTTACTCGTAACATTAAAATTGAGTTACTAAGCAATAGCTGAGTAAACGTGACGATTACCTATCTCTATTTTTTATTTTGATATCTATCTATTACTATAACGCAAAACAAAGTTATTACAAAGGGGTATTTCATAAAAGTCCGTAGAAAAACAAAGCTAGTATGGAGAAGTTATTATGCTGGTGTGAAGCCATAATAAACAAAAGCAAAATGTGTAATATCGGATTAAACCACAATTTAGCGTGGTCGTAAGAGTTTTCCAAAACTAGACTTTTTATGCTATGTTGCATTGAGCATATTTGATTGACTAAACTCTTTTCAAAAATTATATATAACATATTTAAAATTTATTTGACTAAGAGAACTGATTTTATTACAATGTAATTTTGTTCATACATATACTTACCAATACCATTACCATACCGATACCAATACCAATATCAACTTAACCTAAGATATATTACTAGAATGATATATATCGTCAATATTGGCAACAATTTAGATATTTTGTAAATAAATAAAGCTCATAACTAAATCTATTGCTTTGTCAAAGGTTCCATAATCTAATAAGATTTCTTGTTCAAAACATTTGAAAGGGAGGGATAATATAGGGTTTCCCTAAGATTTGCACTTATACTGAAACGCTTGAGAACATTGTTATATGAAACTACACCAAACTCGAAGCGTTATAGGTATTTTGGAACCTTTTAAAAAGTTAGTAAAAAAAAATTATATTGCTTTCGAACGTGCATGTACGTTTTGAAATATCATTTTAACTCTACTACTAGCTTTTTGAATATTTGTTAATTTTTAAAATTTATCTGAAAGTAACTTGTTACCCTCCTGACCACCTGACTATAACGGTAAAATTTTGCTTTCTTGTTTTACTTGAAAATCATACCTCTTATTCCGGTAAAAATCAGGTAAAAGACAATATAAAAATATTAAATGATTTATGTATAAAATATATTTGCACTTCTTACATTAATATATAAATATCATAAAAACCCTGAGTGATACATCAGATAAAATAATAAACACATCGTATCCTTTGATGTTTTAGGAGATACTCTCAGTTCATGTAGCTAAGTCTGATTAACTTTACGCTTTAACCTAACGCTACAGTGGGTAAGCGAAAGGTAATTACAAGCCTAATTAAGAGAGATGAAACCCCAATGTTCGTTTATCATATCACAAGTACAAACCGACCATAACATGTGTTTAAATTATTGAAGTATATTTAAACACATATTATTATCGACAAGTTAATAACCTATATGATTCTCTTCTTATTCTTTATCTATATTTTAACCGTATATGTGATACCGGCCCACCTGGTCCAACGGCATAGTCCAGCTTTATGTGAGTTACTATTATTATTAGCCGTAATCAATACAGTCAAAAACAACAATTCGAGATGCTTCCTTTTCCAGCAGTTTCCTGTTACTTTTCTTTTACCCTTTCTCGTTAACTGTGATTAAATGAGACACATTCAATGATACGGAGACTAATAAATAAAACGAAGATAAAACAGTATTAACTCAGTTCGATACCATTCGAGAAACAGTACCCAGGAAAATATTTTTTCTTGTGAAACCATTATTATTTCAATAATTTATTTTTAATAAAAAGACAATAAGCATCAGTTTAAATGTAGAACTGTTGATTTTAGTATTAAAACTGTGGTCGAACGTGTTTGGGATATAAATAAAATAAATTACACACGTCTTCAGGTATCTGTGAGTTGTCAGAGCTTTGTCTTGCCACGTTGCAGCCACTTTCTAGCTACAAGTAATGAGGTTTCTACCTTATTCCTCGAGTACGACAGCGTCTGTGCTTTCATACTTCATTATAATTAATGCATTGTTACTCGTTATTGAGTTTGTCACTCTAATGTGTTGAAGGTCGATATTAAAAAACAAAAAATAAAAAAATGAAGAATATGGTTTAAATTGAATTATATTTGACCAAGCTAAGCAAGAACTATTGCTTGATATAAAAAAACGTGTTTTAACTATTTTACTTTTTATAGAATTAAGTAACTTGATTTTGGTCCGAAATAGCTATGATTTTGTTGTATTAGTATTTTCATCTGTAAGTGAATTATAATGTTAGTTTTTGAAAAATCGAATTGCATTATAAAACTGTGATCGTATCAATGCATTGTTCATTTAATTACTTAAAAAGTCTACTCCAGTAGTTCTTTACTGATATTATGAGCAATGAATGAATTCTAAATAATGAGTTTACATCTCCACAACTCTTTATTGTCACTAATTAAGTAATGTCAAAGCATTGAAGCCACGTTATCTAAGTAGCATAGGAATGATCTTATTAAGCTAAGACAGATATCTTAATGTTAAAAACAAAATAAAACAATATGATAGTCACAAAGATATATATATATATATACATATCTCTTGTATATTTCATAATAGGTTCATACAAAGATAATACAAAGATAAATAGGAATAAAAAATATAAAATTTTTGATTATTGATCTTTATTTTATAACTTTAAAATTATTTTTTATGCCAACCACTTTTTTATACAATTTTAACCAAAATGTATATACTAAAGAGAGCAATCTAAAAACGAAATATAAAATAAACAGAACGCACTGCCCCCAAGACATTGCAAAGCGTCACTCAATAAACGGCCTTTAGAGGAAAATAAAGTTAACGACGATATAAGATGAGACGGTGTCATTTTGCTGAAGTAAAAAAAAGTATCGTAAAATGTGGGTGGAGTCACGTTAAATAAATTACAGGCGCCTACCGCCCGCCGCGACAGCTGTGTTGAGGCGCTAGAACGTAACGTTCTTTGCTGTAATGTGACGCCATCAATGATTTCTTTGTTTTTCATTTCAGTTTGCACTAACCTTTTAATTAATGTTGAAAGTTTCATGTATCACAAACTTTATAATTTTTAATTTCTTATATGTATGAGGTTTAATAAAAGCATTATTCTCGTAATGCAGTATCAGTCATAATCAGTATAAACAAAATCATAACAACATCCTCCTTAATTTGAGATAAAATTTTAATAAGCGTAATATACGCAGATCTTAAACTGATTTCTGCCTTGAGTATGATTTATAAATGGTTAATAATCTGATTTAAAATAGACTTAGCATAGCATAGCTAGACTGAATTGTTATTAGTAGTTATGATGTCATTTTATTTCAAAAGCAAAAATAAGAAAGTGATAAATAAAAGTCCTCCCTTATCTAATATTTTAGTTTTGGTTTTATTATTTGTATATTAATTATTTCAAATGCAAAAATATAAAAGTGATAAATAAAAGTCCTCCCTTATCTAATATTTTAATTTTGCTTTTATTATTTGTATATTAATTTTTTCAAATGCAAAAATAAGAAAGTGATAAATAAAAGTCCCCCTTATCTAATATTTTAGTTTTGCTTTTATTATTTGTATATTAATTTTTTCAAATGCAAAAATAAGGAAGTGACAAATAAAAGTCCTCCCTTATCTAATATTTTAGTTTTGCTTTTATTATTTGTATATTCATTTTTTAATATCTATTATGCTTCGCTCATTAAAATATCGCTATATACCTACATTAATTCTTCAGACTAGACCACATACTTTATTTAATTCATTACAACTCATACCTCGAACTCGAACCACTCGTTATCACCATACCATTAATTATTAATAGAACCATATTATAACTGAAGAATTTATTTGCCTATTTTCGAATTGTGCATATCTATTTATAATAAGCTTCATAAAATCCGAAATACATTCTTGTTCAAATTAAACACAAAGTACGGCGACTTCCAAATGGGTGTTATAACTTTTATAATTTGTGTTCTTGATAAGATGACTACGGCTTCAGTAAAGCGTCGAGTTTTGCGTTATTACGGATAATGAGAACTTTTATAAATGTTATTATCGTTATATAAATTAGTTATCGATTTAAATTTTATAAATGCAGCATGTAGAGTTTAAAAAGGGAACTGAATTATTATATCTTGTAATAATGTACATTTTCAATCATTACTTACACCTTTAGACATATCGTACGACTTCTAGGTACGAGTCTCTATAAATAACGATCTGTCAAGATTCAACGTGAAATGCCGGACTTCATTTTTCTTTGAAATATTTTGCTATTTTTAGACACACTGCAGATTCTAGTTTCCATACGACTTTTTCCACCCACTAATCAAGCCATGTAATATCCGCATGATGTATATTATTTTAATTCCCTTTCAAGAAATGAACTTTTTAGGATAAAAAGTCGTTTTTCTAACTTTTATCTTTACAATCTTATCTTGATGATATATAATCAAATTTTATGCTTTTATGTTATAATTAAAAATCCAGTTTATACATAAAAACTATAAAACTTTATTACATGTAATGAGATAACTATTAATTCACTCTATACGATTTTTGTTTTTTATTTATTTAGTTTTTATTGAATTAACCTTAACAAAGTTAGGGGCGGACAATTCCAATGGTGATTTTTGAACTATAAAAATTCCTCTCTATTATATTAAATTATTTTTACTATGTATTCAATGACTTGTAGAAGAAAAGAAGAAGATATGTAATCAATTTTTTTTAATTTTATGTAAAACTTAAAAAAATTAATTAAATAGGGTTATTGACAATAATAAGTTGTGTGGGTATCGCGAAATCATCTTGTCTTCAAAATGCGCAGAGAATAGTCCATATTTCATTTTCATCCGCCTCTTGAATATACAATGAGCCGTGTACCATGAATACTAAGCAGACAACACTTAATCGTGCAAACAAGAACTTTTAGTCTGTTTTGTTATAAATTACACGAAAGTTTTGGGTAATCAGCCTAATCCAAGGCATCATTTCTAATATTTTTTATTGAAGTAAGGTCGAAACGTAAGGTCACCTAATGATAAATTGTTACTGTATCTCGTAAGCTCCTTCATTCGTACGAATTATAAATTAAGTGTGTTCTACATTGAGTGTGTTTTTGCATATATATAGTGAACACATTGATATACAAAAAACTGAAGCTACACACAGACAGCAAACAACATAAACATCCAATAAATAAGAAAATCACATCTAATTGAGTGAAACATATATTCAATCTGACATATGTATATCTTAAAGTTGCAAATGGGTTTCAATATATTTTGCTCATTAAATTAGTGAGCACAAAATTTGTTGTGGAATTTATAAAAAAATTAGTACATATAAAAAGTTGTTAGTGAGTTTCTTGTTTCAGTTTTATTTAATAAAATAAAAAAGAAAGTTTTTCAAATAAAATATGTCGATGAAAACAACTGTACTTAATTGAAACTTAAGACTTAACTTAACTTTATATTTACCTCATAAGAAGACCTCCAGCTTAATAAATAGTATTCCTGTAAAACAAGGCGTGAATCTAAGCTATTACATAGTAGTCAAAGGTTATGTTTCCATATTTCCGAAGTAAATTAATATATGTTCAAAATTACAATTTCACAGGAGTACATTTTGAGAATAATATCTTCCAACATATAAACTTGTACGAACTGACCGAGGAAATGGTCATGCGGTTGGAGGTAAAGTAAATAAGTTACGCTGAGATATCAAAAGATTATGAAGTCCGTAGACAGGCCAAGGTTATCCTTGTGTCCAGTATGTTGTATTGCCACAGGGAGGATGACCATCAATAAGGTTTGTCAACCTACAACCTCATAAGCAAATATATTAAGAGCGTGTTGTTGAGAAAACGGCAATTTTGTGTGTCTCTGTGTCTCTTTGACTACGAGGTGCACCAGTTATTTTCAATGCATACGTCTAATTTTATACTGCCTACTGAACACTATACACTTATCAAATAATAGAACAGCCCAGACGATCTTTACGTAAGTTTATTAATAATATAACATATTAAATATAAATCTTCACAAGAAATAGGATGAAATGAAAAATTAAAAGAAGCTTAATTTAAGAAGGCTATATATATATATATATATATATATATATATATATATATATTTACATTAAGAATTTGCGAGAAAAATGGAACCTCATTCTTCTTTATTTTGAGTGTCTGATTATCTTTTGGTCTATTCTTGAATTTGAATGGTACAAAAACTTTTAAAATCAAAACAATTTATACAGTAACCCTGAATCATAGAACATAAAGGTTCCATAGTACTTTAAATAACCAATTAAATACAAATCCATACTTACTTACTATATAAAATGTGTTGGTACTCTGAGATAATAATGTAGTTTTCATTAAGTACCTTACCGGTTACGCATCCGATTTCAATTTGGCATTGCGGTTTTATTGATGCAATAATGGAGCTGGTCTTGTAATTTCGTACATTGCAATTTGCGTGTGTTTAATGCTCACAGTTGAATGTAGCAACTTTGACCCTAAAACATGTTTATTAAAATATTTTTATTTTGGTGAATTGTACATAAGGTTTTAATATTACCACTTATATTTACTATGGTTTTCACTATGGTACTCAGGCAGTTTAAAATAGTTCCTTATTTCTCTATTTATTATGGGTTCGAACGTACTTATATTATATTGTTGAACTAGCTTACTACATCTTATAAATTCTAAATATGGGACCTTCGACGACGATGATATCAATGGGATATCTTTATTTAATTGAACGTGTGTTTATTCGAACTGCATATCTCGAGTTTTGGTAATTAAATCAAATAAAAGTATTACATGATTTCAAACCTTATATTTCCTATTCCGATCTAATTAGATATAGAATATCACTTTCTTAAACAATTATGATTTTTATCAATCTATGAAAATATGTATATGAAAAATAATTAAGTATTAACTTTAATATATTTATATTAATTTCAGATTAATTTCTGCATTTACGACGGTGTAGGTTTACAATATTCATGGGAAGCTCAAATGTAGGCAGTTATTCCTTAATTACATTACGCATGACTCCGAGACCTTTACTTTAATTGATCTGGCGCGCTTTATTGCGAAGTATATGAGCAATACGGATGATTCCGGCATCACTTAGTACACATAATGCTTTTAATTATTTTGTTAATTATACTAGGGTAATTGTTTTACGTCGTCTATACTTATAAATTTTATATGACACACTTAGTGCTAGTGCTACGCTGAAGCTAGTTTCCAGTGAAGTGAGTCAACGTGACCGTGCACCACGACTAAATAGCCAGCCCACGGACCCCTCAGTTCCGTGAGCCCTGTGTCCGATGAAGCTGTAAGAGCCGCATAAGCTAACAGCATCAACATCATCAGAATCTAGACACAACCATATAGCAATAAATGTTGTCGTATTTCGTAAGGTGAGTTTAAGCAATCAGAGCCCCAATTAATGATAATAAGGAATTCCGTCTTAGACCTAAAGAATTACAACGCATTTGCATGGATGTAAGCGTCATGGGCTACAGTGATAATTTACCATCAAAAGAAATATGTGTTCAATTGGTACCTTTACCTTTTTTTTAAAAAAAACAGGGATATCAAGTACTATTCACCTTCCATCTCGACTTCGATAAACTCTCAAATGAAACAGATGCTAATGTAACATTTGTTAGTCTTATAAATCCAATACTTAAACTATCAGAACCACTTCACTGTAACATTTTAGTACATGTTTAGTAATCACGTCTTGGACTAGGTACTCTGACTATATTTTCTGAAGTTAAAAAACATGGTGTACGAAAATAAAAGAATTTTACTAAACCATAATTTATCACGTATTAGCAAGGCGTTAGTGTAAAGTGTGTGTGAGTGTGTAATTTGGAACTCCGCCAGGGCATGGCGGTCAGTGAGCAGTAGGTAGAACATTCGTCACTTCACACCGAATTTAATCCAAATGTAAATGTCGTTTACGCGTTTCACTTCAGAGAGAAGTGTTGACAATATTTTCACACGTATATTTTTTTTTTAAATAACCATATCTAGGAAATTTAAAAAAAAAATTAACATAAATTAAGTTTGTTCTATCTGCTTTGTGTGACTATTTTAATTTTGACATTGAATATCAACAGCCTGCCCGTTACGATCTGCAGTAGTGCGTGATGTGGCAGAAGCTTCAATGTTATGTTAAATAACTGGCAAGTGATTTCGTTCTATATCTCACTACATTGGTCTTACCTCACTGTAAGTTGTTTTCAATTTGCGTGCTGCGACGTTCATTGTTTACGGGAGAGATGGCGGCGGATAAGAGTGGAGGGTCACATATTTAACATAAAAATAATCTAATTTCTAAGTTTTACACAAAAGAGTTTTGTCACTATGGAAAACCATTACCAAAATCATCTAACCCAAGATTGTCGTAAGCACATGTGAAATAATTGTTTCTCATCCCAATGATGCATCTTCAAACATAAGCTTCACATGAAAATAAGTAAATTTGATTATCTTTTTGGCAATTAATTAATCGTGCATTCCTGATTTCATTAAGTATCTTTTAATAAAGCTAACTGAGAAATATATGAAGCTCTTTAATAAATTATCTATTTATATTCTGCATCTTTTTTTTTTAATTTAATTTGTGTATTCGATTTTCTGCTATTGCGCGTCCTATTATTGTTTATTTATCGTAGTATTATAAATGAAAATAATAATATAGTTTATGTTTATGTACAGAAATATATATAATTTGTTAGTCATAGAACAATAAATGTATATTTGAATGAGGAGTCATACATCGAATGCTCTGTATATTCAAATACGATTCATTTTTTTTATTGTATTTAGGTGACAATGGAACACACAGTTCACCTGATAGTAAACGATTTCTGTGGCCCAGACATTCATATCCATCCTCTATAAGAAATCATAATTCAAATGCATTGTCAGCCCTGAGAACTAAGGTCGAAAGTCTTGTCAGCACTATTACGATACATAGTAGATAGATACCTTCACTTACCTTACGAAACGCAGCAGCATTATGCTGCTATTACGCCGGAACTCTATGAGAGAATGGTCTATGGTTCCATGGTCGAGCCTACCAATTCATTCAGTATCTAATAACAAATTGCAGTGTGGCTCCACCACTTTTAAGCTGTTCTTGTTCTTTTGGTTATATGTCCCCAAAGGTCGTCGTCCTTATTGAATATTTTATATTGGCTTATTTATAAGCAAACACATTAACACACACTCAACGCATCAAAAAGTACAATTCATTATGAAAAACATTAAACAATGAACAAAACCAACCGTTTATGATTTCTATAAATTTTTGATTTAGGTGAGGATGGAGCATGCAGTCTATCTTGCGCCTACTGATGTTTTACCACATAATTATACTTTTTATTGTTAATACCAAAAAATATTTACCTTTAATTATATTATTGCTCCAGCGTACAAAAAGAGTATGATAATGGGTGTTCCAAATTGTGCCTTAGTTACTTACGAATCCATTTCGCACAAGAAAAATTGTCATTTAGCGCGTAAGCCGTGGCAGTTTGCAAGGCAATCTCTACATTACATAAATAGGAATTTAAATCTTTTAGGAGGATAGGAGACACAAATATGTTGCATAAATTGTTATTTAGCCTTCCTTCATTGATACAAATTAAGTTTCATAGTATTATATTTCTCCGAATGACAATAGCAGTAATTATATAAAATAACCAGATAAATTAACCAGATAATATCTTATCCTAGACAACACTTGCTAAATATATAATTATAAATAATCCGAATTCATTGTCCCAAGAATAAAATCACTGATATTAGGTTGAGATCTTAGGTCTTTCGTCTTCTGAACCCCATATTCGTATCTTTGTGTAAAGATTTACACAAAAATCCAAAGACCGGTGAATTAGAATTCACTAATTTCTAAATAGTCAATCTAATATTTTTTTTTGAAAATATCATCATATAACATTTTATACCAGTTTCTGGAGGACCGTAAATATCCCTGTTTTATATCCTTCGCTTGAGGGTAGAAAAACAAAGAGGTAAAAAGTAAATATTTCTATTTTCGCATCACTCTAAAAACCTAGTTATTTTACAAGCTCGCGGAAAATGTATGGAAATGTGATGGAGACATATCGTATTTTCGTTCAACTCGTCGCTTCTGAGTGCTTCCTGTACGTCGTCGAGTATTTGCCGCCTTCATAGATGTTAATGTAAAAGAAAACAACGATATCAATTTGACATGCTTCACATTAACAGAATTCATGAAAGCACCTCGATGTTTTTTTTATTTTACGCGAGTGGTTGGGCAGATATTTTATTTTATTTTAGGGTGTTTGCATTTCTAATAAAGTATTTACTTGAAAACTACACGCTCAATAATACTATACTATAATTGTATAGATTTTATCGCGTTTAATTTAACATTTTAAACATGACGTTGCGTGTACTTTACAGCACTCATGGCCACGGTGCTTGAGGTGTTTGACGTCCTGATGTCATAGTTATTCTTGTCTCTGAAGAAAGACCTCATATTGTATTGAGGTATTGCAGCACTTTTGGTTTCGGATTAAGTTTTATTAAATCCAGTCTCTAGGAATTTTGGTTTATCACTTGATAAAACATCTATCTGATAAAGTAAAATAATGATGATTTTTATTTATACATATTTAGTATTAAATTCATACACACATTATATTATAAATATAATTAAAAAATATATAAACAAAAGTATAAAATATGCTTAAATGGACTTCGCCGATTTTACACTATGATGAGGACTTTTAAAAAATGACCGCTTTATGATTACACTGCTATAATAATTAACTTTGACAATATTAAAATTAAAATAAATATTATACAAGATTAATGAAACAATTTTTGACAGATATTACGACGTCCGCCGAATGATGGCCATCTCTCCAGCGTTCGGCGTTACGACAGAGTGACAACTCTGTTCCGTTTAGAAATTACAAATTATGAGAATCAATTAAAACCCGGTTTTGTGAAAATTATTTTCAATGCGCCGTCATGCTATATGTATTGAAGTAGGTACATAATGATATAAACAAACAACACGTATGTTTGCAAACTAAATGCAATCATGCCACAGGTTTCATTTACTATCAGATCTGTGTGCTTGTTTAGCGTCTTAATCAAATTAATTTTCTATGAAGGATAATAAATCGTATAAATTACATCGCAATGCAAATAAACAAGGAATCTGTTTGTCATTTATTAATAAAACTGTTCGTAATAAAATGTATATATCCTTAACATTTTTTTTATTATTCGTGAGAAAAAAAATATTTATTTAAGATAAAATATTTATGTGTAATATTTGAATATTTACATATTTAAAATTTTATATATATATAGTCAAAAGAGAGTTTTAACTGATTTGTAATTAGTAGTCAGTAATTGTTACTTCCATTTTGATCACTTTATCCGGGAAACTGAACATTTTATCAAGTAACACCATTTATTTGACACACGTCATGTATCTTAGTTGATTTTATGAACTACATACGTAATTTATTAGTCCTTACCGTACGTAATGACTTTTAGTTGTACGGGTATTTAGTTTAAAAGGACTGTGTTTTTGGAATCTAATGAGGTGAAATGAAAAAAAAATATGGTGATACTATTTCGGTATTACATTAGGCATTTTTTTCTCATTCGTGAGAGGCGTTAGCATTACATCTTGATTACTTATCAAGCATGAAGATATCATATAATAATACCCACTACATAAATTTTAATATATTAAGTTTATATGTTTAACAGTATATAGTAATTTATTTAGCAACTTGTTGAAGCCTTTATTATTGCAATAGTGTCAACGCTTTTACAGAAATAAAATAGGTAAATATTTTTCTCTTCGTCAACAAGGTAAGAGTACTTTACATATCGTAAAAACCTAAGTAAATATGATAAAATGCATTTGTATGTTCAACTCGTCATTGCTGAGTGCTTCCTTTACGGCTTTGAGTATTCGAGGACTTTTTCTTGTCTGATACGTTTTTTTCTGCGAGAAACAATAGTAGCTAGGCAGTATTTAATTCTGGTGAGATGATAAAGTCAACATTCGTGGTAATGGATTTTATATTGTAAAATTTTCAATCTCTATACGTTATTCGTTCTCCTATCAAATATTTGGATGAAGCGCTTAATAATTCAAAAGCTTCGGATGATATTTTATAAGAATTATCAATAAGGTTTTAGAATCATAATATGCGACGATTGATCTTTTAAACATTAACCAGCTTTTCAATGGAGAACGATTAAGATAATATTTTGTTTTAATTTCTAGAACTATTTTAACTACTAGTTTTAACATATTTTGTGCACAAAAATTTATATTCTCTAATCATGAAGTAGGTATCATAGCCAAATAAAATAAGAAACAATGAGTTCTGGAATATTCTTATTCCACAGAGTAATAGATAGAAATAAAGATAGTACATACCATAATCGACTTTTCATTTGTAGTCTTAATTTAAAATTACACACTACCGGTGTATTTATCGTATTGAGGACAAAAATTTGTGTTAACATGCAATTTGTATATACCCAAAAATCTGCAATACGAAAATCGAGAGTCTCGGAGCCATGGTCACTAGCAAAAAGCTTAAAGTCACAATGATATTTATTAACAATACAATGATTAAAGTATCAGTACTATTTTATCTGTGATTAGTAGAATTTATCTACGGCTTACATGGTACCTTAGTTTTATCTTTATTCCACAAAAGCGTAGTGGGGTATATTCCCGTGTTCAATTTGAAAATACTGAACTGCGAAAACCGTGTACGGATCCGTGCATTAGTTTTTCAGTCTACAGGTAGTCAACATACAAAAATATTGAAAAAAGTATATGAAAATATACTTAGTATATATTTTCTTGACAAATTATTACATACAATTACATAAATATTGACGTTATACAGACTTGTTTCAGCAAAATAGTTGCAATGTAGATGATATGAGATGACAACGCAAAAATGTATGCCTTGACAACAAATGATTTGAATATTCAGCTTTACTTTAATTAAATTTTGATTATTTTTCAAATATTTATCTCCAATCCCATGGGTAACATTTGACTCTTTTTGAATTAAAGCTCATAAAAATTTCACAGCTTTAGAAATGCGGCCATAAATTTCGCGACGAGCATACTAATAATTATGCTATCACGAGGTGCTTTAAAACTGTTCTCTACAAGTAAACCTTTAAGATGGAAAAACATTGAGTATAGGTGGCAATAACAAAAGAATCCTAAATATTTACAATATATTTAACGTACTTAATATACATATTAATAATTAATATAAATTAAGCAATAGTTATCATAAATTGAAACAGTATATAGATTAAATACACAATAAAACTAGATAATATAAGTAAATTCATATAAATAATTAAACTGCAAATTCAGATGATTTCCCTTGTGTAATACTGATGAATCACTGTTTTAAAATTATTTTTATTAGGAGCTCGCTTAATGTTCCACTAGACGGGCGTTTTAAAGCTGTATAGTCTGAACAGTAAAAGACGAATTAAAGAAACCAGTCCAATTAAAGAAACCAAGACGATTATAAAGATCTGATATGAGTTAAATAAAGATTAAAAGAATCATTAAGATAAGATGGAGAATTAAAATTGTTTAAAATTGAATTTAGGTATTGTAAAACTCTGTACCTACGCATTTCACGGATAATACGCCATTAAATTGCTGCCTATCCACTAGAGTTTTATTTTTAGAGATGTAAAACGAGATATGCTCATGCTAACTTATAGCGAAGATAAATATAATACAGTTACTGAGAAGATCTGGATAATATACTGAATGAACGAGCATAAGCTTAGTTTTGATCGGTAAGAAGTTCTTAAGACGATGAAGGGCATGTAGTGTGGCATTAACTTTTCGGCAAGTTTCACCAAATAATACATCCCAAGTCATAGAACTATCCAACAAGCACTGATTATTTTTGAGTGTACCAAACGGGACTAAAATACCATTGTAAATGTAGGAGAGAGGTTACCGAAATTTATTTTTGTCAGCATCCTTGAACCTGAGTTATTAACCGATACCCCATATAAGTCTGACATCTTCAAGATTATCATTATCCTTTTTAATGGAAACATCACTAACAATCTCCTATTGGGCATAAAGCAAAAAATCGTCAGCATATAGATGGTACTAGCAATAAATGACAAAGGTAATAGTTTATTAACAACAAAAACATAATAGTAGAAAGCTGCCTTGCAACATTGGTGTGTTGTCAGCTCGATGTCAGCTCTTTCAGAGAACTGCCTTCTACGTACTGACTGCTGACCGCGCAGATATGATGTAAAAAACTCCAATGCTGGCAGAGAATCTGACCTGAAAAGACCTATAGAGATAAAAGCGTTAGAAAAGTCCACTAGCACCACCATTGTTATCTTTTGTGAATTCATCCCTTTCCTTATGTCGTCAGTGACTTTAACGAAACCCTGATTGATAAATATTCAATAGGTGAAGTTTTGTAATAAACATGATTAGAAGTTTTGGGAAGAGGTAGTGTATGTACATGCCTTTTTCTGTAAAAGTGGGTATTCACCAGATCCCAAGGAGAAATTTATGTATGTTATATGTATATGGAACAGCTAGCAGGAGGGACTTAAGATAGGGTATTAAGGAAACCATGAGCTTGCTAACCTCACCACAATCCACAGAACTCGATTTAATGGCTAGACTTTTTTATTTCATCCTGGGTGACAGGTGCAAAAGATGAAAATGAGGAATCGAAAGTGATTACATTAAAGCAAAGGAAGAATCCTATAGTCCGCTCTCAAATGTTACTGTTTGAGAGCAGAATATATGTATGATCTAATGTAGATGTAGAAATAAAGTGAATATTTATATCATTCATCGTGGGTGATGAATATAGCCTCGCCATAGGGTTTTGAGAAATTCGCTTACAACAACGGTTGAAGAATTACGTATGTTATCGTGAAGATATCGGGGTTTATTGTATTGTAATTGTATTTTTAATATTATATTACATCGGTTTCTTAGCAATTTAACACAACTCCAGTCTTCTACAGTACGTTTTTTTTTAAATTTTCGGTAAAGCCCGATCACGTCTTGCCATTGCTACTTGTACACTCTTTATCATATCAATAAAACTAATGCGTTACCCTATTAGTTTTACTTGAAGTTTGGGTGCATAAACGTTATGAAGATTGAGAATATTATTATTTAAAATGGAGAGACGAGAAATCCATAGAAGAAGATGCCGTTATAGAGTTAAGATTAATAATATATTCGTCATAGCTGTGTCAAAGCTGACCGTGTTGAATCACTCGGTCTAGAGATTCTGTAATTATAAAGTCAATCCATGAGTCGTCAGTGTCAATTTTGTGGTGAGTTGCCCTTAGAGTTAGATTGAAGACATCGATTGACTCTAAGATTGATCGAAGTTTATGAGAGCAAGAAATAATTCTCAATAAATTTGTGTTAAAATCATCCTTTACAACGACAACGCAAAGCACTTCTCTCCCTGGACAAGGCCAAATTAGCCTCTAAAAACTACTTAAACTTCCCGATCGGCTTGATTCACTGGCGTTGCGAAGGGATGTTGCATCTCTTTGCATATTTTACCAAATTCACCATGGGAATGCTCTGAGGAGTTGCTCGAATTAATTCCAGGCGCTGAGTTTTAAATATCGTACATTACATGGAATATATATACATATATATATATATATATATATAAATGTATATATATATATATATATATATATGTATGTATGTATATAAATATACTACTCAAAAAGAAATAGGGCCCACTCTAAGTTTATCTTAGAATTCGTCTAAAAAAAATTGTTAAGTAAATAGTGAAGTTAAACATTTCGAAGTATTGTTGACATGTTTATCTAACGTTATCAATATTTCAAGTCAGGAATTCAATGGTGGCTAGACAAAAAAGTGAAGTACTCCAAAAAACGTTTATTACTCAAATTCTCAGTCACTTGTACCCTGAGTCACATTCTGAATGTTACAGTCGCACGTCTACTTTTTTCATTTTGACTTGATTTCGGTGTTACTCGAGATCATTATGCCTGGTTCTCGGCATCATATGGATGTGGAAACAGCAACAAGAGCAGTGTTTATGCTTCAGGAGGGAGAATCTAAGAGATCAGTGGCAAGACGTCTTTGTGTGTCGCGACGAGCTATTCGAAACGCGTGGGAACGCTTTCTAGAGACAGGCAGTGTCGCGAGGAGATCTGGATCAGGAATAGCGTGAACTACAACCGTCCAGGAAGACCGGTATATCACATTGACTGCACGTCGAGAGCGAACGATTCCCGTCCGCGTCTTACAAATTCGACTGCGGCAATCAACTGGCACACGAATTAGTGATAAAACCATTCGAAATCGGCTCCATGAAGACGGACAACGTTCCAGATCTCGTGTTATTATATAAAATGAACAAGAGCGCATCGTGCAGCACGTTTGAGGTTTGCACGCGAGCATGCGAGTGGACAATGGACAACTGGAGAAATGTACTCTTTACGGACGAAAGTAAAGTGAAGTTTTTCAGCGATGAACATCGAGTGCGCGTGTGTTGAAGAGAAGGAGAACGTATTTCAGAACCTTGCATACATGAAACGGATCGTTTTGGAGGTCCAAATGTTATGGTATGGGCTGGAATAAGCTTGCTCGGTAAAACTGAGCTGGTAATTTTGGAAGAAGGCTCCATAACTGCCTCCCGAAATGTCGATCGAATAATTCGGCCCGATGTCATCCCATTTTCACAGAGAGTGGGTGAAAACTTCGTCTTTATGCAAGACAATGCTCTCTCACATACAGCGCGAACAACCCAGAGAGAGCTCTCTGAAGCCAATATTACGATTTTACCGTAGCCGCCATGAGAGGCCCGATCTTAACCCCATTGAACATTAATGGGACCAATTGAAAAGAAGCCTCAAATCGAACTTCAGTAATGTGACTAATCGACAAGAGCTCATAAACGCCCTAAAATTGTGTTGGGAGCGAATACCCGAGGAAAACATCACCCACTTGATTGAAAGTGTCCCAGATAGATAGATAGGAAAGTTTACAGAGATCAATAATTTCTGTAAACTTTCCTAAAAACTGTAAATTTTGACTAAATTCCATAAAATTGCCAAAACTAACTCTTGTTAATGTTCACACACTTTCAAAAACCTTAATTTATTCATTCTTATCATAAAAACTGAAAAAAGAAAACGAATCTGTAAAATTCATTTATAAAACATGGTGGGCCCTATTTTGTTTTGAGTAGTATATATATATATATATATATATATATATATATATATATATATATATATATATATATATATACAGTGGTGGTCTTATAATTAGAAACACTACCAACGGTCCTTGACATTATGTAAGATACTTCACCGCAATCGTTTTTATTTTGAAATTAAACAATAAATAGGACAACAATATTTCAACGATTTATCACAAGTGTAGTTTCAATATTACATTACGGAGAAACATCTAATTCAGTTTTAAGGTATGGACAATAATCGTCTACTAATTAGAAACAATATCAAAAAAGTATAAAAAACAATATTTTTTTAAGTATTAGTAATTAGTAATGTTATTTACGAAATAGCTACTATCCACAGCCTACCAATAGTTATAATAAATATTTAGTGGCGTGTCCCTTATTTTCAATAACTGCACTGCAACGACGTGGCATTGATTCCATCAATTTCATACGTTTTTCTACGGGGATTGAATTCCATACTTCGACATGCTTCATATCGTTCGTTTTGACTGGTGTTACGTTTGTTTGAGACTTTTTTTTAACAATATACCAGAGATTTTCTATCGGGTTTAAATCCGGACTATTTGCTGGCCGGTCTAAAACGGATATACGCTATTTGCTAAGGAAACACTTGACGCTATTGGCGGTGCGTTTAGGGTCATGTCATGCTGAAAGATCCAGGTTACAGGCAAATGATCGTCCAAATAGGGAATCATTGTGTGCTCTAAGATATTTTTGTATTGCCATTGATCCATTGTACCTTCAATCTTCCGAACGGGTCCAACTCCACATCCGGAAAAACACCCCCAAACTTTAATGTAACCGCCACCGTGCTTGACTATACTCCTTATGTATTTATAATTAAAAGTATCGCTTACAGGACGTCTAACATTGTGCTTTCCATTGGAATTTACCATTTTTATTTTTGCTCCATCTGAAAATAACTTTTTTTTTTCCATTCTCGTACCGTCTAATTAACATATTTTTTAGCGAATAATAATCGCTTCTCTCGGTGTTGCTTGGTAAGAAGCGGTACCTTTCGAAAGATTGTTCCAAACAATTAAGCTTCCACTAATCTTCGGCGTATCAGTCTTGACGAGATGTTTTTCGTGTCATCAGGCGAACACGAAAACGCGAATACTTAATATTTAATCTGGTTGGAGCATTTACTTGGGTCTTTTTACCAACACGAACGATTAGTGAATTTTCTCTGGGAGAGGTTTTTCTTCGACGAGCCTTTCTAAGAACATTTTCAACAGTTCCATATGCTTTATAATGATCAATTGCATTATAAACTTTCTTAACCGAACAATTTAAATTCTCAGCTATTCTTCTAGACGCCCACTTATAATCTATATGTAAATTTCCAAATATTTACCTAGTTCACGCGTCACAACTTTTATTTTTGCCTATTTTGAACAAAATAAAATTCAGATTAAATTTTAATTTGCCGCCAAAGTAATAGA
This sequence comes from Teinopalpus imperialis, assembly GCA_029286865.1. Taxonomy (NCBI): domain Eukaryota; kingdom Metazoa; phylum Arthropoda; class Insecta; order Lepidoptera; family Papilionidae; genus Teinopalpus; species Teinopalpus imperialis. The sequence goes on from JAGSMU010000003.1 coordinate 11,283,450, forward strand.
AAAAGTCAAGAAAGAAATGTTATTCTCCAATTTAAAAAAAAGAACGAGCTAGAGATGCTTTTTTAAAATGTTTCTAATTAGGGTCCAAGCGGCCAGTAACAGAAAATAAACTCCTTTATGTGTAAGACTCATTTTATAATTAAAAGTAAGATATGTTTTGAATTTTATGAATTTAAAGGTTTTTTTATTTGAGTGGCTATAATTAATAGTGCATGATTATTAATTATTGAATGTGTATATTTTGTTACGAACATTTGTACGTTGAAGTTATACTTTCTTTATTCATAAGAAGTGTTTCTAATTATATGACTACTATATATATCTAGATATATAATAGAAGATATCTATCTATCGAACTTATAAAAATACCGATACTTCTATAGATATATATCTATAGAAGTATCGGTATTTTTATAAGTTATTCTATTGCTCGCTTAAAGATATCTATAATTGTTCGTACTCTTACTATCATATTACAGTGATTGTCATTTCGTAAAAACTATTATACCACACCATAAATCCTTATTTATAAGTAATTGGATTAAATATATATTTTTCTTGATAAAAAATTTTTTTTCGTTATTTTGTTGCAGTTTCTGAACTTACTTTATTTGTTTGCTTTTATTATTTTTTTCTTTGTATTTTACATAGCTTTCTATATATTTCATGTATCTATGCAGCTTATACTATACGAGGACATAATTTACACATATAAATTTTTAATAGAAAAAATAGGAAAGTTTAATTTTGATGCTAAACAGAAAAACAGTCCGTTGCCAGTTTGAAAGATGAGAACTAATGATTTCGATAGGATAATAAAAATTAACCTATATTAATTATATATGTATACTAAAATTTAAAAATATTGTGCTATTTAAACTGATCAGTATCGTACATATGTACATACCTAGATATAATAAAGCATTTGTTTATCGTAGAGGAATAAAATACCTATTAATCTATTAAATTAAATTAATAACGTATAATTTCTTTATTTAATAATGTATCTTTTAGAAACGACCTATAATTCCTTATTTTGTCTTTGCAAAAAACATAAAAATCAAATTGTTTACTAATTCGTATGATGCACTAACATCCAACAAATATCAGTCTCTTGATGAACAGGCCTTTCTTAACCGACTTAAAAAAGTGGTTCTTAAGTTCATTCTTCGTATGTAACATTGTTGAATGTACTACTGTGTAATTGTACTACTTTTTGTTATTATTATGAATTCATATTTATAATAATAACAAAAAATTAGTCTATAAATATTCAACTTTAATAAAATAGACCCACTCCTACTTAATTTATACGTAATACGTATATTGTTTTTTATGTGTAACTGATTTATGTGATTACTTTTCTGTTAACAAGTGTTTCGATGTCAAATCTTCTACGGTTAATAGTAAATCATCCGCAATTATCAGTATTTTTTTTTGTTGCAATGCAGAACTTATAAGCTCAACGTTTTCATTAAAAAAAATTGTTTAATATTATATATACAAATATTTAAAGAAACTTTATGTATAAAAAATCTGTTTGTTTTTAACTCTAGAATAAAAGTTAGAAATATATTTCTTGATAGTTTTATATTGGTGGTGGAGCACGAGCTATCAGGTCACCTAATGGTTACTAATCCCAATCTAACGAACCACAGCAACACAAGAGGTAAGTGTAAGTAAGAGTAAATGCGTTCATGGCCTTTGTGATGGCAGGAATTTTTTAATAATATTCCAAAGTCTTATCGGTTTGAAAACATTTTTGGTGACAGCTGATTCCACAAAGTGGTCTTACCTGTTAAAATAACTCTGTGATAGATAGCCAACCATCAAAATGGTGAGGATGAAATATTAAATACTACGACTGAAATTAATCCAAAACTAAACACCCACCGTAGTAAATTCAAATTAAATTTCCTATATATCGAGCCACTCAGTAAGAACTGAGTAGTTAGATAAGGTAAAGAGTGGACTGTGAACTGGTATTGGTACCCCTGCCTAAAGATAAGAATAGTATTCCAAATAAGGCGGAGCTGAAAGCGGGAGGCCAGTATGAAATATTGTCCCACTCGACTAAGCTGACTAAAGTTTTAAGCTAGGCTTTATTTCAATAGCCCTATAAAAAATCAAGATAAGCTAAGGCAAAACTCGATAAATATAAAACTTATGTTTATACATATTTTGCAGTCATGATTTGAACCAAAAACATAGACTTGCAAGCACCCTGATCGGACTACAAAAATTGTTTACTAATTCGTATGATGCACTAACATCCAACAAATATCAGTCTCTTGATGAACAGGCCTTTCTTAACCGACTTAAAAAAGTGGTTCTTAAGTTCATTCTTCGTATGTAACATTGTTGAATGTACTACTGTGTAATTGTACTACTTTTTGTTATTATTATGAATTCATATTTATAATAATAACAAAAAATTAGTCTATAAATATTCAACTTTAATAAAATAGACCCACTCCTACTTAATTTATACGTAATACGTATATTGTTTTTTATGTGTAACTGATTTATGTGATTACTTTTCTGTTAACAAGTGTTTCGATGTCAAATCTTCTACGGTTAATAGTAAATCATCCGCAATTATCAGTATTTTTTTTGTTAATGCAGAACTTATAAGCTCAACGTTTTCATTAAAAAAAATTGTTTAATATTATATATACAAATATTTAAAGAAACTTTATGTATAAAAATCTATTTGTTTTTAACTCTAGAATAAAAGTTAGAAATATATTTCTTGATAGTTTTTATATTGGTGGTGGAGCACGAGCTATCAGGTCACCTAATGGTTACTAATCCCAATCTAACGAACCACAGCAACACAAGAGGTAAGTGTAAGTAAGAGTAAATGCGTTCATGACCTTTGTGATTACAGGATTTTTTTTTTAATATTCCAAAGTCTTATCGGTTTGAAAACATTTTTGGTGACAGCTGATTCCACAAAGTGGTCTTACCTGTTAAAATAACTCAGTGATGGAATGCCAACCATCAAAATGGTGAGGATGAAATATTAAATACTACGACTGAAATTAATCCAAAACTAAACACCCACCGTAGTAAATTCAAATTAAATTTCCTATATATCGAGCCACTTAGTAAGAACTGAGTAGTTAGATAAGGTAAAGAGTGGAAACTGGTATTGGTACCCCTGCCTAAAGATAAGAATAGTATTCCAAATAAGGCGGAGCTGAAAGCGGTAGGCCAGTATGAAATATTGTCCCACTCGACTAAGCTGACTAAAGTTTTAAGCTAGGCTTTATTTCAATAGCCCTATAAAAAATTAAGATAAGCTAAGGCAAAACTCGATAAATATAAAACTTATGTTTATACATATTTTGCAGTCAAGATTTGAACCAAAAACATAGACTTGCAAGCACCCTGATCGGACTACAAAAATTGTTTTGAGGTTCCATATCTTATTCACAAGTTTATCAGAGAACGACTCAACTTCAAACAATGTCTCGCAAAAGATAGGAGTTCGCTTCTACCACCCTTTATTATTTTGCTACATTAGTTATTAAGCTTATATTATTTAATAGAAGTGAAGTAAGTTCAGAAACTGCAACAATATAACGAAAATAATTTTTTTTATCAACAAAAATATATATTTAATCCAATTACTTAAAAATAAGGATTGATGGTGTGGTATAATAGTTTTTACGAAATGACAATTACTGTAATATGATAGTAAGAGTACGAACAATTATACATATCTTTAAGCGAGCAATAGTATAACTTATAAAAATACCGATACTTCTATATTTTTATAATTTTTAGTATGATTATAAAATATATATATATATATATATATATATATATATATATATATATATATATATATATATATTGCGTTGTCGAATGATCTCAGAGATCATTGTTAAATGTTAAATGTTTCACGAACCTTATACATTTCCAACATGACAGCTTTTCTCTGAAGTGAAGGTACTCACGGTCCTCCAGCTATTTATTTTGAATTCTGTACTAAGGACTCATTCAGTTTGCAGACCAGATTTTAATATTTTCCAGAATCTAAGAAGAAAAGACCGAATCATATTACTAGAAAAATTTTGTTCTGCCTATGCTCATAGATATATGCTTTTTGGGGCTCTACCTATATAAAATAATAAGTAATGACATCACCATATATACGCTTACTCATTATAAATGTAAGCAAGTCCTCACAAGTTATTTAATGTCGTTGAAGTATGAGGATACTGCAAATTTATTAGAAAAAAAAAAAATTTTGCGCGGGATTTTAATGAAATGTTTTTACAGACAAACTAACTTATATATATATGTATATATATATATATATATATATATATATATATATATATATATATATCTATATAACTATCTTTATTTATATACCACAAACACATTTGTATTGTAAATTTAAGTTAACCAAATGTTATTGAAACATTTATATAAATCGCCCTTAACCTTGTCTTGTACCACTCAATTATAATATAACAAGAATCGTTAATTTACTAGAATAGTTATAATTTGTGTGTACGATTTTAAACTAAGATAATTTACTACTACCTCCCTTATTGGGATATTCTTCCTTTTCCTTAATTGAATTATAGTTTTAATGTAACAGTTGTATTGTATTGTTGTATGTAATGTTTAGTAAATGTAAAGTTTATTATACTTCATCCGGAGGAGGGGCTTAGCAGCTGTAACACAGGTCAAGGACCCTAGCACGGTTGCTAAAGAGAAGAAATAAATGGTTGAAATTGTAATTGTAGATCAAATAAATAAATAAAGAAAAAGTATATTAATCAGCCATAGAGAGTGTGATACTATACAATAATATTTTAATATTTTGAACTTTGAACGATCTTTTTTATTATCCAATAAAAAAGATCGTTCAAAGAAATAAATCTGTTATACTATATAGTATAAAAATATGGTAAAACAGGTTGGTAAACTGTCTTATATGGAATCGAAATAATTGTTTTAATTAATCTTTATAGAGGCTTCGTTAAAGTCCATACTTAAAATTACATTAGGGTCACAATTAACGTCGCCCACGAGCACGATATCAAAAATGAGCTCTAAGCTGACTGATTTTGCCACTTTGATTCCAACCATATTTTAAAACATTCAAAAATTATTTCAACAAAAAAGAAATATGTGAGCGTATATTTATTTAGCCTGTAAATTCTTTTAGGGCTTTATTTAAATCAACCGTCGAAAAATTGAGTTAACACTACGCTATAAATTCCGTACACATGCAAACTCAATTATAAATTTCAGATTCATAAATTATGGACCTACAGCAAAAATGGCAACATAAACGTTTCAGGGAAGTTGTAAAGTACTGTCGCTTCATAAAAACCCCTCCCTGGGGATGTTGAGTAAACGGCTTTTAGTAATGCACGAATAAAACATGCCTAAGTCGCGAAATGGGCGTTAAGAAAAATTTCTGGTATAAGCATCTTTACAAAAAAAAATCTGCTAATTTAATGTCCCAATATATCAGTTAGTGGTAGCAGAGAGAGAGAGAGCCACGATGCAGTTTGTCTCCAGCTGCAGCATGAATGATTCAATTCGACCGGGGACGAGTCATGTCTGTAGAGTTCAGGAAACCTAATTATAGATAGCGAGGCATACCATCTACATTCTCAAAGTGACAACAGATGTGCATCTTTGACTTATGTTGAGGAGTCTAGATATCATGGGCAGAAGCCATCACTTACTTTCAATTACTATGAGTTCAACTGTATTCTCGTTTGTCATCCGTAAATTTAATTAAAATAAGAAAGTAAAAAAAATATTCTGCTGAGTTGTACTGTAGATGTGTTTCTTTTTTCTACGTTTTACTTATTGAGATTTATACAAAATACATATACAAAATAAATTGCTTAAATATAAACGCCCGGTGCTGCATGACTTTGAAAATAAACTAGGTTTTTAGAACTAGTTTATTACTGATTTATTAGCCACAGCCCATGCTACAAGAAAATACTGGCGATAACAACTGTGCACTGGCTAATAAGTTCCAAATAAAGTATTTGGAAATTGTTTGTGAGTACCGTAGTACTGGTAACGAGGCATTACATCATCCTACAGTCCTTCCAGTGGTTGTTTTATGAGCAATGGCTTGTCATCAGTTCAACTACAATCTGGTTTACCATCTGCTAATTAGTCATTCTTAGATAAATAATAAATCTTATATTTTTACAAAGGAGATAGTCATAAATATTGAGCAGATATAGTTATATATTATATATAGTCAGGAATATATTAGTTATAAGATGTTTAATTGAACGCACTATGGATCACAACATGGTAACTGATATTAGTTATTGATAATGAATGTCTTGATATGTCTTCTAATTTATACATCTAGATGAGGTATTGCCGTTTCCTATTCAAAGATGTTTGTGACAAGTATATCCTTTGAATTTAAGTTTGAGGGATGTTATTAGATGTAAGCGGGTAAGGATCGTGCTTCATAGCATGGCGATCCTAGAGAAGACTAGACTGTTCATCAGTGGACTACTCTTTATATTTTAATTACCTTATAAGGTGGATACAGATTAAATTTAATAAATAAATCACTCAAATAAAATATGCATACGGTAAAATGTAAAGAATATTATACAATATCATACTATATAAGACAAGAACTCTTTATCAAAAGAAGTGTGCCTTCTCTTAATATTCGACTAGAAAGCGTTACTTTAAGTGGGATGCAATCAAATTTTTGATAGTATAAAACAACAATAAAATGTAATAAAATTATGTAAAAGTAAATCCTAATGTCCTTTGTGAACAGTATTTTACGTTAGTTTACCTTTAATACTGTTCACAAAAGGCATTAGGAATCATTTCCAAAACATTAACAGTAAAGAACCAACTTCAAAAACTTTCAGTTCAGAAGTTGTTTGTGATACCTACGGTAGTATTTAATATATTTAAGGTTTTTTCTTATTTTCCATCGTACGCACGTTCTTATTCTTTTTCATCTTGCCAGTTAGTCTAATGCACGACACAGATCTTTCCAACAAAATACCGGCACAACTCTTTACTGTACTCGTTTTTGTTGGAAATATCCAGTGCATTGAGCAGCAAGATATGACCATAGTCTCGGTATGCAGGTAGTATTTGCAAATCTCAATGTCTACCTCAAACGTTTTGTTTACTGGTTTATATTTTCCGTTCGGTATTTAAATTATAGTGATTTATTAAAGTTTTTCGAATCATATTTTTAGATTATTTATTAGAGGCCTTAAGATTTATATTTTTTTATAAACTGGCTGCGAGACTTAGCTTTGCTATATAAATATATTTTAAGTAAGATTGATTTCTAATTAATAAAAAAAACATTTTCACTTAAAACATATTTTTTTACAATAGGGTACAAAAGCTATCTATTATTCGTGGGTTATCAAGACTCCACATGGATTATTACAAAATACTCTGTATTTGACTACCTTCAAATATCCACTAGTTAGAGCGATCATCTTAGATTGCACATGCCATTCTCAACGTTGCCTCTGGAGAACCTTTCTTTATTGAAGGTTATCGTATCTAGAAGAAATGTAGCTGGTCTATTATGAGTACCATTTGAACTTCAACCAACTGATTCCTTGGCCTTTTGTTTTTTCCTGATTCCTTGTTTTTGCATAAAATCTTAGGATGAAATTCTATCAAATAGATCAATATAGCCTTAGCCATGTGTAAATTTATATTATCCATGGATATCGATTTCTATCTTTAATATTTTACCTATTCTTTATAACATTTTTGAATACATCTTGAGCGTATGCTTATTTACATATAAACCGAATCAAAACATAATATAATTATGTAAACCTATATTTAAATGAATATCCGCAAAAAAAGGAAACCATAATAACAAAATCTCAAATATCTCAATTAAAAGCTGTAATTTATATGCCTTAGGACAGCAGTCCAAATAGGCACCAGGAATAATTGTTTTGTGTTTCTTGTTTATTATGTATAGCTTCTTGATGAGTCACTGACTTCATCAAGAGGCAAGTTAAGTATGCGTTATTGGTGATACAATATAAATAAATAAAATATCACTTAAAAAATTAAATATATAATATTACATAAGATTTTCATTATATATTTTATTGTCATGTCTAAAATGTAAATGAAGTAGCAAAAATGGTAGAGTCACGTTGCAGCTTGTTGTGTGTAAGAGGAAGATGATAGAATACATCATGAAAAGTTATCGTAATGGTGTTGTTGCCTTCGATGAGTGTAAGTATCCGGATACTCAGTAATTGTTATGAACAGACTGAATTGGTAGGCCAGCAATTCAGTCTTCGGGAGTGAAAATACATGTGTTTATTGAATTGTTGTGGAGAAACGATGTAGTTGTTTACAGGCCACAGTTATCATATAAATCAGATGAACTATTTTTTTTTTATTTCTTTTATTTTACAGTTTTCGGAAAACTTACAGCTAGAATAGCTAGCTTAGCTAAAAATGACAAAAAGATAAAACTACACTAGGGCCAATTACAAGTTTTCACTAATAACATATAACATAAATATATGGTAGACTGGTCACAGATACGAATATGTTAGCATTACAAACACAAGTATTGTTCAAGAAATCTTTCTGTTTTGTCTTCTAGTCTTTTAGTCTTTTAACTTAATAATATTTGTATTGAATAAATCTAGATTTATATCTAATGAATTTATATTAAACAGTTTACTGGCACGCAGTATAGTAGTTTCGCCGGTAGTTGTTTCTTGTTACCGGAATATGTAAAATTTCTTGATTTCTTGTCATAGTTGGGACACGAAGGTTAATTTATGAGAGCAGTTAAGGGCAATCTTTAACATTGTTACAAATTTTTGAGAGATAGATTATCTCGGCCATTATTCTACGCTGGTAGAGTGGTAATATGTGAAAATTTTTACATTTTAAATAGTAATTTGGTAAGTATATCTTTGAACGAAATTGCAAATGCCGAAGGTCGTTTATCGTCTTAAGTTTCATAAAAAAAGGGTTTGCCTGAACTAAAATTGTTGAAATCTGTTGATTGAATCCAAACAAATTAAAAAACACAGATTTAATTTGATTTATCGAAATTTTACGTGTTGTGTTAATTTAATATTGTTATAATTTTACATATTTTGTATCTATTATAAGTAGGTACCAACCGTAATAATGAGATAAACATTTTATAAACTGGAAAATTTCCGTGAATTAGATAATTTTCTTTGTTTTATGTTATAAATTAATATAGAATATTTAAAACAGCTCTGTTTCACTTGAACATAACACAGTGGCTAAATGAACGAATTAGGGACATCCTGTGGGTATTAGAAACTACGAAACAATTTGAAATTATTGCTCCCATGTGATAAGAATAGGGTTATATTTATAGATAGTTATTTTAGCTTTAATTATGTTATAATATATTAGTTCAGAAAGTAACAAATCAATGTAAGTACTTTTTATTTATATGAATTATTTTCTCCGATAGGATTATATTATGTTCGTTAAATTTTTGTTACTTATTCCTTCAAACTGCCCTTTCACACTCAAGCAAATATTTAAGAATAATTAAGAATTATTTTACAAATAAATTTCAATTCAATGTAAATTGTATTAATTCATATATTTCCTGGATTATTCAAAGTGTTCCTATGTAAGTATGTTTTTCCCTTTAACAGGAAGTGGTTGTCATACTGATAGAAATAACATTCACAATAGAAGTGCCACTGCTCGATGCAATATAGATTTAACAAATAACATACGCCTGATCAAACTACTCTACCCAAAAGCATCGCACGGTGATTGATTGTCGGCCAATATGGAATAGATTTTGTTTACCAATACACAGATACGAGTTTAAAGAGTTTTACGATTTACAAAATGTAGAATACACCAAGGATGACTATTGGACAAAGGAATAAGTATTTTATTCAATACCTATATATAATAAATAAAGTTTAAATAACTAGCAAAACATTTTGGCCAAAATTTAAACTCTTGAAGTGTGATGGCGGGCGCTAGCAATTAAAAAATAACAAATTTCTTCAGAAATATCACTTTAATATTTCCAGCTTATACTAATTTTTTTTTACAATTTATATATTTATATAAATAAAAAAAGCTCTTACGTTTTCTACATCTTCTAACGTTAAAACGTAAAGTTAAGTAAGTTCAATAAGTTGATTTAAGGCAGTTTGAATGGAACCCTAACCGCTAGATCTTGATCCCGACATCCTGCATCTGGATGTAGTAATTTATCTATGTCTGGACACTAGGCTATAGCCGTTGTAATAATACTGATGTTACATTGCTATTGCTGTTATTCTTGGCGGGATACAAATCACAATAGATTGACGCATTGAAAGACAGCTTGTACAATTCTTTTATTAAACTCGACAGAATTGCGTTGCGAGAAAAAAAAATTGATAGAAGATTATATCATGTTTTGTATTACTATCTACTACTGCTACTACTGTGACCCACTCGTTTAAAAAGTTCAGTATTTTTTGTTATTTATCAATTTTTATATCATTTCTATGACCTACCTCTGTGTCGATATTCATTACAATCCTTGAGCTCGGCTCCATGAGCATACATACATATTCACATTTATTTATTTATTTATTTATCCTTTTTGTTCCTTAAATAAGCCAATTAATTCCAATTTAATGCCCATCAAATTAATGCCCAGTAGCATTCTTCACTAGTCATTTATGGTATTATTTAAGTATACATGGATTTCCAGAAACTGTTACATACAACAGATTCTATAAATATGTTTTTGTTATAAGATTGCTTGCAACATTCGACGTCAATATATCACTAAGACAGATCGTTTGGCTACTAGTGGGCTATCAATAATCAATAGTTAATTAGCGGGTCGATGAGTCTAGGTTATTCATATTAATAATTTGTTTACTGTATTGTGACATGAAATTCAATAAATATTTTGGCACGTGTGTTATATGTGTATATGACGTCTTAAATGTTAAGCAATATATTTGGATATTCTGTGATCCAATTAATAGTACACATTCCTTACGAAAACTCATATGCAACTGAAATTTTGTTAACAATAAATGTAGGTATTTATGGGCCACAATTATCACTTGCCATTAAAAAATAATAACGTAGTGAGACTAGAACCATTTACATTGTTTTCATTTTTTCTTATTTATTACTAATAATTTTAAGAAATTAGATTGAGCATTATCTATTTCACAATAAGTACCAATCTAAATATATAGATTCCAGTATTGTACGTAGGCTCTTTTTCTAGAGAGGGTTCTAGAGCATAGTCCATCACGAGGTCGTCTTCTGTGATTAACGCATCGGGTTGCAGCCATTTTTCAATAAACGATCAAAAGTTGGTAATGAAATTGTTAATTAACAATTTCATTACCATCAAGTATGAATTTGCATAAAGTGAAATTAAAACCGGGGGACTTCAATAATCAATTGTAGTCTCATCCTAAGATATTTATGTAGCTTTAAGAGAATTAAAGTCTTTTGAAAACAAAGTTAGCTTGTACTCAAAATATAGATAACATTATATAAACCATAATTATTTAAACACTAAAGAACGTAACAATTTGCGATCTTGACATTTTCTTTATCCAAATTATTCCTAATCAAAGCTATTTGAACAACTTTTAAATCCCACCAAGTTAGATTGCACGATAATAGGCTGCGAACGATTGTGTATAACTAACTTTGGTCGTTTGGCGGCGGAGAATTGAGGAGACAAGGTACTGCGAAAATAACAAATATATACGTCTCAATTTTATCCAATGAACAAAGAAAGTAATGGTTTAAAAGGAACAATAATGTCATAATTATATTTCATTCCAAAAAATAACAATTCCTGTAGAAAGGAATTGTCAAAGTACAAATATCAACAGTGGTGAAGCTGCAATATCAAAAGTGGTCGATTCTATCTAGAAAGAACCACCCTTTCATAATAGCACCCTAATACTACTGTGTTGTCTATGGTGAGTATGGGGATCCATAGACCTAATTATAGATGATGGGGAATTTCATCTTGCTTCTGAGAAGTGACAATGTATTTGCATCTTGAAACTTCTTGAGGATGGATGTAGACGTCATAGGCCACAATTGTCATTTACTCTCAGGTAATCTGTGTATTTGTTTGTTACTCCTAGTATAAATTTAAATATATATTAAAAATTTTTAATTAAATTAATACTTCTTTACCATCTACTGAATGAGTTTCTTCCAGAGTCAACGAATGAGTGCAAAAATAATTTTTATTTTCAGATCTGGTTGTTTTGTTGTTGTTCTGCATTACAAATTTGTGAACATTGTGTTTGTAATAATGTGCAATATTTATTAACACTTGTGATTGTTGTCTCTTGATGGAACTCTTGTGTATTCAAGTTTAAATACACTTGTAACAAAACAAATATTTTGTTTTGTAGAATACGAATGGTCATATGTCTAGACACCACAATCTTTTCTTCAAGGCACATGGTTAGTCCCATCTTTTTTTTGTTTTCTTTAAATAAATCTATAACATTCTGACTAGATATTCCATAACTGAAACTGTTTTTTATTATATAAATGATAAATTTCCTCATCTTTTACCCGTACCGGGAAACTGCTAAGTATTTGTTTATTCATTGAATTTTAAAAAATCTAGCTTACGATGTAGGACAATAAATTAATAAATATGTTGCGAGTTTGAAGCTACGAGGTTACCTGTTCAAAAATATTCATTTAAATATTTGATAATTTTAGGCAGGCGGACAAACAAATTGTCGTCATGATGTAATTAATAGGTGTTCCTAAACCTAACGTTTACAAAACATGTTCAGGAAATAGGTCATTTATATATTAATTTCTGTTTTTTCTGACCCATTCCAAAATAAATCAACAGTTGATTCCGGCCGGAGAATTATAGTAGTTCTTATCATAAAATATTTTTTATAGAATAGTTATTATATTTAAGGGATATCACTATCACACAAGGGACTCAAGTTTATCGGATGATTTTATATGTAGGATATGTAATTTTACATATCTTTGGAATCGTGTCTAATCTAAATAGAACGACATCCCACATTGTGGTTTTCACTGCTGAATTTTACATTAGTACATACTACACTTGGTACTTTACTCTTATGTAGAAACCACCACAGTTTATGAGGTTAAATTACGTACTTTCTAATTAAAGTTAGAATTCCAATACTAAGTTCCATTTATTGCTAAACTTTGTGGACATCCCTCTAGCTTATTTGTTCTTAACTACCTGATGTTTAACTTTCATAGTACATGGTAGTATATTAAATTGTATTCCTTTCAATGGTATGGGTTATCGTGGATAATAAGTATTTTTAGTGGCATAGGTTTAACGAAAGGCTTTAACAGTTTATCGTCCATTCTACAGAGTTTCACCTGATAAGGAATTATATTTGTTAATCAATATTGGTAATACGTCTCTGGATTTATTCCGGTCATTGGCACGGCAGATAAGGATAGAATAAATCCCTAGGTGGGATTGGATGACATCATAAAACTGATGAAGTGGTAAACAACTGTTAATAGAACTTTAACTTAACGCCATAAGGCATTCTCTCCTAGCCCTGCCTGCATTTAAGCTAAACACAGAATACATTACGAGTGCAAAAATAGATAACTACTTTCAGCTTTATAAGTATATAATTGTATGCACACAAATATATAAATTGACTTGTCGTGGATAACTTGATGTCAAAAAATTTATTCATCAGTATTGTATAATATTTCAAATGTATTCTATATTCAACAAATAAATGGTGAAGACCTGTGGGATGTTTAAATTTATTGAATAATTATTTAGAAGTTTGTGAAGGCTTTTCTTCCGACAATAAGTCTAATATATTCTATAAAATATGTTTCACATTTACTTTAACGTATTAAATTAATCTTAACACATTAACTAACGACTGCGGTCAAACTATACAAAGGCTACGTTATATCGTAGCGTCATGGGTTACTAGATCTATGCCAATATAATTTATTATTTGTCTAGCCCATTTGGAATAGAATAGAGTGGTATATTAATTTTGGTAAAATTTTACCTTAGTTCTGAATATATAAACATTTTTCATTATGGGATTTTCTTAAATTTACCGTTATTCACTAGATATTTTTAATGTAACTGTTAATAGAAGTGAGCATACAGTTCATGTGATGTTATGTGATAACTGAAACCCATAAAATTACACACATCTCTAACTAACACCCAAGATTCACGTGATCACCCCTGAGTACTAAGATGAAAAGCATCTGGTATTTTGACGGCGTGGTCCTACCCTCCGAGTTGATACGTTGATACTGCACTTAGAAACTACTCAGCGTGGCCTCACCATAAGCTACTCGAAGATATCTGCCGTATCAACGACTATTTAAACTTACTACTTCTTTTATCATAATCTATTGATTTTCGATAGGAATTGTTAAGTTTAAAATGTTGCAGGTCTATACTTGAATAATAAGTATAAATTTATTAGTTAGAGATTTCTTAATCATCGGTTTCCAAAAACTGGAAACTCTTTAGAACTGGCTGAGTTTCAAACCTTTGACCATTAAATCGGCAGTCCAAAGACAACGAGCTATTATAAAGAATATTAAATGTTAAAACTATATTTGTATTAGTGTTAATTCTTTAGGTGCAAATAGTAAATTATTTGTCAAGTATCTGTAGACTGAAACAGAAAATTACTTGCTTATAAAATAATATTACATACGCTTTATCTAAATTCATTATTCTATGAATCCAATAAATATCAAGCAGCTTAAGTAACGCAGAGGGTACCAAGAGGTTCAACACCTACATACAAAGTTGAATGATAGTAATGGTCTCCTACCTTTCTTTTACTATGATGATACCACTCAGATATCATAGTTGTAAGAATTCACACAAATGTAGAGATTCACTCATCCCCCTACTCTATCGCGCTTTAATGTAGTATGTGGAACCAGATCGGAGAAAGTTTCTGACGCAGTTTAAGGGATACGAGCCAAACACACACACGCAAACAATTTGTAATGCACAAATTATCATATTATCCTCCATTCCCGAACTCAAGTCCCTTGATATAGACTCAGATATCATTGTGCCACGCGGTCGCCTTAAGAATTTAATTACTATACAAGCACAAGGTAGTTGACAAATTAAATTTCCCAGTTTCCAAACACTTAAATTGATTAATCCACTACCATCGAATAGAGACTATGTGATGCTATCAGAATTATGGTAATAGCATCAATTTGCTTAACGAGATTGTATAATTTTCTAATTATTCATAGGTAGTAATTATTTCTAAATTCTTATATTGGCATACTATACTATACATAAGTTAATTATTAAAGTACTAGCAAGTAATGTTTTCGTTATGTGTTTAATTTATTCGTTAGCTTGAATTTGCATATTTGCTAGAATAAATTTTACCGGCCGGCAGCAATTACTTTAAATTTTCAAGAGTAATTCAACTTCTATGTAATTTCATTAAAATCACCTGTTTACATTTAGGTGTCCACCGTGCTCAATTAATGCTCGCGTCTTACTCTCGCAGCAGTTGTATTCTCTGTTAAAATATACTTAAATAATAGATGTAAGAGCTTATTTATTTATTAAATCGTTATATCGGTATTAACATACCATTAAACACTTAACAATAGACACCAACTTATCGCACATCTCATTTTCATTACACAGTAAAATTCACACAATCAGGTGAACGCTGGAACTAAACTAAAAGGAACGTGAGTATGCACCGTAAGTTTAAAATAATTAACTTAACAGTTCTATCTCCGAGGTAAATACCTCTGGGTTCTGATTTTGCGATCGTTGCCAGACTTGCCACATGGTTTATGAGGACCACAGTTTTAGGGTCTTGACCTAAATGTACGCTTTAGTATTTATATATATATTATTATTTTTTTCACGTTTTATATGTCACTGTGCTTGTTGCAGATTGACATTTGACACTCAATAGAGACGGATCACCCTTTAATTTATGCTGAGAGTTGTAGTTCTCTTACGATTTGCCGTTATACCAATATTATAAAGGACATGGGTCACTCCCCATACATTGCACGGCCCACTAAACGAAGTTCAAGGACAGTAATGAAATTAAGTTTAAATAACAGACTATATATCACTTTTATTATAAACAAATTAAAATCAATATAGTTCATGGGGATACAGAGATATTTAAAAAATAAGATAAAAATTTTAAGTTATATCATATGATATATTTCATTAATGTCCTTGAGAGCACGAGTAGCTGGGCCGAAAATGGCCCATTTTCTTTCATTTAAAGAGAGACAACTACACTTACTAACTATAAGTTAACACAATTTCACATTCGTTGCAATGTGATGTGACGTATTCGCCTTTAATATCAATTCTGTTTGGATAGATTTGGTATTATTAATCTGAACGGGATCGTCGTGCCTTGTTATATAAACACGTTACTACTTTGGTCAATGGTCAATTTGAAACCACTGAAGAGGCACGCTTCATAGTCCACATACGCTTAATACTCATCAGTTTTCTATATATCATAATCTGTAAGAGTACGTAAGTGGGCAATGGTAAAATGCCTCCAAACTCACGTCCATTTCAGAAAAAAATCTTAAATTATTCTATAGTTTAAACTATAACAAATACTGTTATTTCTACGAGTAATTCATGTATTTTGTTTAAATATAATATTTAGAAGTGTAGCTGTGATTTAAATATTAAAAATTTAACATCCAGGGAAAATGATTTTTTCCTTCGCTTACCGCGCTCATTAACAGTTATATATATATAAATTTTCAGAATGAAATTTGAGTTTCTATATTCATATTTTTGTATTGTTACATTGTTGCGCAAATTTTTTTTTGCGGCTGTACGTGCTGCTGCCGCGACTGAGCATGTTTTGAAATAAAAATATGTTTTGTTATTTATCTATGCATTAGTTTCATATATATCAAAAATATATTTGTAACTGCATCAAATACCGATAAATATATATAAGCATATATTTCTAAATATATTCAGCGATACGAAATGTCTCAAAAATAAAAATAAGATATGATAAGACCATTTTTTATGCCTATTTTTCTATCCCTAAACTCTTCTTTAAAAAGTTTTAATATTAATATTATTTCAGATTTTATATTTGATTTTAGAATCAAATATAAAGTCTGCAATATTCGAATACTACTGTATTGTTATTGTTATAACATAAGAAATTTTACTGTTGTAGCGTTGTACAACTAAAGTTACAAATACTTTATAATAGAAATGCAAAATATTTATTTAGGCTTTTTATACATTATTAATATATAGTATAGGGATCGAATTTCCTAAAACGAACAACAAATGCGGCACTACTTAAAGTAATAATGTCAAATAAATCCAATTTTGTGTATAAAAGTAACCGCTTCCGACGTAACTCTGCCAATATTAAAGCCAATAGTATTGTTACCTAACAGTTTTGTATTTAATAAGTGTCTATCATAAAGGTCATTGACTCTCTGACGGCTTGGTGAAGCTTATGTCACGCTGCCGCTTATTATTAGCAGGATGAATGGATTGACGTATGCCTTCACAAAAACTTTACGCTTTTATGTGTATAAGTTCGCTCATAATTATATCTTTTATTTATTCTACATAATTCTCTTAGAATTATTGAACTTAATATTTGCTACTCAACTCTGAACATGTTCTCACTGAATACCATCGTGAGATAGAAGTGTGACTCGGCGGTATTTCATGCGGTGAGTGAAGGAAACCGAAATCCCAGTTACTTTTAGCAAGGCATTGTATCTCAGTCTTCATTGTACATTGTAACCGTATGTGAATTTTAAATCTTTGTTGGGAATGGATGTGAATGTTTCAGTGGAGTCATGAAATGTGTGCTCATATGTCACACTTTATGCTGTAAAATATATATATATATATTAATTAAAATTATGTGAAGGTAAGGAAGGGGTTTTACATTATGTAATGTTTTATGTTTCTCCTTATATTTAACTTATATTTATTCCAACAGCAAACGAGTACATAGTACACCTAGTACGTGATGCCTACGGCCCCTGAAACCGATATTCATCCTAGATAGGGAGTTACAATGCTAATGCGTTATCACCCCTGTGGATTCAGATCCCCTGTCTCCAGTAATAACGGTCCTCGGTCGTCATACACTCACCAACCAAAACACAGCAGCATTATGTTACTATTTCCCTTCAGTACTCTATGAGGAAATGGTCCTCCCTTGGACTTTTATTTAGTTACCAAACAGCACATTCGATTAATTGTTCGTCCCACCGTCGACATATAAAAACATCTTTAGGCCACCGCCCCAACAGAGTTTTTAGTTATTCTGGAAAAACCATTAAATTATTTTATTCACTTGAAAATGTCTTTTATTACCTAAATACAGACAACAATTTAACTGTCACCACAGCCCGTCTTATTATATCATTAAATCCTATGATTTATAAGAAATTCGAAATTGGGAGATATTTTTTAAATTAATTAAGTTAATTTAAATAAAACTAATCTCATTCCTTCCTATGACATGAAATTTTTTAGGACTTTTTAGTGTTTGAATATAATTATTATTTACTATGTAAATACTTATTTGTTTTGGTACGACACATATTGATGTAATGTACGTATGTAATTTTAAAAAAGTTATTATTCTAGCCAAATAAGTTATTTTTTAAAGGCTATGGGTGATTAACACGCAGTTCACCTGCTCGTTAGAGATACTTCGAGCCCTAAATATATCTTCAACAAAGATTCAAGATATATATATATATATATATGCGCAGTCGCAACAAATGTGCAAACATTAGAAATATTCCAAGACTCAATATCATGTATGTTTATTCGACAGTAAACTAACTTGTAGTTTTTACGATAGTGGTAGAGCCACGCTGCAGTTTGTTTCTAGCTGCGGCATAAATGTGTCGGCTCGTCCGGGGATGGCAAGCAGCGTGAAATAACAGCATGGGTATTGTTTCAAGTTATTGATTACTTATTTAATTTGAAAGTGTCCTAATTATTACTAATTGATTTTTTTATATTATATTAACTTAATGTTTTATTATGAAATTAAGGAAGACAAACAAGCAAACAGTTTACCTTGAGACACTCTCATCTCGTTTTTAATTGCAGCGTGAATGGGTCAGCTCGCCCAGGAAAGTACGATGCACTCACAGAGTACCAATGTGAAGTGCAACAATGCTGCTGTGTTTCGTTGGGTGAGTGTAGGGAACCGCATACCCTTGTATTTGGTGATGAAGCATTTCATCTTAGTCCTCATGGGTGATAACGCATCTGAATTATGATTCGTTATCGAGGATGAATATAGGTAGGGACCATGGGCTGCAGTGATCACTTACCATTAGGTCAACTATGTACTCGTGTCTCAAACTCAATAGAATAATAAAAAAAGAATAAATCATTCAAACTTATTTTTTCAATTATTCTTTCAATAATTACTACAATGCTAACCATACCATCTGTTACCAATATCCGTAAATAATCCAGCTTTAGTCAAAGGTAGATTATTCTACAGTTCGAGTCAAAAGGATGTATATAGTAGAACAAATCACAAGTCCAATTTACCTTTGTCTCGGTATACGGGATCTCACAGGACTAAAATATCCCGTACGCAGGGTAGGCCGCTTTGTTGAAATATGAAAGAAGTGTCAAGTGACTAAGTCCACTACAGACTAAGCTTCTACAGTGGAAAAGATTAAAATTAAAGTTTAGTCTTTTTACTCTGTAAACAAGACCATTTAAAAAATAAAAAATGATTTTTTGAATATTTTTTTTACTGTACTAAAGTGAATAAGTAATTAATTAATCTTTTAACCTACTTATATTCCATAAGTGCCGCCCGTACCCAATACCCTTGTAATTAATGTCGTGTGTAATTAATGTGATTATTTTATTCAGGATTAATTTTTGGAGACTATTTCAAGTTATTTCAATGTAATGTGAAATTTTATACAAATATAAATAAAACCAAGAAGAGTGTCACATAAAATATATTTTCTCCTAAAATATAAATTAGAATGTTTCAAATAATGAATCCTCCAACTAATATTTATTACCAAAATTTGGTTATAACATGTACAAGCTAACAAAACTTTTAAAATACTCAAATCAAAAGTACTAGCCAAACGTACACAAAGTACAAATCAAAAGTAACAAAATAACAACAGGTATAATTCGATTCTTAAATCAATCTTAATCTTACGAAGTTACGTAATATCTATGACTACGGGAAAGAAAGCTTTAAGCTAAAATATTATGTAAATGGTGTCAAGAGACATGTGGAGCTAAGTATACAAATGTATACTTAACTCCAAATAGTAACTTTATAAAAAAAAATGGGTAAAGTTTTATCATTTCATATTTGCATCAATCATGACATATTTATTGAGGTTTTAAATACAAATTATTATTGTAACATAGCTAACTTGCCATTTTTGTAATTGCTATAAAGCGAAAATTAATAGACGATACATTTGTTTTTTAATTATTACTAAAAGTAAAGTAAATTGAAAACCTAAGTGACTAGCATTTCAATTATTGCAAATATTTATAAAACACATATTATTTGCTTATTTCAAACGATCCCGTTTCCATTAATTTAATTAATACGCTGCAGCCAATTTTTACAAAGAACTGTTACTCTATCGGATGGGAAATGAGGAGATAAATTTGTTATCATTTTTGTATATCCACTATTTTTAAGGGCAGGCAGCCCATCTGCGACTACTCTAGTTATGCAGATGTCCATGGGGGCCGGTAATTACTTACCATCAGGTGAGCTGCTTGCTCGTTTGCAATCTATTCTATAAAAAAATAAAAAATCCATTGGAATGGCCCGCATGGTGAACCAAAATTCATTAAACTATAACTTGTAAGTTATCAGAGATACATGATTTAGTAAAATATTATAATAGACGTAGTTATTATAAAACTTGTTAATTCGAATTTTATAATAAAAATAGTTCTATATATCAAAATCAACAAATATATTATATGTATTATATTCTATATAACAAATCAAAAATTTGCTCTTTTAACAAGACGCAATATTTTAGAACACAAAGCTTGCCGTTGTCTTTAGTGTAGGTTCCTTTGATGAAATATCAAAGTCTGCTCGGTATTTTCTGTATATCGAAAATATAAAAGTATATTTTAGCTTATATATTTTCAGATTCATCGCACTTCGTCAAATCTCAAATCATCAAATTTTAACGCAATTACTATATATCTTTCATACATTGTTATTAATGCTTGCATAATAGAAAAATAATTTATGTATTTAAATACTTCATGTATACCATGTGTTAAGTCCTGTTGCACATTTAAATGAAAATATTTTTTAAAGAATTTTTGAAAATCGTTTAAGGTGGAGTTGACAACCAAGGGCCACGGAAGTAGAAGGATGTTAGATCGCGAAACATTATTACTTCAATTTTTTTAATTCAAAAATTTTATATTGAGCATATATGCCAAAGATTATTTAAGTGCTACTAATAGTTAAAAACTCAAACACCGTAATATCAGCTGTAGTATATAATCAAAGTAAATGAACCATACCATTATTTTTATTTTATAGAAAAAAACTTAATTTTATGCATAAACAACCCACCTAACAAACAGACAAATGGAGATCTCGTATATGACGAATTGCCAACAAAGCAATAAACGAGAACTTAGATCAAAACGCAACGGGATCATAAATTTAAAAAGTTTCAGCAATCACTATTTCCAGAGGGACTGCAATATCTATTTTATCTTGCACAAGTTGAATTGGATAGAAGCCTGTTTTTCAGTTTTTATTACTTTATAGGATGATAAATTGTCTTTAAAATAGATAACTGCAAATTTTTATTTACATCGTATAAAAACTTACACGTAACAAACCAATATTAAATTTCCTACATTTATGAAATAGGAAGGGATAACAGATGAATTAACGTGGCCATCTTTCAATGAGTTAAAAGAAGTAAGCCTATTTATTCCAATGACTAACGAAACGCATCATTAAACAACTTCTGAGCATTTGACTATCCCACCAATTGCTATGAAAGACGATCCTGAGGCATATAAAACTACGGACTTACCGCGAACTTCCACAAAACACAAATCCTTACTGCAAATAACGTAGTGCCGTCCTAAGCTGAGTTTGCTTCTAGAAAGTTGTTATTTGATATGTAAATACATCACGTGATAATTAATAATTATTTTAATTCAAGACTAGTTAATTTATATGAACATGATTAAATTCTAAAGAGTAGGCGTAAAACTATCAAAGGGCTGTTTTTTCGATTTGCTTTATGTTAAAACTTATTCGGGGAAGGCGTGAATATTATGTGACCCGGGTTTGTTTAATTCCAAGAATGATTAATTCTAGAGATTCGTGGTATAATAATACATTTAAAAACATAAAAATAACATTATTAACCTTATTTTTTTATTTCATTCATCACAGTCAATTTGAAACGGGTACTTTTACAGAAATTCAAATTATAACAATTGTATCAGTTGTTCATGGTTTTATATAATTTTTATTTTATTTTCCTAATTATTACATTAGCCTAATTTATTTCCTATTACATTATCCCAATTTTTATATACTTGATAGTAGGTTTTTGGTAAAAGTTTGTTTAGTTTTATAAGATTGTAATAAAATAATTTAGCACTTGAGTATTAAATAAGCTTTGAATTCAGTAAAAATAAATTTGAATAAGTAAAAACCGAAACCATTTTCAAAATAAATATAATATTAAGTAAGCTTATTTCAAGATTTTATTCATCTATTGTCTGCCACTCCTAAGTAAAGTTATGTCCACTTTAAAACGGAATTAATTTTTTTTTTCGGGCTGATGGCCGCTGTTAGTCCAAGGGCTTTTACAGTTTCACCGGGTTGAGAAGTGAACGAGCGCTTATTGTACTTAGTCGATGGGTATATGGGTAATTCCTCTATATATGGGTATTTGTGGCACTGGCCTAGAGGGCCGTTTTTATGTGGGCGCTCTATGGTGAGCCCAGAGAGGTGGCAGCAGGTTTTCAGGTTAAGTACCTGCTTCCCGGCCTCGGATCTTTCGATGGCCACAATTACCACGTTGAATGGCTTTTTATTATACCCACTGTACATCCTATGCACAGATAGGATAGGGAGATTCTGGGTCTGAAGGTCCTCTTTGATCAGATCCACGAGGATTTCCCGCGGGAGGATTTTTAATGACTACTCTGAGTTGGCACTCTTCCGCCAAGGTGTAAGTGTGGAAGAATGCACCTTTGTCTTGCAAGAAGCGGGTTACCGCTCTATGGTCGTCTTTGGTTTCTAGCTGCAGTTTAATAGCTACAGCGGTGATGATCGCTTGATACTTGTAGCGATTGGATAGGGCCAATCCGACAATCGGCGACTTGTCTTGTGCCTCAATGAAGACAGGTGGCGGGCGTTTCGATGGCTGTGAGACAGCCGAAGGTTGCTGTGAGTCAGCACGGGCGCGCTGTGGAGCGGTGGTGTCTTGCTCTGGGGCAGCTGTTGCAGGGCCAATTTGGATGGCTAGAAAGAGGGTGCCTTTATTTCCCATTTTTTCGCCTTAGGAGGCGGCGACGAGGTGAAGCCCGCTTTTTCTTTTTTTTCAACGAGCGTGAAATCGCTGATGTCTTGAGCTTCGGGATCCTCAGGGGACGAGGCGTTATCCAGCTCCATTTCAGAGACTGCGGATGAAGTGCCGGATATGGAGGAGACCCTTGAGGAGTCTGTCTGAGCAATCTTTCTTTAAGTATGTCCTGGAAGACATCGGGGTACTTGTTTTTTAATATATTGATGAAGTGCAGCAGCAACTCTGAGGAAGAGTCCTCCATTGTGCACTCTGTTCACTTTGTTTTTACTGAATTCATCCGTAACTGAAGTAAACTTAGTTTTCAATTTTATTTCTAATTTTATTATTAAACTAGTGTGTGAACTAGAAACATAAATGAAATTGTTAGGCAAAATTCTCTTAGTAGTGAACTTTGAAGTTTGGATAGGTACTTTATTTTAAACATGGGATCAAAGGTCTTTATGGTTTGAAATAGTAAACTGAGCACATAAAACATGCATATAAGTAATATAAACCAAAACGATAGTTTAAACTTTCTAAGAAAAAGGTTTTATTGCGTTAATTCTGTGACATTAAGAAAAATAACGTGTCTTACGTTTTATGTTTTTATTCACAAAATTATGAAGCATTAGTTTAATTATGAAGAAATAGCTTTTACTTAGTATTGCCTCTATAACAACTTATTACCTACCTTTGTAATATCTTCTCATTACGTAAAGGGAAATATATTTTCACAATAAATAACAATATAGCCGGGTCGTGTTATGTTTATCCAACACCCTCCTGGGAACTTGACACCTTATCTAAAATTATTAACGCTTACGTTATCCTGTAAGTCTAAATATACCTTCGTAATACAGCAACGTGATAAACAATTCATAAAAATAACGTGCGTATTTAGAAATATTTTAAGAGTGAGTAGTAAGTATTGAATTTATCATTTTTTTTTATTCGTTATGGTGTTAAATTTTGTTTATTATTCTTTGAAGATTAGGAAAAGGTTACAAACCCAATTGAAGCTATAGTACGATTGACATAGAAACAACAAGCACGTGCGTATTTATTCTGTCTCTGGTTTTGTATCAGATAAAATAACTGAACATCTTCCATTTCAACTCGTTTTCATAGTAGTCGTTAGAGAACTTATAGTTAAGTCATTGCCTATATTATATAAATCCCACTGTTGGGCACAGGCCTACCCTCTGGAGATGGTATTGAGGCATAGTCTGCCATGCTGCTCAACTTCAGATTGCCAAACATCACATGTAATCGATTTTTTTTATTTATTTCCTAAACTTACAAGAAAGCCTGTGTTCTTAAGCTAATTCAGTTCATCGTTGAGGACAAGGTATATTGCAATTAATAATTTCTTTGATGCAAACACTGAAATCGAACTCGGTTTTTGTGACATTAAAATCGAACGCCGGCATCGAACTGAGCCACTGCTACTTCAGATTTTGTAAAAAATATAAAAATAAGTTATAAGAGTATTTATTAAGAATAGTCACCCCAGGTAGTATTACTGTGCATACCTTGGAAGAATGCAAGTGGAGGGAAGGACAGCGAGAAAAGGAGAGGCAAGTGTTACTATTAGGTTGCGGCTCTCTCCCTACACTCCGCTACTCATAAGAGGCGTCCATGTTGATGTGGCTGCGATGGAACAGGAGTGTCAGTATCGCAGGGGAAAGAGAAGTCTAGGTTTTGCGAAACGCAGCTCTCTTTACCTCACCCCTGTCAACTTCATTGTTAAATTGTTGTTCGCAGCGGAGCTATAGATCAGGTCATTCAATGACAGATCACTATAGGACAATCAGATTTCTATGACCAAAGGGTAACGGGCTCGGGGAATCTGTTTCCCGTTTGGAGATGGGAGGCTGTGTATGTAAAGGGGCGCCGATTTTTACCTTAAATAAGCCAATGTTTGACTAGGTAAAGAAATAAGTACGGTATACTTATTTCTTTACCTAACTACTAGCCAACGATTAACAAAGCCATGTCTATTATATGAATATTCCTTGCTATTTAGCTAAATATTCTTATTATAAAAATTTTGGTTACTTTTTGTCAATCCTAAGCACATAAAGTGCATAATAAAAAGACTCTTACATCCATTGGAGGTTGATAAAAATTGCAAGAACTATCCTCATTTCACCTTGAGAACAAATATATTATTAGTTGTGACTTGTGACTTAACCTAGGACGACAGTAGTCAGGTTCTCTGTCTACTACGTCACGTGGTCATCTTTACTTCATGACATATACGAAAATAATACATACACGTAATTATACGTGTATATAAACGTAACTTATGTTAAGCCAAAGGCGTAGGATTACGGTGAGCGTAGGCCCAGATACTGGTAGTGAGTGTAATGCGCATCGCATTCAATTTCAATCATTGCTGAGATTGGTGTCTAAATATTTATAGTCTGCATCCAACACGTACCATCAGGAATGCTCAATTTGTCTTATTTTCGTTACAGTTCACTAGTTTCATAAAAAAGTTTTTTTATGTGCAAAAAATCATGTTGTTGACTTTCGTGTAATATTGTTCAGTATCCCTGGCATTGCATCGTAATGTTGCTTCGATCGTAT
Source organism: Teinopalpus imperialis (assembly GCA_029286865.1). Classification (NCBI taxonomy): domain Eukaryota; kingdom Metazoa; phylum Arthropoda; class Insecta; order Lepidoptera; family Papilionidae; genus Teinopalpus; species Teinopalpus imperialis. Next base: position 11,309,688 of record JAGSMU010000003.1, read on the forward strand.
TAATAAGCTTTACATAGAGTTAGTGAAGGAAGCGAGGACAAGTGCCGCTATGCTTGAACAGAATACTAACAGGAAGATAATAACTTGCAAACATAGACGTCGTAACAAACAGAACATGTCGTTGTCGCCGTAGTGGAAAATATTATTAATAATAAAGTATGTTGTGTAATATAATGAGTTTATAATCATAGTATCGTTCTGGTCGATTGAGATCCTAAATCAATCTTTTGGTTATCATATACGGTGGACGGGACAATATAAATATATGTATGTATGTAATTATTAATACTTGGATGTAATAACTGCTTTGGAATTTAATAAATAAAATAAAAAATAAAGTTCATACTACCGTCACTTACTTTAATGAAATTAATACTACCATTCGACCTATTAAAAAAATTACAAATAATTCAATTTTCTTGTCCATATTATATTATGTATTAATATTATCTTTTTACAAAACTTAATTGTGGTAACAGATCTTTTAAAATATCGCTTATGCTTTATTAGACGTCTAGACGTCTCGACTTTGTGCAAGAACAATTTATTTTCGGTCTTGCAATTTAACGCCTCTAATATTTAATTTTATGAACAAATGAGTACAAGTAACGATAAATACCAAAGTTTTTGATGATAATACGATGAACATTATATTAATAGTGGTTCGTGAACAGCTTTAAATTTATTAAATATTCTTATTAAAGCTGTTGACTTTTTATACCTTGAAAGATGATATTCTGAATCTATAAAATTGAATAATCAAACTTGATTTATTTTTTAACCTCAAAGGTGATAAAAAATTCACTCCACCAGATGGTAAGTGATCCTTATGGCGCACAATACCACCCATAATCATTCCCGATAAGTTACTAAGTTCTTTTCAATGATGATGCAATGATAAAACTTAGAGTTACGTATTGTATTAGTTAATAGTTACATAGCATAGTTACCCTTTTATAAATGGACACGGTACTTATAACGACATTTTTTTATCTCACGTATCCGGTAATAGTTCCTGAAATAATGATACAAAACAGTATAAAAAATATAAATGAGATTTTCACATTATTGACACGTTCCGATTTTATGATGCTCAATTCCAACGGGGGAAGTTTTTTATGCACAAAGTTTTATCTTTTTAAATAAAATGTGATATTTTAATTACATGAATATAACTTTTCTACGGCTGACCTGTTACACAAGATTACACACGACATATAAGGGTATATTTTAACTCGGGTCACTTTTAAAAAAGAAATAATTATAACTATTTGACCCCCTGCCAATAGAGGGACGATGAGTTATGATAGTTTGCGGAAAGTAGATGAAGTGGTCTCAGGTTACTTCACCGTGGGGATGCGAGGGACAGGGACTATGTTTGGCAGCGAACAAATCCAAATAAATATTTCGTTTATGCGGAGAATACCTAATTTTCAACCTTACTTTTCTAATGTTAAAGAAAATAAATTCATTATATTTTTGTTCAAATAGTTTATGTTATATCAGAGAGCCTACTTTTATCTTTTCATATTCCATAATAACATTTGATTATAATAGTAAACCAAATAAAATTATAGTTAAAATATAGTAAAAAAAAGTTTGATTATCATCACATGGAGACTCCAATTACACAATTTGCATTAGCAATAAATAACCGTCAGTTACATTTTTTTTTTCCATTAATTCCTTACACTACCCTTTATATATATATATTTAAGATTCTTTGCCATTTGGAGACACATTCGAGAAAAGAAAGGAAAGAGTTGATATGCTTTAAAGCTAATTATTATTTATAAGTTATCTAAACTTATTTAGAATTACTAATATCTGTTCTTTTAGAGGTAAAACTTTTTTATAGAATCAAAATAGTACTTACCTGACGTACGAGACCTACTTCCAGTGGGACACAGGACATGGCGAGATGACTATTTCTAAAACATCTGAGTCCGTTATAGGCTTGTTATTGCGATAGTTAATCCAAGTTAGTTGTAATATCGGTGATAGGCATTGTTAGATTGTTCATTTAGATGGATGGAATAGAATATCAGCGTGAAATAGTAGCTTAATTTTACTATGTGTCGTATGAAGAGTGTAGGAATCTGGAGATTCAAGTATCGCTGACGAGGAATTCAGTTTTAATCTTCAAAAGTGTGTATATCTTCAATCTTTGTTAATAATGGATGTATGTGTGGCTAACTTACCATTAGGTTTACTGTGTGCTCCTTTGTTACCCATAGTTTCATTTAAAAAAGTAACGTTATCCAAGAGGGACATACATTAAGTCACAAAATCAAGATAAAGGATCAACGGGAATTTGAATGCAGGAATCACTAATCACACCACACAGTGGTTATTACACAAACTATGGATAATATTTTATGCTTAATAATGAAATTTTATACAAAATCCACTTAAACTGCTTTTCGGGTTGAAACAGTGATCTGTTAAAAATATTTGTCGTTTTTTATTAATATCGCATGGAAATAAATGTATTCGTGGCAAATATCCAACAAAATAAATTTCTCCTTTGTCAACCTGCCTATCATACTGCAATGTTTGAAAGTAAGTAGTGTTAGATGAAACGTAGATATGTATTTGTGAAACCGATATCAGATTTGGCAGCCGGAAATGAAGCGAGTTGTTTTTGATTGAACCGATCACAAACTTGTTCAACCTTATTCATCATTTTGATCTTCGATGTTTTTTTAAATATATATATGCATATTTAAGCCTTCTTATCTATGCATTTTATGATTTTTATATTATTGAAAGTTTAAAGAGTCGTATGAATTACAACTAAACTTAAATATGAAAATACAGGAAAGAATGTAAGCTTAACATATAATACAAAATTAGATTTAGAAAATTATAATTAAATATTAGACAAAAGAATTTAGGACTCAGCTTGGTGATACTCAAAACCCCACTGATATTCTGCCCTGGCCTGTTGTAGCTTAAGATAAAGAAACACACCGTAAAGCTGAATATAATAAACAAGAAAATAAAGGAAAGTTTCCATAATCATATTAAAAAGAGTAAAGACAATTATCTTCCAATGATAAGATTATACTAAGGCTGCCGATTACTGCTTCAAAAGCCATCTGCGACATTTTTCTCTAATACCTATATGAGATCTTATTTAAAGAAGCATAGGAGGCAGATCGTCGCAGCATTTTAACGCAGATAATTTAAAGCCGCGTCTACTGTGGACCAGAGTATACTGCGGTAAGACTAGGAGACAAGCACGAAATCCTAATCAATAGCAACCCAGTTTTGGTGGCGAGTTACGCTAATTATACAAATACAATTGTATTTGAAACTTGTTCAAGGAATGGGCGAAACATGCTAGTTTTAAGATCCTTGTATTCTCCATATTTAGCACATCTTTTTCTTTTTTAGATTTCGCTTTGTCAAGCGTGAAATTATTTATCGTCTTAAATATTTACATTGCATTTTTGGAATTTAAATCAAAAACTCAAAATTTCCTTCCAACACGTTAGTGTTTTCGTTACAAGTAATATTTGCAAGTAATCCTTTTTAATATCTTTCGTTTTTGAGATGACGAGAGAATATAGCGTTAATTTATGTCACCCATAATTTGCATACTATATTTTAGTTCATAAATATGTTAACTAAGGTTTTAAGTTATTTATAAAGGCTTTTTATGAATATGCACGTCCTTTGATTATCACATCTTTAAATATAGAAGGAAAGACCAGTAGATACGGTAATCAAACCCAAGATGCTTAAAAGTAATTGCCATATTTCATATGGAGAGTAAAAATGCAATGCAAATGTTTATTTTTCTGACTGCGATACACAGTGTTATTATAAAAAAATTTAGTGGATATTCTAAAAACTCTGGAAGATTACTATTAAACATCTGGAATTTAATAACATTATTACTAACTAACGATGTTGGGCTTGATGTTTAGTCAACAATTTCGTATATTTTATATTCAAAATACAATGAAAAAATTTCTGAACTTAGCCTCATTCTATTTAGGGTTTGTGCTCTTAAGTTATTTTCACAAGTCTTTCGTTTGTCTAAAAGTGTTATTACCAAGCGTCAAAAGCCTAAGCTTAGGGTATGGTCTGCGAAACTTTGTATGATCGAATTCGTCATTCGACTATTATCTTAACACATCCCCTAGCATAAAGGTTTAAGCTTTATCGGACTGGTCCATTAGGAATATTACTATGTTTAAAAAAGTATAAAAAATAATAATTTAACATTCGTTATTAATAACTTTCTACTTAAAAACATGTGTTATTTAAACTAGGAAATATTAAACAGTTTAGCTTTATTCCTAGTCAATAGTGACTTATTCATTTCTTATTTTTTTATCCTTATATTAATTAATACATCACGTAAACTCAGTGGCCGCTCTCGTAAGTTTTGTTGTACTTTGTACTTAATACCACTATTCACGACTAAAGTAATCCATCAGAGCCCATTAATTCAACTACTCAACTTCAATGATTCTCGTTGTCTGTCCAGTAGAAGAGGTGATGCTATTAAACTTAAATTAAACTTTATCTACTACTAGTTAAACTGGAAAAATTATATAAACTAGTAACTTGGTAGAGGTTTTCCAATGATGGACCCACATTGCTGACTCAGAGCTTTTGAATGCACTGTATACCATATGTTTATTTGCTACAGTTGCACAGTTTGTGGTAAAGCTTTCAAAGCCAATATTATTTCCTTACAAAGAGCTCGACAATATTAAAATTTATAACTTTATTTTTTTTGTGTACCCACTAATGTCCCGAACTGTTTTATTTTATGTACTGTCCTAAACTTTTCATTCTAACTACTAGTATACTCAGCATAGACGTACTTAATTTGAATGGCAATTATAATATACTTAAAATATTAAATAAAATCATAGGCATTTGGTACTCCTAGATATACATGCAGCTTCATTAAAACTAAAGCTTCTATAAGCCGTCGCTCAGGAAAAATCAAAAAGACATCTGGACTATAATAAATTTATTTATTTATTTATTTTTATTTTTTTATTTAATTTGCTATTACAATTTCAGCCTTTTTTATAAACAAATATGTAAATGATTTATATTACACATATTAAATAAAATTAAAATATCTTTTCTTACACCTGTAATTAATTATTTACTCAAACCAAGGCTGGTATAGAATGCCTTTTGGCATACAATACATTACAATACAGAAAACTCACCATTTAATATTGTATATAATAAAAGTTTATTTAGTACATTTTAACTTACAAATAATTGCTAAAAACATAATTGAGAGTTGTTTCTACAGTGATACGTGTTATTACATAGTGTCATATGCCTAAATGACGAGTTTTCTGTATTGTATTTTAAACAATATCATACATGGTATATTTATCTTTTGCCAATGTATTTTTATTGACAATAAATATGTATTATTATTATATTTAGTTCTGTGTTACACAGTGATTGGGGGTAAAGGAAAACAACATGAGTTAACCTGCATGTTTGAGAAATATTTCCGATCAGGTATATCGAGAAAATACAGACAATAATTCCAAATTGTTAAGCCTGCCAATCCATATTGGAGCAGAATTGCGGACTGTATTTTGATACCGTCTCTAGGGAACAGGCGCGTGTTCAGCTGTGGGACAAAAGCGACTGTTGCTTTGGTTTTCGTGTTTATATATATATATATATATATATCTATATATATATACACAATCATTTGTTGGAATTTGGTTCTCAATTTCTAAATAAATTTTAAAGGCAAACCGATACTCCATTACTGTAAATCATTGTACGCTTTAACATGTAACACGAGATATCTCCTCAGTAGTTGTGTAGCAATCGTACATTTCTCATTAAGCACGTTTATGATGGCTCTACTAAACTCATTTTGTTTATTTTCATGAAGCTTTTGTAATCTAATAAAGACGCTTACGATTGAGGTAACATTGTCTGCGGAACTCAATACACCATTACTATTGTATATGTTATTATTACTGTATATCATACGGATCTGGAATTAAATTATATCCTTATATATTTGTCGGTTATAAAGTCGACTTTTGTAAACTTTTACTGAATCTGTCCCTTGGCTTATTGAATATGCCTAAAATCAGTCTGCACGGGAGATGGGAAGATGAGTAAATACGTCTGCATTTGTCAATATCCTAACGGCAATATATAAAATAAAATAGTAATGTAAAAATCATTATTGGTTCTTGATATTGAACAGACATTATCAAAAACGTTACACATTCGAACGTTATTTTTAAATTTTAGGTAGTGTAATTATATAGGTATGTCAAATTGTTAAGTTTAATAATACTAATCGAACAATAAATAAAATTAGGAAGATTCAAATTAGAATAAACTATAAATTGAATCTTTATATAAATATGAATCGTAAGATATCGCGCCATGAAAATATCGAATGAAGATGTCTATGGAAATATCGAAAAGGTAAACAAATGTCGTCAGGTTTTTCAATATCATAACAAATAATTCTTGTTAATAGTATAAACGTACATACCTATGTCTCGCGGGTAAACCTGTCTAACAATTCATTGGTTTCTCCAGTGAAGATCTCTGCCTTCACAAAATACCGTATAAACAGAATTTATTTAGTATTTATTAAAACCAAGAATTTCAGTATTGAGACGTTCGCTTTTAACTGCGTGATACGAAAAAATATAAAAAAATGCATGTATGAGTTGCCTGCATGTATAAGAAGATACCAAAATCCTCGAGATAGGTCTATGCTCAGCATTGGGATTGATACATACATAGCAAGTTGTACGTATGTAACAATCCCAATGTATATATGTTTAGTTTCGTTTACAATACATTGAGACTCCTTTTTTTAATAAAAAAATCTCAATATTTGATATATATTCTTTTACTTTCATTATAATGTTCCTATTACTAGTCCATTTTACTCTGTGCTGTTTTTTTTCTGCTTCTGTTTTCTTTCTAATTTGCATATAAAGTAATCATTTCTTAATAACATAGATATGTTGCTATATGAGAACATAGTATACAATGGTTCGTACGTAACTGTCATTTGCATACTTTTGCATTTTAGTTCATAAATATTTAAAGGTAAGGCATGCAAATATATTAATATATACACAACATACGTTTAATCAAATATTACAAGTCAGTCAAACAAGAGTCTACTACAAAATTTACTTAAAATATACCATTTACATAACTTGTATACTATATCAATATATTTTTATCATCAAATAATTAATTTATTGCAATAATATTCGTACATATTTTTCTATCATGCAACAGATTTAGAAACTGTACGGATCATTTATGCCATTGGGAGACTTTGTTTTATAAAATATAGTGAGATAATAACCACATTTTTTTGTGGGATTATTGTACAGAAGATTTATCAATTTCGAGACAGATATGAAGCTAAGAAGATATAGAGTAAGTAGTTGTAGATCTAAGAAATAAGAGAAGTTTAGGAGAAATATAAAGTTTTCGAAACCAATTGGAAGCCGACCTTAGCGTAGACCGCCATGTGCTAGTGCGTATTCTATCGAAACAGGAAACCAGTGGAACAATTTCATGTAACATTTAAAGTTTTATTCGTAACGTAAAATAAATCTTGCAAGCTAGTCATTATTTTGTTATGAATTTACTAAAGCAATATTTATCATATACGATAGTTACTCCCTAAACTGTTTGTTATTAAAAGATCAGGCAAAGTTTAAATTGCTTAAAACGTGTTGATTATATTAACTTTTAAAATATTTCATCACAGTTCACACTGCAAAACAAAATCCAACAGGAAATAACATTGAGAAAAACAAGTGGCGCTGATAACGTGGAGTCACCTTCCAAAATACACAGAATAGTTCATATTTCATTTTCATCCGTCCTTTGAATACGCAATAAGCTAAGCACCATGAATACTAACTAGACAACTGTTTACTTTGTTAATCGTGCAAATACAACTTTAAAGTTCGTGTTGTTTTATCTTTAAAATAGACAGGAGAGAAACAAATGCAAATTTGTTTAATTTCGTCTTAATGTATGTGAAAGATTTCTTTTAAATTCCCCAATTTATATTATTTAAAAAGAACAAAAAATAATTTGAAAATAAATCGTCTGTCAGAAAAGCTAGAACAAGAATCTTCAACAAACTGGAAAATAATCATCGAACATACACATGGAACATCTTTTAAGGAGAGAAAGAGAGAGAGGAGATCTATTACTGTGATCGCTTATCTGGCATCCAAATGTCGATTGCGGCAACTTTGTTTCCCATCTATGTAGAGGATTGTTTGAGCGGCAAGCTATTTATAGCCTAGAGAAAACTGCTTCATATATGAAAATAATAAATGAGCTTTTATTGTAAGAATGCACATTGCACATGCGCACAAATGGTTTAGAAAATTATAACCTAATATAAGTAATCTGGCTTACTTGTGAAATCTAATATTATTTACAATTGAAATCGTTAAATGATCTATATATAGTAGATTACTAAATGAAATAATGCGCTGAGCGGTTGGCATTCCTAATTTAAAGTAATATGTTCAATTATAAATTTGTTAATTTTAATATATTAACCATAAATTTAATGATTTTTGTTTAATATATTATAATACAGGTTATTAAATCTTGTATTATAATATATTTAATAATATATAATATATCATTTAAGTTTTCCATGTCATGCTTCCTATATTATGGATATCTCAGAATAATAATAAATAACAATATCCTATTGTCAATGAACAATTACACTAAAATTAAGAGACTATATAAAATTGTGTATATCTTTAGAACGGTGCAATTTTTCATGTTATAGAATAGTGCATAGTAACAAGTTCTATGTCTCTGTACAAATTTATTGGATGTAAACTTTATATTAATTGATTTTTTATAGCATAATAATAAGAAACGAGTACTCCGTACTTTTCTGTGAAATATTTGTCCATACTCCATAAAAAGTACAAATGCAAATTCGTTTTCGCTCTGCAAATTATGATGAAATTATCCATATTGGAGATGATCTACATGTTTTTGCTTACCATGTGTAACACCGTAGTGAAATACTGCCCAATTCTACAGTTCTATATAATCATATATAAATTTATGTTGAATTATTGAGGACTTCTCGACTTCTTTTTTATTTAGGCGAGATTGATACCTAATGTTAAGTACATAAGGAGATAAAAAACCATAATCGTGTTATTTAGTATTGAGTAGGAAGTCAATATTAAATAATAGATTGCATAGCGATCAACTAAGGAAGGAATCAATGACCGAAATAATTGTTTAATAAATCAGGTTTATTTTTCAAATAAAATAGTATTAATACTAATATAGTGATATAGAAATTTTAACCGATAGGGGTATTAGAAAAGTGTGTGTTTTATTTTTTTACTGCCAGATTGCTTATTCTTTCAGATAATATTGATTGCACTCTTATAATTATAATCGCGTTATATAATTATATAATAGTAATAAATAAAGGTCTATTTACATATTATAAATAATTTCAAAATACATATGTATATATAACGCATCAAACCTGTAATATAAAATGTATTGCGCGAAGTATGGAATTGTTCCCCTTATACGAGCATGTTCGTCTTTCGGTCGAGAAAATTAAAGATCATCGATCAAAGTCATCTCAATACATTACCTTCTGCGATTTTGGGTTTGGATAAGAGCCCATTTCATTAAATTGGAATATTCAATCCATAGTTTAGTTTAATTCCAAGTTAAAAGATATGAAACGAGAATGATAATAAAATATTTTTATACACTTTTTAACTACACATTGTGTCCGGCAGCAGCATGCTTCATGTCAATCTATGAGCGGCTATATCACCAACAGTACACTAATAATTGGCTAATAATTAGCAGGTTAATTCTTCAATCTTTACCTATTAATTATACTTACAAATCTTCCTTTCGAATCAGAATACCATTGGTAAAAACCAGAACTAAATCTGTGCGCGATAGATTGGATAACGATTCACTAAATAAAACAATATAGGATTTAATTCATCTTTTTTATCTCACATTTACAGTAAGGAAGTAAAGTACAGGAAGGAAAAGTGCAAGAGAATCGCTAAAAAGGTATTGCTATTTCTCATGTCAAAGAACTTAGAATACTGGTTGCAGTTCTTCGCTGAATTTTTATACCTAACTTTTAAATGAGCAACGATGCGAGAAACCCTCTTGTCATCAGCGTCCATAAAGAATCTTGGCTGGTGGTAATTTAAGAACTTTATCGCCCTATTAGGGATCCTTTTCCAGCCTATTGTCTCAACTTTAATAGTTTAGAGCCACACTGCAGTTTATTTATATCTGCAGCGTGAATGGATCGACTAAATTGGTAAAATAGCAGCATAATGGTAATGCGACATTTTTTTTATAGAATAGGTGACAAACGAGCAAGCAGTCACACAAAGTGATCACAGCTGCCAGATGTTTTTGTTGGCCTTTAAAAAAGATGTAGGCTCTTTTCTTGAAGGTCCCTACGTCATATCGGTTCGGAAATACCGCTAAGGACAGCTGATTCCACAGATAAGTTGTGCGTAGCAGAAAATTTCACGTTGGTGGATTGGTGGATTGTCAACCATCGAGATGAAGAGGATGTGTGATTTTGAATTCTGTCTTGATGTACGATGATGTTTAAACTCAGCGGGTGGAATTAATCTGAACAACACCTCAGAACACTCCTCATGGTGAATACGGTAAAAAATGGATATTGATGCATATATGAACATAAGACATAAGACATTCACAAACATACAACATAATTTTTTTACAATATCGCAATTTGTCGCAGTGCCAGTGAATCAAGCTGATCGGAAAGTACAGTACAGTACAACTAATGCGGTCAAATGAAAGGAGCTGGTAGTCCGGAGCCCCATTATAGAGATGAGAATAGTATTCCAAGTGAACTAAAAAAGCCTAAACTATAAAAAGCCGAACTTGCACACCAAATGCCTTCCAAATGACATCGGAGCTTGCCGTCGCTCGATATGTCAATGCCAAGGATTCCGATACTAGGTGAAGTAGCACGGGGAGTGATTTCATAATTAGGAGATTTTTCTTTTTAGCAGTAAACGCGAATACTTTATTTAATAAAGTCTCGACACAAGTTTGCTCCAGTAATCCTGAGAAATATCGGTGCGGTCAAAGCATCACTTATGCTGTCGTCGTCATAGTAACGAATGTTTTTAGTTTGCAACATGACATTTGTCATTATCGGAGAGGCCATAGGAAGTAAGCTACGAAAGAAGCGCGTACTGGCGGTCACTTATCAGCTGGAGAACTGCTGATGAAGTGATCTAGTCATTACATCTTATTCCTCAGGGTTGACAACGCATGGGCATAGTGATTCTTTGTTGATATCTGCTTGCGGCTGATGGCCAGTTACCTCTAATATTTAAAAGCACAGAATTACAATTAAAATAATGTATCATCTGAACACGGGTCAGGAGTAAGCATTAAATTTTTCCTGCAAAATAATCTATGTTTAATATTTAAAAATACCACTGTATTTCAAAGAGTTGAATTCTATTTCGGGAATATCGCAAAATATTCTACTTATTATCATTACCAAAGTTTCAACGACACACTTGACAGATAAAGGAGCCGGCTTCAGAGCACTCTACTGTCTATAGCGACATAAAAATCGCTGTAATCCTCTTCAATTGCTTGATTATAGTCGTTAATCTCTCACCAAGATGGGATGGCACCTAACGCCGGCAACGATTCTTTTATCTTCCTTGTTTTATATGGCGCTTTCAAATTGCACGCATTTGAGACTACTTACCAAATTGAAATAAGGAAGGCCTTTTTTTGCAAATCGCTTTAAGTCTGTAAGTAGCAAGAAGTTTAATTTCTGAGAGATTTTTAAATGTCTAAAGAGTATATTACATTAGGTTTATTTTATTACTTACGTTTTTAATAATAAAATAAGCCATGCAAACAAGCAATCGAGGATTTTGAGTAATCTTTTTATGATAAACCATGAAAGTTATTATATTTAATCAATTTTGTAGCTTTTAGATGTAATAATATCAATAAAAGACAAATTATCCAACAGTGGTTCAGTTACGGCTAAAGCTATGCTAATAATTTAAATATTTATATATGTTACGTGATACCCATCTTGGACCCTATCCCACGAAAGTTTATCAAACACAAAAAACCGACTTCTACAGAGTCGTTTGTTAATTTAAAATTTATGGTGTAATTTTTAAAACAAATTATTGTATATAATTCTTTATTATCATCTAGCACAATGCTTTAATTATGTAGGGAAAAATTATCAGGAATAAAATGTATACTTATATATTATTAATATTTAACTTATTGAAATACGTATTATTATTTATAACTATGATGATATTTTATTTTGTTTGTTGTTGTATTTTCAAATTTATTTATTATAATTTACTTAGCACATATTTGTAATTCAAAGCCGAATTTAAAACAATTGCCACTAGTCATTGCGTTTTTAGTTATCATCACCTGACTTTTCGGGCGTTCTCTAGCACTCATGTTAACGTCCAGATGTTATGGTTAGCCCGTATAGATAATATCCGCTAAATTAGTTTTATTCAATTGTTTAATACTTTGACTGACGTTGCGTTGTAGTTTATGAACTCACGGATTTTTGACATTTTGGAATGACAAAACAACGTTTTAATTACTTTTGGCTACCGACTAATCGTTTGCGCTAAGGCGTCAACAATTGGTTAAAGAGAAAATAATACGTGTGCCCCTTGGCTAAGCCTGCGGGTAAGATATACATATTCTCATGTCACGCACCGATTAAATAGAGCTTCAACTAAAATGTTGATGACAGTGGTACGAACTCAGATTAGTTACTTTAAAAATAAAAGCAATATACTACCCGTTTTAGAGCGCTTACTTATATTTTACTACGTATAGGAAAAATTTGTTCAAAAATTTTTAATTTTATTTTCTCATTTTGTTATATTAGTGGTGACAAACGAGCACACAGTTCACCTGTTCACAGTAAGTGACAACTAACCCATGACATCTACTCCATCCTCAATAGAGATTCACAATGTTCTTCTCAATTCACGCTCCTGAGGTGAGATGGAATATTTGTATCACCGTACGAAACACAGCTGCATTATGCTACTTTTTCACGCTGGTATTGTCTGCTGGTATGTTGCAGTTAAAACTGTGTGATATTATAATAACCTAAAGCTACATAATTACCAAGAGAAACTCTGCGTTTGTGAAAGTTATACAATTATGGTATGCTAATAATTTTAATCCGTAAAACAAGTGTTTCTCAAGATGGAAACTTAAACAACTACGGTCTGCGGTTTGTATACATTGTTTTACTATTCTTTTAGTATACTTAAGTCGGGTCTTGCTTTGATGTTTTAAAGCATAAACCTAAAGTGCTTATCAACGTTAAATCTCTTTATGTTAGCTTATATTGTGTTCTTATACACTTTGTATCTTTGTATCTTTTTGTATCAATAACAGAATTAACATGAATATGAAATAGAATAGACTATTTTGAGAATGTTTCTGGTAGTTTTGCTATGTACATAAATTTCAATGTTTTATCACTGTTATTAAAAACTGCATCCACACTTTGACAGCCGCAGATGTGCTGATGACGATAATCCGGAGTTCCGGCATCGCCTATGTTCAAAGAAGTATTCAGTATTATATTATTAGCCATACGAATTTTACTGCTTCATCTGATTCTGGGCTAACGGATTCAGGATCCACTAAATACTCGTAAAATATCCACCTAGCGTGTGCCGGTACGCTTGTCATGCCGGTATGAATGCATACGATCTGCGCAAGTGATGCTTTTGCGAACGCTGTGTTGGGTCGATGCAGCGAGTGTCAAGTACTGATCTTTTAATATTTACTTATTTTAGTTTAAAGGTGGGCAAGTATTTTCTTATGTGTACAATACGAACCGGACAAGTAAGGAGAGTAAAAATTTCGATTAAGTAGAGGCGAGCAGAAGTTTCTGATGTTCTCAAGCAGATATTTCCACACGCATCACGTACGAGTCACCTATTTGGTCCATGGTAGAATAGGGTAGATTGTCCAACAGACTAGGCGATCAGCGTAGGAAGCGTTCAATTCTGTTTGCATCTGTATGCATGTCTGAGCGAGTTTCCATCGGAGGATTGGATGTACTCATATTTTTTTTACATTTGAAATATATTTCTATTATTTTAGCTCCTTCTAGTTCTTTTCTCTAGCTAGTCCTTTTTTGTCAAAACTTAGTAGTGATAATGAAAAAATGATTTCATGAAATATTGTTTGTTTTTTTTTAGAAAGAAAATTAGCAATGCTATTAAAATTACTAATATTTCGGTTAAGCACTCCAACTAAGCTGAAAATGTTTTTCCTAGGAACTCGTTCACGACAATAGTCGAATGGTGGATTCAAACCTACGACCTTGAGTTTTGCAGACCGTACCATTAGGCTATTGACTCTTCAAATATAGACTAGCTTTAAGAGTGGTCATTAATCCATTACATTATAAACGTTCCGGTCACAGTAAAGTTATCAATTCAGATAAACCTGAACATAATTAATTCGTATATCTTTTAATATACAAATTAAATAAGGAAAATGTGGGCTACCTTTAGATTTATATACCTAACCCTTATCACTAACTAACGATCAGAATATTTTTTGTTTATTAGAGCTATTATAATGTGTATATTCCCGACTTCATGACGCACTCCAGCCTCTTTGTGCCACCATAAAGCTTAATAAACATCCGATTAATTGAGACCAAATTCGATTGATTTTCGTTAATCAAAGACATACTAGTGTCCCGGCTATCTTTAATATCATTTATTTAATTAATTCAATACATAAATAAAATAATTTTAAATCAGTTGATTCGTGAGTATTACACAGGGAAAATCATCCTAATTTGTTGTTTAATTATTTATATCCATTTATTTATATTATCTATATTATTATCTTATTGTATATTTAAGGTCATATTATATGATATATAAATAATACATAAGTATTTATTATATAGATTTATTATGTAATTTATGATATTTATTGTTTAATCTATTTGTATTTATGTATGTATGTTATATGTATTTTATTTATTATTATGCTATACTTACCTACAGTAAATTTTTCTCCATTTCAAGGGTTGACTGGTATTCAATGCCAAAAGGCATTAAGTCCACCCATTGCACCCTTTTTTAAATAATAATAAGGTGTTTGCAAATAAAGGTTATACATATATACAACATAATAATATTTAATTACAATAATTATTATTTTTTATTTATTATAATATCATATACTTTAATTAAACGGTCGGGTCGAACTAAAGACCGAAAGATACAGAAAGGAAAGTTAAGAAGATGGTAACACCATATTTTTATCTGTTCATTTCAACTTTAATTTCTTCTTGAGAGTTTGCTTGTCATTGTTATTGTCGGAGTTTCAACACCGCAGTTGATGGATTACACCGCGGAGCCTGCAACACCCTCCCATCTATAATAACATGAAAATGGTTGTAATCATCGCTAAGTAAATCTGACAGCGGTAATCAGCGATTAGAGTAATCAAATTTATATAAAAATAGACACTGAATTTTCTTATTTTTACAATCTAGCGATTATACTTATTTACTTTAAGTGAAAAAGGATTAACAAATGATACACTAAGAATGAAGGCAATGGGAGGCGTCGACATTTTACCCCAAAAAAAAAATATTGGGTCTCTGGAATTGGAATCAAATGCAGGACCCACCATAGAATATTAAGATAACCTGGCGTCATCCTCATTTCAACTCATGACTAGTCCACTGCTGAATATAGATCTACCTAAAGGAATAATGGTATTATAATGATATTTTATACCATATTTTCAGTTTATATCAGTAATGTTTACACAATGTTTTTCAATAAATGAGAATCCAACAAATCACATTCGGTTATTTCGATATACCAATTATAACTATATATATCGTGTTTCAACGAAAATAATAATAAATTGCTCCATTCAATTACAACGTATAAATCTTAACTTCCTTAATAACTTGAACAAGTAATGCTAAAATATGCCGCCAGATGTACGTTTCTTGCAACATTCGCATGTTACGTCACTTTAATAATTTCGCCCTATGCCATGATGAGAACACGAGACAAAAGGATCTATTTGTAACGCCTATATGCATACCGTTTGCATTTTTTTCATGAATGTTTAAACGTACAAACTCAGAATATTTATGTTGGAAATGGGACAGTTAAATATTGTAGGTTAGTAAATGATATTGGCGATGTTTTAAATTTTAATTAGGAAATGTCATTTGCCATTTTTTCACTTCTATTTTCGATTTCGAGTCACTTGGATTATACGTACCCGCCGCAAAACTGATATACTAACATACAGTTTTTACAGAGTTCAAAATTCCATCCTCATCATCTCGATGGTTGGCAATCCAGCACTGTGCGCAAGACGCGAAACTTCCTGCCACGCACAACTACTCTGTGGATTCAGCTGTCGCCAGCGGTGTTTCCGAACCGATACGACTTAGGGACCTTCAAGAATAGAGCCTACACCTTCCTGAAAGGCCGGCAGCATATCTGCATCTCCTCTGGTGTTGCGGGTGTCCACGGGCGACGGTGACCACTTACCATCAGGTGGGCTGTATGCTCGTTTGAATTCTATTTTAAAAAAGCAGTTCAATTGATAATGTGATGACTGCAGCTCATACACACTTTCATCTTCTCTAAATTAAAACTATATATACACACTCATGACTGAGATGAAATAAAATCAAAAAAATAAGGTCAAAATTGAGAAAACTGCAAAATTCTTAACAAAATTTTAAATAACGTGAAACCAAGAAGGGTTAAACTAACGTGTCGCTTAAACTATAACCCAAAGTCTTCGTCTACCTACCAATAATCCTGTATATAATTGGAGTTATTGTCTGTTTTCACATGTTCCTTACGAATAAAAAAAATCAATTTACATTTAGCTGCTATGTATTGAATTGTAATTATATAAAAAAACTTAACCCATGCTAGGGTAAAATGCTCGAGTCTTACATAGTAGAGTTCATATGTATTTGTGTAGAGGCATAATTTTGGCAATACATTACAAGGTAAGACATAAAACGCTGTTTATCCCCTTGCTTCCTCGGGAACATTACACCTCATATATATTTATCATATTCTGCATTATCATGTCTTCCTTAATACATGTTCATGTTACAAGCGTTGTTAACTTTAATAAAACATGCCGGTGTGCAGGAGCGAAGATATTGCTAGCGTGAACTAAGCGTAACATTTTAATTGCCTGTTTTGGTAAATTGTATGGTCATTTTTTAAAATACAATTATACAATGAATTCTCAAACAGTTTCAATTGTGATTGCAATACTTTGTGTGTTCATTTTCATTTCAATATAATAAAAATTGATACACCAAAGAAATAAATTTTTATCGATTTTTTCCCAATCTGTATAGAACGAGACAGCAAGTGCTATCAATATTATCGAATGAATCCAGCGTACAGTGGGCGCAACTGTAAACTTGTTTTCTTCTATTTACCTTCGAATGTGAAAACATTGAAAATTATTGCACCAACACAATTATGATTTGAAATCGCGATAATTGGCTTATGACACCGACTGTTAAAAATAATTTTATATTTTTGAGCATCTTTCTTTTGGCTTGACTCTCATATATGTGTATAAATTAACCTCATATTTACATCCTACTCTTTATTATTAATAGTATATATTTTACGTGTTTGTGAGCTTTGATTTTATGCAATATTTATTTCGCTTTCAATATTTCCATAATTTCATCCAAATTAAAAAAAAATACGGCAATTTAAACCCTGGAGAATAAACCTTTACCTCGACTTTTCTGATATTTAGTATAGTATATTATATTACACTCAGTCAACTGCTGCTGTTAGCGTTAAAACCAAGCGTTCGATACGGTAGTTGAAATGATATGTGTTTTCAAAATGACTTTATTACATTAACTTGATAATAATCTCTTCATATAATGTCTGGTTAAAGGAAATGAATTATTATTAGCTAATAAACTAAATATAAGTTGATGCTTAAAATTATATTAATTCTTAATACTCTTTCACATTATATATTTGTACATAAAATAAGAAAGGTTTTATTGAAACGAAATGGGTTTGCAAAACAAAGAAAATAGCTTGAGTTTTTTTGCCTCAACGAACAAGAAAAGTTATGTGGGCGCAAAGAAACTTTGCCGACCTCTCAACAGTAAGTAAACAGTTGCCGATATTTTCAATAAAGTCAATATCAATATTGTTCAGTAGTACGAACCGTGAATGTTGATTACGTTATCGTATAAAATGAAACCATCGCTTACAAACTAAAGTAAAATAATCATGTCAAAACGTTGACGTTCATAAAAATAAATAAAAATAATTTTATTTTTTATAAAAATAAATAAAAGTTATATGTTATGAGGAATAGGAATCAATATTTTTTAAAATTTTATTTTATAAGAATTGACATATTCCACCCAAAATTTCCATTACTGTCTCTATTGGAAATTTAGCCTCTGCTTGGTCTAAAGATGTCTTAAGAGGAGCAATGAAGGAGTAATGTTTTTAGAAGTAAGAAACATTGTTCTTGAGCCAGGTTTGAGTTGTTTGTGTTTTGTAACCAGGAGCGAGTCTTGTTGGAAAATCCATAGTACAGTTTTAAAAGCCTGTAACTGAGAGGCTTCTCGCAGTCTCTCTATAAAACTCAGAGAAGGTCGTAATTTCTTCTTTAAAAAAAAATCCTTGCACCCGCCACCAAGTAACGATTGCCAGGCTTAGAGCTCTGAGCATTTTTTGTCATTTTGCTGGTTATAGTGTATTTCATTAGCTAAAAAAAAAAAAAAGAATATTTTGGTGTCTTCCACCACCAATCAGGATTTTAATCCAACCATTTTCTTAACCGTTAACGCGAAGCGCCATTAGCCTTTAGTTACGATCTGCGAAACTTAAGGTGATAGGTTCGAATCCGCCATTCAACTATTGTCCTAGCATAAGCATTAGATTAGATTGAATGGTTAACCGAAATGTTACCAAGCACTACTAGCATCTTTATAAAATCAAAAGAAAAAAAATGCTGCAAGCACTGAGTAACGTATGTATTATGAATCGACGGTAAGCATTTCAGTTCTTGTTTAATATCTAAATAAAACAGTCAAAACAAAAAGTTATAAAACGCCATAAATCTTATTCCAATGCTTTCTAAATAGCCAGTCTCCGTTACTTTTAAAATATTGTTGACCAATAATTTCTCCCTTGTCGACGAAAATATTTTAAAATCGTTTATGAGCTGATTTGAGTCCTTAATCTTGAATTTAATTTTAATGTTGTTAGACAGAACTCTTAAGTTATATAATCTTAACTCTAATACAATATGATTTTCTTCATAATATTGGTAGCTGATAATCCACATTTATTCCTATGTTACTTTCGGGATTAAATGAAACAAATCATTTAGTAAAAAAAAATTGGGATGCTAAAAAGAAAGCCCACCAATAAACAGAACGTGCTCGAATCATTATCTTTTCTTTGCTGTTCCACAGTCAACCAAAACGGCGAAATGTATTACAAACATTTCATAAATGTGCTAGTGACATAAAGAAATAGGGCAAAAACCTACAACTCTTTTGTTATACAAACGAATTTATCTTTACAAATTCGTTTGTACCATATTATTAAGCAGAGACGTACTTTACAACAATTTCCACAAGACTGAAATTGTGGTATAAAGGCATCAAATAAATGTACTTTCCATGATGGGACAAATTTTAGGATAGACTTCAAGCTAATGAATCTTTAAAGCTTAATATATAATGGTATTCACAATCTAAAATAGCCCTGCTTGAGAGACGAGAAATGCCTAGTATGTAATCGCTCCTTTTCAAATCTAATGATAAGACCTCATCACTTTACCCATTTTGAGGGCAACTTCTACACCTTTTAGGCTACATGTCTTTGGAACTCCTGGAATATAAAAGATGTTCGTGTCGTTGTTTGCTACATGTTTAATATTTGTTAAATTATTTATTCATGTGTACATATTATTTATTTTTATTTCAAAGAAAATATATTTTCATAATATTTTTCTAAAAGTAGGAAAATGCCTTGAAGGGCTAGGATGAATGATGTCGGGAACGGGAGCAATCTTAAGTATATCCCCTACCAGTGCTGGCAGACATTGGGTAGGAATTCCTCGCTTCTTTGTCTCCAGAAACGATACTTGCCGATATCCACGTCGGTAACTCTGGATGGTGGATCCAGAGGTGTTAGGGTCTAAAAAGGAAACTCTGAGAATTGCCAGCCTTTCCTTCACCTTCTATGATAGATCATTTCTATGGCTCTGTTGTTGATCTTCATTCAGCCGATTGAATCGCGGAGAGTAGGGAGACTGGCGCAACGTAATATTATGACTCTCAGGACTGCACTCTTCGATGGTTAGGAAATACGCTACCACGCAATACTCTCACTCAGGAGGTAAGACTATGCAGTTTAATATAAAAAACATGTAGCGTTTGACGAGAGATATATATATATATATATATATATATATATATATATATATATATATATATATATATATATATATATATATATATATATATATGTGTCTACATAAGCCATACACAACAGACATACTGCTACGAAACCTCAATGTATTGTGAGCTGCTACGTAGATCGATTAAAAAATAAATGTTTAAAAGTTTACGGCAGTTTGGGTTGACTTTAGTATCAAGATCAAATGTACCACCATCAAATCTACCCCCTCGTGACCATACGAGGTATAAGGCATTCTAAATTTCTGGAATCAAAAAGCGAATAAAATCCATAAAATTCGTATTATTTTTATACTAGCAATGTGAAGAACTCGTCGCCCGTTAATTTTTTGTACTTAAATGTCATCGTAATAACGACGTTTAAGCTTCTATAACTGAACATAATAATAATGGTTCGGCTTAGAAGAAAGACTATCAGAATACCAGCATAATTTTTATGTGAATATTTTATTTTTAATTATTATATATATATTTTAAAATGTATGTGTTTCGTAAGGCATTCCATCTTATTCTTCAGGGTTATGCATATGTATTTTATATATTTCTTGAGAATGGTTCATCTAAATGATGAACTTTATAAAAATTCCAAAAATAACTTTTTTTTACAAAAATAAATAATATATAATTATTACTTATAACTTATTTAAATCAAGAAATATAGTACAGATGTAACTTAATTATGACTTACTTTAGTTTATAACTAGTCTATCACTTTTTAAAATAGCCAATAGCACGCCATAATGTTAACATGTATAATTGTACGCGTAATAAATGTTAGTTTTATCATCGTATTATATTATCAGCTTGCTCGATTTAATTACGGGACCAAACAGTGATTTTTGTATTACCATTGTGAGATGCTTTGCCACCGGCATCCTCGTCAAACAAATCCGCTATCAAAAATTCCCTAATGACAATGACACGCACCCTCGAAGAAGCTCTGTGGAAATATAAGTATACAAAATGATCTTTCGGACAAGTAAGATCAATTTAAATATATTATATGATTTATGTAATATTTATAATTTATGTTTTGTGGCGTATGATGTAAGGTCCAAAACTTAGTATAAATTTATTATACAAAATAAAAAATACTTACTGACTAAACATGAAGTATTTAGATCCAAACTCATTCTCGCCCGTCTCAAGCACTTCATCCATCAATGAGCAGTTCGGTTTTCGCACTCAACAGTCATGGATACATCAAGTGCACCGCATCGTGGAGCACATCCACAGCCAAATTTTTCAAGGTTACCATAGTGAAATTTTCCTAGACGTGGTGAAAGCGTACGTCAAGGTCTGGCACAACGGGCTCATATACAAACTGTATAAGCTCGGTGTTCCAGACTGACTCATTCTAATCATACGAGACTTTCTCCACAATCGAACCTTTCGATATTGCGTCAAGGAAACGCGTTCCAAGGATCACCCCATTCGAACCGAAATACCACAAGGCTCTGTCCTAGGTCCCATTCTCTACACACTCTATACCAACGACATACCGCACACTCGCGGTGTAGACCTAGCCCTCTTCGCCGATGACACCAGCCTCTACGCACTTTAATTCAAACCAGACGCTAAAACGCCTCCAATCCGCAGCCAACACCTTAGGGAAATCCTTTCGGAAATAGAGCCAAACAGCAACCAAAGAGCTATTTGACCGTCCAATCCCCTGGGAAAAGACAGTCAAACACTTGGGTTAGTCTTACATCACAATAGGTGAAAGACTCACCTTCATTCCGCACATCAACCGAGTACGTTATTGGGCAGCCTTTGTTCTCGGTCGTTTGGTTGGTCAACATTGATAGAAGCGTCGCTGGAGTTTCTTGCGTCACTTCTTCTCCAGCGCCTACACATTCCAAAGTGGTGGTACACATAGATAATCATAATACTGATATTAAATTAGATAAACCGAATTCAAAAGCAACTGACGAAGCCGAGGATTGGCCTTCTCGGGTATCCTAAGAAACTATAAAAGTATAAAGTTAATAATAACCGAAACAACGTCTTGGTATTGGACAGTGACGGCATTCCTTTCCTCAGGCTTGCCATTGGGGTCGTGCCATTGACGAAGTGGCACACCAGTCCCAAGTCGCTGGCACTTATGGCAGTGACTGGGTGGACCGTTCTTATAGAGCGGTACCGCTGAGACACCCTTACTAGTGGCAGCATGTTTTATTATAATAATAAAAACAGTTTATTGTCACAGAAAATAAACAAATTTACATAAACAATACTATACCCTTTGGCAAACGGAAGTGACTCAGCTTTTGCTGAAACAGGATTATAGTCCCGTGCAGCGCTGGTTTTCAGCTATTCCTATTTAGCCATCTCCCTTAGATGTAATGAGGGAGTCATGAGAATTGAGGGCTTCCCAATCACCATCTAAAAGTTATATTTTACAAAGTGTTTATACGCAAAAAAGGAAAAGAAAAAGTAAGTTTGAACAGACAAGAAGACTATCTACTACTATTAACTATTACAAATACGTTCTCTTGCATGTGCATGTGTCAGCTTGTGTGGGTTGGTGTGTATGTGTTTGTGTTAATGTACATATGTGTAGTTTTGTATCTATATATTCTGTAGGTGTATGTGTGCGATTTTTTGTTTTTTCGGATTATTATGGTTGTGTTAGTACAAAAAATTCTTTCAAATTCGTATATTTCCAGTTGGCTTGTTTCATATTCTCTGTAGCAAGTTGCCGCTTTAGATATGCAGATTTGTAGCTTTGAATCTTAGAATGCTTAGTTTATTTCTTAGAGGAGGAGGCAAGTCGTTCTTGCTGCAGCAAATTTGATACAAACTCTTTAACGTGATGTTTTATGTTTTGCCATCTTCAGAAGATTTATTGCGTTCATACGAAGACTTTTATAAGTAAGTTTTTCAATAGATATTCGGGTTTTTGATCCATATCACTCTATATACAGCACTAGCGTAGGGGAGCTCCCTTCTAGCACTCCGGCGACGAGTATGTCGGTGTCGGCTAGGACACACCAATAACAATTGGCTATCAATGCCTCCTTCCATTTGTTGAGCTGTACGTTAGGAAACCGCGGGGCAGGGGGAATCTGGAATGCAGAATCCACTTTTTAAAAAGTACAAGATAGCTTCCAGGTGTCTCAAAAGCGTTATTACAGAGGCAAACACTACTCGAGTCTATCTGATGTCCTTGTGTCCTTCCAATTATGCTGAGGAATTAACAAAATCAGTATATAGTATATATGAGCTTTTTTTAATTTATGTAGTAATTGTTTTTCTCGTTATTTTTTATGTAAGTTCACTATATTTTTATTACAATTGTTATATTTAGGCATATATTATATGTGTGTATCAATATCGGGTTTCACTTAATAAATACTAATTTAAATTAAATATTTTTTACAATCTACATATGTATGTATGTATTATATCTAAGACAATGAGGCTAATATCTCAGACCAATAAATGTAAAATAATATCGTCTAACAGTCTTGCTTAATAATACGGATATTCTTTTCTCCATAAATTGATAGTTAGCATAATTTATTATGCAGTAATTTATAGTGCATAATAAATTTGGTAACTAGAGACCTCTCACTTTGTTATGGGAAAATACATTGTTTGGTATAGGGGTTAATAACATAAATTATTTTTTTAATTTATGTTATTAACCCAATTAATTGAAATTAATTAATTATTTTTTTTAATTTAATAAATAAATTTCAGGCTATTGTTTATTTAACCATTACTTTTTATCTCTTTATTCCTTTGGGTTTATCTCTTTTTAAGTGGCGGTAACTGTAAATTATAATTGTTTAAATTTATATCATATAATACAATCAATGTATCGTGATAGATTTCGAGCGATATGATGTATAGCATATAGAATGAAACAGAGATCGATAAGGGCTAGTATCGATAAGGATAAGCTTGCTTCTTCATTTTATTGGACGTATATGAAACTTAGTTACAAGAATTCACTAAGACCGACTTCATCTGTGCTCATTTTGGTAGGGCTTATTTATTTGTTTTATACTTTTTAAACTCCTTAAAGTAATAAGCATTCATTACATAGCGTGAGGTGTAACATAAATTATTCCTGAATATTCCAACCGACAATCGAATTTATGGATGAAACCAGTAACTAAGTACTTTTTGTAATGTATCATGAGATAGAGTAGTAGAAAGACAATGGTGATTTAAAAATTACAGGATGGTAATAATATTATTTTGTTCAAATCATATTCAAATTGACATTTATTAATTTATTGAAGGCTAAACAGGTTCTGTTATCTTATTTTCGCATATACCCTTTTTACAATTGCATATTGAAGCGTAGAGTACGAGAACTGAAAACAACTTAGTAACAAAAATAATACAAGAAAGAAGGCAGTGGTACAGGCAACATTGTTTTGGCCTAGTAATTCAAATACGAGTAACTAATATATATATTTATATGTATATATATGCACCTTCTCTTGGCAATAACCCATATCATTAATTTTTCTCTTGATTCTGGTCAACATCCATCAGTTTGGAAGAAAGCTTTTGTTCACCCTCTACCTAAAGTAACAAATCCTGTTTTAGTTAAACATTTCGACCGATATCTGTTCTGCCTTTTCAGTCCAAAATTCTGGAATCCTGTGTGTACAAGCAAGTTTCCTTATTTATATCTAAACATAACTTTCTTCGGAGCGAAAACCTGACTGATAGGGACTCCCCTATCAGTAGGGTTTTCGCTCCGGTCACAGCACTACCACTGCTCTTATCAAGGTCACTGATGATATTAGACAGGGTATGGATGAGAAAAAGATTCCTCCCCCTTTACAACTTCGCTCCTACTGCCTTGGAATTGTTTTCTTCATATCTCCGCGGTCGCCAGCAGTCAGTCAATGTAGGGCAAAATTACTCAACTTTGGCCGTTTGTTAAGGTTAATGCAATAAAGTGTAAATAAAAAAAAAAAAATATGAGTGTTTCGCCGTTATTCTCGATAACCTCACTCAGCTAATAGATAACCTCTAGGAGTTCCCCATGTGAACTACCCCTATTAGTTACTGAGGTGGTCATTGCGTTTTGGGTCATGTAGTGAAGTTCAATATACGCTCAATAATCTTTAAGAATATGTTGGTGATTGAAATTTGTATATAATTGTCAGAATTAGCACGAATACCATTCTTAGTGAAAAAGTGAATTTTGCATCTTCTTTAGTTACGTTTAGCCCGATTATGTAGGAGAACAATGAATATCGATAGCTAAGAGTCATAATAGCAGAACGCGGTTCAGGTGATGCTGTTGGCGAATGAACATTGCCGCCTTCCTTTGTCTCTATCTCATGTAGATTGCTCCTTGATTACACCAGCAGAAAGCGTAACTATGATTCTTAGCTTTAACTCTAGTCTTTCGGAATAAAATTCTGTTTTCTTTAGTACAAAACTGATCATGCTTGGAAAGCCATAGTAATCGCACGATAATTGGTCACGGCATACTGCTGACCAACATTGCAGTATTGGCCGGTAGTAGAAATGAACGACGCGGCTCAATCCGAGTAATGAAACCCACGTTAACAACTCAACTGTACTCCACACTCTGATATATGTAGGTTAAATTGCGCCTGTACTTAATGCACAAGTTCATATTGTAGAATTGCCATCTAAATTTAATATGAGTGTCATTAGAAGATATATTATACACAAGCTCATCCATCCTTGTACAATGAGAAACCTCATCAAGTTTAGCCTCAACTTTAGCATCGCTCAGCAGTCAGGGTATTGCCAGCGAACAGAAACTTTATTCAAAAGTTGAAGAGGTACATTTAATACTATTTCTATCTTTGTAGTCTTGAAACAGCTCTCACGCTTCATGTCTAGAAACAAAATCAATTTCACACTCACGGATGCAAACAAGTACGATACTTCACTGAAATCAAAAACTTATTGGACCTTTCAAATCGATATAGTATGCAACAGTGTTTTACCACCAGCTATGACAACTTACGCTACTCGTATAAACATCGTGCACATTTATAATATTGAACAGATTAAAAAAGTTACTCAAATGACAGCACTTCTCTACTTACAGCCAATCCCGGTTGCCTCACAACCCTACAAACGCCGTCCCGGCTCGCTTGCAGTATCAGGGTACTTGTCACCTTTTTGATACTGCAATATTAAACAGATGCAAATACACCACCAAACTCAATTTTTGCTAGCTGCTGTAGAACAATGATATACAAAGAATATCTGGTAAATATTTTTTATGATATATTATACAACATCCAAACATCGAGAAAAGTTTCGGTGATACTGCTAATTTTGGAGCAAAGACCGCAAAATTAACTATTAACCCATACGGATTTGACGATCTCAACTTTCTTTTCAGTGCATGAGTGAAAAGAAGAGTTAGAGAAGAGTTAGAGTAGAACGTTACTTTAAGAGAACTTCCAAAGCGTTGAAACTCGCTGATAACATCTAAAATAGGCTATGGTAGCCTCATCCTTGCCCGCCTAAAGGACTTCATGCTGTCCCGAGGGCTTCCAATCAATGAGCGGGTTTTGCACCCAACACTTATGCACACATCAAGTGTACCGCATCACGGAGCACTATCTCAATGGATTTCTTCAGGGCTTCCAAACTGGGACAGTTGTCCTCAACGTGGCGAAAGCTTTCAACAAGGTCTGGCACAATGGGCTTATATACAAACTAAATGAGCTCGATGTGCCAGATCGACTCGTATTTATCGTACGAGATTTTCTCCGAAGTCGAATCTTTCGTTACCACGTCGAGGGAACGCTTTCTGAGGTTCACACCATTTGTGCTGGAGTACCACAAAGCTCCGTCCTAGGTCCTATTTAATACACACTCTACAAACGACATACCGCGCACTCGCGATGTAGAGCTAGCACTTTTCGCCGATGACACCGGCCTCTACGTCTTTGGACGACACAACCAGACGCTATTTGTAAACGCCCTCGACGATCCCGACGACTTGACACCAGGGCCCAAGTTCTTCATAAAACACTACACACGTACATTGCACCCTCATACCGCCCCCACCGACGGCGAGGGCGTCGCAAACAAGGTTATTCGCGTTACCGCCATGCCACAGGCCGGTTCTCTCCAGTCAATACAGTTAGAAGCATCGCTGTAGTTTCTTGCGCCACTTCTTCTCCAACGCCCACGCATTCCAAAGTGGTGGTACATATAGCCAATAATAATATTAATAGAGATATTAATGTAGATAATTATTAGTCAGAAGCAACTGACCGAGCCGAGTTTCGGCCCTCTCGGGCACCCTCGAGTCAGACGCTCTCACGGAACAGGGTAACGGTCCAAGCCGAGGCTCCCTCTCGGAAGCCCTTGTGCTGGTTACCCGCTCAGTCACCTCTCAACCCGGCGAAACTGTAAAAGCCCTCAGGCTAACAGCGGCCATAAGCCCGAAAAAAAAAAGTCTGTGTTATTTCCTGCCATAAAAAAAACATTATGTGTATTTTTACGGCTCATACTTGATTAATAATTTTATAAATAAATAATTTATATAAAAATTATCTATAGATATTATATGATAAAGTAATTAAGTACAATAATGAAGATAAAGTTTAAAAATATTAATTACAAAAGAAGCCCAAACATGGTCATATAAATTATAACATTTAATAAAGTATTGAAGGAGACCTACTAGAAAACATTATTAAAATTCCGATATACGAAGTATAACGGTACAATTTTTTTTAACGAAAAGTATTTGCTTATCGAATAACTACTCGAATCGAATTTACTAATGCATATATATCTGCAGTTGTACATCTATATGTTTGGAGGTCAGCGACAACCGCATACCGACGTACTGTAAACTGATAGGAAGGTGAAAAACGATGATGTAAGAAAAACTAGGATAACAGAATGGTATCCCAACTTGACCAATTGACTCAGATCAAATAAGATGTTACGTAAAATCCCACTGGCCTACGTCTTAAAGAAATTTAGGAGTATAATCGTATTGCCGTAAACGAATCAACTATATGTAGGAAACATTTGAGGTCAATAGTATTAAAGTAATTATATATAAGCCTCATGGGTATAGTGAAAACGAAATATTGAGTTAGAGGCTATGTATGGTGGCCAGGTTTTCTACGGCGAGTGCCAGACGTGTGCACCGACAGCTAGCGTGTCCGTGGCTGTGGTCGTACTTACCTCAGCTGTGGCCACAATCTCGTATTGAACTTCGGGTACTGTATAAGGAAATTTTATATTTAGTATTGTTAACTTATAGGTTGATAGTTATATAGACTAGCTATAAAACTCTTAGCGCAAATTCCACGATGGCTATGGTCGAGCTATTATCTAATTAAGGGTCACCATTTACAATCGTAGAGTTCGTACATTTTTATTTTGATGCAGCAGAAATTGGTTAAATTGTGTAAACGGGTCATTTATAAGTCATAGCGCATTAATGTTGTAGTCGGCGCATTCCAAACTTTTTTGTTGACGTTTAGAAATACAGTGTAAAGCATCACATGAGAAACAACTGGATAAAATATTGCAAACACCTACTTTACAATGTGGTTTGGTCAAGAGGATACGGGACGCGATAAAATGGGTAAAGGGTAAGATAGTAAGTTAGGAAAGAACAAGTATAGGTGTGTAGTAAACAGCGATTCGTTGATGAAAGGGGACAAGTATAATGTCTCGGCTGCGAATATAGTGAAGGACGAGAACTGGCTCAGAAGATAGACAGAATACGCATCATAAAATTACAAAACCACTTAAAGCCATTATAGGGTTAATTAGAAGGCTATTATATGAAAAATCAAGTAGAGCCATACATAGATACAGTTTATTTGTTACTATGCCATGAACTCGTCTGCACAACCAGGGATGCACAGAATGCCAACGTGGAATAGCATTATAACGCTGGTATGTTTCATTTGATAAGTGGACCATGAGATCCAGTCGGTAGCGAAGAAATCCATCTGTCCTCGGCGTTGACAACGCGTATTCGTCTTGAACATTTTAGAGGATAGATATATGTCTTTATAGACTACAGTCATAAATGAAAATCTTGTGAGCTATGTGTCTACAATAGCCAACAAGTCGATCTACGGGTCTATCTACCCATACCTCGCTGGAATGCATCTTATACTGAAACACAGTGTATAAACATAGTATGCATTTCACACCCATTCTTCCCCCTTAGACAACGCCTATGACAACAAGTCGATGGCGACACATTTTTAATATAAAAAGTAGATCGTATATACAGAAAATCTGGCCACCCCTAGTCTACAATATATCAAAGCCCATAACTGACTTTGTCTACACCCCAATATACTGGGGTAGGGCAGCACCTGGCACATTCTACGTTTTTATTACCCTGTCTAAGTTAGGATGATAATTTTAGTTAATTATTTTACAATTTGCTTTTTTAATTTATACCGTAATAGTAGCGTTGTCTTTTGATAATAAATTTATAGAAGTCAAATACCAGAGCATATTCGTTTTGTATGTACGGCGCATTTTCCTGTTACACATTTTGGACCTTTCGCAATACGTTGAGCTCATTTGGCATCCCAACCGAGTAACTGTAATGTAAAACAGATGTTGTGCCTACAATGTCAGAAATAATGGTTCATGGGAGTTAATTAAACGTTACAATTTAACTTAATAATTATGAGACATATTATTATTATTAATCAATAATATAGAGTATAAGATGAGTATGAAAAAAAATTTAAGAGAAAATTTCTAAAGCTCTTTAATTCAAAGCTTACAGAATAATGCAATAAAGACAGTAAAACGTTTATTTTCTGTCACGTACATAATACATTTTTCAAAAATATCAAATAAGCAACAAAGGGGTAACAACTCAGCATCTGCTGCGCTAAAAAGCTGGTTCTCTGCCGAGCTGATCAGAAATTTTGCATTTAAAAAATTGACACAATGCAAAAAAATATAGTATAATACAATATACTCTTAATATATTAATTACCTAAACAATAATTACGATTATATAACAATGTTAAAGCAACTACACAGATCTACACCATACACAACACGGATTTCCGCACAATTACAGGTGATTATATTAAAACTAAGAAAGCTACCTCAAAGGAATATATATTATATAAATACATACACACAATTATAATATAATTTTTTTATACACATTTATAATATTAAGAAGTTATCAATTTTTTTTTATGATTTGTAAATTTATGCATAGAATTACGTGCTGCGCAGATCTAAATTCGAAAGATTGCACTGCTTTGGTTTATCCAAACATTACCATGTCTAAAACACCCGAAATTACTCTAGAAGAAAACCCATGTATGAAATTGTACATAGGGCATTTATTAATTCCAAATTTTTGTTTTAATTTTAAAATTTTCTGGTTTACGAACTATCTGTGCCTATATTATAATTCTTTGCCATGATCATTTTCGTAGTAACCCGTATAACATTTTGTTCCCCAAATTTTATTTTATTTAATTATAACATATTTATATTATTTAAAGTTACATCGAATAAAGTAATATAAATTAATATATTCGATGGATATAATTATAATTTAGTCAGAGGACAACGTAAATTTTGTTATTCGAAGAGTCTATCGTTTGCCAATGCCGCATGTAAACACTTAATTTGCTAAAGTTTCAAATAATTTGTAAAAGCTTCATGTATATGCATATATGTAACGTACTTATCAAGTGTTGTAATATTAAAACGAAATATGTTATGGAAGACTAAAGTTGACAATTATAAATCACAAATCAGAATATATCAAAATAATAAATAAATCAAAACTAAAGTTTTACTACTTTTAGTTTTGACTAAAAGTTTTATTGAAGCATGACTAAAGGACAATATGACCTTTAATTCATTTAAGAAACCGTTTTATGTAAATAAATTGTTATTAGTGTACGTTCCTTTATCGCTATTATAAAATAGTCGTTTTATAAGAACGATTATCATTGGTGCATAATATTTTTATCAATTATATCAATCGTAATAATAATCATAATTGTTTTAACAAGAGTATCGACGAAATCACAGAGGGAGCGTAAATTCCAAGACTTTCACCGGTCACTTTATCCCAGGGGATTGCCATTCGCAGTTTGTCTTGTCTACATAGATTGGATGGAAGATTCTAATTTCCGTGCTTCACTTCCCTTTAATTCCCTATGGGTTAAGTACCGGCCCAATGGAACTGAAGCCGTTATTCACACGTTATTGAGGTAAGGGAAATTACTCCTTAACCTTTAATAGCTTTTTAATATTGTTTTCTACTTATAATAATGAAAAATCAGTTTCCACTTATATTCTTATTTTTCAGTAGATACAAAATTTTACACTGCAAACGGTGTTACATATATCATATAATATCATTATGAATTTGACGGCCGCGTGATGGAGTGGTTAGAGTACCTGGCTTCGGCCTCTTGAATCCTGGGTATGATTCCTAGCCGAGGAACAATATTTGTGCATCACAAATTGTTGGTATCTGGTCTGGCTGTGTTGTATGTATGTCCCGTGTCCCTAACACTGCATCAGAACTATCCACTGATCTTACTGCTCATGCATTCCTTCAGAATAGAGATGGGGACAACGAGTGCCTATGTGTTTGCGCAAATGCTTACAGCACTATAAAAATATTCTGGAGGAAGGACATCATCTTAATAATGTCTTAAATCTATTTATTTTATTTAGCTGCATCGCCGAATATATATTTTATATATTCCTAGTCTGCCCATAAGATCTGTTACAAATGAAAATACATTTTATTTTTAATGAAGTAATGTAATATTATTAAAATTTATACCTATATATTTATTAGTCTCAGCAAAAAATAAAAAAATATTCTATACGAAAGGTTTATACAGGCCTTTAATTCGCCACTGCTAGCTCCAAAGAGTTTTTAGGGGACTCAATGTCACCGTGTCGTTTAGAGCAGGCC
Organism: Teinopalpus imperialis; assembly: GCA_029286865.1. Taxonomy (NCBI): domain Eukaryota; kingdom Metazoa; phylum Arthropoda; class Insecta; order Lepidoptera; family Papilionidae; genus Teinopalpus; species Teinopalpus imperialis. The sequence goes on from JAGSMU010000003.1 coordinate 11,342,237, forward strand.
ATGTCCCTTAAAACTAACCATAATTTGAAATCTAGAATCATATCTATCATTCTTCAGCTCTTATAAAGTCCGGAACGTTGTCAAGCCAGGCTTGGGTAGTTCGTGCCTTGTGACTAGGTGCAGAGTCCTGCTGGAAAGACCACGGTATATTTTTAAAAAGTGTATTGCTGAGAGGTTTCACAACATGATCCAAGACTTTATCTTGATACACTTTGGCTGAAATTTTCACTCCTTTTTAACAAAAATGTAGTTTTGTGACTCCTTGATAAGACACGCCCCACCAAACCATCACTGACGCAGGATGATGACCACGTTATACCTTTCCGACCAGCTTCTTTAGAACTGTGAGCATACACTTTATCATTTTGCTTATTGTAGTGTTCTTCAATCGTGTACATTTTTCATCGGTAAAGGGGATATTTCTGTGCCTTTCACCTGCGTATCGAGACGGCGTATTGATCGATCCACTCCCATTAATTGTAAAGATTGATTTAGGGATTGTCCTGTATATCGACAATAAGCATCGAGCTTCTGGTCTTGTTTTATACTACGTGACAGAGTCCTAGCGGGAATCTTTATTTCTCGCGATAAGATTTTTTGCTTCCTAATGGTGTTGCGATGAATTCTGGCTTTGACAGCCTTTGTAGTTCTAACAGCACACGGCCACCCCGACTTTTTCTGGTCTTCGACAGAGGACTTTTTGTTGTATCTGTTGATAGTACGATACATACGGCTGATACCAAGCTTTTGAAGTGTCTGGAATATGACCGACGGCTCCATACCACTTTATGCAAGGCGATCACTGCAATCCTATTTTCTTTAACACCCCCTTCCATATTGTAATTTGATAATGAACACGAAAAAATATGTGAAATGGCGCAAAATCGAAAGTAGTTTTTAAAATAATATATATCGTATTCCAAATTCAAAATAATTAAAAGATAAAAAAAAGAAAAGTTTTTATGTAACAGTATTTATAGCCAGACTAGTTTCACCGTTGTCACCGATGCGGTATGAGATATTTTTTATTCCTCCCTCATTGATAATTTAATATTTTTTACCTTCCTTTTTACTTTTAAACTTCGAACTTTTATATGATTATTATCAATACACTCGGGACAATAAAATGTTAAATGAATCGAATAAATTTTGTGGACATGATCAAGATTCATAACTGCAACATTCTAGCTGCAGTTTGATTTAAATGATTTTGCAATTTCATTACTGTACTATTGGTAAATTTCAAGCTCTATCCCCGTAGATATTTGGTATTATTCTTTCGCTTGCTTAATTGACTTGTAAGGTGGATATAGTAAAATTGTTTTTTTAATATAAAATTTTTATGTTTTTGTAGTGAGTTTGTTTAGATCTATTTCTTTAAAAATGCTTAGAGCTACTTCTTTCGAATATGATATGATATGTGTCAGGTTATTTAAAAGGTTTTTCCTTATTAATTTTTTTTCTGTTTTCTTGTAATTTATTCCATGGTATATGTTTCATTTGTTTTGCCATTTCATCTAAAAGCCTAACAACGGCCATCAATTAATTCTTCGTCCATTAATGTTTCCTTCATATTTTGAAAGGTCGTCCTTGTTACTCCGACGATGCAAAAGGTTTGCAGGTAGATCCTACTTATTAAAATGATCTAAGGACACACTATTTTATTATACTATATATACTATATATATATTTTAATCAAAAAATTAATAAATATAACTTTTAAAAATTTTGTGATAGATTTATCATAACTTCTAATATCACTGTCGATTAATACGAGACAATTCGCAGTAATAAGAAATAGTGTTAGCGATTTTTGAAACATTTTAACTTTTATAAGTGACGGTTTAAGAATTTTGGCGAGTACCGAGCATCAAAATTTGCATATAAACACGTTAGATTCAGTCACACATGAAACCTTTGTTCATTAGACCCAAATCCCAAATACTCATAGTCTAAATTAATGAGTACCAAAAAAAGAAACAAATTAAGTCGTAACCTTACGTTACTTTATTTCGTATTCTATGTGTTAATATGAAAACACCTCAGAACATCCTAATAAAACACAGTCACATTCCTAATAATACTAACTTAGATAAAGTTCGTTTCAATAATAGTATTCGGTTATTTTTCAAATGTAAAATACAAAAGAAATCTATCTAAACGAATATCACAGTGCATTGCAGTGGTTTCCCGAAAATATTTTTAAAATGCTTTATTCAAGCAGTAAATTGACTTCCTTATCTGAGCAGAGGGAAATTTGGAAATAGACGTTTGAATTCAAAACGTTACTTGGTCTTTCTTTTTCAGAGATGTATTCAACTGCATAACATCTTGTTTATTTCTTCTTTTACATTATATGTCTAAGAATCATTCATATTTATATATATATATATATATATATATATATATATATATATATATATATATATATATATATTATTAAAATTGCAATGGTCTTTTCTCGTGTCTATTTTAAACATCTGATAGATTACTCTGAAAGACAGTAATGGAATCTTATGCAATTAGTTCCAATTCATTTTTATTTATTTTGTTATTGTCAACAAATAACACGAAAGAAGAAATTTCATTTAAGTTATATATTTCATTAAAATATGGTGATAGATAAACGTAAAATAAATTATTCCTTAAATGATATAAATCTTACCTGTCTAGTAATTCGTGAATGCCGTAACTATGACTGCGGATAATAATAATGGCAAACAATTAGGTTTCCATGCACAGCACGTTCGAAACTAACTTTATCAACTTGTAGATGCAGGCTGTGCCAAGAATTCAATGCCTTTGTCGTTTTGAAAACGATGGAATCTACGGGACTGTTATACCTTTAAACGAGAATATACAGGGTTCTCACTTCACTTACATACATTCATATGATGGTAAACAAAATTATTGTGTAGGACTAAGAATCTAAATAATTAATAGTTTTATCTTACTTAATTTAGCAAATAACCAATTTTATGTTTCATTTGTGTTACTGATCTGGGGATACGAGTATCTTTGTGCATGATTTATAAATACAAATACTTTATTTACAGTGAAACGCAAGGAAGGAATGTGGGGCGGCGGCGCGCAGTGTGTTCATGCCTCGCTGCCGCGTGGTGTGCGCGAGCAGCCCGCTCCTACGCTTAGTGGTGCCATTGCTAGCCGTCGCCCGCCCAGGTAATCTAAAACAACTGATAGAATTAAGAACAGAAATTAGTATGTTCTACAAATAATACTAGAGAATCTACACGGGTTTATGCACACAAGTCTTATAACGCGAAGGTGTGAAACAAGGGTATACATACTAATAATGCAAAATAATGCTTTTTGATCGTAAAGAGTACGCAAGTAAGATAACTCAAATATTTTCTTGACCCTCTACAGAAGTCAAGCCAACATTTATGGAATTTGACTGATAAAGATTTTTTGAGGTGAAGATACTGTCTTGTTACTATTTGACGACAGGCAACAGCTATCGAACCCAGGGCTCAGTCAATGTGGTGCTCTCATCGTGTAATCAATCTCGCTTGATTACACGACCGGCATAAAAAATAAAAGTAAAAGTTCTCGCTTCTTTCTTTATGTTATACCAGCCCCACTTATAACCGAAGTCTCTTAATTTTTTAAAATATTGAAGTTACGTTTTTACTACTTTTATTCAGCCATGAAAGAATAATTCTTAATGTCAATTTCCTATGTGCATAAATCATAGAAATTTATTTTTTAAAATGGATGTGTATATTTTAATATTTCAGGCCAACCCCGCCCTCTCCAACCTTAGTAGCTAAGATCGATTCGTCAGTGGCGTGTCTTTGGCTTCTAACACCCTTGTCTGCTGGCACAGCTGTGGTGGCAGTTTTGGTTGCTGTTTCAACAAATAACTGGTTACACACAGAAGAAAATATGATAAACCCTTCATACAATGGTACCGGGAAACACGCGCTTGTAGCAAAACACACAGTGTCGGGACTTTGGCGAATATGCCACACCGAACGTTAGTATATTTAATTTAATTATTTGTACGTTTGTTTTTTTTTATTTAATGACATTTGACACAACAATTATTAAAAATTTACGTTGACGTTACTAAGCTAATATGATTCTGCCAGGATAGAAACCACAGAAATTAGCAGCAAAGTCCCTGCAACCTTACAGACTCTTTATCGTCTAAAGCATTTCCTTACTATGAAAACAAAGAACATGCTTGTCCAAACTTTTGCATGATTATGCAGATGTGTGTAACCCAGATCTCCTTAACAAGCGGGATCGTCTGGTACACAACTGCATTCGATAAACTTTTAGGTTGCGTAAATTTGACCATATCTCCCAATATCGATCTCAGCTTAATTGGCTTTCCAAACAACAAAGATTACGCCTTTTACGCTCCAGAATTTTGCTTGTTCCCTTCTCCATTTTAAATGATCCATCATCACCCTCTTATCTTAAAGATAAATTCTAATATTTTTCTTTATCTCATGACAAACTTCTTCGATCATCGATTAATAACAAGACCTGTATTCCAGCTCACTTTACCGTCTTTTTTGCAAATTCATTTAATGTCCGAGCTACACTACTCTGGCAATATTTACCTATTTAGTAATAAAAGCAGTTTTAAAAGTTTGGTTCATGACTATTTACTTAAGATACCTGTAGTCAGATAATTTCATCATCCACATATGGAATTTATTGGTAGCTACTGCACAATACAACAGTATTTATATATGTATTTATGTATGTATGCATATATTTTTTTGTATGTTTTTCTATTTTATATATTTAATATTTTTCTGTATATGTATTATATATTATTATTCATTTGTTCTTTTTATTAATAAGTGCAGTGCTACACCTATTACAATACCGTGGGTTGACTGATAGGGCATGCCTTTAGCACTAAGTCCGTCCATTGGGAAACTTTAATTTTGTCAAGGTTGATGCAATAAAGTGTAATTACTCGTAAATACATGAATGAATTATATATAATTTCAAAGATTAAAATCATTTTCTATATGGTAACAAGTCTTAATAGGTTCTAATATAATAATTTCGAATGCAGTTACCAAAGTTACACAACAATATAGTAGGCATTTGACTTTACACTATACCAAATATAATTTTAGATATAAAGTTAAATACAATAAGGAGTGTAAATACAAAGGAAGCCAAAGCTTCCGCGTGGGACTTTTCCTACAATGCATCGTCGTTTCCGTCATTCGGGACAGGAAATGCATTGTGCGACACATTGCACAGTCCACACTCGGCCCCATTTTCACAGCCTTATAAAGTCCGCAGTTGTGGCTGATATTGTCCGTGCATTTGTACAGCTTATTTAATACTGTTCAAGCCATTCATGCCCTAAATTAATGCTATCCTCTGCTCCTTTTTAAACATCCTATCACTCTTTACTAAATGTTATATAATTATGACATGCTCTTAATCGATGTCGTCCACAGATACCTTCTGATTGCTACACGAAATTAAGTTAACTGCGCAGGATATATTACAGTCCCCATACCTACTCCAAAATATGCACATTAAGATTAAAATTGGAATGTCCAAATGTTCACACCTTATATACCTATTTGATAATATATAAATATAAACAAAAAATATAGGAAAAAACAAAGTAGTAGTGAAAAATATTATGGCAATTTGTACTTCTTAATTATAAATGAACAATAACAGTTATAGTAATTACATTAACAAGGTTTTATGGGATCAACTCTCATATATCAGAATTATTTAATAGAATATCCTCTTGAAAATTGTGACCTTTTTTATAAAATAAAAAATAATATTTTATATAGTTAGTGGAAATTATGAAAGCATGTAATTAAATATCTATAAATGTATATATATAAATATATATATATATATATATATATATATATATATAATTTTGACCGATATAGAACACAATGGCAGTGTCCGAGGCGTGCAAAAGGTTTGTTTGCAGTTTCAGGAATAAGGGATCAACCCAAAATACCCTGAAAATCAATAATTTTAGTACCTTAAATATTGTTACGAATCGATTTTCGATCGGAATCGACATTTTTATTATTGATATTAATATATTACAGTAAGTAATGTTTGATGTGATCAATTTTTACATTTCAGCGGGTAGCACATTGTTCCGATGTTTGGACATACCATATTTTCCATTGTCGCAGTATGCACCGGATCCGAGCGATTCTACAAACGCAATACCTTGTAAGTTTATGATTCTAGATATACAGTGGTGGTCATATAATTAGAAACACTTCTTATGAATAAATAAAGTATAACTTCAACGTACAAATTCGAAATTTCGTAAAAAATATACACATTCAACAATTAATAATCATGCAATAATATAGCCACTCAAATAAAAAACTCATTAAATGCATAAAATAAAAAAAATTATCTTACTTTTAATAACAAAATGAGTCTTACACATGTAGGAGCTTATTTTTGGTTACTGGCCGATTGGACGCCTAATTAGAAACATTTTAAAAAAGCATCCATAGCTCGTTCTTTGAAAATGGAGAATAACATTTCTTTCTTGGCTTTTTCTATTATTTTAGCGGCAATTCAATATTTAATCTGAATTTTATTTTGTTCAAAATAGCTAAAAATAAAAGTTATGACGCGTGAACTAGGCAAATAATTGTTAATTTACATATAGATCACAAATGAGCGTACAGAAGAATAGCTGAGCATTAAATTGTTCTGTTAAGAAAATTTTTAATGCAATAAATGCATTATAAACACCTGGAACTGTTAAAAATGTTCTTAGAAAGTTTCAGCCAAGAAAAACCTCTTCCAGATAAGATACGTTAATCGTTCGTGTTGCTAAAAAAGACCGAAGTAAAGGCTCCAGGTTAAAAATGAAGTTTTTTCGGCTGATGACCCGAGAAACATCTCGTCAAGACTGATACTCTGAAGATTAGTGGAAGCTAAATTGTTTGGAATAATTTCTCGGAAGGTACCGCTTCTTACCAAACAACACCGAGAGCAGCGATTATTATTCGCTAAAAATATGTTAATTGGACGCTACGAGAATGGAAAAAAGTGTTATGTTGATATGAAACAAAACTAAATATGGTAAATTCCGATGGAAAGTGCTGAAATGTAAGACGTCTTGTAAACAATGCTTTTAATTATAAATACACAAGGAGTATAGTCAAGCACGGTGGCGGTAACATTAAAGTTTGGGGGTGTTATTCCGAATCTGGAGTTGGACCCGTTCGGAAGATTGAAGGTACAATAGATCAATGGCAATACAAAAATATCTTAAAGCACACAATGATTCCCTCGGACTCGGACTTGGACGATCATTTGCCTGTAACCTGGATCTTTCAGCATGACAATGACCCTAAACACACGGCCAATAGCGTCAAATGTTTCCTTAGCGAACAGCGTATATCCGTTTTAGACTGGCCAGCAAATAGTCCGGATTTAAACCCGATAGAAAATCCTCTGGTATATTGTTGAAAAGAAAGTCTCAAACAAACGTATCACCAGTCAAAACGAACTATATGAAGCATTTGTTGAAGCAGAATTCAATCCCCCAGAAAAATGTATGAAATTGATTGAATCAATGACACGTCGTTGCAGTGCTGTTATTTAAAATAAGGGATACGCCACTAAATATTAATTATAACTATTGGTAGGCTGTCGGTTGAAGCTTATTCGTAAATAACAATACTAATTACTAATACTTAAAAAAATATTGTTTTTTATACTTTTTTGTTGTTGTTTCTAATTAGTTGACCATTATTGTTCATACCTTAAAACTGATTTAAATGTTTGTCCGTAATGTAATTTTTAAGCTGCACTTTGTAGTGAGATTTATATTATTTTTCTAATAAATCATAAATCTTTGAACACATTGTTGTCCTATTTCTTATTTAATTTCAAAATAAAAACGATTACGGTGAAGTATCTTACATAATGTCAAGGACCGATGGTAGTGTTTGTAATTATACGACCACCACTGTATGTATATATATATATGTATATGGTATATATATATATATATATATATATATATATATATATATATATTATTTCAAATTGTAAAATTACTAAAATCCTGTTAAACTAAACGCATCGAGTCCATAGTATAAATCATGGCACACAAAATGACGGTTTTGTGTAATTGTCATTCACCAACCAGAGGTATTTATAGAGGTATATTTTTTAAGACAAAATCGAGTAAAAGAGCACCTTGCACTATAAATTCATCTCATTCTCCAAATAACCAGAAGAACGAATGAATTACTAGAAGAAAAGTGTACTAGAATAACACCAATAATGCTCAAGAAAAATTGTGTATAAATTGTAAAAATAATAATAATTGTAAATTTTGCACAAAATACATACTACTTCAATTTCGGTAAATTATATTTTTCAACTGATTCCGCAAATGACTAACAAGTACATCGTTTATCTTTCGAATGGGATCTACGAGTAAATTATTAAGAGTAAATTCAGTTTATTGATATTGTCGACTGATCTCACAAACCAACCACGCGCATATTGCTTAGACCTTGGAGTGGGATCTGATAAAAAATGTCAGTAACTAGAAACTGCCACCTAAAGAAGAAAGGAGAAACCATCTCTCATCTTTTTCAAGTTCTTACGCTTAATGAAGTAGAATAATACAATTACACACTCAATAATTAAGGTAAAGCCCTGGATATACTACTAAATAGTAATCTTGAAGTATCTAATCTTTGTGTCAGCAACAATCCTCCTTCTGTAGTGGATCCATTACAAGCGTATAATCTCGAATTTCGTTATTGTTTCTTTCAAGCTAGCGGGATAAATAAAAACTTAAACAGGTATATCCTAACGGATGATCTGTTTAAGACTTATATTACAGTCGATAATGTGCACAATTTTACAAAGGCAATCGTCAGACCACTGTGATAACATATATTAAGGAACTTTTGCTATAATAATTATATTGCTCGACTTGAACAAAGTCTTTGCTCTAATCCCAAACTTTACTAGACATTTATAAATAAATGTATTTGTAAATAATGTTTTTATATCATATAAATATGATATAAAAACACATATATTATTACAGGTTGACCATATCAGAGATTAAGGAGTCTTCCTAATGCAAAAATGCAATTTAAATTTCATATAACTAGTATTTGTTCTAAAGGATTTCAGAGTCAGTCTAGGTCTCATTTTTCGTAATATTATTATTCGTATTAATAATTTTAAAGATTCTAAAACCAAGGTTTTATTGTACAATGCACTTGTACGCAGAGGCTTACAGTATTGTAGTACTGCCTGGAATCCATTTTCTTATGTTTATGTTAAAAGAGAGCAGTAAAGATTTTTGTAGAACCTTACATATTCATGTAACTTTAGAATAGTAATTCAAATAAAAATAAACTTAAACACTTCAGGATGAGTTCACTGTGTTATTGAAGGCGAATGCTAGGACTTTGATGTTTTCTTCCATAAGTTTGCGAATGGTGTATGGTATACTCGAGGACAACCGATGTAGATTTCTCAGTACAAGGACTGATGATCATCAACTCAGATTCGCACAGCGTCTTGGAAGATATGCGTTTTGGATGTTTCGAACCTATTGCTGATATTGAGCTCCCTCTAAGATGACTGTGTCTCACATACTCATCACGAGAACTGTGCACCTTCGTTGCATAATTGTAAAATATAGTGTTTTTTTTTTTTATAGCCTTAAGAGTAACAAACGATCACACAGTTCACCTGATGGTAAGTGATTCCTGCGGCCCATGACATCTACATTCATACTTGACAAGAAATCATAATGCAGATGCGTTGTCACCCTTGAGGACTGAGATGGAATGCCTCGTCTCCAGTAATAAAGGTCTCCGGATCCCTGCACTCACCAGACGAAACACAGCAGCGTTAAGCTGCTATTTTACGCTGGTATTCTGTGAGGGCGTGGTCCTACCCCAGTCGAGCTGACCCATTCATTCTGCAGCTAGAAACAAACTGCAGTGTAGCTCTACCACTGTGAGTGGGAGCACTTCAGAGCGCTTGACTGCGGCTTTTACCTCAATAAAATTTTGACATAACAAGACAACACACATCAGAGCACAGTGGTACGATTTTGATGCCACCCAAGATCAGCTCTGCAATTTTTGCTGCTTTATAAGACACCGATACCTGCCACCTCTTAGCGCAACCATAAATGGTCGCACCAGTGAGACATATCTACGATAGTAAGCAAAGATGTCACAGTTAACGAGAACGCTAATCCTTTTCTTATAGAATAGGTGGCAAATGAGCAAGTAGCTCACCTGATGGTAAGGGATCACCGCTCCCCATGAATATTCACAACCAGAGGAGTCGCAGATCTGCTGCCGTCCATCAACCATCTACCTACATGTTGTTCAGTTCAGTATAGATGGTAGTTCGAAAAAAGTATTAATTTATATATAAGGTTATTATTCAAAACTATGGACCCAAAATCGATATGTAGATATAATCACACAATAAAGAAATCATTAATGTTATTAAAATATTTTCAGACGTGGTGACACGATCAGCTGCCCCTTGCTCCTAGCTGTGTTCGCACAAGCATTAGGAGCACTATGCTGCGTTTTAGGACATTGCGTTAAGGGCAGAAGATTATGCACTTTTATCGCAGGCGTATTGTTTATAATTTCCGGTAAGGTTTTTTTTATTTTTTTTATTGTACAGCTACAAGCTATTAAGTTAAAAAATCAAGGAATAAGGAATGATAAAATAGTAATTAAATAAATTAAAAAATATTGTAGATACTTTTTAAATAACTATTTTACATACAAACATTACATAAAAATGTAGTTCATTAAACTGAATGTGTGTCGCATGTGCTCTGACCTTATTTACGCGCCCTGCAACTTGGAGCATTTAACCGAAATTATTCGTCAATAAAATGTTAATATAGTGAAAAATGGAAGTAATATAATATAGTATCTAATAGAGGACATGCAAAACGTGTAATTATCCCTTTTACTCCAAATGAAACCCGAAAATGAGGCACCTAAGTACTAAGTACCCTTTTAAAAGAGTAACCATACTATGTAATGTTATACGAATAAAAGTAGAATGGTTTTTAATCCTTTAAAAGCAACATAAATAAATTGGTTTTCATGTGATATCGTTAGAAAACACATAAGTAAAAAAAATATAATAACTACAAAAACAATTCAACAAGTGCAGAGGAAATGAAATATTAAAATATTATCAATACAGCAAGGAACAATGTCTTATATAAAATGAATACTATTGGAATTAATAATATTTTGCATTGTACAATTTAATAAATTAGCGATACTTAACTCTAATAAACATTACAGGAGAACGTAGGCAGTCGTACTTATGACATGTTATGTTCTCGAAATAACCGGGACGACGTAACTCGTAATTTTCATGTCTATATAAAAAATGCATGGGATATGAATGACAAGGGCTCTAATTATGAAACCTAACAATATAATTTATTATTGAAAGTTAAAATTATATTTATAAAATTAATAAAATTATTAGGAAAAATAAGTCAGAAATTATAAATAAAACGTTCGGTTTGAAGAAATTCTAGTTTCTTACGCTTCTTTTTTATTTTTATCTTAAAAGTCTTGATAATACTGATCGTCAGCACAAATTTTGTTATTAGCATTAAGAGTTTTGTCAAAATTATGATTATTACTTTACTATGAAGGCACTCTCTGAAATTAAGAACGCACCTTTTATTTGAGTTTTATTTAATTTAAGCAGTCTTTTAATGTTAGTAACAGAAGTTGAAATTTTTGTGATTCTATTACTTCCTTCGGTGCATGTCTCTAATTCAATGAGATCAACAGTTCACTCAGTTCTTGCGAGTTTGAGCTAAACAATCCATTGTCAACGTAACATTCCCCAATCATCATAATTTTAGCCAGCTAGTTTGCTGCTGTACACAACATATTTTTCCAAACTATTTTGAAATTGCTGCGACACAATTTTTCTTTTTTTTTCTTTTTATTATACAGTGTATACCACTGCGTTCCTAATTTTGAATAATTGCCAAACAAAGAGATTTTACAATAATTTTTATATATCAATGCAGTCGTACAGTAATAAAATTCCAGTAGTTTGAACCAAATAAAAACGAACAAATATAACACGTTCTGATCATTTGTTATCTATCACGTAAGAGATATGGCTTTTGGAGAGCGACTGCGTGCCGGGGTATCACCTGCTCGCTGCCGCCCACCGTGGACGTTGAAATGTTCACCTATGACGTAAATCTAAACATTGATGTATATTTGAAGTTGATGTGTGTTGTTTGTAGTTTAGTGTTAAAAAATCGTAACTCGAAATGACCTAAGTCGGGGACTGCCTGTATGTCCGACTGGAGGAAAACTCTTCTAAAATTATAGCAAAAAATACAATATAAGTAAAAATATTTTGATGGCTTATATATATATTATTATTGTAAATAAAATGTAGTTTCAACAGTTTCTATCGACTAGGAAATTACCAAGTTTTCATTGAAATCTCCGTACAAAAACATATAAGTTAGTCTTGGACTTTTCGTTTGTTAAATTAAAGTTATTGCAAGAACGATTATTCAAAACTTAGAACTAGAGTGTAGCTTTAAACAATCAATTGTCCTTTATGTACAAAATAGTTATCGTGTGCATATATATATAAATATATGTATATATATATATATATATATATACATATATATATATATATATATATATATATATATCTATATGTATATATATATATATACACACATATATATATATATATATATATATATATATATATATATATATTTATATATAATTTTATATAGCATATATTATATACATATAGAAATAGAAATAGGGTATATGAAATAACGGATATTTCGAATACTATTTTCTATAATAAATCTTATTTTCCTTTTCAGGTTTGATAATGCTGACTGGAATCGTTATGTACATATCTGTTTTCAAGTCACAAGTAGGACACAAACTCCGTTATATGACAGTTTTCGATGCACCCCGAATGTCCTATAGTTATGGTTACTCTTTTGGATTATACTTAAGTGGATTTGTGGCAGCTGAATTTGCAGGTACTTCTGCAATATTTCTCTTTTTACAATGGTATCAAAAGGATTGGATAACAGAATTGTGTGAAAAAGCAAAAGCTGATTGTAGAGCATGGGATCGAGAATACGCCTTTTCCGAATTTAGAGAAAGAGATTCTTCTTTACTAGAGAGGCGTATGATGAAAAGAGATACCTATCCACCAACAGGATCTACAACTGCTACTCCTCGTGAACGCCGCCGCTTTGTGTTTGACGGAGACGATATACCACAATGCTCTATACATAAAAACAAAAGAACTAACTTGAGCTCAGCGTCGCTAAAAGATTTGTCATCATCAACATTATATGGATTTCCATCTGCTCCAAGACCAACAGCATGTGATAATTATTTCGAAGAATTTAAGGAGGTTCCACAGAGTGCAAATACACTAAGTGGTTTAAGAAGCGCATCGATATTCCAGTCACAAGCCTCAATTGCTAGTGGTAGATTCCTTGATACTTCTGCTGTCGAGCCACCACCGTCACGGGAGGAGGAACTGGTAACATTTGGTGCGGGAGCCCGTGCTCTCGTAACTACCGGTGATAAACCACCACGCCATGACCGAGCTGTTGGTACCGATCCCTACCGAAGAACAACACCCGTTTAACTTCAATGTATTGGTGTCCTGCCATTTAAAGCATATCGTTAAGTGATAAAGTGATTGTGCTTCTACTCGTACAATTGTCTACACCTTAGTTATTTACTTGTATTCGTAGTTAGGAATGGACAACTGTCAAACAAAGTGATTTCCGAATTTAAGGACATGCAAAGGTGAACTACGTTATATAATTTTTAACTGTTAAATTCCTTAAATAAACACTGCCATTTGTGTAAATGTTGTTTTAATAAGAGTGAGATAAAAAAATTAAATTAAGGGATGCTAGATATCATTTAACATTTTTTAGCTTTAAAAAATCATAACTATGATTTTTATTTATTATTGAGATTTTGACTGATTTTAATTTAAGTGATATTAAGGCTCAAAAGCATACACTTTTGTTATGAAATTTTTTCTACATTTTGAGAATGAAAAAAAGGCATCCATGTTTCATTAAATTACATCAACATAGTCAAGACTCAGTCGGGCCCATGAGAACCGACATCCTGAACCACCGTCCCCGTTGTCCAGCCAAAGTGCTGGCAACGGGCTTGTAACAAAAACTCGGAGAGAAAGTTTATATTTAATAATATTTAAAATTCAAATGGATGAAGTCACGATGACGGATCAATAATCTTCACCTGTTTCGTGTTCCGGGAATTATGTTGTGTGTGAATTATTGTGTGGGATATGAAGTGAAACCTTACGTAGGCGGCTGTTGGCTCACTGCTGCACTCAATCGAAGTATATCACTATTAGTTTATTCAATCACCAAACACAAAATACAAAGGGAAGATCATTCACGTAACTCGAAACTCCAATTCATTGCAACTTAATGCATGACGTTTTCTCGCCGTCGAAGTCCCCAATACCGTCTCACAGGCGCAACGTATGTAGAATAATAAAACTGCTGCTTTATATAATAATTTAAATATTGTGGGATTTGTAGGAAACGTCTTATGGTACAAATTTTTAAAAATATATTAACACCCGTACAGGCCTCCAACCCATTCCTATATGTTTTCTAACCCAATGTATGGACATTTAGATAACCCATGTTGTTATTGCGTATAGATTTTATATAAGACCGTAAGTTTTAGTATTTTCCTTAAGATAAAGCTGCATTCGTTTGTGATATAAGATGTAGATGATAGAGATGTAGAATTTTTATTGTACGTTCATACTTACATTTCTGACCAGCTTGGAGACCAGAAAATTCATCATAATCTCTGGGATTACCACAGCGGACCCAAGGTTTATGCGTAATTAATTTTTCAATAATTATTTTTATTAAGGGCCTTGAATGACATTATGAATGAAATTAGACAGGATAACTACCCCTAGTTTGGAATATATAATTCTTTGACGTTATAAACATGACAATAAATGTTTTTACTAACGTATTGGACTTCATCGATGGAATCTTCCATAAGTAATGTAGCCCAGTATATATCAGTAAGATAGGAATTTATTTAGTAATAGTCAGCTTTCTGGAAGCAAAATTAAATTATGGATTCGTTTTTAACACAGGGTATCATGAGTTCTGAGGTATTTATCTCTAAAGATGACAAGTATTCTCCACTAGTAAGGCTGTACATGACCGGGATATATAGAGGCGTATTGATGGCTGTTAGGTCAAAGATATTATTACAATTGTTTGTGTCAAATTTTTTACTGGTATTTGTTAGTCATTATTTCAACACTCAATGGGCATTGACTCCTATGACGATCAAGATATGTGTGGTTGATTAAAATTTCCGAGACTATGAAGAATATCTTAAAGTTGGTTATTAAATGTTACGAGTCGTGACGGCTGTTCGTCGTTCTTTTTTTTTATAGAATAGGTGGCAAACGAGCAAGTAATCACTTACCCGATGGTAAGTGATTAGCGCTGCCCAAGAACGTCAGAACCACCAGAGGAATCGCAAATGAGTTGGCGGCCTTTAAGAAAGTTGTAGGCTCCTTTCTTGAAGGTCCCTAAGTCATATCGGTTGGAAAACACCACTGGCGACAGCTGACAGCACACATCGAGATGATGAAGATGAAATTTTGAATTCTGGCGTGATGTACGATGTTTAAACTCAGCGGCTGGAATTAATCCAAACAATTCCTCAGAATACTCCCCATGGAAAATGACTTTGGCAACACCTATCAGTCAATCTGATCAAAAAGTTATCAACAATTCGAGCCGCTCTCCAAACGGAAAAGTTGGCTCTGGAGTGCCCCAGTAAGCACGCCCAGTTTTTTAGAGGCTAATTTGGCCTTACCCTCCACGTGACCGCGGAACTGAACGTCACTCGATATGTCAGAGGTAATCGGCCTACCCCCTCCCATCTCCCTAAACAACATGGTAACGGGAAACCAGGACCTTCGGTTTTGGGAATGGCCTTGTCCAGGCCGGGGCACCCCAGTTCCAGCTCCTTCCATTTCACCGCATTCCACGAATAGCGGCTCGGATCATCAATGATCAGATACTATACTTGATTTACTGGCATTGTGTGATATATGGCATGCATAGAGACAAATGTTGTCTCTATGCATGCCTCTATGTGTGCAAAAATATGCATTTTTAACTTTAATTCTATTATCATTTATAGTTTTTTAGGGAATTTTAGTCACGTATGTACGAAAGAGGACGAGCAGACGAACCGCCCGTATCACTCGATCGTGTTTTATGTATCTTCCAATTCACTATCCGATCACTATAAGATGGTTAATTAATATCAAATCAGTGTTATGTAGCGCTCTTTTCATTGGACGGTGTTACGGCCTCAGGTAATAATGCTTTCAATTCTTAAAGTTTTAGATATTGTAAACTATAAATATTTTAATATAAAATTATTTCTTTTTGCATAAAAGTAAAACATTCCAACTTCAAATACAATATAGTTGTAATTTTTCTATGTTGACACTTCTATTCATTTTGGCAGTTGACTGTCATGCAAGAAATATAATAATCTTAGTAAATTAGCATTATTTCTTAAGAAAACTTCTTCATAATGGGGGGGTAAGTGAGATGTAGTGCTTAAAATTATGTTCTTTCATTATGAAAATAGTTTAATTGAAAAACTATTATTTTTATTTCAGGCTTTTGTCGTGGAGGTAAGAACGTTTTAGGAGGTTTTTAGTACATTGAAGTGTGCAAAATTATATACATTTTACTTGGAATTTCAGACGAAAGGATTCGGATCTAACTCCAATTAAAAGTTTTGGCCATCGAATCAAAAACGCTATCTATTGTCATTTTCGAGGAGTTATTGGATTTTTTGTGCCTTTACTTGCTTTGTCTTGGCAAGGTGAATTGGGAAAGGTTATAAACTTAGCGTTTACACTATCCATTCGATATTTTTTTATATAATAATTGTATTTAACATTTAATGTATATTTTACAGCATGATCTTACTGTGCAGCTAATGTGGCTCTGTTTATTTTGGACATTATTTTGGCAACCTGTGACTATCCAAAGTTCAGGCTTTATTCCTTTGTTTATTTTACCAATGGCTGGTGTATTGGAAAGTAATGTTACTGCACACCATTATTTTACTGTTAGTTTATTATTTCTGTACTTTCTTTATCTATTTAAGAATTGTTGATTATAATGGTTTGCAAATTTACAGGATATCACGGGTCTATTTTTTGTGGGAAATATGATTCATCTTCTAATGAATAACTCCGGAGTAGATCGTCGCATAGCTCTGTGGTTTCTTTGCTCCGGGAATACGATGCAATTTTCTGGAAAAAGGTGTTTAGTATTAAGTAGTAGTATTATATCTTGTGCCATTTCTTTAAAAAGGTTTTAGATTAATTTTAGCCACTATAAAAATCTCTAAAGTCGTGAAACCAATATTTTAAATTATTCGTGCATTTAAATGTGAATGAATTATGAATATTTGAATTTGTATTTGATGATTGAATGATGAGGTGTACGCAATTTTATATCTTAAAGAATGATAACAGTTATTAACATTCCTGTTAACCACTGAAACTAAACTGAAAAGCTTGTGCTAGGATATGGTTCATGACAAAATTTTAATGGCATCGAACATTGACCTTAAGTTTGGCAGTATACACTAAACCTATTCACGCCTAAATTTGCTTTTTAAAGCTACTAAGAGATACTTAGGTATTAAATTTTTAAAGAATGATAACGTATTTATTAGCCAGTCGAATAATGTTTGAATATTATTGGCATATATCATTAAGATTTTTTAAAACATCGCATAACGTATTTGGGCTTTGTGTAAATGTATACTGTCATTATAATAAACCGGCCGATAGTCCCTCGGCCATGAATTGTACATGGTCAGGGCCATTGCAATAACGTACACAGCCATAGCACACCATGTAATGTCCACCTCGTGTGCCAGGTTGTTATTATTTGATTCACGAGTTTCCCATAGGTCATGTGTGATATCCACTGAAAATACCTTCGACCTATATCATTATTGGCGTGAAAATATATACCCGTAGTGGTTTGGGGGGTCGAGTAGAATGATGTTTTTTCTTTCATAATAATAGTGGAAAAATTTATCGCACTACATTTGCGTTCCATCATTTTAATACACTTTAATTATAAACTCAAAGAAATTTTACGATTTTAGACTCGTGTACAAAGCCAGTACAGCAGCATTCCTACTTTCAGCGGTGTGCAATAGATTTATAGTGACTTCAAATATAATAGATATAATGACGGGAGTCCTATCAGCACAACAGGTTTGTTTTTAGTAAAAAAATATCAAGTTCGTAAGTATGTGCTTCGTAAAGTATAAAAATTATGATTTTAATAATAAATATATAATAGTCTTGTCATTACGCATTGTTATAACGCAACGCTATCATCATATTTCTCCTTGGAAAAGATGATATGAGTTAGTCGATGTGCTTTTTTTTCTTGCTCCCACATTATTTTCTCTGCTTAATCCAAAGGTAGGCTGGTAGAGAAAGCCTTTTGGCATTAACCTGTGACCAATTGTATATTAATTTATATTTATGTCAAAACTGACAGCATAGTAAATCTGTGCATATCTGCTTAAATTTCGTTTTTGATATAGAAATTGCTTTTATATGGTCAATTTGATCAATTTGAATAGTGGTGTAATTATTAGTACATATTTCTTTTAGAATGTCTTGCATTTAACAATATGAGAGCAACAAAGCTTGTTTCTAGCTGCCGCATGAATAGTTAGATAATTCCCCCATCCCCGTTCCACCATCGGACCTCACGACGCACTGCTGGCTGGATTTCATCCTTTTGTTGTGAACATCCCTCAAACCCGAACGAAGCGCTTTGCTTCGTTTTTCATTATTCGTACAGCAAAGGACTGGAATAGTTTGTCCGCGTCCCTCCGATTAAAATGTGGGTGTTTTCAAGAGTAGAGTGAATCCGCATTTACTGAGCTAGTGCGCCCTACCATCCAGGACTGCATTTCCGCTTAACATCAGGTGGGATCGTGGTCAAGCACTGCTTTGAAAGTATAAAAAAAAAATACCAGCTTGAAATACCAGCACAACTGGTTAATTTGGACGGGTAGCAAATTACTATTTGGAAAGTATTACATCTTAATCCTGAGGAGGCAACAGCGTATCTTTATTCAATGTATGTAAGAGTTTGATGTGCAATGATCCCTTTTCATTACTGTGAAATGTGTGCTCTTTTGCAACTTTTATTTTGTACTATATATACGTGTGTTTTGAAATATTTTGAAATTTTATTAGTATATACCTAGATGGGTCATAAGTTCTGCCACAAATATTGCATGAAATAAATTGCATGACTTTTGAAATTAAAAAAGTGGAAAATGCTTTCCCTGATTTTTAATACAGGTTTTCAACCTCCGAGACCAGTTGTCATTTGCGACACGCACAAAGTACATGTCTATATCAGCCAATGCTTTAATAAGTGATGCTTTGAGAGACTCCAGAATTCTGGTGAGGCTTAGCGCAGGCTTTCTCCAAATATTGCCAGATTTTGTAATCCAATGGGCTTAAATCATGGCTAGAGAAGGCCATTCGTTGTGCCTGATAAAGTCGATTGCCAGGCCGACTGGACACTTTTGCGTGCTTTGTTCACCGATAAGCTGCTAAGCAGCTTATCAATATCAATAAGCAATAAGCAGAAGCTGATAAGCAGAATAATTTTGAAACTGATACGGTATAGTGTAGGTTTTCCAACATTGTGTAAGAAAGGGGTTCCATAAAGTTTATAAAGACGATGTTTTGATAGACAACAGCACTATATTGCACTCCTTTTTTACATAAAATTACCTCGGTTAAGTCTGAGTGGACTCCAAGTCAAACCATGAATGATGAAGTATAATGCACACACCGAATACGCTTGCTAGATTGTTCACTGTTGTGGACCTTAACCTCAACTTTGATGACCGCTGATGTCTTAGCCGTACCCGGTTGGCCACTCCCTTAACGGTCTTTGAAGCATGAATCTTCGATAGTACGATAGGAAAGCCTCAGAGGTATTTTAAAATTTTGCAAAAGTTTATAAATCTCAGTTGTTGCGTGTAACCGCAACGGTAGGATGCAGTAACGCGACTATGTCTTCCTTTTGCGTACCATGCAGCGTCAAAATAGCTATCTCTTTTTTTATTTTTAGATGGTGTGACAAATCTTTACACAAAATTAATCCAAACATTGTCGTATATTATTCGAAATTTAAATTAAATAAGGATGTTATGACCCGAGTAGGTTTATGTATGTATGTGAGCCAACCACAGAACTTAAAATTGCAATTAATTGAAAGTGATTGCTTATTCACTGAGCTACCACAGATTTAAAATCGATGATAAAAAATATGCTTCACAAAACAAAACTCCAGTATTAGGAAATTAGTTCTATCGAATTTGAGTTGTTTATTTTATTAAAATTATTAATTAAAATGATACTAATTCATAGACCAAATACAAGGTTTAAAAATTATGTATTATTCTATCTCGTCTTGTGAATCTAAGATGTGCTTGAGGTCAAAGTGAACCAGCGTGTTCTCTGCGTGCAATAGATTGAAAAAAATATTTTGTCTACAATAATTTATTAAATTTATCTACATAGTAATCTTGCAAACTGAATATTTCTTTTTGAACAAATAAATAAATATGGGATAAATATAATTCACTTTCAAGAGTCACATAAGATCAAGAAACGAACACTAGCCATCCTTTAACTTTTTTAGGCAACTTCGAGAGCGAAAGGCGAGACGGATTTTGCAGAAGTGCGTTACATAGTTAACAATGCTATACAAACAGCTTCTTCAATAGGTAAGTAATTGCATTACGACCGTTGTTCTGTATATTGACAATCGTTTCAAATCTGTCGCGTATTTCTGTATTTTGCGTATTCCTTCATTTAAATTTTGACGATGCTACTGGAATACCCTTGTACATATTCGCGAAACCACCAATGTCGGCCGCCCACCGGCAGTCTCGTCTCGGGGGAGGAATTTCTTCCCATCTCCTTCCCAGCCAAGGCTGAGGGGACCAGCCATCCTGGCCCCTGTGGCAAATCAGGTTTATGGCCCCGCCCACGTCCACATTCCAGCTGCGGTGGTTAGCAAGAGCATATCATAATACCGAAACTTGGCAAGCCGTGTATGGAGCCAATTACCTAACCAGATCACGGACCCCTCAGTTCCGTGAGCCCTGTGTCCGATGAAGCTGTAAGAGCCGCATAGGCTAACAGCATCAACATCAACAGAATCTTGACGTGTGTGGAGTTTTATTTGCGTCATTGTGGGGAATAGTCGAGCAACAGTCAGCCAAGTCCATCCAAGTCCTTCCAAGTATTAAGAGTCCCCCCCCCCCATCTCCATCGTGGCAAGGTAGGAACCAGTGTAGGGGTGAAAATGCAATCCTTAGTTTAAGGTGCCTTGTAGTAACTATTTAAAATTGCTGTGTTTTAGGTAGCATTTGCGTAGTTCATGCGTCATATGGAATATTATTTTTTCGAGGTATCTGGACTGCGTGAGTTATTATCAATTTTTTTATACATTTTACATATATGAAAAATTCTCTGATAGGCTATTCAATTAATTTAAGGAATATTCAATGTTTATTCCAGGAGTGCACCTGAAGGAATGGAATATCCAGATATTTTTAACTATTTGCAATACTGTTGCTACGCTATACCGACAGCGTTGGTCATGTTTATACTTAATCTCTTTTATCATATGATGTTAATCAACTGGTAAGTGTGAAGGTACACTTAAGTTTAATACAGTTGGTGAATTATGGTTAGTTATCTTAACATCATTAATTAGCTTTATGAAATCATCAATTAAGAGTAAATGATTTGCTAGAAGATGGGTCACGTAAATTGTGACAAAGCTGATTCGAAACCACGAAGTTTAGTTTCGCAGGTCGTTCCTTAAACCATTATGCTATTAACGCTTTGACTACAATACAAAAAATTGTTGCCAACATTATATGGTAGATTCGTTGACAATTGTTTTACAAAAAAATATCTATATAAAATATAGGTAATTTGGATCCCTTCAATTTGAGATGTTGCCGATTATTTGTTTTTGTATGCCTCCCCCACCAATGATTATCTCTATAAAAAAATCATGTATTATATGAATGCATTTGTAATAATAGTTTTTGTAGTACGCACCATTTTCTTAAACAGGAATATTGGTAAGCCTATGAGTGAGAATGCTATGGGAGAAGTGAAGAAATCTTTAGAACAGCACAAAAAAGCATTACCAAGGAATGTCGGCGCGCATGAAAAGGCAAACATTTTAAAATCCTTTTCTAATTATTTTACTTGATTATTATACTAATTTAACACCTGAATATAACGTATTTATAGAGTATATACCTCTTTTGAACGTAATAAAAAACAAAAATTTTATATGTTCATATTGTAAAGATCATACATAAAGATACAATAGTTTCACATTTGCAGCTCAGCGTTTTCTTTACGGCAGCAATATTATTTACTTATATTTTTCGTTGGTGCAAGTGGTTAAACATGGGCTGGTCAACTTTTCAAAGAGAAGCTGTCTCGCCGGAATTACCGGGGTATAAATTATTCATATTTTACTAAATTTAGCCCCCTAGAATTTTTTTACGTAATACTAAGAAATGTGCAAGGGAAGTTATTATATGTTTTAAAATACTAAATTATTGTATATTCACCTTGAACACCGCGTATTTTCTTATTTTTTTTATCGGGCTGTTAGCCGGAGTGCTTTTACAATTTCACCGGGACCTGTTTGATGGGTAAGTAGAACAAGGGCTCCCGAGAGGGAGCCTCGGCTTGGACCGTTACCCTGTTTCGCGAGATCGTCTGACTCGAGGTTACCCGAGAGGGTCGAACACCGTATAACATATATTATGACCTTTAACAAGTTTTTTTAGTATACATATCAATAACACACCTTCCAATTTTTTTTCCTTCATCATTAACTATTGAATTTATTTTACAGTATCAAAGACGCTACAGTAGCTGCAATTTTCTGTTTTGGTTTACACGTTTTACCTAGATCTTTAGGGTTTTTCAAATATCTTTCTATATCAAGTAAGTTAATCATATTCTCGTTCATATATTTATTTATTACTTCAAATACTTATTTGTCTAATACTTCGTTTGGACCAATTGAAATACAAAATTAAGCTATTTAACGTTATTTGATATCTAAATTTCATATTTAAATTAAATTATTACAGAAAAAAGTGAACTACCGCCGTTAAAGCCGATGTCTGCGATTTTATTTTGGCGCTTTGTTAACAAGCATACAAACTACGGATATTTTTTCCTACTTGGTAATAATACTTTTTTGTATTTTTTCATTTTAGTTGAATTTGATTTACAAATAGATAATATAGATACGATGTTAATGTTATTCTTTAAATATTGCAGGTGCGGGGACCGTTCTGAATTTGGCAGTACGAGAAACTAATCTATCACATTCAATTTCAGCAGGCACGGGACAGTTGATAACCAAAAACAACTGGTATTTGTCACTTTTCCTTGTTGTCTTCATTGCAATTTTCTTGTCTAATATCATGCACGGAGCAGCTGCTTGCACCATCTTTTTACCTTTTGTCATCAACATGGTACGTAATATATCTATTATTTCTATCTGCGTAAAATCCAAAACACTGCTATTAAATACATGCTAAGCACGATTTTTGTGTACTACAATGGGGCTCATTCGATATCCCGGACCCTTAAGATAACGAATATTTGCTTTTCAATGCTCCCACTTACATCATATAATGATCTCTTACTTAGTATCGCCCACGACAACTGCTACTACACGAGTAGATGTTAGTACGACAAATCTTCACTCGCCAATATTTCAAGGTGCTAGTCGGTACTATGGCTGTTATAATATCCCTTTTTTTAGGATAGAATGTCAATTTCTTTTTAACATCATCTATTTAACAAGTCATGTTAAATTTTAACGATATACAGTTGGAAGAGGCCATATTATATTTCAATTATACGTTTGAATTTAAAGATACATATCATAGCTCTCATATCATATCTCGTATAACGATTTTGTAACGTTGTACACAGAGATCCAGTTATAATAATTATAGTTGTCGTTATATAAATATTATAATAATGTTAAATAATTTTTTCTTAAAATTTTAATGATGATAATGTCCAGAGAGATTTCGATCACACGGGACATCGACTGCACTTGCTATATAGTAACTATCATAAGCATTTGGGCACATAAGGTACTTGGTGTCCCTTTCTCTAGTCGGATGCAATGTTAGAAACACTTACCATCGTCACCAAGACGTAAAAACTAAAAATTTGTTAAACTAATAATGTCCAATTGATACCCTGACCACTAGGCGATGCGATCAACAAACAACATATGTTTTTATAATAATAGTAAAGTTTAACACCTAATCTCAAATATAATGTTAGTTATTTTTTTTTAAATTAGGATATTAATAAAAAAAATGATAAACAATAATTGTTAAAAATGTAATATTTTAGGTCTGCTAGGTACTTATTGTTATTGTTAATATTAATTTATTTAAAGTGAAACGTTTCAGTTTAGAGTCAGAGTAGAATAAGTTTAACTTCAAATGAAGTAAGGACATTTTTTTGGCAATATTCATATAACTTACGCAGTATCTTCTGTAATGCTTTTTATGAAAAAAAATACATTAAAACGTTGATGCTTACAAAAATCAAATAATGGTAATAAAATAAAGCTACAGGAGTTCCATAATACAATTTCAATGATAATTCTAATGACGCACCGGGGACGTTAGTAAATTTTAAACATTGCTGTGCCTTTCCGTGTTGGAAATGTAAATGTCACGATTCTTAAAATGCAAACAACATCCTCTTAGTAAGGCAACAGTTTGTTTATTACCGATAAGAAACCATCGTGGTATAACAACATCATGACCGCAATATGCAATAAAAATCAATTGAAGTTTAGCAATTATTTCAATGTACATTATACATTGAATGAAATTACATAGTCTTTATGATGATGTAAGTTTGTAGTTTATTATACGTTATACTTAAATATTTCCAATTGTTTAGGCTATTCCAAAACTACGTAGGTGGTTTTGTAACCAATTTTACTTTGAATCGTGTGTTGTATTTATGTAATATAGTAATGTAATAGGTCTTTATTTATGAAATTGCCGTTTTGTATGAAATAAGTTAAAGTATTTTTTTTTCAAACTTTTTTATTTCTGGTATTCAGAGTAATCACCCATGTAATTGATGCATCTTTGCTAACGCAGTGGTAGTTTATTGATGCCCTTCTTGTGAAAATCAGCTGGACGGAAGGCAACAAACTCTTCAAAGGCATTTTGTACTGCCTCTCGGAAATCGATTGTCGAACAGATTCCACTTTTCGCTGTACGTAACAATTCGGTCCCAAATTCTTTCATTTCTGTGCCTGTTGAGCAGCGCGAGACAGGTTTCAACGCGTACGTTGCGCTGGCAATCGTTAAGTTCATAGGGCACCCATCTATCAAGCTTTTTTACCTTGCCAATTTGTAGCAAATGGACCAATATTGTTTTGATGTTAACATCAAAAGCTGCTGCTAGCTCGGCTGTAGATTGAGTATCATCAGCTTCCACAATCGCGTTTAATTCATCATTGTTGACCAAAGTGTCCGAACGACCAAGAGGTTCATTTTCAAATCAAGATTTCCAGAACGGAACTGGGCAAACCAATAACGGATTGTGCGTTCGTTTATAAAGTTCTCTCCGTAAACGTTGTTGATGTTACGTGCCGTTTGTACCGCGTTGATGCCACGACGAAACTCATATATAATTACACGAATTTTTAAAGTATCCATTATGACGAAAAATGTTCAAACGTAATGAAAATACAAAGCTAACATAAGACTGACTTTGTAAAAATAATGTCACTTTTTTAAAACAAAATTAATTTGAAAAAAAAATGAATTCTAAATTCACAGCCAATCAAAACTTTTTTTTGGTTGAATTGGCCAATACTGAAGAACGGCAATTTCATAGGTATAGACCTAAATAAAAAGTAATATACTATGTAAGTAACGAAAATTGTTCGCACTCTATAAATTTCATTGCATATCTGTAACATATTTATTTCGTATAATGTAATCAACTGTCCTTGTATATATTATTTTTATTCTTCTAGGCCGTAGAACCTGACGCCCCAGTACCCTGGCCAAAAAATGTTTATCTTGGTGCCCTTGGCGTTGGCATGGCATCTTCTATGACATTAATTTTCCCATTTTTATATACACCTGCATATTTTTGTCATAATACCGGAAAAGTTCCAATAAAGAAAATGGTATGTATATCAATAAGATAATTTAAAATATTTTTTAAAACAAAAAATATTCGTGTATTTTTATTTTTTTTATTACTTTTGATATTATTTTGTCTTTCTGATTGAATGATCTCCTATGATTTCAACCACAGTAATATCGGTCTAGTTATTACCAGATGATATCTATTGCTCAAAATAAACCGTAGTACCGTAAGTATTTACACAGAAGCGGCACTCGCTCATGTCGCCAGTGTATTGCATGTGCAATTAGATCATATGAAGGTTCAGATGCAATGTCCAGGACACGGCATTATACACCACACATCCAAACCAGAAATAAACCATTTGTTATAAAAGAAATATTATCTCTCGGAATCGGAACCAGACCCCACTATACAGCATCAAGGATCTCTAACGACCTATGGAAATGGCCAATGAATAGAAATAGCCACTATTGATACAAATATTTGAAATATATCTTGTGATTTAAATGATAATTTCCGTCCCTATAATAATATATTATTTACAGATCAGATATTCTTTTGTTAGCGTCATAATTTGTGGTATTGTAATATGGCTGTCTGTGTGCTTTTGGGCTCCGATGATTTGGGATCCTTCAGCTCAAGGTATCACGCCTGTTATTGGTCCTAAGAAAACAGGTAAAGATAAAAAGGAAGAAAAAGCTCCTGATGCCCCCGCCGCACCGGCTGCACCAGAAGGCGACAATAAACCACCGGACGCACCCGCTCCTTAAGAGTAGATGATCTTTGCAATGAAGTTAAATACACCTTAACGTTGGATTGTTACAACACTGAATATCCCTTATATTCTTTACCAAGTTTATTTATCAGAGAAGACATTATTATTTTAGTTATTTGCGCTGCAGTATTGTCTTAATGTAGTCGTACTGAAAACATATTGCTGAAATGTTTAATTAAGTATTGAATTTAGTAAATACATGAATGAAATAAAATATTTATTATTTAAGTTTTTATATTAATATGCATAAGTGGAATATTTTAATTTAAAATACCAATGGGACGCTCGCCGTATGTTTATTCGTTTCATAACTTTAATGTCGCATTTCTCATTATTCCGTTAAAACATGCTATATCTTTATCAAAATAATTATATACTTATCAAAGTCCAGACACAACATAATACCATGTTTCATTACAAGTTATTCGTGACAATATTTGCCCATTTTCCATGTAAAAAGAATGTCTCGTCTACGCTTTTCTAAATTCATTGAAATTAATAGGTGCTCTGAGACTGGTCTTTTGACTATCTAATTAGTTATTAGCTATCTAACGAGTCCTAGGCTCAGTTTTTCTGAGTCTGGATGTCGTCTTTGGATGTGCATTCAGACTTTTTTCCGATTTAGAGAGTAGAAAATTGGGGGACAGGTGATTGGCTGTTTTACGGAAATATTTACACCACTATATTTACTTACGTAGTTCTCTGGTAAAAAAGTCGTGTATCGTATGGTATCTGGTAAGAACCTGAACCATGAAAATATCATCATTGACAATAAAATGCTTTCTTATATTACAAATTGACAATTGGATATATATGGGGCATGCGTTATCATAGATAATGGGACCTAAACATTAAATCAATTGAAAGTGAATTCTGAAATTTTTAATCATGAAATTTGATGAATTATTTTTACTAGAAAACTTGTGATTAATTAAGATTAGGTTAATAATTAGATAGATTGATGGTTTAATATTGATTCCAAAATAAATTTAGTTTACATCTTAATTCTGCAGCCTTGACGAGTTTCACTCGTGATCCAGGCAGCTCCTAAATCGACCTTTCCTCCAAAATGATCCGAGTTCTCGTAACTGCTTAAGAGGATCCCTCGGATCGTATTCGCCCCCTCTTTCATCGTTATAGTTCTTCGTTCACAGTGGTTGGAGTGAAGCGGAGTTGCAGCCGTCATCGTGCCAGCACCGTCGTTATACTCCTTACTCGCGGGGCCTCTGCTTGCGCGTCTATACAACACCAATGCACATACTACTAGGATCAAAACTTCAGTGAAACTTCTTTGATCATCCCTGTGAAGAAGGCTCAATCCAGATGGTTATTTAGTGAGGGTAGTCATACAGTCGACTGATCTTAACACTGCTAGTTTTTTTTATTTTCAGTTACTTTTGTTTAATATAAGATACTGTTATGGGGAAACACCGTGGACATAAAATCAATATTCATTAATCAAAAAACCTGACAACCTAAGAACACGAGCTTCATCCTCATCACCACAGCTTATTAGAGTCTACTGCTGAATATCCTCCCTCAGACTATCACAGGGTACGATCTTGAGCCACCTGCATCCATTGAATCCCGCATAGATCGTCACTTCAAGTCCGAGGTGTAATATGACTGCGATGGCCAATACGATCTTGCCATTAGAGAACCCTGTTCCTCATCCGTTACTTATGAGCAACATAATTGGCCCATAGCTACTTCAACTGATCCCTTAAGATATGTAACGGTTACCTTAGTTCTTTCGCAATACATTAATTACTATAATATACTTCATGCAGAAAAATAACGAACTTAGCTCTTGCCATTCGTTATCGAGTCTAAGGAATCTGTTAACAATTTTTTAATAAATTCTTAAAAAAAAATTACGCTATTTCTGATCCACCTCCAGTGTAGCACGATGGAGGACGGAATTAAACAGCCTTTGAAGAAGTATCAGTTCTCCACCCACTTTTAGCAGCTTCGTTGCGTCCGTCCTCCTCAGGTGCTGTAATTTTCAAGCTACCCGATAACCAGAAGTTTACGCAGCAGATAAAAAGGTCTACCTTAAAGCCAGGAATATATTTGATTGTCAGAAACTGCAAGATTTCTAACTATCTCTGGCAACATACTATAAAAATAACATAGTTACATAGATAAGCATGTTGATTTGAGGCAGTATTTGGTCATTGCATTTTCAAATGTATAAAGGCCGAATTTAGAAAATATTATATTGGTTCATAAAAGCCTTATTTATCTATATAAAAAAATGGTTAAAACTTATAACGAGTGCAGTAAATACCACAAATTAAAAACACTTGAGCCGCGACGGCTGATACTGGACACCTTATGAATCTATGATATTCTAAGAGGACGTACTAATTCTCAAGATATGCTCAACTCATTCACATTATTGTTCCTCGGCGTAGAACTAGACATACTCCTTTGTTTAAAGCAAATACGTATATTCAAGACTCATAAGCACTTACAATAAACACTTTAAAGAAACTTACTCATTCTTGCATAACAAGGCTACGTTTAAAGGAAATTTATACAAGAGTAAAGTAAAAAGAAGTTCACCAACGTAATACCTCGCGCACACACACTTTAATAAAAATATACATACATACACATAGATTGTGTTAATCATGTAACTCGTTTTTTGTTTACTTAGTATTTGCATGAATGTATGGCTGCTACCATTTGTACGAATCTGTGGAAACCTTAATTTGGCTGTGTTAGTTCGTGCTATATTATTTAATTATTGTTACCTAAGAATATCTGTTTGGTTTTCCAATAAATAAAGAATAAAAGTAAGGTAACTTATTTGATATTTATTAAATTTGTGCATTATTTATTTATAAGCAAAGAAGTTCGTATATTTTAGAATACAATGCGGGGCCAACTTGAATAATATATTGATTTGTATAAAAAACGTAACCTTTGAACTCAGTGATTTTAAAATTAATTAATTAATATTAACTTTAATACTACTGTCATATGGAACCCCTAGACAACGTTATACTACCCCTAGAATCTTCTGATATGCCGTAAGTGAATAATCTTTAGAATTAAAATTTACAAGACTAATACAATAGAAAAGCTTACTGTTGTCTGACGAAACGATCTAAGAGAGACTAACTTTTTGAAGCTTTTCTCTTGTCAATTGTAGAATAATAAATAATCATGGCCATTTACAAATTGTTGATTATAATTAACTCATACGATAAGCAAATTGAAACATTCATTCAACATGAAACATTTTTGTCTTAAGCTTCTTTTCCACATGTTCAAGATTTGCATTATATTAGTTCTATTTTGTTATAATGATATGTTAAATCAATAGCAGACTATCGTTCACTAAATGGTGCTTAGTTAATGCATTAGTAAATATATACGTATCTAATATATAGTATAGCTTGCAAAGCGCTATAATTAGTAATTATAATATATACTATATGCAGCATCATTTTGAATTAATCATTGAGTATGCTAGCGGTATATGATATATATATATATATATATATATATAGTATACGGAACATGAGACTGAAATGGCAATGGGCAGGACACCTGGCTAGGAGAGAAGACGGTCGGTGGAACAGGGTAGGTCAATGGTTTCAGGCAGCACAAAATTGAAAAAAAAAAAAGCGAAAAAAGGGAGGCCTATACTCAGCAGTGGGGAGATACGGGCTGATTTGATTGATTGATTGCTAGCGCTCGATCTGAGGAACCTATTGAATAAAGGGCTAAAATTTGTTAGTAAACGTAATTGTATTAGTTTATTGTTATGTGAATAGTAATAATAACTTATTGGTATCCCGCGGTTGCAACATCCCCTAAATTATTAAATTAGTAAAAAAAAATAGTTATATAAATGTGCATTTATTAAGCTATAATTTTATTTTAAGAATCTAAGTTAATGTCCTTCGGCGATTGCATGTTGCTACGGAGAGTTTACAACGGCCGAGGCTCTTGACGGAAGTGAGAGAGAAGAGCCTACACCTTTCTTAAAGGCTGGCAACGCATATGCGTCTCCTCTGGTGTTAACCACTGCGGTGGTAATCACTTACCATCGGGTGAGCTGCTTACTCGTTTGCCACCTATTCTAAAAAAAATAGGCTCATAACGGTCGGTACGAGAAAAAAAAGCCGAATGGATATTTTGATTTATTTGTGAAAATACTTATAACACGTTTTTCATTATACAAATTCATCTTTAGAATCAGAACAATAATTATCGTTTGCTGCCACTTTCTGGAATAGAAAGCATATATTGTTATTAAAAAAACAACTACAGAAATTGATAGATTTGTATAAGCTAATATAAATAATAAAATGCTACTTCATAATCCGCGACTCTCCCGAGCCCGCCCCCCAGAAGCCTAGGGGCCAGGAAAGTAATAAGTAATCCCAGCCCCATGCAGTGGATAAGGCTGCTGAGGGCGGAGAAGACGGTCACTCGCACCGTTACTTCCGCCCCACGCAGTCCACCGACACGCTTCCGAGGAGAGCTCTTTTTGAGCGCCTTAGGCCAGCCGTTTAGTTTCCTCTGAGGTTCACCACAGGTGACCAAGCCACGTTTACTAAGTCCCCCCCGCCACAATATGGCGAGAACCCTTCGGAGGGAATAATTGACGTACCTATAACAACGTGTTAACTTCAAGTAGCGGCGCTTACTTGAAGCCTTACTTGAAAAATAGCATTTTTTAAGTTTTTAAATTTAAACGTATAATACATATATACTATAATATAATAATACATATATAAACTAAAACATTTTTAAACAGTAGATACGCATTCACATATTATTATTTTTTATAACAAATTCAATAATTTAGGATGTTAATTGAATGATATACAAAAGTTCTGCCTTAAAATAAAGTTTCACCTATTGTATATATACGTATATACATATAAATATGTATATGTATATAAGTATAGCCGTCGTAGATCGCTTTTAATTCATACGTGTGTTAATAAAATCGGGTGATATACCAAATTAATATAATTAGGTCTGTATGTAACAAATAGGTTTAATAACAAATGAATGAGCAGGACTTTTACCTTTTTCTAGAGTATATTTTAATGAAAGAAAATTGGAAAATAAGGTCATAAAACAAACATTTACCCATTGCTTAATTTTGTCATTACCAATGCCACTCACAGATTTCGTCACGATTGCATCAACACAAATTCAGAGTAATTACCGTTTTGTTGTAACATATTGATATTATATAGAAGAAATAGAAGGGTTTATTTAAAGAACACTGATAGTAATATCACTTATATTTTACACACTTATTATAATAATCTAAACGAAGGTTAAATGCTTTAATTTAAATTAACAGGGAAATTACGCTATGCCCATAATTCGTTTATTGAATAAATACATTTAACACAATTATTTTATTATAAAATACTTTAAAATTTACTACACCAAGTTACCTTACCAAAATAATATTTATTTAATACAGTTAATATAATTAACTTTCATGTTATCGGTTGGACAGTTTCCACAACAGGTTAGCGTTCCCACGATTAGGTTATCGAATTGAGTTGTCGTCACAGCAGGTTATAGTTTCGACAACTGGGCAGCGTTTGCACATCTGAGTTGGTTCCCACGACTGGGTAGCATTTTTATGGTTGACTGATGTTACGACAACTGGCTTTTTGGTCCTTAAAATAAACTTATATACTCGACCAACAGTAATATTATACCTTATGGCCGTTGCCTTTGACATACCTACCTGTTGCCTGTGGTATTTAGTCCCGCATAAGGACAACAACGGTAATATTAAATGGCAATTGTAAGTCAACTACAATTCAACAGCTTTCGCACAGTTTGTGGAAACAGTTTTAATCTAAATATCTTAAAAAAAATCTTATATACATTTTTAGTACAGAAATTCTCTAATGGTAAATGTATTGCATAAATGTCACAAATAAAATGACCATGAATAAAAAATATATGTAGCGATAATTAAGTATGAATTATGAAAATAATCTAAGACGGAACATTCAATAAACCTAGCTTCCCACATTAATATTTCTTAAATTGTTTAATCTTAATAAAAATCTTTAGTTTTCTAGAATCGATAAAATTTAATGAACTTTGTATTAAATTTATAGTTTCCTCTAGGGTCCTGATTTACATATCACGTATCTCCAACAACAAAATATTATTTTATTTAGTCATTTGGCATCAAAACACTCCTTAATTTAAGGTCCTTTGATACGTCGTTGAGACGCTACTAAGCAACGCGACAATTACATAATAATTGCCTGTATAGAATCATCTACAACATCAGCCAGTAGAACTTGTGTATTGGGTATATTTCCCCCTATCTCATTTAATAGTGTTAACTAAACTTTGTACCTCTGACCGTAATTACAAGGGTTGGAGTACTAAGCAAAGTAACATTTTCACATATGACCCAACTGAAACTCTTAATTTAAATAAGTTGGTAACCTTCAGTAGATTCACAAAATGATCTGGTACAATCAAGATGCATTTTGAAAGGGAATTGATTTACAAGAGAGTGAATCAAACTCTGTTTTGGCCAGAATATATATATAGTAAACATTAAAACTCACCAAGTCCAGGTGATACGAACAATATCCGATTTTGTAAATAAGTAAGTTTTAAGTGAAGACTGTATTGACCCCCGTCTTTAGACCGGTAGTGCACCGTATCCCATAAAACTGGCGTCTGTATCCTAACTTGTTCGGAACCCAATTCCCACTTTTAGTTGCTTTTAATGAATTTGGTTATGCAAATGGTACGCAAGATAAATTCAGGGCTAACCTTTTAAAAATATAAAAACAAATAACTTTGTTAACATTACTTGGAACTAAAAAGTTGGTAAGGGTAAAACTCCATTTTCCGAAATATATCTAGACAAGTATTTTATGTTACAGACAAAGACTGCCCACTTCTTCAAAATTGTTGTAAAACCCGCCACCACAAAATACATAAATAGTCTGGTTCAATTATTCCAATCACTCGATAGAATATAGATAGAATTAACAAATCATCTATCATCATAATTTTTTATTATTATGTTCATTTTTTACTGTAACAGCTATATGATATTTATCGCTCTTTAAGAAAATGATGAGCAGTTACTCTCAAAGATCTATTGCTATTTAATTAAGAATAAGCTAGCACGTGCAAAATTGTGCTCGATCCATGGTGCCAGCATCAATGAAATTGTTAATTACAACGCGTTCGAAAAGTTATTGACGAATGTATGTCTAGGAAATAAATAAATTTATTTGGACATGCCATCTATATCGCCGCGCTCTTTACACATACGAAGAAGATCGGTGTATACTAATTGATTTATTTGTAGAACAAGAAAAACATGTAATTTTTTGTATATAATTAACTAGAACAAGGTTCCTTTTTTACTTTAGTTTCTTATTCTTTTTTCATCCACACATTCCAGATCACTTCAAATATTGGAATCTTAAACCATATCATAATCATATAAAATTATAATTTTAAATGGCTTTGGAAGGCGATGACGGTTATGAAATATTATTTTCAAAAGTGCGTAAATTGTAAATAAAACTAAGTTTTGTAGAATTTTTTTATTTTTTGTAGAAATGATGACTTGCCAGTGACCATGAAAAACAAAGCAAAGATGTTTCTGATATACCACTGGCGTGGATTGATATGTTTATTAGTACCACTTATATTAATACCTATACATTTTACAATCCCCACAGAGGTAAGTTATTAACAGTTTTAAATTATTTTGAAAAGAATCTTAAATAAAATATGTAATTATAACTGGTATAGTTTAGCTTACGTACTGCTCGGCAACGAAAATCGTTGTTTTTATTTGCACAACTTAACCATTTAAAAATTTTGTTTTTTTGTATTTTTTAAATATAAAAGTCAGCTTTATTTAATATTAATAAAACATACGTTAAATATTGCTAGTACTTCCATGTTTATCTAAATAATCTGCGATAGATCAGACTTATTAGTGAAACACTTGTAGCCAAACTTATTACAATAAAGTCGTCAATCATTTAAACAATTGACTACTTTCCGTTTATATTCTTGTCATTCATTTGTGATCGTTTTTTAGAAATATCAATGGTGCGCTTACACATTAGTGCTGATGGCTTTATTTTGGGTGACAGAATGTATTCCTCTGGCTGTTACATCCCTTTTACCAATAATAATTTTCCCTTTGAGTGGCATTATGAATACAACGACTACTTGTAAATGCTACATTAACGTAAGTTGTATTAAGATATATTTGTAAATGTATAAACGTATATGTATGTATAAATATATTTGTGTATATTTAGAATTATGTAAATTTTTTATTTTTATGACAAACGGAAATATATGTCAATAGTAAATTATTTCTTTTTTTTTCTAAACCATTCCAACTCTTTTCCGCAAGTATGCCAGATTTAGAAAAAGGAAGACTCCGATAAGATTTATTACTATTCAGATTTGGGTTAAACTTATTATTTGAGTGGCTCTTTTACAAAATGGCTCAAAGAGCTTTTTTATTTCGCAAGTGTACATTATATGCTTTCGGTGGGATGCAGGAAAAATATTAAATATAAAATTTAAAAACCGATGTTATAGAAGAATCATATACCCTTTTAACATTTAAGGATACAATCATCATGTTTTTGGCCAGCATGTTCCTTGCATATGCAGTGGAACAGTCAGGACTACACAAACGTCTTGCTCTGTGTGCTATTAGAGCTATTGGATATTCTCATTACAAGTAAGAATAATTTATGTGTTACAAATTTAAGTGTTAGAATAATTTTATGTGTGAGTTTGAACATTGTTTCGGTATCCAGTATACCGCAATTGCAAAAGATTTGATAAACTCGAAACCGTTGTAAAGGCTATCGTAATTTTAGAGACAAACCAGAAGTCTCAAAAACCACCACAGACAGCAGTTCACTATTCATAGACTTCATTGACGATGAGTTGCAGAACCCATGATTAGTGAACGGATAGTTAGTGAAGCAGCAACTGACCGCCAGATGACGTTAGTGTATTCATGAAGCCACATAGCTCTCTCAATTTTTTTTAAGTATAGGGAGTAAATTCGTTGTATTAGGTATTCTATATAAATATTTAAAAATACTAACTATTAAGTAAACCTTTGCCAGTACAAAATATATAGAGTACTTTGCAAAGCATAAGGAATTTTGAATTGATTTTTTTTTTATAAAAATTTGTTTATTATTCTGGCTTTTTAAAGATTTTAAAGGATTTATATGCGAGTATATTCTATGGCATATCGGTGGTCTACAACGTACTACTAAGGCTGTACGTAATTTTTCGTCGTCAAGAAATGTATACTTGCTATTAATACCGCGGGTTAAAACTCCAACTAAACTTAATATGCTTGTGTTAGGAGATGGTTCATGACCATTAAGGGCATTTAGGACACGGCCGTTTAAATAGGTGGGGAAGAGGCGATGGCAACAAACTAGTTGAATGGCGGCTAGCGTACTATCGTCTCCTTCAGACAAATATATACATATAATACTTGACTTAATGGCAAACATTTTTTTCTCTGGTTTTGCATTTTAAATTTCTATAAATTATAAAATATATAATTAATTGTTATTATGCTTTTAGATTATTATTCGCCATGTCCTTCATCACAATGTTCATTTCAATGTGGATTACAAATACCGCAGCAACAACGATGATGGTACCTATAAATTTTGCTATCCTGAAAGTATTTGAAGATGTTAGTATTTTCATATTATATTATTTCTTGTTTTAAAATATTCTTGAAAAGTATTTCTTCTGTAGAGAACAGGCATTTCTGTGTTCTGTGAAACCTGGATGTACTGCTTTGAACCGAAAAAAATAAGTCAGTAGGCATTCTGACGACAGCTCTATGGGGTATTTCGTTTTGAAAACTTTCTGTTTCGTGCTTACTTGCTGACAGAAGTTGAGAAGATTCTTGTTTTTTTTTAGGCAAATACCCCGTGACCATAGGTGTCGTAAAACAATCAAAATGTCGAGATGAAAAGTTTAAAATTAATGCAAAGAAATCGCTAAAACTGGTTTAATTTTATTTGATTAAAAGTAATAGTAATAGTTTATTTCAATTACAGCAAAATATTCTTAAAATATATGAAATTGGACCTGAAGGTCAAAATATTGCATCAGATATAACAACATGCTATTTCTGTGCTTCTACATTTTCGGCTACTATTGGTATGTATTTAATATATTTACAAAATAACTAATATTACTAGATTCTGCCAATAATAATCGAATAAGTTCGTAACCGCGCTAGGCTCAGCGGTACATGATATACATAGCATTTGCGAACAAGTTATAACAAAGCTGTCTTGCTAATATTCGAAATCTTTATGCTCTTTTAATTAATAATTAGATGGAATATTCACAAAATAATAACCATCAAAACACGCATAATGTTTAGATTATAACATGTAATAAGTGACAACAAGGACGGTCTGCATTGTCTTCATACTGGCACTGCGAGGATCTTAAGAACGGGCTATACCTGAAAGGATATCCTCTATCGTGGTTGCTTCCTGTATGGATACGATCTCTCTTAAGCTTTAGTAAAAGAATGGAAAATTTGAGATTATTTGGATGACTTATAAGAGATAATTATTAACCTATTATAAATAGTCTAAGAAGTAGAAAAGGGGATAAAGTTTTATTTGATTACGTTTAACACAAAAAATAGAGTAAGCAGAATTGTTTTCTAAAATAATATCATGGGTGACAAACGCGTCACAAATCACCTGATAATAGGTAAAGACGATAATAAAAAGCAATAACCAACTAACCTAATGGGTTTCAATGACATTATTCCAGTGATATGATGACGTTTTTGAACACATGATCAAATTTACTCTCGACTTTCTTTGAAGCAATTTTGAATAGTCCTGGCAAAATCAGTCCTTAAATATTAAACCTTTACACTAATTTCTTCGAAGGGCTAGAAATCTCAAAAATTAGATAAATCAAAATCTCCACATGATTTCAGGATCTCCGTAATTAATTAAACATTTTTACTGAGAGTATTTCAGCCCAGGTACAAAACCACGTTACAGTGCAACAATAGTCTTATTTCTCAGTCACTGACAATGTTAAGGGTATTGTCAAAGTGGTATTAGGTCAGGATGGTGTATCTGAAAAGTAAGGAGTTGTATTCCGAAGTGCTGTCTAAAAAAACTGTGTGAAATACATATGTAAAACAAATCTCTTAGAACTGTTATAATATATTTCAAATAAAAAATATTACACGTGAAAAAAATCTAAACAAAATACTTGATTTTAGAAATAGTTTAATGAACCTTTTGTCAAAGCAATGTTTCAGTGCTGAGATGAATATTGAACACTATCAATACTGTACAAATAAAATATTGAAAATAACTCCATCTACCACGCCATTGTGGTACTATGTAATACATGTAGAAGCTTTAATAAAAACACTATGTATCCGATATTGTAGAGAATACCAAAGTTTTAGCCCCGACAGGGGTCGCCACCCTATACAAAAAGCAGCCCTTGGCAGTATAAAGCACCATACAATAAACTCATTGCTAGTTTTTTGTATATGTCAATTATTTATCAT
Organism: Teinopalpus imperialis; assembly: GCA_029286865.1. Taxonomy (NCBI): domain Eukaryota; kingdom Metazoa; phylum Arthropoda; class Insecta; order Lepidoptera; family Papilionidae; genus Teinopalpus; species Teinopalpus imperialis. Next base: position 11,381,059 of record JAGSMU010000003.1, read on the forward strand.
TAATTATTTAGTTTTTATTGTGAACACCTTATAAATATATGCGTATTTGTGCCAATTTTTATATTTTATGTATTTTAGCCAATATTTTCTTACATTTTATTTTCAAGGATGCACTAGCTGGTTTTTACATAAACATTGCAAACCTTTGTACAAATTATTTATATCTCATTCAGGTGGGATCGGTACATTAGTTGGGTCAGCAACTAATTTAGTATTTAAAGGGCTATTTACCAAGTAAGTACTATACCATTAGTTCAGAAGTAGAAGCCTATTTAAAATTATTTTATAAAATGTTTTTATGTCTATGTCGTAGAATGTATCCAAAAGCACCGGAATATTTATCGTTCCCAAAATTTTCGGCCTTCGCTATTCCATTAATGGTGATATTAGAACTGCTTATGTATACTACGATGCTAATTACATACTTTGGATTTTTGAGGTAACTAAATTTTTCGCAATCAAAAGTAGTAAGTTAGTTTTTTACTATTATTATTTATTAAACTTCTTTAAGGCCCAACAGCGCTGCATCTAAGCGTTCAAAAATCACTTTTGAAGGAGTGGAAGCTGCCAAGAAGGTAGTTAATGAAGAATGGAGAAAATTAGGGAGAATAACATTTTGGGAAACGGTAAGAATTATGCAAACTACACTATTTTAACTTTGTTATGTAATAACATAAAATATACAAATGTTTTAGCAATAACAATTAACTTATAAACGACTATCATTCATAGGCTACATTACGTCTTTACATAACATATACAATGTAGATAGGTTCATTTAGAATGTTTTACGCTAATATAATAATCATTTATAATAATATTTTACTTAGAATGACTAATATAGGATAAACATGATAGCAAAAGGAAATTAGGCATAGTATGTGACTGATGACGTAGTAATTACAAATATAATAACGTAATATGAATAGTAAGAATTAGTTTGTTGACTTTTAGAATACAAACAAAAAGAAATAAACGTTAATTTATTATATAAAACAATGACACTTACGAATCTTAATTTGAGGTGACAAAGTGTAAATTACATAAAATTTAAATATATACGAGTACTAGACGAAACGAAACGAAGCGTATATAGTGTTTAGCGTATTTGAAGTTAATTACTTAGGGTAAAGATGTATATATAGTGAATGAAAAAATATATAATAAACTCAAATGATAAAAATAAAAAATGACGGACCGTTGTTGTGGTCTACGCCGGCTACCCGGCCAGTCAGCACATAAAATCACCTTCCTCATTCATAAGTGAGGCGTAGTAATTGGGCAAGCGGTATCGATAATATTTATGGACGTAACAATTATGCAGACGTTTTGCCAGTTTCCTTTATTAAGTAATAATATTTTAATATATAATATTTGCATTTTTCCAGATGGTCATATTTTTATTTAGCTGTGCAATAGTATTGTTCTTCTGCCGCTCCCCACAAATTTTTTCTGGGTGGGGAGATAAAATCGTCAGTACATTTGAATTAACCGATCAAAAATTGTAAGTTTATTTTAACGTACATAAAGCACGCGGCACCCAATAAAAATTAGTGCAACCCTAGTTAAGGGATGCACTGATTTGTATTTTACGCAAAAAATATACAACAAAGGCAGTCCGGGGTTTCGTCATGTCAAATGGTCTGAGAGGTGTGTTCAAACATCATTTTCTTTTTGTGTGAATATGCACAATTTTCCCGGGTTTTTTTTTAATTTCCCCAAAATCATTTACTATTTCTTTAGATCCACGAAATTGTAATACTTCATTACCAGATAATGAAAAACAGAGAACAAGGTAGGTAATAACGCTTCCGAGATTTTTTTCGACGAGATCCTTTTAAACTTTTAAATAAATTATAAAATATTTAACTCTAAATATTAAAAATACCATTATATATCCTTCCATTTATATTTTTATCACTTCATACATGAAAGCCTCGGCCGGAACAAGGAAGGCCCACGCCCTCCCAAAACACCAATGAGAAATAGTGTGCCACTGCTGTTTTTCATATGGTGAGTGTAGAGATCCGGAGAACGTATTACAAATAACGAAGGATTCAATACAGGGCTGATAACAAAAAGGTACAACTTTTAATACACTTCGGACCGATAAGTCAACAATTTGTCTTGCACAGGCTGGCTTTTGGATTTGGCATTTTTTGTTGGATCATCAGAAATTACGACAGTAATATATAAGCTGTATAGTTTTTGATATAATTAAACACACTAATATTATATAGAAAGAAAGACTTTTTTATGGCCCCTGCTAGCCGAGAGCTTTAACAGTTTCACCGGGTTAATAGGTGGCCGAGCGCTTAGGGCACTCAACCCTTATTAATGGGTAACTAGCACAAGGTTTCCTGAGAGGGAGGTTCGTCTTGGACCGTTACCCTGCGCGTGAAAGCGATTCACTCGAGGGTGCCCACTCGGGGCCGAACCTCGGCTCGGTCAGTCGCTTCTGATGGATTGAGAAATATAAACAATGTCTGTTATATAGTGTACTGGATTCATCAGCGGCTTTGCTTGTCTGCTTTTTGATGCTTTTATTACCATCAACTTTAAATTTTATCGATCATTTTAAAACTAAAGGTATGTATGAATGACACATTAATATATAGCAAATTTCACACAAATTAGCTTTAAAATCTAAAAAAAAAATGTAATTTATATAATTTAATTATTTTATGGTCGATTTCGACTTGTTAATATTAATAAATATTGGTAAAATCAGAAATTTGAAGATTCGAAAAAATTTGTCGTCTTTAGGTTTATATAAATTGTTTGTACAAACAAATGTATATAAACCTAAAGGATACCAATTCTTCGACATATTGAAAGATTGACTATCAAAATAAAAAAACTATTTAACAATAAACCAATCCAAATTTTTCAGTTATTTAGTGCAATGTACTTTATGTTATTACATGTTTGCTAAAATAGAATAATTTTGCTGGCTTTCTAATAGTAATTTTCAGTTATATAACATAACTTTACTTTCAGGAACAAGTAATCCACCTACTGGGCCTATACCTTCAGTGCTTGATTGGGGGATAATGGACAAAATCATGCCGTATAGTTTTATGTTCCTTTTAGGTAATATGTTATTTATCTTTTGAATAAATTAAAAATTCGGAAGCTCTGTGCTTAAAACCTTTTTTCTTTAATATTACTGTACACAAGCAAACAGAGTTTGATTCCCGGTGTCAGCATCAATGTAATTGGTTAAATGCAATTTAAAGGGAATATTACAAATTGTACAAAGGCCAGAGTAAATAAAGGTTATTATATTTTTTTATTTATTTTATTTTAATTTAAAGGGCTGAACGTGCTCCGCAGTAAAGGAAAATATTGTGAAGAAACCTGTATGTCATTCGGACTATATTCTAATGTTCTTTCCAGAGAGATATTTCCAGCAGTCGGATTTTTATACTATATATAGACTATTATATTAATTTTCTTTTAATACTTATTTTTTTCGGATAACTTATTGCTGCTAATTGCTGTACTAATATCAAATAATGATTTCTATTATTGTTGACAGGTGGAGGATTCGCTCTTTCAGAAGCTGCAAAAAAAGATTACTCGGATTTAAATGGAAAAATTGGGCTAATTTTAAAAAACTTAAGAGATTTACCAAATATTGTACTAATTCTCTTATTAATAATATTTACAATTTTCGTAACAAATTTTGCTTCGAATGTTGCAGTATGCAACGTTATTGCTCCTATAGCCATGCAACTGGTAATAAAATGAGTTTTGGGTCTACCATATTGAAATCATTAATTTTTATTATTCTTGTAACATCAATTACGAGACATCTTTTACTCTCGGTGAAAGATGTTTAAAAAATATAAAAGAAATTAGATAAATGTTCAATATTTTTCACATACAAATATTTTCAATATTTCCAAATATTAATAATAATTTATAGTTACAAACTATAAATTAGTGCATGGTGGAACTTCTCTGTAGTTATACGAGAGTTACACCTGTAAAATAAAATCGTGATAGACTGACCTTACAACTGTCTTTACGTATAAAGATCTCTGACCTACCTTCGCAGTAAGCAAGTAATTGATCATCATTATAAAACTTGTCGCAATCAAGTTTCTATTTAATACAAATGTCTTAAGAATGTTTAAATGTTGTCGATTGGTTACAACCCTTTGTACAATATACACTTTATTGCCATAACAGTTGTGCGAATATTAAATAGCGCTTAGAAAAGGAAAACAATTACTGACAATATGTCTGGAGGGTCTACAAATAGTTCCCTGTAGTATTTTAATATTAACCTATGACTGGGTATAAAGTAATAAATTATATAATTATGGGTTATGGGCCGCTATTAAGTATTTGTTATCGACAAATACTTAATAGCGGCCTTAATAGTTTGTTTAAAATAGTAATACAAAATGTATATATCTAGTATGGCCATAAGTTCTGTTTCATATAAAAATTTATATATTTTTCAAGCAACCAACAAAATAGGGTCCTCAGTAAATATCTCTCTGGCCTCGAATCTATCTATGGTCTCAATGAAGAATTTAAACACCGCTAGCTACACTTCTTGAGTTTCAATGATGGAGTACCATTGGGCAGGCTGCAGTTCGACGAAGATTTTAATAAAATCGTTCAGATATGAATTAAAGGAGCGCCTGTAGTCTCTTATGAAGTCCGCAACATTGTTTTGAAACCAAATTTTATTTATTCTAAGTCCGATGTATATACATATCTAGAGTGTTGCTAGAAAGTTCATTATCAAACATTTTGGTCTTATCGGGAAGCTTTATTTCATGTCTTCACTTCCGATAGGACTAATTATTTTTAATATTAATATGAATAAACTATTGATAGGGTAATACACAAAAAATGAATGATGAGTAGATTTCGAGGCGTCTTAAAAATGACTGATACCCAGTTGGTGCAAAGCAATCTCTGCCTACTTGAAAATGTAATTTAACAATCAGTGACAAATAATATAACATAGCGATCGAAGTTTCTAATCGATATAATTGGTTTTTAGATATAATGGAATCTAAAAATCGAATAATAAACGCATTATAAATATGAATTTTGAAAAATGAAAGACTTTTTAAGTTGTAATATCTTTCATGGAGAGACAAGTTACATATATTATTACTTATCATAAGAATATGCTTTGACATTTTGCAACTTTTTTACTTTTAGGCGAGAGAAATAGATATAAATCCACTTTGGTATGACATAGCAGTTGGATATTCAGCTTCATTTTGCTTTATTCTACCAGTTGGTACTCCAGGCAATCTTGTAGTACAAAGTGCTGCCAACATTCCAACCTTAGAAATGGTAAGAATAAGTATTTTATGTAGCTAGTGAACGAACTTAACAACATAGCAACCATTAATAGAGCAAGGCGTTGAATTCCTTCTATTTCGGAACAATATTCTGGTGAAGATGCTACTGTTGACCTATTACTTTGTGGACTTCACATACTTTTGTATAACGGACAAACATATTTCCTCATAGAATCGACATACCTAAGAGAAAAATAATACGCCTGGAGAGGCTGCACTCTGTTCTGAAATTATAGGCTTTAAATATGACCCTTAGAATAAATATGCACCACTTGAGCGATGCAGGGACGTCGGTATCCCGACCGACGCTTGACATATGACTTCTTATACCACGCCTCGATGATATTTTATAGTCTCCGCACTTTCCAAATCAATTTAAAATCATATTCATATATTAATTCTTAGGTTGAATTTTGTTTAAAATATAGTATTTTTGAAGGGTTATTTTACTTATTGCGCGTCGCGAGTCGGTAGTCGGATTGCTCGAATCATGCAACGTCAAGTGACAAAAGTCAAAATGACTGTCATATATCTTTTTATAATCCATTAACGCCTACAATAACCATAGACGTTTTTTTAGCGTGTATCATACACGCTAAAAAATTAGTAAACTAGTAAAACTAGTAAACTTTTTAAGTATACTACATTTTAATAAAAGAAAATATTTTATTTGCTTATTAGTTTTTTTCAAGTAGCAAGCTTCTAAATCTACACAATAATTATAGAGGTATATTTTATTTAGAAAAATTATAAAACTTTTTTCTCTGATAACTCGTCACACAAAACTTTCGTTGCATCAAATTTCTTAAAAAAAAACTCTAGACAACTTAATTTTATTTAAAGTTTCTTAATTACTAAACATTCGTCAAGTAGATTTAGCAATGAGAAACAAAGAGTATCAACATTATTTAACAAAAAAAATAACTTGTTACATGGCAGTATAGTATACATTTTTTAAGGAAAAATTAAAATATTAATGAATATATTATTCCGCAAAGTTATTAAATTCATTATAGGGTTACATATAGTAGTATAGTATTTCTCCATTTCACGTAACTATGTTTGCGTCATTCATCGAGGATTCGATGGATACAGACAATGGATTTTGCACACTTACGATGCAGAATGAACAGACGCTTCTTTGATGAATTACCCAGAATATCCTGTATCATGGCCACTAAGTCACTGACGTAGCTAGAGCACAATGAATCGATCTAAAATATTAATGTGAAAATCACGCAGTGACAGTAGGTTTTATTTATTTTTCACGTTGTTAGTGACATTGGTGGTATAAGCATTGATTACAGATACGATTTTAGTTCTACGATTAGCACATTGAGCACTATTATATAAAAGTATAATTTCTAGCTTTACTGCATTTACATTGGTTTTAGTTTTATCATCATTTATTGACAAATCAAAAACTATTCTGTTACAGTTGGCTTTTTTAGGAAATGTCGTCGTAACACAACACCGAAGTTATGATAACGTGGGATTTAATTTGTCTAAGGTTTTCAGAAATGTTACTTTTTTGCATAGCCCTTTCTAAACTAACTTTACTAATACTATAAGGTGACCTCAAAAACTTATTAGCTTGTCTATTGTGATATTATGGTTGGTAAAATTATGATGTATGGTTTTCCACAAAAACAAAATCTATATATTGCATCAAAAGTACACAGATAGTCTTTTTTTATTTTAAAATTAAAAGCGAGTGCTAAGACTTAGCTAGATAGCTACTAGACGTTTAAGAAGATCCTTAGCTCCTTTCACATTTATCGAAATTAGGAAGGTAGAAAAGGATTGAAGTAGTAGGGAAATAAGTACATGACCGTCGCGGTGAGTTGCATCGAATGTTTAGTTATCCAGGGTGTTTAAATATCTGTTTACAGAATCTTAGTACTGATTCATCATGTCTTTAGCGATAAAGCCATATCCATAATAATGTACCTTTAGAATAATTTATCAAAAAATATTCGCATTACTGCAATGTGATTTTCTTAGATTTTTTTAATTTTAAAATTTGTTTCAGATGAAAGCCGGAATCGTACCAACACTAACTACAATTTTTGTGACTTGGATTTACGTTTGTTTTTGGGCACCAATCATTTGGCCCGATTTGCTCACGTTGCCTATATGGATAGATAGTAAAGAATAGGATTTAAATTGATTTTTCATAAATTAAAATAAAAATATTCAAAGCAATTTAGTCATAATTATTTCTTCTCGATCAACTTACGGCCAAAAATGAGGCGAGCCTATAGAAGAGAAGATATAAAAGCAACAAAAAAAGAGTGTTTCATACTTTCAAAGCGTGACCACACAGATACATATTCCAATAAAATAACAAACCTTTGGAACCGACCGATGTGATATTAAATGATTTTGATTAAATGGATGGCAAATAAATTGAAGTCGAAACGATGTTTAAAACCTTTTTAGAACTTTGTTTAGTGAGAAAATATCGATGAGATGGTATTTGTATGTAGAACAGTCGCCTTAACCAGCATACGTTTATTTTACCTTTTTAATTTTGTAGAGTTGATAATTAACGCACTAAACCTTTTAAAGACATTATTAAATGGTTTGTTAAAAATATATGAACGCTCCTAATTAATTAATTATATAGTATTTTACTTTACGTAATACACATTAATGAAAACCCGAGTTCTCTAATAGACTAATACATAATATAAATAAAATTTTAAATTTCATAATATAATAAGCCAATTTAGTTGTGAAAGTTTACGTGTTAAATTAACAATTTCACAAGTAGCAGCTAAAACAGGTATCATCCTACATAACTAAATAACATGCTAGGCATGGAACAGAGGAAACTTCAATTATTTCAGTTCGTTCTTCCCAACGCTTTTCTGTATTTGCATAGATGTCTTCGAAATATATTCATTGTGTATTTATTTCTTAAACATTCAAATCATTAATTTCATGACGTTGAACTATATAAACTTTGTCAAATAAAGTAGTTAAAAAATAATAAATCAGTTCTTGTCTGTTTTTTATTTTTTTATGTTACGTAATTCTTCTTCTGTAAAGATGTCATATGACTTAAAAAGAATTCCACATTTACAACGATAGCGTCATTTAATTCTCTCGGTGTATGGCACGGTACGGTAATGATACGTAAATAGTCATAAAATATGGGTAAAGTTAAAATCATGCTTTAGTCAAAATAATAAAACTTTGATCACTAATAGTCTAGATTCTGATGATGTTGATGCGCGCTCGGAGGCGAGGGCCACGCGGCGAGGTGTTTGAGCTGTGTGTGGGTCCGGGGTCGTTGCGGACGGACTGGCGTAAGGATCCCCCATGAAGTGGGGGTCGTCGAGGACGTGACGGGGTCGACGGTTCCTAGTTTCCGGGTTCGGTACCAGATCGTAGGTTTCAGTGTTTACCATTAGCGGGTTGGAGTGCAAAAGCGCTTTCTCGAAGAAGCGCTGCGAGATAGATTTGAGGTATTCCGGTATGGTGACGAGTAGTCACTGTGCAGATCGATGTTACGTTGATATGGTTCTGCTCCGGTTGCTATTCTGGTGAAGCGGTGTTGAACCGTCTGTAGTTGATTTAATTTGTTTTCGGCTACGTGGGCGTAGGCGACGCTGGCGTAGGTCATAATTGGTCTTACGCAGGACTTATATAAAAGGAGTTTGTCTTTTGATTTTAGCGTAGATGAGCGGGTGTAGCCGGTTCATGACGAACGCGACCTTATTTCTCGCATTTTGGATATGCGGGCGGAAGCTAAGTCTACGGTCAAAGGTGACCCCTAGGTATTTGACCGTTTCTACCCACGAAATGGGTCGGTCGAAAATCATGATACGTCCTAGCTTTCTACGACTAGGTACTGGTGCTGTGCAGAGTGGGTCGGTTGAGCCTCTCCAGAAGAAGACTGCTGCACTTTTATCCGGATTAATTTCGATTCTCCATAACCGAAACCACTCGGCGAGGCGGTTGGCTGCGGCTTGGAGACGAATGTGATATGATACGGCCCTTGTGTGTGTTTGAATAGTATAGAGCGGTATCGTCTGCGAAAAGCGCAAGACTGACCTGCGGATCTTTCGGAATATCACTTGTGTAAAGTGAGAATAAGAGGGGGCAGAGAACGGAGCCCAGAGGAACTCCCGCTAGGAGCGGCCGGCTTGAAGAGCGCGTGCCGTCGACTCGATAAAATGTCACTAATAGTAAAGCGGGCAGTTTTCATTTATGTTAGGTGTGACCATAAGCAACTCACATTGACCGTAGTTCAACTAATTATGCCAATTTGTTTTGTTGAAAAAACAGTTTTAACTTTTATGTAACATATTTACAGGCTCCCAAGTGTTACAGACTCCTAAAAATACGACATAGGCGCCTTTAGAGACTCTCAACAAACAAATCACAGAGAGATGTGAATATATATATGCAAATGCCACCTGATTATTTATTTAATCTTCACATACAGCGGTTTATAAATTATTATGAATTATATAACGAAAGAGGCTACCATTTTAAGAAAAACAAATTAGTTGCGATTAAAAAGTATATTGTAGGAAAACAATGCTAAATAATAATTAGGATAAGAATAAGTATCCTTTTTCTATGCGTCCTTACTTTTTTTGGCCCATTCCGGTAATATTAGTACATCTTCCCAGATAACAGGCGCCCAGAAGCAAACAAATACCCAAGTCAATATTATAGTAGACACTGTAGGCCCAAGTCCAGCGAATATCTGTGAAACAGCAAACATATTTCAATCTTTACCTCTTCAATTATTACAATAATATTACGAATAAAACCATTTGTGTTAAACTGGATCATGGATCTCCAACCCGTTAGGCTTATTATTATGAATAAGATAGACTACAACTTAATCTGGGTACCAGAATAACCATGTTTCCAAAGAAATACTTAGTTATATTCCAGCCAATTCTGCAAATATGCTCCGCTTCCACTTTGCCACGGGTGGTGACGGTGTTGAGCTCATCGAACTTAAAACCTGCTCTTGCCAGGAAAATAGAATCACATTCTATCCCAATCTGATTACCTATACCACAACACATAGCGGTAGACTGCAGAATGTGACCAAAATGGGTACATGTGACACTGTACTCAATTGACTCCTTGACAAAAATCGAGATGTGTTCTCGCCCCTCAAGAATAAGAGGAAATACCTCATCAATTATCATGGGGCAATTCTGACGATTTTACTTAATATTATTATAGTATATAATAAAGGTGTAAAATTAATAAGTATATAGTACCATTTTTCCGGTAGATATGCTTGCAGCACTTTGGACAACGAGATTTCCAGGTGTGCCCACAGGCAACATGAAGCAAAACGAAGCCGAAAGACCTCCTGTTATATTGTACCACAACGGGTTTCTGTCTATTTGTTTAGCCTATAAGATGAAAACAATACGTAAAATAATTATAATAATCAAACTTACCAATATCGAGAACGTGAGGATTACAGGAGGACAGGGTAGATAAAAAATCAGGGTAAACGTTTTAGTGTCTCTAGGTTTAAAGATACCTTTTAATAAATTGGTTTAAATAAATGTGTATTATTTGAAGCACAGCTGTCATATTTGCTCTCATGCAAAAGCTTTGTTTACACCGGCATTTAAATTAAATATGTATGTAAAGATTTAAACGCTGATTTAGAGCTGTTAAATTTGTTTTTAGATATAACCATTTTATGTATTTATACGAACTGTATTTGATTTAGAAATATGAAACAGGTTGGAATTATTATAAATATATATAATTATTATATTCGCACCTTTTATTCACTAATATAATTTACAGTAGCTTTATATGTTATGCATAAGGCTTAAAAAGGTTTTAAAATATCCTCTATTTTTATAGTATGTGTATGTCAATATTTTTTCCAATTTCGGTACATGGACATATACAATAATTGATGTAGGTGGAATTAGGATGATTATCGACAGTGGGATTTAGTTTATAGTTTTATCACTTTTAACGTATAAATAAATAAAGTCTGAATATAGAGCGTGTAAAGTTACATAATTTTAACACTAACCAGTTGCATTGCGAGAGGTACGAAAACATTACAAACAGCAACGTTCGATGCAAAATTCGTAACAAAAACAGTTACTATTATTATGAACAGAAGGACTATGGAGTTAGGGAAGACTTTCAAAATATTCAGCGCTTCTCCAATTTTCTCATTTAAGCCAGTTTTACTAGCTGCCGCCGAAAGAGCAAAACCTCCGCCTGCAAGACGTCATTTAATTCAGACCTCGAGAATTCACTTCCCATTTTATAGACTTTTCTTAGATTTGATTATATGTGCGACTGTACTCACCCAAATTCATCATCGATAAGGAATCTGAATTTGAAGCATCAATAGCCTATTGGTTTAGTGTATGGTCTGCAAAACTTAAATTTTAAGATCCGCCATTCGACTACTATCGCGAAGTATCTCCAAGCAAGCAAGATGATATACCAGCAATTAATCCTATGGTTTCCTAAGTTTCACTCATCTATCGATGTATCATATTCTGTGAAAGATTGATATATCGATGCCCTCATCAATCCTAGACAGTTAGTCAATATGAATTTGGGTATGTACATGTTGGAATGTATTTGTAACAAAATATCTTTACAAATATTGTATTTCAGGATTCTCAAGTGACAAGATAATAATTTAAACTAATAAATAAACTAAGCTAAACAAGAATTTAACCTGTTGATACAGTTGTACCCCGTGCTCACTTTCTCTGCTTGAACGTTGTTTGATTCAGGGTATTATAATCATTTCACATCTAGCGTTTTTATTTCATTATTTTAATATAATAAATAAATAGTTAAATTATATATATATATATATATATATATATATATATATTTATGTGTGTGTGTGTGTGTATCACTTACCTAAAAGAAACATAAAGCTGTATGGCAAAGTGCTGTCCATTTTCCTCCAATCAAGCACAGAAGTGATTGATTTTTTTGGTAATTCTTCATAGTCTGAAATTGTCCAATATAAACTAAAATAAATGTGACAGTCTTTTATTTTAGTGTTTTATGGTGCGCATCATTGTTAAAAATTTCAAGTTAATGAAACATATATAAATATTGAAAAACCAGATATTTTCAGCAATTTAACGTTAATATTTTGGTTTTATAAATTTGTGTAAAGTCCTTAGGATTATCGTGTTAATATGGTTAATTATAAAAAGCTCAATTATATTCCGTGCATTGATCAGTTTCTTTTTAAAATTTGAAAACATTTCAAGTTATACTATATATTTGTTAATATTATCTTACTATAATAGAGCTTGTTCCTTGCTGTAGCATAAATGGGACCAATTGGGAACGGACCACGACCGGAGAACTAAGGAACCACCTCGCGATTCCGTTACTCAAGTTACATGCACCGAAGTTGAGTCTACAATTAAAAACCTGCGACCACGCAAGGCTCCCTGCTCCGACGGCATCACCAATAGGGTGATAAAACTCCTACCCATGTCTAATTCACACCTACTGGTGTTAACCTACTACGGGGCCATATCCAAAGGCACCTTCCCGAAAACCTGGAAAAAAGCTGACATCATAGGTATTCTTAAGCCCTCGAAACACCCAACCGATCCATCAGCCTATCGACCCATACGCCTTCTCAAAGTCTTGGGTAAGGTATATGAAAGGCTCATCCTCGCTCGCCTCAAGGACTTCATGCTGTCTAGAGGGCTACTAATCAATGCGCAGTTCGGGTTTCGCACCCAACACTCATGGACACAACAAGTGCACCGCATCACGGAGTACATTCTCAATAAATTCCTTCGAGGCTACCAAACTGGGACACTTTTCCTCGACGTGGCGAAAGCTTTCGACAAGGTCTGGCTCATATACAAACTATATGAGCTTGGTGCGCCAGATCGACTCGTACTAATCGTACGAGACCTTCTTCACATTCGCACCTTTCGGTCCCGCGTCGAGGGAACGCATTCTGAGGTTCACCCCATTTATGCCGGAGTACCACAATGCTCTGTCCTAAGTCCCATATTATTCACACTCTACACCAACGATATACCGCGTACTCGCGGTGTAGAGCTAGCCCTTTTCGCCGATGACACCGGCCTCTACGTGTCTGGATTCAAACCAGATGCTATTTGTAAATGCCGCCAATATGCAGCTAACACCTTAGGGAAATTCGGAAATGGAGGATCGAGGTTAACCCCACCAAAAGTGCAGCCATGTACTTCTCTTGGCGCAACAAAACGCCTCTTCTCCCAACTATAGAGTTATTTGATCGTCCAATCCCTGGGAAAAGACAGTCAAATACTTAGGCGTCACATTAGATGAAAAACTCACCTTCGGTCCGCATATCAACCGCGTACGGAATCGAGCAGCAGTATCCCTATGTCGTTTGCAACACGTTACTAAATAAAAATAGCAAAATGTCCCTGCGTAATAAAATTATACTATACAAAGCGTGTATTCGACCCATAATGACATACGCATGCCCCGTCTTTGCTCATGCCTCCTCGCGTCATTCAGGTTATATAAAATCATTTCATGCGCAAGGCCACCGGTGCGCCATGGTTCTTGTGTAATGAAAATCGGCACATAGATGTTGATCTGCCGACCATGGCTCCATATCTGAAGAAGGCTTCCCGCCTATATTTCGACTCTGCCGTCACACACTCCAACCCCTTGATTGTAAATGCCGCCACTTAAAATCCCATCGTGAATCATAGATTCACCAGCATCCGAAGGAGACCGAGACACGCCCTCGACGACCCCGACGACGCGACCACCAGGGCCCAAGCTCTTCATAAACACTACACACGTACATTGCACCCTCATACCGCCCCCGCCGACGGCGAGGGCGTCGTAAACAAGGTTATTCGCGATATCGGGCACCCTCGAGTCAGACGCTATCGCGGAACAGGGTAACGGTCTAAGCCGAGGCTCCCTTTGGGAGCTCTTGTGCTGGTTACCCACTAATAGAGCTCTCGACTGAGCGGCAAGCTCTCGGTCACCTCCCAACCCGGCGAAACTGTAAAAGCCCTCGGGCTAATAGCGGTCTACAGCCCGAAAAAAAAATACCAGAGGTGAAATAGCACTATGCGCTACTGTGTTTCGTTTTGTCAATAGGGCTCAGGAGCGATCTGGAAGCAACATCTTGATTATCTTTGTTACGGATGGCCTGGCCGCCTGGCCCATGGTACGCCTGAACAGTGAGCTTTTTATCATCCTTAGCATTATAAAATATATAGGAGGACCTTTATGTCAAATCTAAACTGAACTTGAGAATATTTAGAAAGTTAAAAAAAATCTCCCTTAATCCATAACACAGACATTCATTTCTCAGAAACTATGCCAAGTAGAATTTAAATGTTGTAACTTTTATTTAGTAGTTATGGCTAATATTATTACCAAAAACTTCAACAAGTTTAATAATCAGTAAGGCAACTAAGTTAATGAAGTGTGGTTTTAGACTGATAACTATGATAAGGATGATAATTAATGCTCTTTAGATTATTAACGCTTTAAAGTTCATCATGAAGTACCTTCCTTCATAAAGTCTGCCTCCCCCTGTATCCCTCGGAGTTGTTACCTTATTCTAAATTTCCCTACTCAGCTTTATTGGAAAGCTTAAAAATTAAAGAATTTAGCCTAAAATTGCGTTTATGTTTGGTGACAATTTGTTAATATTGAATATATAATATTCAAAACTTTGTATTGAAAAGGTTATACACACAATTTTGACAAAGTTAAAACCCAAAATTCTCATAGATTCTCAATGGTAGTGCATTGCACATTGATAGACCCCACGTTATCTTATTCATTAGCAAACATATATTTTTTCTCTTTTTATATATAACTGACTCCACAATGACTTGAACAAGAGTGAATAGACATTTATTAAGCACCTACACACATCTGAGAGCACAGACTTATTTCTAATAAAATATAAAGATTTTTACAAATTGCACCATCTTGTTCGTAATTGCAAGGAATGATTAAATTTACTGACATTTTGTTTTATTTTGTACGTTATATTATCTTAAGATATAATGTGAAAGAAATGTGACGTAGAAAATTGAGCTTTTCTTAGATTAATAATAATTAAATAAAAATCATCTTAAAAACATTAAAATAGTAAACAACCCTGCTACTTAAACAATTTACTTACATCTTGCTGTGAAGTTTTGGAAAAATGACAGGTTTGATGGTGAAACAAACATTAGGAAGGCTACAAAAGCGGCTAAAGCAGAATCTCGAACGCTGAAGTACATAAAAATAAGTGTAGTACAATGTAAGACAACTATATTATTGTCAAAAATTTATAATACTTACAATTTTTCCTTTCTATGGAATGTTTCCTCAAGAAAATCACCCCATCCTTTAAACATTTTAGGTGATCGACAAAAGAACAAGATCATGGAACCTCCAAATAAAACAACTACCATCTGTACCAGAAAAATATTAGTTAAAAATTAACAGTAAACTATATGTTACTCTTGGTTAGCAGTTTACAGCAATATATTGAGTATGACATTTGAGCTTAAAAAAAGTGAGGAGAAATTGAATATCGTACCGGCATCAAAAATATAAAGAGTGACTGTAAATAGTGGTTAACAATTATATTAAATTCTGTCAGGAATGTACCGTAACTCCTTTCTTCAAGCAAAGACGCAATCGACTTGCGATTCGTTTTGTAGCCTAGTCTATTCACAAAGAAAAAGAAGATAGTATTGGTATCGTTGTGTGAATATCATAAAACAGATCAGATTAAACTGCTCTCTGCTCAGGCTTGAATAGACATAACAGAATTAAAACTTACAAAAATATTCATTAACTCTTAACTGATCATTTAAAACTAACAAGAAAATAAAGACAAAATGTTTGCCTCAGGCTTCGGTCTCCCCAAGCTAAAGCGTGCATTTCTTGTAACATGAACAAGTCGTTTGGGATAATAAAACTGGCTTGAAGGGTTCAGGGCATTAATATTTGTCTTGACGGATGTCTTGATAATTTGTAAGTTATAATTGAAGACAAGTACGTAACCAACGTTGTCTCACAAGGCAGTGTTCTAGGCCCATCCTTATATCTCACATATATTAACAGTTTTTGTGATCTCAAAATAAAAGGGGCCCACGTTACCCAACATCAGGGTAACGATACAGCAGTTGTATATTATGAGAAATCATGCGAAGCAGTTCGTGAAGTTGCTGAGCAGGGATTAGCTACTATAGGGTGTTGCCTTAGAAAAAAAATACTTATTCTAAATACGGATAAAACACGGTATATGTGTTTCACGATCAATGACCGAACACAACCTCTGGTATATAAATTTTTGCTTGTTGTTGACAACATAATAAATAAAGCACGACTGTTCTTGCCCTTATAGAAGTAATGTGTCCTTTATTAAATATTTAGGAATAATGATAGACCAACGGTTATCCTGGTTTACTCATGTTAACCTAGTTACTAGCAGAATCAGAAAGATAATGTGGATAAATTTTGGAATGGAATGCAATGAAATAGAAGTAAATTTGATCAACTGAGACATGTAGCTCAGAACAATCTCCTAAATAAAATATGTATTTCATTACCTCAATCAATCGTAACATATTGCATACCAATATGGGGCGGAACCTCAAAAACGAAGTTTTTAGAGGTTGATAAAGCTCAGCAGGCTTTAATTAAATGAATGTACTTCGATCCGTAACGCTGTAATCTTGTACAATATATGCGTTTCTACTTACTTCTCGGTTACGAAGCTTCTTTTCTTATAATTACTAACTAATTCTTAACATTGTTTTGCGATTGCATAAAACTTTTATTCCAAACATTTTAGAAAAAAGTGGTTATATTATAGGTGTTAAGGATAAGGTACTTTTGCTAAGCGGCAGTGTAAAATACAATCAAGTCATAAATAAAAACAAACATTTGTCTTAAACCGACGAGATTGTAATCATTGACCAATTGGCTAAAAAAATTGAATAAGAGGAGATAGAAGCACTACTAGGATGAACGTTTATATTTGATATTTATACTTGCACATCTATACTATTCACAACAAACACACACATGCACATATGAACACTATATATATATATATATATATATATATACCTTATGTACTATTATATATTTGCGCCAACTGCAAAAAAATATATCTATAGGTGTATAGTGTATAATAATATTCTTATAGGTGCTGGTTCTAAAACAAACTGAATATTATATGAAACATTTTGTTATTTAAATATGATTGTTCACACACTTAGGTGTATGTTCTAATCAATCTAACTAATGAATATTTTATTATCTAGTTTTCTGTAGCTGATAATATCAACATGTACGGTTGACGTAAAGTGCCCTGAGAACAATTGGGTCTTGTTCTTGTTGAAATCAATTAATAACATATATATTTTATAATTTTTTACGTTTATTCAAAATACAGGTACGTTTTTTTTAAATCCAGCAGACTTTTTGGTCCGTCTTGTATAATATTTTAACACAATCCTGGAGTTTATTAGAAAAACTAAATTTAAAAGTTTTCCACTACTAACGAATTCCCAAAACGTGATAGGTCCTAATTTTTTCCAATTGTGATCAACAGCTTCTTTTGCTGCCGCTATGCCCTGAGGAGTTATCACAGATCGTTTCGCTGCTGCACTACCTGGTCTGAAAATGAATAGTTTTAATTTATGAACAGACATTATAAATTATATAATAACTTTTTTATCAGTCGTACCTCATCCAACCAAGAAATACGATAATCATGTATAGAAACATAGTAGCCTCCAGACAAATCATTAACGGAATGGTAAATGCAGAGAATTTTGGAAAAGATAAATATTCTGGTACATCTGGATACTCCCTGTGAACAGCAAAAAAAATATGACACGTTACTTAATACTATTTTTTCACTAGCCATTTTAATATGCCTTCTGTATCCAATGTTTCACATCAATCATAGTCAGGGTGGGACTAATCTGTTCTATTAGTAAAATCAGCTTTTAATTTTCGTTCAATTTACGCGGAACGAACTATCTTGAAGTCTTTCAGTAGATTTAAATTTATAATTGTATTAATCACAGAATGCCAAGTAATAGAGCACAAGATGGCATATTTTCTTTACAAAATATTGTTTTTTTTCCTTATTTTCTACCAAACGAATTTTTTTCGAAGATCTGTGGAGTACTTAGCATGATATCTTGCACGGGTTCTTGCACATTTTTATTTTTCCTATACAACAGAACGTTTCTTTACAAAATTCTATTCAAGCTTCGTTGTAAATGATTTACATACAATAGAATTAAAAATGATATGTTTTACAATTGTTTGCTAATTTGCCGTCAAAATAATGTATGCGGCTGTTGGCAGTAGATAGTCTTTCCATTCACATATAAAAGATTTGTCCTTTATTATGTCCTATTAGAAAAATCTAACCGTGGGGGACAACCATTAAGCGTTCGCAAGGACTCAGGATATTTGTGTTGAATTTTGAACTTCACAAGGTCTGCCTACCTTACATGAAGACATGAATTCACCAAGTGTTTTTTGATGGAAATGTCATTCCCATTAGCGACAAAGTTTAGAATTTATGGATATTCATTGATAAGAATCTTTCATGTCATTCTCCATGTAATTCAAGACATCAGTATCAAAATATTTCCGTCTCTTAAATCCTTCCTTAGATTACATAATTATCTCCCAACCGCCACTAAAATTGCACTGGCACAATCTCTTCTTCTTCCATGTCAACTATATTGATTTCACAAGAAACAAGTAAATATGTAAAACTTTGTGTACGATTCATATTTGGTTCACGCACATATGTTTATTTCCACACTAAACTCAAATAGCTGCCGATTCACCTTCGCCGGAATGCTCATATTCTCTCTTTCAAATAATGATAATCGCTTTTCTCCCTTTTATGTCAAGGAAAATTCCTTTTATTACTTTATGTACACACAATAATATATAATATTTATATGCACACAATTTTTGAAATCAGAAAATTAGCATTAGGTAGTCTTTCGAAATAATAGTACCTATTTCAGCAATCTGTTCAACAAAATGTTAGTGATAGTGATTCATGAAAGATAGTGGTTGATCACTATCTTTATTTTTGACTTTATATCTAATAAATATATTTATTTGTGTATGTATATATGTATGTATTTTATTTATGTAAGTTAAGTTTCTATTTTTATATATAGATTTCTGTATCGTTGAAATCATGTCCTTACAAAGGTTTCTTGTCTAGAATAGATTGCTTTTGAGTATTTAACCATTTTTAAATATGTCTTAGATACATATATTAGATATATGTAATATGTATTAGATTTTATTTAAAAGTGTACAATAAAGTATATTCTATTATTTTCTACTATTTACTGCCAACTTTAGTTCAGATGACATACTGTGCAAAAACATGGTTAAAATAAAATCCAAATTCTCACTTTTGAAGAAGTCCTTTCATCACTAAATTAGTCGCTGTACCAACTAAAGTGCCGATACCACCTGCAATATAATAAGTATTTTTTATTTATTATTTCGGAAGTAAGGGAATTATAGTAGAACACAGTTCGCTTGCTGGCGAGTCTTTGTATTATATACATCTATCCTAGAAGGCACAAAAAAATAAACAGTGTAAATGCGTTGTCAGATTGTTAGTCCTAAGGAGTAAGATGGACGAGTCGCGTTTGATTGTATATTTTTACGGTATTATATACTTTTAAGATATGGTAAAGTTTCTGAAGTGATTATTAATTAATGTTTGCAATATTTTCTAGCTACAACCTCGTTACTTTTTTTCATCGTCCTTGCAAAATTTATGACAATCATTCGAACTGTATTTGTTTACGAGCTTAAATTGATTGCATCACAAACCTATTGTTGCAGAATATGTAGCACAACAGAAGTAGCATGTTGTTAAATCAGAAGCAACTCTGTCCCCATCAGGTGTCTGCTCGAAGATCTTCAACAAATTTTGCTGAAAGTAATAAAAATATTTATATTAAAGTATGAAATATTTAATATTACGAACTACGTTAATGCTACGTCATTTAATACGCTTATAAGCAATATTTTTACTCGGAGTCTAGTAAAAAAATTCTGACGCTCAGCTTATAAGACTATATAAAACTTCTCTAATAATTGGTATAAGGCTTATTCATAACAATGCGATAAATGAGCAGGTTATCGCCATATTTTATGCGGGATCGTTCACAATGTATTTGCCAAAATAAGATTGCTATTATAAGTAGGGGAGGTAGGTTTACGTTGGTCTCGTACCGATTCAAATCTACCCATGTTTCACATTGTTTTGTTCAGCTATTTACAGAATATTGCAGCCTACACTACCGAATATGATTAATCTGGATATTTATATCTAATACACATGCTGCTGGTATATTACATATATAGGATTTATTTGAGACTATTTTTATTGTACCAACAATACGACGCGTGTTACGTTTTAAAATATAAAATTTTATGTCTTATATTATCTAATTGTACCAAACTCACTACACCTGCTTGGCAACGAAATTAATTTAGCGTAATGATCGTTATACTAAACTACTATATATACTATACTAAAAGCTAGATACATCAAGATTCCTCTCCTCAACACCAATAATAACAAAAAATATACTCAAAAATCTTGTAAATAAACACTCGCAGAATGTATTTTGAGTTTTTTCTACATTAATGACCATGATATTTAGGGTATAATAAAAAAATTTGCTTGTTTTTAAATAAAATATTGCGATACTAACTTCTTCAAAAACTTTCAATACCGCAAAATTAATAGGCACCATCATTGATGTGGCTGCAGTATTTGTAATCCACATTGAAACAAACATAGTGACTAAAGACATTGAAAATAGAAGCCTGTTGAAAAATATACATATTATTTTATTTTATCTTCAAAACATATTTAAAAGTATTATGGACATAACCACAAAAATGAGATTAAGTTTTCATGTCTCTTATCCCTAATGGCGATCACAAACGAACCAATCTCGCTATCCAGTTTTCGTCTGAACATTTTTTAATCTCAAACGTAAGGTTTTTCACTTGAAATTCTGATTTTGAAAGTTATTAACATACCAAGCGTCGAAGTAAACTTACACATAATCAATGTAATTAATCAGAGCATTGTAAGGAAATAGTGCTCCGAGCTAATAACACAAGTAACAAGAATGAGATCTACCATATTTCTTAAAAGTTTTTAAATTAGAATTATAAATGTTGGGAGTTTTTTTAATTTTTGTTTTTTTCCATTTGAATTAAGTCAAAAATGTATTAATCTCAAACAAAAGGTTTTGCTGTTACACATTGGATCATTCCCCATTCTAGTGCGTCTGTATTACAGTAAGTCACCCTTTTATGAATTTCTTATTGCAACTGAATGATTTTTATTTTCTCGGTAATTTCCCTCAATAAGTTTCTTGGTATTTTTGAAAAAAGCCAATAAAAAGGTTTATGATTTTCTTTGTGTTTACATAGTCAAACTAGGCTGTAGATATAAAATTAGTAGTCACCAGTAATAAAGGTCTCCAGATTGAGTATAGACTCAACAGACGAAACACACCAGCTTTGTACTGCTATTTTACGCTGGTATTCTGTGAGAGCGTTGTCCTACACTGGTCGAGCTGACGCATTCATTCTGCAGCTAGTTACCAGATCTCCAAATCAATGAGACGAGACTTGAGCAGCATCAATTAGACTTTTTATTGCCAGAGCTCTGTCTATCGGATAGAGCCAATTGACTAAGTTGAATATCGAAAGCGGATCTATTGTTCCCGTTGGACCAGAAATTTTGAGTGAGATTGAGAGGTTCTATGGACAGCTGTAGACATCGTAGTAGGAGCTACACGCAAGTGTGAGTCTGTCTGAGCGAGATTAGGATGATTCTCCGACAACTTAAAAACGGCAAAGTGCCGGGGGAGAACGAAATAACATTGTGGATATAAAACTGATGCTTCAAGTTGTCCAAAATCTGTTTATTCCATCCTTTGTGACAGTAATATGCCGGGAAAGGCAATAATGCTTTTTTGAAGAACTATAAATCGATATCCCTTCTCAGCACCACCTACATCTTGTTTTCTAGAATCATTTCGAATCGTCTTGCTTTGAGACTTGACTTCCAGCCGCCCTAACAATTCGGGTTCCGAAGAGTCTTTAGTACACACACATACTATTCTGCAAATTATTCAGAAGAATAAGGAGTATAATCTACCTCTGTGGGTGACTTATGTGGACTATTAGATAGCCTTTGTATCGTCGAAGTTTAAGCGGTTCTTCAGTCCCTTCAGCGGTACCAAATACACAATTGAATATTGTTTTTATATAAATAGACATGACATAAGACATAACCTGTTCCATTGTTAGTTGATTACTTACTAGTAAAGTTTGTACATTTTCGGATGCACACTTTAATTCTATATAAATTGTATACCCATAATATTGAATTAATTTTTTAATTGCAATATTTAACTATCCTAAATTAACGGCAAACGGATTCTCATCTTAAAAGAACCACCGCCGACTCTTTTATATTCGTTTTATTCAAATATACCTCAAATGAGTAAAACCAATGGTCCGAACTGCAAAATATGCTAGGCGGATATGAAGACCTGACTGCTCCACACAAGTAGCCAGAATGAGACTTCCAACAAACATCATTAAGCTGTCCTGTAAAAATATTACAAATCAAAAGTAAAATAAACAAACTCAGCATTATACATACCGCGAAGCGTTATATATTATTTTAAATGTGTAGTTTTGTATAAATTTTAAAAGCACTACTGTAAATAGGAACCGTGATAGTATTGTATTTGGCAATAGGTTTTTAAATCTGCTTTAATTTTAAATTTATCTATATATTTTCAGTTTTTAACCATTAGGTGGTGCTGAAGATCATTGTTTTCGAGTCGCAGTATAGAGATTGATTAGGAGTTTAATGATGATTTCCAAACGATTATGAATAAAAATGTGCCATTGGAACGAACAAAATAAGGTGAAAACAGTTTAATCGTTTTATTTCCGCCTCCGATTTGAATCATTATCTCATAATGTATGACGCACGCGAACAATCCGAATTCGATTCTATTGATTAGTCGAGTGGAAATCGTAAGAAATATAGTTTTTTTGGATCAATGCCTTCCGAAGAGAAGGCCTTTGCTTTGAAACCTATTGTATATAATATAACAAGAACACAAGAAAAGTACTTAGAATGAAAATCACCATTTCTGTTAACAACCAAAAATAAAAATCATGTATGTTGAAATTCATTAATTTAGTATTAAAAAAAAATTCAACAACACGATTTGTATTTTTGGTTGTGAAGTGGTTTTTTTTTCCAATCACCTAACATAAGTACTATTAATATAAATAAAGGTGAACGAGTGAGTGACTGTGCGAACGCGCCAATTGAAATAATTTTATCCGCAATTCGGATGTGGGTGAAGAGAGTGTACTCGCGTATTTTACCTGTGCCCCCCGTCCATAAACATGATACATGATAATTACAAAATATCTAATTAGTCACAATAGTTAATAATATATCTGGTACTTAAAATGGGTATAGCATATATATATAGTATAACTCATATGATACCTAACTGAATATTGTTTTCTACTTACACTCATATAGGCACTACAAGTTTCTGAAGTACTATTGACTCCTGTTATAGGAAATATTATAATTGGAAGAAAAGATGTAACTGGTAGTGGTATACATTCGGTTACCCAGAAAAATGCCATCAGAACAAGGCAATATGCACACCATTGGTACGGCTGTAAACAGAAATGCAGATAAGTAAAAAATAAATAAAATGAAACATATGGCTAACATCATGCATATATATGTCAAGTAACTACGTATTAAAAACATATTCTTCCAACAATATGTTCCCAGTGAGTTAGTTCCCCATAGAAATTTAAGCAATTCCGGAATCGACTAATATTAATAATATTCCAATAAGTTCTTTTATTTTGAGATATGGATTTTTACTTTTAAAACTTTATTTGCTTTCAACTTAAATAAAAATAATAGGACCTCGGTTGGCGGTGGTAATACGATAGGAAGTGCAATTAGCGGTACAATGATGCATAAAACTCCTCTCCAATGTACGGCTAAAAAAATTTTTAGCTTATCCTTTATCGACAGCACTGGATCTTCAGGTGCTCTACCAAAACTAAAAAGATGAGAGAAACATTAATTTTCAATTTATAATAAACTACAACTAAAATTTCTGGCAATCAAATTCAATTTCCTACCTAAATTATACTTAACATTTGAATGAAAAAATAAACCAACTGTCTTGTCATGAGTTGCAATAAGCAGTCGTTGAAAAATGTGCGTGTGCACCCAGAGAAGATAGTGATTCGCGAAATAAATACCAATAAGATTTTATTCTCTTCTTTGTCGGTGTCATTGATCATAATAAAATAACGAATTTGTAAAGCTTATTTACGAAATAACATGCACAAACTGATATGGATAAAGAAAGTATTTTTAAGCTGTGGTATCTCAGTCCACACAAAAAAGAAATATTTTAGTGATCTATACTACTGGTTAAAGCAATAAAATTATAGTTATTCCCGATAAGGTTTTTGTAAAGGTAATATTGTAAATAAGAAGTGGAGAAGATTGTAGCCTAAATTTAAGTTTGGTATTATTGAAACCGCTCCCTCATTCCAGACGTCTACTTTCATATATATGCTGTTTGACGGAAGGAATATTAAAAAGTCTAGTAAATTCACGCGGTATTTTTTTTAATTGAAAATCTCCTGTTCTTGTCGCTCACAATTACCAAACTCTCTCTACTATCATAAGCTTAAAATATGTATTGATCTTCAATTAGCTGAGATCATCGTTTTATATTAATTCTACGAAAACACACAATATAGTGTGACCACACAATAAAAAAGAAAGTGTGTCATATACAAAAGTTTAATTTTACTGAAAAGTTGTCTATGTGATTAAACTGAGTAATGCTTTGAACTTGGAGCAACCGTAGCCTAATTCTTGCAGTGGGTAAAATTAAATATCTGTTTAAAAAATTACTAAGAATGTTGGTATGTAAAGAAAATCATCGCTAAACAATATGTATATCTGAAAACAAAAAAATACTTCAATGACATGTGAAGTTCTCTAAATTGTCAAGGATAGGATTTCAGTAGAATGTATATATTTTTTTAAAATAGACCTATAGTTTTGTTATACTAAAAGACAGAACGTAGAAAGGCACAATTTCTGTTAGCGAATTGAGAAAAAACATTCAATAAAAAATTGAGACAAAAATTTCAACATGGGGATATTAAACCATTTATTTGTTTTCTAGTGACTGTTTATTTTATACCAGAATATTTGTACTCACACCATCGTGGACAGCTCTTGTTTTATTTATAGGATCGATATTTATGGCGTATTATTACTCTGTTTATTATTATCAGAAATAGTACACAACTCCGTATTTGATGTCGTTAAACTGGGAACAAAAACGTCGTCTTTCGCCTGACAGATTATCGAAAAGAACAAATTATTCAAATTTGAAAAGATTTTTGTTTAAATATATGTATGTGGTCATTTACAATTTTACAATTCAATAAAAGTATTTTGGAGATTTAATCTCAAATTCTTACCCTTGCAGAAACGAACGTTTATTTCGTTTTATTTATTTAACAATTACACGCAGTTTTCAAAGATGGATTTATGCTGATGATGATGATTTTCCTACCGATTAATTGCACGTTGAACAGAAAAAGGTCAAATAAGTGTAATGAGAAGAAGAAAAGAAATTTAAAAAGTCGTAAGCACAGCTATAGCTGTACTAAATAAATAAGATAAAGTCAGATATAACATTTCTCAAAATCAAATCAAGACATCCCCTCCTCACAATCCCCCTGGATCTTGAGCTCCTTTCTCAAATCAATTTATGGCCTATCATCACATACATATAACGTGTGTGAGTGCGCGTGCGCACATAAAAATTATTGAAATTACTAGCAATGGTAGAAGGAGTCTAACACCAGTATATATTTTTATTTGTATGAGACACCATTTTCAATTTTAAATTATTTTTATTAGGACTTTTTAAATTAAGCTGTGCGGTGTGTGTGCTAATATTATTTATTTTATTAAGTTTATTGCACAGTGATATGTTTCTGGACTTTGAATAAGTCATGATTTCTGATGTTCTGACTCGTTATGTGCATAAACAGAATTTTACTTTCCGATATGACTTAGGGACCTTCAAGAAGAGAGCCTTAACTCTTTGTTAAAGGCCGGCAGCGCACCTGCGACTTGTGTGCGGATGAAATATTTTATAAAAAACATTATGTATTGCAGTATTTTTATGTTCTAAGCTGTGTACTATTATTTAGTTATAAATAAAAATATAAGATTAAGATATTAACAGGATTTATTTTGTTTAAAAAAATGTGGTTTTAATTTAAAACATGTAACAAACGAGCACACAGTTGTTTTCATGACACTCACATTCAACCTCGATATGGAATCATAATGCAGTTGCGTTTTTATCCCTTAGAACTAGCATGGCAACGTTATGTTGCTATTTTATACTGATATTATGTTAAGGTATTCAAGCTCCAAACAAACTACAGCATGTCTCTACCACTGTTGGAAACAATAAGACAATTGAAAAATATGAATACCGTCGAAAATTTAATACATAACATTAAATGTTTTGTAACGATTGTAAATACAAAGGGTTATTAAATAAAAATCGCTAAAACAGTGCTTCAAACGATTTTATATTACTTCTAAAACAACAGTCTTAGAATAAAGATGCTTGAGTGGCATTCTGAAAGCATACATAGCTATCTCGAAGCCCGGCAACAGGCGAGTTTGCGCCTGACTAGCCGAGCCACGTGAGAGTTTTAGTACGCGTCCGTCAGTTGGGCGGCTTAGCGGTCGGGAACGCGCGTCTTCGTTGTCAATACAACGCAAATACCGCGAAAATCGGCAAAAATATTTTAACTCGAAGTCATACTGTTTCACCAGTTTTTATTCATAATTCCATCAATAATAAATAGGTACAAGAAGCAGTTTGTGTTATAGCGTGTTCGTTATCAAAATCGGTATGAAAGATGCCTGAAGTTATTAAATATTCATGAAAACATCTCTCCAGATCCCAAGTACCAGAAACGTTTCAACTTGATCAACAGGTCAGATGTCATTTATTAATATCGTACTGGTAATAGTGCTACCACCTGTATCGCTGTTTGCCGCTAGTACACGCTTTTAATTGATTAAACTTTACCTACTGCGTTTTTGCAAGTGTTATAAAATAATTTGAATAATATCTATTATATTAGATTCTCGATAATCTTGAATTAACATTGTATTTCAGAAGATTTTTTATAACTATTATGACATGAACACTACAACTCCCCGTATTGCACTAAAATGGGGACACATCCAGTAACGTCTGATTCGAGGTCTCTGTAAAGGGAACTCAATCATTTGTGCTAGAATAAAGGATGAAAAGAAAGTTGTCTAAACAAAATAAAGATTCACTTTATTAAAATCGAAACACGAAATTTTATTTCAGTGAATTCGGTTCTTTATTTTCCTTAACACTAGTTTTTAATGTGTAAAACTAAGTATTTATTATATTTATAAAAATACGTATATAAAATAACACACTAATGTGTTATATGCTAAAAGCTGAATCAATAAAAATCGTGAAAATGGTGCAAGAATTTTTTTAGAATGTCCCAAAAATTACGTATCCAAAATAACAAATTACACAAGTCCGAAGTAAATATATTGAGTCAAACACAGAATTTATATACTTGACTTCGATTAATTAACTGCAGAAATTCAGATCTTTCAAATCTATCTTTCAAATCTATCTTTCAAAGAAGATACTATTCCTACAATATTCATAAAATTTATAAATAATTTATTTTGACTTTAAAATAATTTTAAAGGTAACATTTGAAACAAGATCTCTTCTACGTATCTACTATATTCTTTTATCTTTTGTTTTATTCTGTTCTATTATTATTATAATCAACATTTAAAATAATTTGTAGCACGGAGATCCTAATCAAAGAAATATCTATTAACACCGTGCACAAAGCAAAAAAGAAGAACTATTTCAAGTAATAGATACATGATGTAGATTGAGAATATACCATGTAGTATATACCTATATTACAAAATTCTATTATATATTTAACGTTCGATGTGCTCCTAAATTATACATATCTTATATCTTTACTTCTTTTAGAATTAAAAAAATAACATGAAGAAAATGGAACAATAAATAGTTACTTACCTGTCCGGACGGTAACTAAAAATACATTATCTGTAGTAACCATTGTTATATCTTAGGAAAAGTCACGGTGCTATCCGAATCGGACAGTTTACTGTTTAAAAATATAACGAACGCCCTTACTTCCACAATAATGTTAAAAGTTTACATGCTTATTTTGTTTCTTATTTTAACTGTTTGTTTTCTATTTCACCATATAAATAGATATTAAAAGCTCTCAGAAGCCATTTTAGTTATACAACTTCTTAAATTTCCAGTGTAACATTCTTCTTCACACATAATTTTAGATATATATAAGAAGAGATCAAATATTATGGGTATATAAGATGAATAAAAACTTCATAACAAGCTTGAGCGTCTGCGTAACTGCATCAGATTCATTTTTGGTTTGCGTTAGTTTAACCATATCTCCCAATATCGATCTTGACATTACTGGCTTACCATCCGGCTTTTTTCTCTATCTTAAATGATTCATCTCCACCTTCATATTGCAAAAATAAGTTTAAATATCTCTCTTTATGTCATGACAGGTTTCTTCGACTTTCCTCTTATACTAAGATTAGTATTCCAATGCACCATACCGGGTAGGTTGTTGACTAGTTTACTTTTAGATTAAACTACTGTAGAACTTCTTGCCTGATGATTTAAAAAAAACATATACCAAGTGCCTGAATTATCTCTCCACACCATGCGTTGCCTGGTAGAGAATGACGATAGGCAATAAAGTATGAACAAATAAATAAATATGTTCACCAGTGCGAATTTTGAGTGAGAAAGATGTTGATTGAACTTGTAATTATATTTCAATGAAGTTTCCTCTTATATACTAGCTATATGTTATAATATAATAGTTTTAAATTTACAATTTAAGTGTAAACTTTTAAGAATTTACCCCAGTAAAAAGTATTGAGGTGTTTGAAATTTAATGGGCAATACGCTGTAAACCTGTCACTTAACGTCCTTAAACCGTTTTCAACAGTGGCGTCAAATAACTACACAGCATGCATAAGCATGGCCGAAGTCACAAAGAAAAATAATAATGGAAGTTTCTATTTGTTTAATGAAGACTATCCAAAATATATTAAAAAAAAACATTTATAGCAATAAAATATGCAAATATGAAAACAGTTTAAATAGGTGTATCGTTATTAAAGTAATAGTAAGCGGCTCTATGATATCTAACGCAGCGCAATACACGTTTTTTTCACAATAATCAGTATTTTATTATAATCGTAAAATGAAATTTAAGTTACAAAATTACTTGAATTGAAAAAAAATAGATTATATTAAATTGCCCCAGAAAAACTGCACGAGAAAAGTAATATGTCCACACAAACAGCGCTAACTAGCTTTGTTACCACATAGCAATATATTAATGAATCACGTTATCTAATTTTATTCCATTACCATTCAATATACAATTTCCATGAAAACCGCCGTAGGTAAAATTTAATCTAATTTTAATTTATACCAATATTTTTTTAAGGTTTAATCTTTAGACAGATTTTCTACGAATGACTGAAATATTATAAGCATATGACTCAGTAAATGTTATTACTCAATTAATGTTTTCTGTTTCCTACGTAAAAGTCTGTATGAGATCAGTAGCAATACAGACATCGAAAACTATTCAGTTTACTGCCAAGCTTTATAAAACACAAACGTTAATTATATGTAGTCGCGTAACGATTAGGTAACTTTTAGATTAATACTTAAATTACGAATGAGA
The DNA here is from genome assembly GCA_029286865.1 of Teinopalpus imperialis. Taxonomy (NCBI): domain Eukaryota; kingdom Metazoa; phylum Arthropoda; class Insecta; order Lepidoptera; family Papilionidae; genus Teinopalpus; species Teinopalpus imperialis. Next base: position 11,411,424 of record JAGSMU010000003.1, read on the forward strand.
CTAAGAAAAAAAATATTGTATAAGCTTTATTATTATATTATCATAACCAATTTAATTAATGTATGATGATAAACAGATTGAAAATATAAATAAAATAAAACAAAACAACATTCTTGCATTCTCTAGAAACCAACTGCAACGTGGCACTACCACTCTATAAAATTTGCTACGCTGCTTTTATATGCAAAGTAAAATAAATAAATACTTATTCCTATAAAGCTTATATCCCTATCAATGTAGCCGGTACAAGCTATGATTACAATACTAATCGATAAATTGAAATAGAAAAAAATCTTAATGTAATAGTTTTTTTTTCACATTTTATTCATATGACTGCAGATTTAACGTTAAAAACGTGAAACGTATGGAGTTCGTGGAACGTTCAAAGCGTATCTCTGTTTTCATAGCTAAATATTGAAAGCACGCACTACAAATACGCTATCAGCGGCGCATACGGTATCACCTGATGGAATCAGCTGAGTGAGCAATAGCTTGTCGATATTAGCCAGGCCATAATAGATTACACGCCTCATTATTGTGAAAAAAAATCTTTTTTTACTGCAACTCTACTTTAGATATTATGTTCCTACAATAAACCATGTTAATAAAATTCTAAAGTAAAATTGAACTTAACAGACTTATCCTATGCATAGCAGGGCAGGAGGCCAGTTCCTATGCATGGAAAAAAAATCTGGACGGTGTTAATGGCTCTTCGTTCGATTAGAACTTCTCAACATTCTTTCAATACGTTTTGTTAGGTACAGGCATTAATAAGCCAACTTGACTGGGGAAGTACCAAAATATCACAAAATGTTCCTGGGCATCCATAGACTTAACTTTCCTTAGTTCCAGCAATTTTTAATATGAGCTACCAGCAACTCCGAGTAATATTTACGATAAGTTACCAGTTACTCTAGGATTATTTTATACTAGAGCAAGCTATGTAAGATTAAACATTTTATATGTTGTAAAAAATGTATGTGCGTAATTAAATTATATTAAGTTAATATAAAACAAAAAATTTTAATAACTTTTTGGATGTCGACTGATTATTTCTCAAAAGATAGTTATTCCAATCAGCATATTGGCTTTATGCGACATGCAGGTCGTCTCAGAGGTGGGACATATTTGACATCTTGATTTCATAGTTATCCTTGGCGACGTCAACCTATAAATATTAAAATTTTGGTCCTATCTAAGTAGAAAGAGTTCACAGTATCTTGAGTTCTTGTGGTGTTGTGTTTAATTTAAGATATATTTTTATTAACCACATGGACAAAGCCGATGTTAGCACCCATCTATCTTCGCCAAATATCGATGGCAACTCTCTTGTTGACTTAAGCCACAGCACAAATCGTAAAAAATCATTGATGCGAATTTTTTTCCGTGTTAAACTCATTGTAATTGCGACACACAATTTTCTATACGAAGCCACAATGAAAAAGCAAACGAATAAAGCGTCCAGTTCCAGACACTTTCAGTAGTAGGCCGTAGTCTCCTTCTGTGGGACCGTAATGGACCAAAACTACTGAACGATATCGTGAGAGGACAGAGACTGCTTAGAGACGGGGATCGCAGCAAAGCAATGACGGTTGCGTTCCAAATAGAAATTCCGCCAACCCTCGTGAGCACTGATGGCGAACACCATGAGGTTTTAGTCACTTTGAGTCAGTAATAACTCAGTTATCCCCTCAACTTCGGATATCCATAGGGAAATCTCCACAAAACCAAGAACCATTTTATTGGCACACGGGTATATATAAATTTCTTTTCCATTCTATTCTATTTACATTTGTTTTTTATTCAAGTACTGTAAAGTACTATTGTTTCAAGCTGAATTTATAGACTAACATTAGATGTAGATGTAATTTTATCCGAGTCCTTTAACTCAACCATAATACACCGTAGCCCAAAACAACGTTTACAAAATTAAAAGTTAAATTGTGATAAGTAGAAAGTTTTGTTTTTCTTTTTTGTTTATAATTTATCTTTTATTATTCGTTTGCGTCATGTCAATAATGTTTTATTCATAAAAAATGTTATGTCTATTCGCTATGCTATGCAACGTGGAGCCATAGTTTAATTGCAAAAAGGCAGTGAGAGATAGTGAATATACTTGATGTTAGTCGGTTATTATAGAGACGGTTACTTTTTGGGCAATTAAACGCTATACTGCAACCAACATCGAAGACCACTTTGAGAGGAAGTAAGATAATTGGTAGAGCTTCTAGGAATCGACACATTATGCAGCAAAGATTAGTCCGCAATCCACAGGTTAAGGTGGAGAAAATGTTACAAGACTTCGTAATAATCACTTTACTAGACAGTAGGACTTTCTTGAAAACGCTGTGAAAATTAGCCAAGAAAATAACCGACATGATCCTTGAAACTGTGGTTGGTCCAGGAGGTAACTTTAGGAACTATCCATCAATATCGCAAAATCTTCTTAATAAGTTGGAGCGCCTTTTAATTCCTTAAGATTTATTTTCAAATTACGTAAGTATGATCACATTTCCTTCCATCGTTCACAACTCAAACGGCTCTCTATTTGACAAAGGCGTTGCTCTAAAATTCTGCTTGTTTGCTATTCTATATTACATACATTACATGATTCAAATTATTCATCTTATCTTAAATATGACTTCCAATTTCCTCATTATTCTCTGGACCGTGTAACTCGATCCCTAAATAGAATGAGAATTAGTGTTCCATACCATTGTACTGGGTTCTTTCGTTATTCCTTCATATTTGAAGGTAAATAACATCTGATATATTATATTTTCTCTTGATATTTATGTATATATACATATATTATATACACAAATACCAAGAAAAAAATATATAACCTTTTTTATTTTTATGCTTACCAACATATTCTCTCAAACTCATGGTAGTTTACGTTCTGTAAAGAACAAATAAATAAATATTTCAACAAGACTGCTCCAGCTGCCGACTTAAGTGTTTAACAGTGGTGCAAAGATAATATACCGGAATTCATCACCACCACCACAGACTCAATTACCTGTGTTTCTCCTGTCTATGGATGGTATAAAGGATGCTCTTATTAATGAAGTATGGAGTAGTTGTAGAAAATTTTACCAAACGTTTTCTCTGTGAGTTCGCTATAAAAAAAGATTATTTAAAAAACTAAAAGTGATTAATGTACTAAATAAAGATTTTATTTATAACTTAAATTAATTTATGTACAAAGTTAATAAAATAAATTATAAAATCACTCGTCAACATCTTATCCTTTAGAAAGTGATAATCCAAATTTGTATAAAGATACAGTTGTGTCATGAAATTTGACATTTTTGACATTTTAACTGATTTAAAAGCAATTCCTACATATTTAAGCTGATACTATATTGGGATTCTTAACCTTAAAACTCCCAGAATGAAGGGAAGATAAATTGAATTCACCTTACCTTTGTTGTTAGGCATGCATTGGTGACAGGCTTATTCTTATTTACGTAACGGGCTCTTTCGTTCGACACTAGCCGTTGACAGACGAGTCAAATAAAGATCAGCTATATTTAATGGTTGGTATTGGGAGCGTTACACGTTACAGCAAATAACACAATATCGTATTGTATTGTTACAACATTGAGTTTCAGTCAGAAATGTATTTTCTTAGTTTTTTTTTTAATATCAATATTCATAATAATTTAATACGATACTTACTTTTTATTTTGACATTAATAAAAAGTAATTAATCATTACTTTGTTTTATTTTATAAGTTTTAGACATATGAAATTCTACATATCAATTTAAATAAATAGAGGAATATTGGCAAATGTGAACTAGGATGACCTCTTATTAGATGGTACTCTCAGACCGGAAAATAAGCGGCTTGTGATGTACTAATATATATAATATTGTTCATTGAATGGGATTCGAACCCAGGACCTGCGATGTTGCAGCTAGATACTCTAACAAGAACAACACGTAGTGGTCGTATAGATATAGAAATATTCTGGCCAGTATCATACCATAATTATCGTCATCTTGACACTTCCTTTCCCTATAATGTAATGTATTCCGTTTATTTAGGTTTTACTTTGTTTCTGCTCAAAATATTTTTAGCACCTAAGTTTATTTGTTGACTTACAACTAACTCTTCTTTATGTTTTATTTAGCATGGTTTAATTTTATTTAGCATGGTTTATTTCATTAGCTAATAGATAATATGGTAAGCATATCGCTAAGATTCAAGCTGAACTAAGCTGGGTGACTTCAAGCGCAATTAGGGCGGAAGGATATTTAAGATGCTTTAGTGTAGCTTTAGCGTTTGGCGCTTCCCGTTCGACAAGTAGCCGTGGATAAGGCTTACTAGGCTTAGTTGACTTAAAAGATTTAGGAGTATTTGGAACTGCCTTGGTTCTCGATCACGGCAGCCGTAGATCGGTTCTACGAGTTTAAAAATTCGTTGACACAGGCAATGTGTAAAATGAAGCAGTGTATTTCGATGAAAGAATTGATAGATGTAACACGAGCTCCCACCCAATTTGCTTCACTGCTTTACTTTTAATCTTTCTCTTACGCTCGTGGCGTATTTTTAGTGTAATGTTGATGCTACATATTACCTGGATGGCCATCTTAAGCTAGATGATTCATAAGATATAGGATCGGACTTGATCAAGCATCTCATTGTTGCAAAGCTTTAAGGAACAGTGGTAGACAGTTTAATAGGCGGTTAGTTTTTAGCTGCAGAAGAAGCGTCAGCTTAACCTGGGAAAGACCAGTCACAGATACTAACGTAAAATAGCAGCACATTGCTGCTGTGTTTCATTTTGTGAGTATAGGGATCCTGAGACCTTTATTACTGGTTACGAGACATTCCATCTCAGTCCTCAAGGGTGTTAACACATCTGCATTATGATTCCTTGTCAAGCATGAATTTAGATGTCATGACCACAGGAATCACTTACCATAAGGTGAACTGTGTGCTCGTTTGTAACTCTTAATGTAATAAAAAGAATTAGAAAAGAACCTCGGTTTGCACGTGCTCGAGTGGTGACACCATGCATTAGCCAACACTTTTATTACTAACTCACTTAGTATATTACGAATAATATACGAACTAATTCACTTAGTATATTATTTAACTTTTATAGTTCTAGTACAATAGCAAAATATATTATTTTATCTCTATCTACTATTAGGTTTATTTGATCAACTTATGCAGTTATATATAGGTTCCGGAATTTATGGGCAAGATTAAGTGGTATGAAGTACGAATATTAGTATAAGTAGAGGGCTAGATAGCGCACTAAGTCGTCTGTAAACACTGATGGGGCGTCACTCCGTCGCCGGTCCCATTGTCGCCTCACTTTCGTGCCTGTCATGCATTCCATTACTGCGACTTGCCTTCATGAGCAAAAATTTCTTTTCATTTATGAACAACAAACGGGAAACTTAATATTCATTAATACATATCTGCATGTTACATTTAAGCTCGTATTGACAATAAGCGTATTTTTATTTGTATTCAAAGACATGATTTGAATATATTATAATTCATACATATTATATTTTAATAAAGATATTAAATGTAATGTGATGCATATGTAAATGAGTTCAAAGCCCGTATACAGGGCTGAAGTATGTGGCTCAAATGGTAACTTCCGGAAACTTTGAATGATGAAATATTTTGATGCCAAAGATATACTATATATACTCCTTAGTTCTTAATTACTTTTGTATATTATGTAAATAATTAACTTTTAATGATTTAAAATGAATAGATTAAGATAAATTATTTAATAGATTTAACATTTTGAAAATAGTTTTATGTTATTAAATAATGAATTCTTCTATATTTCCATGTTTATCGGAATGAAATTATTTAAACAAACCTGACTTGTTTATGCTTTGTTGTAAGTAGAGTACTGTAATTTAAACATAACAAAATAAAGCACAGGTAAAGACTATCAACTTAAATATGTTGATGGTCATTGATTTTCTAATGAAAAAATTAAAAAAGAGCAGGACAATTCAAAATGTATCTTGTATGGTATAGGAAACAGAATTCGTGTATACTTCGACATAAAATTCGAAATATGATTTTCAGCCACTCGCCGCTGTTCCAAAGTTCAACTGTACGCACATGATAATTTATTTATTATTTCCGTGTACCTGATTTATCAACATTATATTCTGGCTCAATTTGACAACCGAACTTTTTTAATAATTAAAATGCATTCTTTCTCTTTTTGATAATAAGCATTTTCTCTTGAAAATATTTCAGTTTTAATTTCCAGCATCTGCATGAATGGGTTTTCAATTCTTTATAGCTTTCGCAGTTTTTTATGTCACATTGCACGATTAATTTTAAAACAAACGAAAACAGATAGTCAAAAATAATACTGTAATAATAAAAATAGATAATTTTAGTTTGTTTGATGTTTTCAAATGTAACATACGGCATAATATTCAAATACGTATTTATATGCACTACTTTCATTGTTTGCCACACTATCGTCAGTGTTAATATTTTCCTACTTGAAAGTATTAAGCCCGTAGCAAAAATAATATCAATTAAAGTAGCATCTTAAACCTCATATAATTTTGACAACGTACAAGTAATAAGGAGGGAACTATAGCGAACTTATTTTCCAGCATTTTTTTTCAGCATTTCTAACACAATCATAACTTTATTGTGGTAGAAATCAAAAATACATTAACGACACAGGTTCTCTTAAATACATCTGCTTTTTTTATTTCAATGTTCTTTCTGGCCATTGCCGACTTTTTCTTATTTTAACTATTACACAAAAGGCAGCAATAAAATAATTAATTTTAAAAAATAATATTTATTAAAAAAACGTGGTTGATGCAAATAAACCAATAACGTTTCATAGCCTTTGATGATTCTAACTTTTTATGGTAACGTTGGTCATTTTCCACCAGAGCCTTTGATGTCCACGGGGTTCAGTATAAACTTTGATATATCCCGAAGGGTTTAAATATACAAGGCTGAAGTATGTGGCTTAAATGGTAACTTCCGGAAACTTTGAATGATGAAATATTTTGATGTCAAAGATGAACTATATAAACTCATTAGTTCTTAATTACCTTTGTATATTATGTAAATAATTAACTTTTAATAATTTAAAATGAATAGATTAATATAAATAATTTAATAGATTTAACATTTTGAAAATAGAGTTTTATGTCATTAAATAATAAATTCATTATTTCCATGTTTATCAAAATCAAATTATTTAAACAAACCTGACTTGTTTATGCTATGTTGTAAGTACAGTACTGTAATTTAAAATTAACAAAATAAAGCACAATTTAACATTTTCCACCAGTGCCTTTTATGTCCACGGGGTTCAGTTCAGTTCACTTTGATATATCCCGAAGGGTTTAAAACACGGCGTGCTTTTGAACAGTATTCTATGTAGCGATAGAGCAACGAAGATAATCTGCTACCCGGTATTAAACGCAATTATCAGTACTTTAATGGTATTTTCAGTGGAGTAAAACTAATAAATTTAAATTTTGTTGTCACCATAACAGAAGTAAGTTTTCGTAGATTATGACTTTATTAAAATGATAACTTTATAATAATACTTTAGGCAAATTCTTTGATAATAATAACTTCAGGTAGAATTCAGTCTTGCATATATTTTAAATTTAACGATTGCTTTTTAGCAGATAATGTAAAATTCTTTTGGTGGATAATCTAGACGAGCGTTGGCGTACAGTAATAGACATTGTGTTTTACATCCGATCAAATGGTAGCTTCAATTTTCTTCACACTAATGCGAACGAATCTTCAAGGCCTTTTGTTCGAAAAAGTAATTTTGTACATAAACATAATGTTAACCCATAGAAACACTACTCATCCAATTGTTTTAATGGTTTAAAGGTACTAATAATAGTAGAACTTCTAGTAACACTTCTCGTAAGATACTTCTTACTTCTACTGATTACTTCATTTAATAAATCCCAAAACCAAACAACACAAAAATACATAATCCCTAAAAAACTGCTTTCACATAATTTGTTTAATCGTCACTATTCAAGGAGTATTTGATTGACGTAATTTTTAATATAACAGAAGTGGTAACAAACGATCACAGAGTACACCTAATGCTGAGTGATGACTGCACACTCGATAAGGAATCATTATGCAGATACACAGCAGCGTTATTCTCCTATTTCACGCTAGTATTCAGTGAAGTGCTTCCACTTGATTTATCCCATATATAGGCATTTTGAAACTAGTTAATATATAGCTCTACCAGCGTTAAATTAATTCGCCTTTATAATCATTCGAGACATTATTATTTTACAAATTACTTTTGTTCTTTAATATTTATTGGTAATAATTTTTAAATTTTTAAAGACGCAAACTACATTTATTAAATATATAAAACATATACATATATAAAAACGTACTTTTTGTAAGTGATATAGGCCCATATCAGCTAGGATGGAAATCGTATAGAAGCTTTACTGAATACTTGACTACTGAGCAGCTAAAAACTGCCTGTATTGTACGATGAGTATGTATTAGTACGTAAAGATAACGACACTTTTCATCTAAGTTTTCGGAGGTAACAAGGCATCTGGACAGGGTAACGGTCCAAGCCGAGGCTCCCTCTCGGGAGCCCTTGCGCTGGTTACCCATATATAGAGGTCTCGACTGAGAGCCATATGCGCTCGGTCACCTCTCAACCCGCTGAAACTGTAAAAGCCCTGGGGCTAACAGCGGCCATCAGCCCGAAAAAAAAAAAAAAAAAAAAAGGCATCTGGATGTTGATATCTAATGATGATCTAATCCAGTACAACTATCATGGGCAGTGGGGAGCAGGTTTATTTAAAAGTAATAAACTTTTCGGTTATTTGCAATTTCATTATCATACTAGATAAATAAATAGATACATATAATACTTAACATTTTTTGGTTAATTGCTATGAGCTAAGCATAACTTAACAGTATTTACTAGTTTGATACATTTAGATTTAATTTTATAACAGTGTAAAAGTTTTTATTGATTTTGTGTATGTGTACTTTCAAAGAAAAAGTATACAATTAAGAACGTTAAGAATGTAAGATCCGTATTCATTGAAATCGAGGGTCTTTTTATAAATAATAATAATATTAAGCGGGATACTTTCTGAAATTTCATGTACGAAATTTAGCAATTAAAGCATATCAGTCAAACTAAAGCGATAGTTTAACACCCATTATATACAGGTTTTAAATATAACTGCATGTAAAATAACACAAGGCTAACGAGGAGGTTTATTTGAAGACGTTACACATATTATAGAAAAGTCAAAGCCTTTAAGGCTTTGGGGACTTAAAATATAAATACCGTTAGTTAGGACGACTCTGTAGAATCGTGTAGAAATATCATAATCTTTTTACTTGTTTAAAACTGAATTTGACTAGAACATACCGTTTAATTACATTTTACCGATCACGAAAATATTTACTTTAGTAATTACTATATTGCTACCAATTGTTAAATTATTCCTCAATGAATTTGGCTTTCATTTACTCATTTAATCTATATTATATATAGTTTGTAAATTATACATTTTCATTCCTTAGTTAGAAATGTTTTCGATCGTCTTTCATTCTTCTTGCTTGACATTGTTAATTATTATTGTTAATTCTCTCTTTTAAGTTCAAATTTAGTATACCTTTAAACTGTAAATAAAACAATTTTATAATAAATTTACCAAGTTTAATTCAATTGTAATTGTCACAATTTCCTCAGATATAGATTTAACGGTTAAGTACAAACACGTGGTGTGTAAATAGGCAGAAAATAAAGTACATATTTGGGATTTTATATGTAAAACTTTATAACTAGAATGCTATGAATATTATAAAGTAATTAAAACCATTAGAAGTGATACCAAATGAAATAAAATTAATATTAGGTATATTAATGAATGAAAATATACTGTACCCGTATTGGCCTTTGTATAAAATTATTTTTTTTTGTTCTTGGTAATATCAATACTCCACTTCTGAATTTCCGCTCTTCGACGAAAACCTCAGGGAGTTAATTACCATGGTTATCCCAGTTGGAAGGCAGTTATCATTTATTATTCTCAGAATAATGATTACATAGAAATTATACCTATATATATTAAAATTAATTTGCTGTTGTGTGCGATAAAAGATAGGCATTAAAACGAGTGAGTCTATATTATATACCTATAAGCGAGGAGTCGTAAACGATGCGGGACGTCATTTCACAAGTAGGACGCCCGAGATCTCAGTTTAAGTGCTACTAGATTGTTAATAAATCTGAATGTTTAGGGCTATTTGCTCTTGCCTTATATCACGGTAAAAATTGTTCCATTCCTAAAAAAATCTGCTATTAAAACTTCAATTAAAATAAATAGAGTAATTGTATGTAGCAATGTTATTATTTTCGTGATATTGTTATGTTGTATATATTTATATGAAAACAAAGGTAGTTAAATGTAAATTATAGTTTCATAAAAGTATAATTATATTAAAGTTATTTTTAAATGCTTTCCCTGGTATTCAATATAGGCCCTCAACCTCCGAGGACAGCGGTCGATCGCAGCACTTTCAACTTTCTAGCCTACTCAGCCTCTGTTTTAATCAGTTTCGGATAGTTTAAGAGACCTCAAATTCGGGTGAGGTTTAGCGTAGGCTATCCTCTAAATGTTGCCATATTCTTTAATCCAACAGGTTTACGTCTGGGTTGGAGAAGGGAAGAGCAAGTATTGCATACTTGCTGCCCGATAAACTAGCGTTGAATCTTGTTGGCATACTTAGTATACAGTTTGCGAATACTTTTTGAAAAAACGGTTCTACGACGTTTTTAAGGTCAATATTTTGATTCACAACAGCACTCGTTTTCAAACTTTTTTCACAGAAAACCACTTCAGTTACACCTGGACTCAACGTTACGGATGAACCAGGAACCCTCCGCGACCTTTGTTCTTTAATCTCAATGAAGTGTTAATATTTTTTGTTGACGCAATTTTGTTGGATTGACACTGGCACTAATTTGATGATATCACCAGTACGTGGGCGGCCTTTAAATGTCGAATTATCAGTAAATCGTTTAATAGTACAATAAACAAACTTCAGAGATATTTTTGAAGTATGCAGAAATTTATACATTTATAATGTCTGTTGGGGCGTAAAAGCGTAGCGGTAAAGCGACGACTGTCTTCCTTTTTCATTTACTCCATTTTTTTAACAGGAACAAAATCAATTTATTTTCTATTATAAGATTAGCGTGAAAGTTGTTCAAAATCAATCCAAACGTTTCCCATTACTATATATTCACAAACAGGCCATTATACGATATTCATATTAAATAAGTCCTAACTAGTATCGGAGGACATTGCGTTATATACTTTAAAATAATCCGACATTCGTTTTACACGAAATTTGTATTCCGATTTTTCCTTATTATGTTCAAAATTACCATATCATTTTCATTCCTTGACCATTTCATTTACTTGACTTTCAATCATAAATGCATTAAAACTCATTCAGTTTGCACCAAACATAACAAATTAAGAACGTTGTGCTATAAATTTCCCGACGAGGTAAATAAACATAAAATTAGTAATAAATTGTTATATCTCATTAAACAGAATCCTTGAATTTATTTTTAAAATTTTTAAAAAAAGATAATGGTAATTTTATCATTTAATTGTTAAATATTACAAATTAAGAGATGCATAAATGATGAGTTTTGTTAAGTTATAAACAAAATATTTACAGTTATTACAACGCATAATTTTTACAGATATCTTGGGTAGATCGTCACCTCTTTTGTCTGAGAATCATACAGCGTTCCAGGACATAGATTGATCACAAATTACAGTTTAAGATTTCCGTATATAATAACAGCACCTAACACATCTATTATTTCTCTTTCATATCTATACATTGCATCGAAGTTCTTTTTTCTTCAGTATGTCGCAAAGGTGTTCGTCTATCTAGAGCGTCCAATAACGATTCTGTCACTCACTTTTACGTGCCAAGTTTCTTTCTGAATTCTTTGATGTCTAGTTCACTATAAATTTAAGATTTAACAATGCTGAGTAATAAAGTGGAGATGCCATTCGTACAAGATACGATATTGGCTTTCTTTAAAATGTATTTGTTCCAGTGATAGTATTGTTTGTTACAATTCGAACGAGCTCATCATAGACCTTTATGGATATTGAAGGCGAAAAATTACTTAAAAGTTTATTTTACTACAAATTAGACTTTAGTAATAAATTGCATAGATATAAAGTGTTAACAATCTATGAAAATGAATTCTTTATTCACAGATACCGGAATTTTCTTACTAATGGAGACTGACAAAATGTCGACAGCGTCGTCTACCGGCGCCGAAAGAAGACCATTGATGCAGGCCCTTGTAATCGAAAGACGTATCCTCTTTGCCTGCACAGTCCTTGTCGGTCTCTGCACATTTGTGTGGATTACAGCCGTTTGTACAGAAAAATGGGTTCACATTGAAGGTGGCAAAGGTAATATTTATGTTTTATTTTAATTTTCATCTAATTCACTTATAAATAAATTACAGTTTTTCCGGTATTAATGTTCCTTCGCCATTTGGGAGTGCAAGGTTATTTTTACCTGTTCCTATTTATAAGGTCTTTACAACTATAAATACCAAATTTCAGTCTAATAGATTTATTAACCTTTGAGATATCACTGGCTGAACTAGTTAATCGGGAAGAAATCACCAACTATGGAGAAAATTGAGTTTCTTGTCTCCACTTAGTTCCCATTAAACCAAAGAAAAACGCCATAGAACATTACGAAAAGAATGTCATCCGATTACGGACACTATTTTCCTGGAAAAACTATAGCACGTTAAATTTGGCCTTTTCCAGCGTTTAGGACGGACAATTGAAGCAATTTCCATGTCATTCCATCCTGGAAAAAAGTCGAAAAACTTGTTCCCGAAGATGCTAGTCTCATCAACTACCACCGTTTTGAATATGTTTCATGAACATTTTGGCAAGTCTAAAGTCAGTGAAAGATGGGTGCCGAGAATACTGCTTCAGAAGCAACGAATTTTCTCGCGTATATTTGAACTTGTGTAGGGAGAACAGGGAAAATGAACCAAATAGTTACTGGAGATGAAATTCAGTAACTGAGTTAAATAAAGAGTCTATGCTGCGCACAGAACTTTGAAGCAGAAACATTCAGATGATGAACAGTTTTTGTGCTACACAAAGTATAATATTGTTCGAAAGCACTTGGCTCTCTAAACCCCGCAGATGTGAAATCAAAATAACCATTATTAATTATTAATTATAACGCCTACTGCATTTTTTCGGACAAAAGTAATGAAAAGTTCCAAAAGATTCTTTCGTTTGGTTTATGGGTCCTTTCTCGATACAAATATCCTTATAGAAGATTCCTAAAATATGATTGCTAAGTTCTACCTACTGTATTCCAGAAAGCTATAGCCTTTTACAACAGGACCGCAATCATTCTGTGTTATTACAAGCTCCCGTGCAGTGCAATATAAAAAGCGGACTTATGATATTTAATTTTTAGATTAGAGTACTGAACATATAGTGAGTTCTGAGGGCTTGACTATTGGTAATTAAGTGTAATAAATATATTCAGGAAATTGATGTCATTCACTAACAGCAAGAAGATACAGCTGAAGATATATGTATCATGTATTTTGATATGTGACATTTAATGATTCAAATACATTTGTATAGTCTGTAAATCTGGAGATTTTGAATCGCCAATCAAAAAAGTTCAATAAGCTCAATATATTTTTGTTTTTAAAACATAAGCTTTTAAAGTAAATAAAGGTGGAATATTTACGTTTCTTGAAAAATCACACATGTAAGCGCAATCATTTTATCTCAAACAAGCTGCCACAGTAAATTTTAAAATTAGTTATTATTAAATTAAGTTTTCCTGGCACACAATTTTGTAAATATTATGACATCGTTCCACGTGCGAAAACTGGACGATGACCTAAATTTTCTATTGGAATAGCAAGTCGACATCTTGCTATGTTTTACATAACAGTGGATTTAGTAAAAAAAGACGTCGCTCTTTCTACTGTAGTGTATAGAATCAAAACCCGCGAGGATATTATTAATTACGAACGTGTGGTGGCAGCGAGGTCGATGGCCGTTGATCTATTTTCGTACAACACCGTACGCAGATCGAGTAAATGATTGCATATAGATATACTGATACGGGGATATTTTATTTTTGGAAATCTTAAATCATTGTAGTAATTTTTAACAACCGATTACAAAATGTATGTAATTTTTTTTTGTCGATCGTTTCTAATGTTTTATTTTATTTTGTTTTTGATAGTTTTTTTTTATTTGGTACTTTTGTGTTTGTACGCTTGTTATATCTTTATTAGACAAAAAAGAGCCTCGTACAATATACAAGTGATCATGATCCTGAGATAATAAAATTTAAATATGATTAGAGTTTTAAATTTATTTATTTTTAGTATTATATTTCATTTATTACTTTACCGTTGGATACAACGTTATAATTTCCTCCTTGAAATTTCTTCTTCGTCAATTCGTAATTGGCACTCCGTGACATTCACGCTTTGATCACTTATCTAGGTATCACTTACCATCCGGTGACTTCCCAGTCTCCTCTCGTTAGTCCGAAAAAACAAAGTGCTAGTGTTAACGATAAATGTCTCTCAAGAGGTTTATGTAACTCAATAAAATTAAGGCGCATTTCAATGACTTAAATAAGCCATAATCCGTACATTTATTCGTATAAGTGCAATTATACACCTGAATTTGTTGTACCTGAGTATTATTGAAATTGATTCACAATAATACATAAATTTTACAAGGATTACAAAAATAACCATTTTAAAGACAAAACATAAGACAGATATAACTGTTATTAAACTTTAAGGCTCCTTATGGTTCTCACAAAAATATCTATTTAGCAAAAAAAATAAAAATAGAAATGTTGGTTTGCCGAATTTTCTTATATTTTTTCATAGGAATTCAATTCGAACATAATTTATTTATTTGTCCATTGTTCCAGGTGTATATCTTCCATCAAGAGGTATTTATTTAATGTGGAGTAATTCCGGTATGTGGGAAATATGCCGGTATGTGTTCCACCCCACGCCGTCCTATATAGCTTCAGTGAAGCACAATGGAACTGTTGTAACAACCACAACAGCAAAACCGTACGATGTCGGTGATATGGTAGGAGAATATTTTACAAGTGAGTAGTTTTAAACACACAATATAATGCTGCATACTGTCAAATGTGGCATACTCTAATATGTAATAAATTCCTATATGTACGAATAACTTTAACGGGCTGTTTCGCAGTTATTAAATTCTGGTTATTATATATAATATATAATCTTTTTATATATAAGGGGCGCACAGTTCACATGATACGAGATAACCATGGTCCATAAATACATCTATGGTCAACAAATATTGAAGATGCACATTCACCGTGGCCCGTAAGAACCGAGATAGAATGGTTTGTTTCGGTGCCGACGTTTGCTTAGACTCACCTTCCGTGACAAGCGGCATTATGCATTCCTGTAATATCAATATGCTGGTATTCTTTGAAGGCGTGCTCCTTCCCCGATCAAGCAGACCAATTATGAATTCATGGTGGAGCTAAAATCTAGTTGTACCTCTGTTAAATCATACGATGTCCGACAGACATACTTCATATTATTTATTAATTAATTTAAGCGGAATGATCGATCAAGATAAAAAAATTGCAAGCTATTAATACATTATATCCTAACTCATCAAAATATATTAGCCGCAAAGTGTTACTAGACAATTTTGATATATAGGAATGATATATATGGATATGAAAATGTTCTAATTTACGAAAAATTAAAAAAAAAACCAACTTCAACAGACCAAATTCGAAAACCACACGAAATTTGGTCCTATTAATAGAATAGAATATGAAGCAAAACATGCGGAATTACGTAAATTACATGTAATACTTATTAAGATACCATATATTATAGTATCCTAAGTATTCGATAAACACCAATATCCACAAACATTTTACGTCAGCGTCAAGTCGAACCCAGAACCCGCATATAGAGCCCGCACTTAGTAATAAATGTTTTCGGAATACCACACCACGTCAAGTAAAATACAATTTTAGAATTATTAAACTTGATCAAATTAGCATCGAATTAAATGATTATTACGGTTGATTAGGAGATACAATCAAGTACCTATCAAATACCAGGATACCTTTAATACATTTTATACTAAAACTTATGTTTAATGTGAAATTAAAAGTATTTTCATACTTTATTTACACTATTCGGCACTCTTCTCGATTTTATTAGTACCTAATGTTAGGTAACCATGTCCTACACACGCCTACTCCGAACCCTGGAAACGAAGTAAGATTTTGTTTTTTATTTGTTTATCAAAATTGGACCTCATATGTTAACTAGACAATTTTAAAAGGATTTGATTTGACAGATTTATTGGAAGTGCAATGTTTGAAAATGTTAGCATCATTATAATTGCTTTGGAATATTAAAACTTTAAAACTAGTTCCCTAATGATGTAAGTAGTAGTTATGAGTCCGACAGAGTTTTGCGTAGAACGCTGTTACTGGAGGTACACTGAAAAACACAAAATAAAGAAGTCAAGAAACGTCTTTTTTCGTACTATTTACCAGGTAGAATGAGGGCTTAAAGAGCGGTGGTGAGATGATTTAAGAATTTTACTTGTAAGTCCTGTTTATAAGTGATTTAATGAGGATTCCAAATGTTAACATAGTATTTTAGTATTGTTCAAACATATGCATACTATAGAAATTTTAATCAATTTGTATTAAAAAACGATGACTGAACTAAATTATGATTATTTTTAAAATTACAATAATATGTCAATTTATTAAAAATATATTAGTTAATAAATTTTTCACAAAAATATTAACATATATTTTTTAGATTTATAATTCAATAATTAAAACACTCGTTTGTAGCGAAAAGATTTTATGTTTCAAAACTTCTTTTCTGTGTGAATAATATAATAATGAAATTTTGTTTTATCTCCTTACCTTTTTTAAATAAATTATTATTATCAAAATTCTTTTCTAAATATTATATATTATCTATTTCTTTTTTAAATAGTTAGCAAAAAAGGCACAGCTTTGTATCAAATTACCTGAATATATATCTTGTTGCACATAACTAGTTATAACACTTAAATGGTATATGCATAAGCATCCGAACTTCTACATACCAATTTAGACGGCTTACATAAAAAAGATAGTTGATTTTAGAAATAAACAAAATGAACGGTAGACTGTTTGTTTGATTAGGTATTTTTTACTAAGAAGCGAAGGAAATTGTTTCGATGGAAAAGTAAACCAGCGGGAGTTAATGGAGTAACTGAGTGAGCTAAAGCAGAAGGCGGCTCTGGAAAAATAAAACAAAATTGGCTAACCTTTACGCAACAATCTTGTTAACGGACTAATGCAGTCCATTAAGAAGAGTGTTGCTTACAATCAATACGAATCTTATTTGTCATAACTACGTCTATTTTTCCAAATTATTTCTTTAACAGATTAATGTTGTGACGTCTTTGGATTTAAAGCCTAACAGGTATTTTGACACTGAAAAAGTATTATTACAATTTGGAAAAGAGTTTAATGTGATCTATTAAAATAAAATAATATTATGAAATATACGAAGAACTATTTAAGATTCAGCAAGGATACGCTGAGATGATAGTGGTTACGTTCATCTATTTGCACGATTCTCTTTTATGTGCAAGTAAAGGTTAAATTAATAATGGTTATATAATAATATTCGTTATAATCTAAGAGCACTCCCTTATTTCATCCCAATAGAGATAGTGATATCTTCCTGGTCAAAATTGACCACAGCGTTTTCATCTAGTTATTAACAGGTAACATCAACTGCGTATATAACATGATGCAGTAAGCATTTGCACTGGTTGGTGCCATGTGGTGTTGGCATTAGAATAAACTACCCCATCTAATCGCGTGGATGTTGTAAGAGACTATAATGGTAACTCCACAAAGAAACAGTGGCAACTGATAGATGGCGTAATAACCATCTCCAAATTCCAAACCCAATACTCAGTATTCAAGCCGATAATGGGCAGAAGCGTGAAAGGTGTAAGGAGCCTGAAAAACGGCGGTTGTCAACCAACTCCAACAAGGCGTGGCAACTATGGAATAAACCCCTAATGAATAGAGGTAGTGATGGATGGCCCCCAGTCCTTGGTGACCATGCTGGTGCTGGCTCTGGTAGCGGAAATTATTTCAAATACATGTGAAGTCCCCTAATCCGCAGTGGAGCTGCGTGATAGGCTATGCTATAACAACCTCTCTAACCTCTAACTCTCTCTCTCTCTAGAGATGCGGCATAACCCAGCAGTGGAATTTTATATATATAAGCTGTTACTTTACTTTTTTACCTTACATCAGTAACTGGCCTGGCAACGTTCAACGCACATACATTGAGGTACAACATGGGGTTTTCGGACTTCGAAGAAGGGGGAAAAAAGTTACGGACGCAAGACAAGGGGAAGACACAGAAATTATGGAATCCGGAAACTTGTTTTACCACTGAGTGGGTGAACAACGGGCCCAAGTTGGTATCAGATTCCAAACGTCCACAAATCTCTTGTTAAAATCAAAGGGTTTCACTGTGAATTGCGTACTTTATACTTAAGCAAACGGTACGCACTCGAGGTCAAACAGGTCTACGCACCACAATCGACACATCCCGACGATGAGGTGATAGGAATCTATGAGGCGTACCATACCACGAGCCATGCTTTTCCTTTGTCACTCACTACATGGTATTAATAGAAGACTTTTACGCATTCTATATATATATATATATATTTTATGCATTCTATTACATAATTCCTCACAAACTTTTCATTAATGAATTG
Source organism: Teinopalpus imperialis (assembly GCA_029286865.1). Taxonomy (NCBI): domain Eukaryota; kingdom Metazoa; phylum Arthropoda; class Insecta; order Lepidoptera; family Papilionidae; genus Teinopalpus; species Teinopalpus imperialis. Next base: position 11,430,364 of record JAGSMU010000003.1, read on the forward strand.
TCTGCGTTGTAAAACATTTAAATTTAAAATAATGAATAAAAAGAGAATGAACCACGTTCGCGGTTAGATGAAATAGTTTTCTGTTTACTAAATCTGCTTGATATTTATATTTCCATCGTTACAAAGTAAGCTCGGCTTCAGTGACAAATTAGACGAGATTAAAAGCTTCGTTTTATTTGAATACTTAGCTTGTTAAGACTTTCATACTGGATACTGTACTGCAATCTGCAAGTTTTTTTAATACGGAGATTTTTTAGGGAGATAAATATATAGTCTACATTTTATGTCTGAATAATATATCTCCATTATGAATTCAGGTTACTTTATACTATTATAAAACTGTCATTGCTAGATCTGTATCGTGATAATAATATTAAAAATCTGAGTGGCCTAATTCAGAGCAAAGCGACCTCCTATGTGTACTTATAATTATTATGACATGGTATAAATATTCTAAAAATGTTTTTATTTTAATTTGGAATATTACGTTATACATTGGTCTTGTCAATAATCTGAACACAACTCAAAACAAATACGCGTACCCACTCTAATATCTTATCAAAACAATAACGCATTTTATTTTAAATAACTTAGTTAATACACAAGAACATTAGCTTTCATAAACTTCTAACACAGACAGTCTAATTAGGAACATGTGGTAAAAGCTTTGGTGTTTAAGTCAAGCCGATTTGAAATAGTTAGCTATTAGCCTAGATTCCGTTGATGTTGATGCTAGCCCATGCGGCTCTTACAGCTTCATAGGACACAGGAATCACGGAACTGAGGGATCCGTGAGCTGGTTAACTCAAGCGATTGCAGGAGACAGCGGCTTTATATATTCTTCTTTTGTGACGCTATTAAGACCTGATAAGACAATAATTCATATATATTATTAACATTTCATAAATGATCTTATTTGACTTTATGTGCAAAGCAAACACCCACAAATCTAGCGCAACTATGAGTATTTTTACTAATAAATAACGGTATTTGTACCAATATATAACAATGCCGGAAAAATTTAAATTCTTTCTCATGACTGTTCCGCCACACCAGAACACGCATTTTACTAATTCAGGTAGACAAATTTATCACTGAAATATCTTTCCGTTTGCGTTAAGACAACAATCTGATTTACAATCAGATGAGCAAAGACTTTATATACATTGTCATATTTTAAATTTTCCGAGCACATTCATGAAAACGTATTTTTGATTTAAATTAAAATAATAGTTCTTGCGATACTTTCAAATTATTTGGCATTGACAAAGATTAGCTATTTTAAATCATGTCATGAATGATTGACATAAAATGGGTAGCGTTACAATTGTACTATATAATATTATTAGTGTTAAAGTATATATTATATTATTTTTTGACGTAGTGATCATCTTGATGGGCATAGGAAATAAATATACAGATTATAGAAAGACGGTAACAATATATTTATTTTACCGTCTTTCCATCATTTCCTTCAAAAATATAGTTCATGTTTTAATCCCGAATATAATGTGAGTTTTGGTTTAAATTAAGACATGTCGATAAAAGAAGTGTACAATATTCAGTAAATGAATCAGGCCTAAGCGTAATATATTAATTTATAATTACAGTAAATATATTGGAACGGTTTTAACATATTCTAAATCTACAAGTATTAACGTAAAAGTATGTGTTGGCTGTAATGAGATTTATGCGTCTTTATATTTTTTTATATCATCTTAGGTATTATCGTTCTATCCTAGTTTATCAAAGTAGCCTATAACCTCGATAAACTAGGATTAATGGCTTATAAATCACACTTATACATTTTTTTAAAATTATTCACATTTTCTTATTTCATCGTTTATCGCAAACCAACTTTCGAGCCAAGGTTTGGTAATAATAACTATAACTGGGGATACCAGCTAACGTTTTACAAAAAATAAACGGTTCGTTCAGTCCGACCCACACAATAAGATTTATCGTCACCTACAAAAATACCACATTGGTTCTTTCAAGTCGCCACTGATCTACGTATATTTATAGTTATCTACCCGACGTTACGTATTACGTAAATAAATAAACAATGGCGCACTGTGCAAAGTTAACATAACGAAAACAAAAATGATTACAGAAATAGTATTAGTATTCGCTTGTAAATATAAGATGTGCGTTCACGATCATTTGATTTATTAATTATATATAACTACCTTAATAACCAACTAATAACAAATAACTACATAAGTAAGATATTATCAAAAAAATATTTGCACAATTACAATTTATATACGTGTTCGTTAGAATACATGTATTGCAAGTCTTAGATTCGTAGCCGAAGTCCATATTTGTGCACACAATAAATGTATTAATAAGTAATGTAATAAGTAAAAAAAAAAGTCGTATCTGGTAGACACGTGACGGAATAACAGAATCTGGCTGCCAAACTTTGTAGAGCAAGAGGCGACTAGTGGAAGTGAATAAAAAATGCTAAGGAATTCGTCCAATGGAGGGACATCAATTGTGACTGGGAGATCGAATGTATGGGGGTTAGTGAACGTGCATCATTGTTCAACGTTTTAAGTGCCTGGTGATGTGAAGTATGACTATCAGAAAAAATGGCACTAACAAAACGTTATTAAATCAGTTTATATAAGCTGTTTTCAAATACACGACCAACAGTGTAGTGAATATACTCTTCAAAACGCCTTATTATTTTTCTGAATTAAATAAAGGAATGAGTTTATTATTTAAAAAAACTTTGATAGATTTACCGCCATCACATCAATACTATTGCAAGACCTTAAGGGCTGCAAGATTCAGTCCCCGGGGATATTCACCCATTACTCTGACATATCTAGATCCAGTTCTTGGTCTGCGGATTGTGGTGTGTATTGCGGTTGCAATCGGACAGATGGTCCGTGCCACTGAAAAGTTGGGATCATCGAGGACATGACGTGGTTTATGACTCCTATTTGAAGTATTGGGTTCCGGTTCGTAGGAGCGCTACTAAACGCCTTGGAAAAGCTCCGGTATAGTGGGAGTATGTAGTTCACGAAGCGGATCAATATCGCGCTGATACCTGATACTCTGCTGCGGTTCCTATCGTAATGAAGTGATTCTGAAGAGATTTGATTCTTTCAAGGGCGGTTTGAGTGAAAAAGACGGTGGTATAGGTCATCATCGGTCTTATGCAGGACGTGTAGAGACGAAGTTTATTCCATAAGGATACTATTAATAATGTGTGGCTAAAGTATGCTCATTACGAAGTAGGCCTTGATTCTTGCATTTTATGTGCGAGGAAAAATACAGTTCATGGCCAAACCATGACCCCTACGTTATTAACCGCTTTAACTCATGGAATTTGACGGTTCAGTGGTGGATCTGTACTAGCTGCCTGTGAGTAAGCATTGGTAAAAAGAGAGATTTGGGCGCGCCTCTCCAAAAGTAGATGGCAGCACTTTTCTCTGGGTCTATAAGGCATATAAATAAAAAAGCCTGAGACTGACCTGCGGTTCTGTCGGAATGTCACTTGTGTGAGAAGAGCAATGGTGAGAGACAGGAGCTGCCTTGAGGACTGCGTGCCGTCTGAGCTGCCGCATGAGTGCATGTTTCTAAATCCGAACTGTTTGTAGAGAAGAAAGTTGTTAGCCAGCCAAAGAATCGCTACTTCTACCTTTTAAGGCTAGTGTCCGTCTCCATTGAAAAACTAGACAGTGAGAGAGCGTGATTGTACATATTCTGCAGTTATCTGCAGCATGAGGATCAGCACGATAGGGACTAAGCCTGCCGGGGTATGAGCGCTATATTTGTAAGGTCCTCCATGGCGTTGAAATCTTGTGCGTTCAAGGCGTGTGGGACCTCTACTGCTCCGACGTGTATATGTCGGTGAGGACGCAGAACGTAACACCTGCATTTACCGGCGGCCATCTATTTTACTCTCAGTGGAATGTGTTGCTGCAAGGCGGGGGTAATTGCGAGAAATGAAGATTCGCAATAGGACCCTGTCGCAAATAGTTTAACCAAGACCTCAAGCCAATTTGTTTAATACAGATAAAATATATGCGATTGAAGAGTATTGCAATAAGCAACATAACAACGTGTATTCTCAGAACCCAAGAGAAACATCGTGACTTATTGGGACAGTATAACAAGTGTATCCTGTATCAATCAATCATGATTAATAACCAAAGTAGGAAAATAACCCAAAAGATACAATATTTTATTAATGAAAAAAGAGTAAAAGAGGTTTTGTCCAAAGTTTTTCAAGAAACTATCTTGGATCACGAGGTGACGTCTCAGTGATACTCTAGTCATAAATGAGCCATAGACTTTCCAGCAAGGTGAAAAGGCAACAACCCAGACCTCTCACTAACTTTACAGCGGTGGAGCTACACTACAGTTTATTTCTAGCTGCAGAATGAACTCGACCATGGTAGGATCACGCACGCTCTTATAAAACGTAAAATAACAGCATAACGCTACTGTGTTTTGTCTGATGAGTGTAGGGATCCAGAGACCCTTACTTCTGTTAACGAGGCATTCTATCTCAGTCCTCAACGGCGACAACGAATCTGCATTATGATTCCTTGCCAAGGATGAATGTTGATATCATGGGCAGCAGGAATCACTTGCCGTGAGGTGAACTGTGTACTCGTTTATTACTCTCAATGTAATTAAATAGTACAATGTTTCGGATTTATACTATAAGCGTTGAAGAGTGGTTCTCGTCTGGATTTGAACCTGTTGGAGTATTAGGACATAGATTGCCCAAAATGTTATCCGACATTGAGTCTCTCAAGAAATTATATTATTAATGGAAATGGTGAGTACATTAGTGTTCAGAGGCTTGAATCAAAGCAGGCCAATTTAAAAATGATTAATAATAAATATTTTAGATAACGAAGCGTAACCTTTAGTACTAGAATACACTGCGCACGGGTACTCGTAATATGCATTTCTTTTAATAGCAAAGTGTATGTCAGTACTGAGAAATTATCATAAACATATAGGATATAGGAAGAGACTGTCGAAGCTCAAGAGGGAGTCTCTTTATTATATGTTATAACCATTTGAAACTTTTATTCAGTGAAACTGAATGCAAATATTCGGGCCAATTTGCAACTATTTTCATTATAAATATTTCGTCACCCAATGATTCACCATTGACCGCTTGCCAAATAAATGTTAATTGCTAATACATAATACAACAATAAAATAATATGTTTTACTGTTTCTCTTTTACTAATGATTGTACGATAATGGAATTATGATTTTAATTCTTTCCATCAACTCTTAAAGTAATGACTATGCCCCATATATGTCAACATTCATCCTCCAGCATCATTCAAGATGCAATGCTTCATTACCAGTAATCGGGTCTCCGGTTGGGTTATATATGTAATCGATCGATCAAACCGGATCCATAAAGCATTTTCAGGGAATAAATGACTGCCATCTTCTTCCTTATCACTGGGACACAAACCCCACAGTATAAAATTATATATGCTATTCTTAATTATTAAATTATATAAAAAAACGGCCTTACAAAAGTTTTAGTTTCGAATGAAGGAACGATAGCCGTTGTAAAGTAAGGAAAAACAGGCTGGCGCATAGTATATTTTACATATAAAAACTTATATTTAACATTTTACGTCAATTAAGCACAGAAAATACTAATTAAGGAGGGCAAAAAGAATTCTTTCCATTTAATTGATATTTCCCATAAAAGCCGATCGATGTGTGTGTGCAAACTGCAATATAAAATAGATTCTACAACTAAACACTACGGGTTTCCATTATCGAATATTTTTTTGTTTTAAAATAATTATGCATTTGATTAAAATCAAAAGTATAATTAATAAAAATAAGAAAATCAATAACCGATGAACAGCAGTTTCAATTCAAAATTTATCGAATTTATTGTCTAATATATTGATACAATACAAACACCTAATAACTATAAATAGTGACGGATTAATCAGCCGAATAAGCAGAATTGTAAGATTTACTCAAAGACATCAACGTAACCCTCGATAAATATACTAAAATATATGTAAAACAATTGAAATAAGCGTGAAAGACATTCCGAGAACATCTGGACGACGTTACGCCGGCGAGCCGGCCGTCTGGTAGGCATTTAAACGAGCCAAATAAGAATAAAGATAACAAGTAAAACTCTTTTCGGTGTTTGATGTTTCAAAACAAAATCTTAGTTTGTTTTATTTAAGTTTGTTAAACAAGATACTTTCAATACAAATCGGCAAGTTCACCTTCGAATTGCTATAAATTCTAACAACGCTATTATTACATTTTTGTTGCGCCGTGCGCTAGAATACGTAGATCCTATTGAAGATAAGATACGGTGTCAGTGATTAAATAAGATCCGGAAAATGATGATGTAGTCTAGTTGATTTCGATCACGGCAATTTTCGTTATTTTGTAACCAAATAACATTTCTACGCATTTCTTACCTATGTGAATTAATTCCAGCAGATTAATTCCAGCCGCTGAGTTTAAGGATCGTACGTACATAACGATATAATTCATAATTTCCTGCTCATCATCTCGATGGTTAGCAATCTACCACTGTGCGCTTGTGCTAAATTTTCTGCCAGACACAACTACTATGTTAAATCAGGTGTCGTCAGCGTAATTTCCGAACCAATACGGCTTAGGGACCCTTAAGAATAGAGCCTACGCCTTCATTAAAGGCTGGCAGCGCATCTACGACTCCTCTGGTGTAGCTCGTTGGCCACTTTATTCAATAAAAATGAAAAAGAAGAAGAAAAATCATACACGCATATTATAATAAAGATTCGTAAACATTCACGACCCTAACATGACTGCGTCGTCCCCTTCACCAGTCTAACTAAATTTATATTGTGCAATAAGGCAGTATCCGTGTGAATCTTTCTGTGATATTATGGGACAAGTGACATATGTATATATAACATATAGATAAAAGACACGATAGCCTTAATTATATAAAAAAATATAATGGACAAATATTGTTCCTCGATTGGGAAGTGATCAGTCATGCTATTACTACGTACTACTACTACGCCACGCGCGCCGTCTCTTGTACTATATAATTATGAAATTGAGTGTAAAGTGTAAATGTGGTAGAATTACGTAGTAGCTAGTACCTAGCTGCAGCATGAATGGGTCGACACTACCGGGGAAGGACCACGCCCTCACAAGAATATCAGCGCGTAATGGGATAATAACACTGGTGTGTTCCGTCTGGTGACTGTTGTCCGGTGACCTTTATTACTGGTGACGAGGGATAAAATCTTACTCAGCGGGGTTGTCAACGCCCTCCTCAGTTGATCCATGATTGGATAGATAATTAGACTAACTGTGGAGGACAACGCCCCCACATAATATCATAAAGCCACTGCGTGTGTTTTGTATGGTGAGTGTAGAGAGAGACTTGACAACACATTTGCTTTTGTATCTTTAGTTCAGGATGGTTATGGTTATGGGTTGTACTCATCACTTACCACCATGTGAACTGTGTGCTCGTCTATCACCTTCAAGTTAATAACAAAAGGAACTTAGTTTTATAAAGGAAGCATCCTTTTAAAATTAAATTTTTCAATAAAATTACAATAAGTGAAATCAAAAAAACTATTTCTCTACACTATCTACAATCCGTGTTTACGTCTTAAACAAGGCAATATTAATTGAATTTTTCTTTATGCTTTATAAAATCAATCACTTTTCCACTGTGAAAAATAACATGAACAGTAAAACGATACAATCTTAGTACACACGATATACAGTGCCTTATATCACTATTTTACTCTTGTGATCACTTAAGACTTGCTTAAAATTTCGTAATCCCTAAAACCAAGTGAAGCAAACAAAAAAGTAATAGAGCAAAAACATCATGTCCATTAAAGTGAGAGTAGAAAAGAAAACTAATAATTAAAAGTGTTTTTGTCTTAATATACGATCGTCGATACGAAAATATATATATCTATATCTTATCTATATCTTAGCGCTTATATATTACGGACTTTAAATTAACGATCTGACAAGTTGCCTAGTCTGTTACATCTAGTAGCCACGATCAATTTATAGAGGAACCTTGTATATGGCGACTTTATAAAACTCCAATCATACTTTAACCCTTTCAGAAAATAACATTTTCCGTATTTTTTTTCATCTAGGCTTACCGAGTAGGAATTATGCAAATAAAAATAGACTACAAATAACCACTTACACTGCTAGAAAGAAAACTATAATTAGGTATGTACAGAATAATCCACGGAGCCCTAAGAGACGTACTTAATAGCGTCATATCTAGAATCGAATTACTACGAACTAGTGATGAAGAAAATGATAATAAATCTTCATTAATTACAATCTTTTTTCACTTCACACTAGATCATAGGCCTTTTTAGTTGCGAGCGTATTATGAGGCTGCTTCCCTTTATTTCGCAATATTTCGATATTTTTTCTCCATCAATTGTTTGCCAGATTAGCTTTCTTTAACCAGCAAGGTGCATTATGCACAGGTGGGGTAACTATTTGTATGAGAAATAATTATTTATTCTCTTTTATATCATAAATATATTAATATGGTATTACGGTTAGTTTGTTCGGAATTGTTACTAAAGTACGATTAACGCGGATTGTCTTAATTTGAGGCAAGTACAGAGCAGGAAAAACTATCACTGCTATGCGACTCGAGAATACCGTTGAAACTCAAGGGCAATGTTTACAAAAGCAACCAGTAATGCTGTACGATTCCGAATGCTGAACAACAAACTTGACGCATTGAATGCGCCTCTACTAGGCTGAAATGAGAATATTGATACTAGAATGGATACCACGAAGAGTTAATACATAAGAAGGAAGTTTGAAAGTTCGTTCAATCGTGCCGGAAATGTTGACAATTCTAAGACTGGTTAGGACATATAATGACCAACGATGAAAACTATATTACTAGGAAATTGAGGAGTATGCGTGTGTAAGGATGTAATACGAGAGAAAAACCACGGAATAGTTGAATTAAAACTGTTATTCTTTGAATACCACATTTATTATAATAATTTACGGCTTAATAACCATTACAATAAATATCGTACATTTTACGAAAGTGTAATATTTTACAAAGCGTGATATATATGTATGTATGAAAATATTATAAATATGACTGTGTTGAGTTGTATTGATGAATACGTTAGTATTACTGTACGATCCATTTCAGGAAGAATGATGTTCTGATGAAGTATGGACAGAAGGAAGTACAGTATAGTGGTATAATCAAATAAGACATGTCAATTTAGATACCTTTAATGGTGGTTAACTTAAAAAGTTATTAATAGATAATTTATAGGATGCTTATATATTACACGTTGGCGTTCGTTAAATCGCGGGCAAAGCTAGATATAAAATTTTGAAATGTATTGCCATCTGCTTGAAAAAAAAACAACCAATCTTTAAGGTCGATACTCGGCACTCGCGACTTACTACTGCGGTCCAGATACTTTTTACTTTAACCAATCAGTCGTTAAAACTACATTCATAAATGTAGATATATTACATATTATGGCGTTAACAAATTTCAAAAGAGCTGAAAACGAATATTAGATTACATGCGTTCTCCGTGATTAACATCATATATATATATATATATATATATATATATATATATATATATATATATATATATATATATATATATATATATATATATATATATATATATATATATATATCGAATATCTAAAATATATAAAATATCGATGTGATATATATATATATATATATATATATCACATCGATATTTTTTATCCGACAGTCTACATTTATGTTCAATTGAAAATCGGATTCGTTAATGTTACACGAGATGCTTATACTTTTTTATACTTTTTGACGTACACGTTTTTACATTTTCGCTACCACTCCAGTTCCTGCTTGCGCTGCATTTCTTGAGTGTGACAACGTATACGCATTGTGAATCTATGATGAGGACTTATGTACATATATACTTATATTTTTTTTTGTTTTGTTTTATTTACGCTCTATGTTCTGGTCAAAATATAATACGGTTTTTTTAACACTGTAGCACATTGTTTATGTGATAGTAATTGATTATTATATTAGTTTCTATGGGCTTGGGTTGATCATATTTTTCACTTTTGTATTGTATTTTTAATCTGGTTAATATATATATATATATATATATATATATATATATATATATATCTTATAAATGTTGTTATACTGTTTCGGTATGACTAAGAATAAATAAATAATAACCGAACTTTTCATGCAATAACTAGATTTCTCTGCAGTGTAGCATTACCACGTGCAATAAATTCCTATAGATACTACGTTCAGGGATATTGAAACACTCAAATTTAAATTTGAAACAGTTTTGAATAAAAAGTAACAAATAAAACATTACAAATCTTAAAAGTCTAATATTGACCTCAAAGCGTTTGTGTTAACGACGTAACACATTGTCTACATTAAAAAGATTTACAATGTAAAACTATAAGTAATACGACATATGTATTTACAACATTGCCAGTATTCATACTTTAACTTTATACTAAAAGAAAAGATATAACAAAGAAAGGTAAACACTCACGCCCGTTCTTCAAAAGGGTTGATGTCCTGGTGGTCGATTTTCTTAAGCTTTTCACTAAATCGATACTAAGTATAATTTATAATTTTTATGGATGCTTATAAAGGTAAATTGAATTATAAATAATATATTTTATTTAAGTAATATATTCTGACAAATCTGAGACTTTAAACAAACTCCTATTACAATTTATCACTAGCGAGATAATCTTAACGTTACAATGACCAAATGGAATCCACGCAGACTGAATAACAGTAGTTTCGTATAATATAAAATATACAAATATTTTAAAAAATTAAAAAGAAAATGATATTTAAGCTTCCAGTTAATTTAATTTATGATTATAAATATTTCTAATGCAACCTAAATTCTACATATACAAATAGGATGATAGAATTATAAGATTACTTTGTTCCCATTAACCTACATACAATGTTTGAACAGCTAATAGGTGCGATGGCTGAGTTGTTGTCGCAGTAAAAATGCTTTGTGTAAAGAATAACACAATGTCAACGCCAAGATCAAAATATGAAATACTTCACCTACAACTATTTGTGTACTTTGTACAGTAAACATGTGGTAATAAATATTTCCAGCTTATATTTCAGGTCGTAACATTTAAAGTTCTTACAGAAATTGAACTATTAGTACGATTGTAGCATTGTTTTCATTTAATAGTAAAAAATCAACATATCAGTATACACGGACTAAAACTCCAATGTGGTCGCCATCAGCGTTGAGAGTGGTCGCGGGATCTCCCCATGGAAGCGCAACCCCTCCGTCTTTCCTTGGGATAACCCGTTGCGGTTGCTCAAGAACTGTTTGTGGGCTCGACGCCAGTACACTAGAAACCACAGAAGGAAACAAGCCACAGCCGAGGAGAGGGTACAAGGTGTAGAGAGTCGCTACAAAAGTGTTCCAACTCGCAATCGAGAATGCTAGATCTCAGGCCTGGAGCGAACTCCTCAAGGAGCAGGACAGGGACTTATGGGGCAGGCCGTATAAGATTGTACTAGGCAAAAACCAACCATGGGTTGCCTGACCCCTGACGGAAATGACGGAACCTTACTTTCATGGAAGGAGTGGTTGACACTCCCTTCCCTTGTATCCAAGGCAACCCAGCATCTACCGTCAGACCAGGTTGTATGGTCTGATGATTTGGGGGTAACCAACGAGGAGTTGGACCGAGCCACCTCGAAGCTACGAACACAGGTCCTGGCCCTTATAGAATGCCTGGTCGGGCTTGGGTACTCACTCTCACCACCAGACTGGGAGGGAGACTCTGCCACGAGGGTAGAGGCAAATCTGTCTTGCAGATCTTGGGGTGGCATGCATCCTGGACAAATTTCACAAAGACCATGTCACTTGATTCCACAAACTCCCCAGAGGGAAAGAGCCACCCAGCTTGACGGTTCGCGTGGGAGACGTGCAGGTCCAGATGGGGCAATCTTGGTTTAGGTCTGGGAATCTTGGTTGGGAAAATAAATGGTCTCATCCTGGACGGTCACTTGGGGCTTCGAAGAGCACTTCGACTGAGTAGTCCCGAAGATCGAATGGTCGGCGCGCTTCTGCCGAGCTTCGAAGCCTGACTGTGTGGGGTTGATGCGCACGACACCCATCGAGTGATGCAGGTACTCACCGGGAATAGGTTTTCGCTGAATACTTGAACAGGATTGGACGTGAATCGACAACGCAGAGAGACCACTCGCACAGCATACGTTCGCCGAGTGTCTCCGAAGCTACGCATTCTTGGCTCAGAGGATCGGGCCTGACCTCTCTCCGTCAGTCACAGTAGCTGGCAGGTAAAACTGCGTGGCGGGCTAGTCTCCTTCAGTCTCCAGATGTGCGAGCTTCTCCATCATTGTCTTCAGTTCTTCACAGTACACATCTGCAGTAATGCTCATGCCGTTTGATAAAAACTGTGATGAATCACACCAGCACTAGACCACCAAACAGCGCTGGCGATTGTTAAGTTTGTGGGGCACCCATCTATCAAGCTTTTTTACCTTGCCAATTTGTCGCAAATGAACCAGTATTGTTTTGATGTTTACATCAAAAGCTGCTACTAGCTCGGCTGTAGATTGAGTATCATTAGCTTCCACAATCGCCTTTAATTCATCATTGCTGACCTAAGTGTCCGGACGACCACGAGGTTCATTTTTCAAATCAAAATTTCCAGAACGGAGCCGGGCAAACCAATAACGGGTTGTGTAATATTCAATATTCGTTTGTAAAGTTCCCTCCGTAAACGTTGTCGATGTTACGTGCCGTTTGTGCCTCGTTGATGCCACGACGGAACTCATATTCCATAATTACAAGAATTTTTAAAGTATCCATTATGACGAAAAATGTTCAAACGTAATGAAAATACAAAGCTAATCAATAAATAAAAGACTGACTTTGTAAAAAGAATGTCATGTTTTTAAAACAAAATTAATTTAAATTTAGAATTCACAGTCAGTCAAAATTTTGTTTTGGTTTAAAATGGCCAATACTGAAGAACGGCAATTTCATAAGTAAAGACCTAATATATAGCTGCCACGTATCGGTGATTATATTATGATTATATATATGTTTAAACATCTAATAATCATTAAATAGAATACTCTCTCCGTCTTATTTCATACAAAATTCTCACATGTAACGTATATAATCTGAACGCATCCATACAGGCACGAGCAGTTTTAAAAGCCAGTATTTTCGACAAGAATGTTTTGTCTGCGTTCGTTCGTTTATATGCATTTCCGTGGGCGTCATAAAGATTTATGCGGTACATATGACCCGTTAACGTACATAGCATCCGTTGCCTTACTTATCAGGAAAGGACAAACAACGATAAATATTTCAAAGTTATTTTCATTGATTTATTTTCTTCTAGTTTGCCTTATATGCTGCTATTAATACTGTTTCTAATTTATAAATATAAAGGCGTTCTGGAGCGATTGCTCGTCGGACAATATTTTTTACGTTCTTGCAGATACAAAAAAATAGTAACATTACGTAAAGCGCTTTTATACGTTAAATAATATGTCTAAAAGAAATAAGGCGTGTACTTTTAGGTTTACTTGAAAGACATATGTCAGGAAATACTCAGAACAGTAATGAAATACATAATATACTAACGTTGAATTATTGTTCGAGAAACGCGTCTGCAACCGACATTTGCACGCAAACATTGCACGTGTTGCCGTACCTATCAAGCAAAGACAAATTGACCGACCAAAAGAACATAAATAAAAGATCCTTAGTCATTGGAGACGTGTTCGACCGTGCACTGTTACACAGTTTTTCACATATTTTTTTCTTTATTACTACTACAATAAATAGATTCACCGTTTTTATTATAATGAAGTATTTCGTCTAATTCCTCAGATTGACAGCGAAGCTGGGTTGCTATCGTGATTCATAAAAAAAATATTTCCTTTATATATTCATTAGTTAAATAATATATTAATATTTCTACATTTAACAGGATTTCTTTTAATAATAAAACAATTTCATTATAGAATAATGCAATGTAATTTAACTATATACTACAATTTACAACTACAAACTAATGAAAATGACTGATCTCAATTAATAGATTTTATTCATACACTTGATAACAATCATCCCAGTAACAACTTTAATGGTAAATATTAGGTATCAGCGCTTTCTCTTTCTACCTTATAACTTGACTAAACTTCCTACTTACGATATTTGGATACGTCTCGTAAAATTGTTGTTACTTGCGAAAATAGACAAGGAGATACCAGTACTGCGCTATTTATTATGTTTAGGTATTAAGTTACTGCATATTAAATAGTATTTCTATTTGAAATTGACGTAGGAATTGAATTTTGTGATGAGAAATATATGTTAGCTTTTGCAGTCAAAATCTTTAACGTTAATTAGCCCACTGACATTTAATAATAAAATTTATAGATATTAACAAACCCTGAGCCTTTTGCCGGCTCTTCGGATATATGTGATAACCCTAATGTTCTGCCTACTGTACAAAATAAAAAATGTGTATGTATGTAGAAATATAAAGTATCAGCCTGTATATACAAAAGTTCCAATGTAGAGCAAATGCGTGAGGGAGTAATCTCTTAAAAAGTTTAATCCCACGGTTGTACTTCGAATTACGGAGCTGTATAAGTCTTTGAAATGTTTATTTTTATTTTATTTTTAAACGTGGAGGTGTCGCGAAGTTCATTCTTCATTTGCCACCAAAGGCAAACATCATCACATAAAACGCATTTAAAAATTCAGTGCTGCCGACACCGGGCATCAAAGTCAGATGCGAAGTAGTCTGGACTACGTACGATTATAATCAATAAAAACTCAATGTGTACAACGAAATTATTAGCAAGTATGTGGATTGTGAACTTCCATGGCTCTTCATGGGTGTGTAGTTAAATTTGATTTCTGGATAAGAAACTAATTTTCGTACCAATATTATATATTAGTATGAAAATTGGTCCCTTTATATATTGTGTTATCGGCTCGACCTTATTGTCGTTATAAATTTAATAAAACTACAAGCAAGCTGTAAGTGCCGGAGCCTTAATATTTACTAAGCAAGCAATATCGACCTAAATAATGACGGTCATCTTGAAAGCACAAACCAATATCGCTTGGCAGTACATTAAAGGCGTTCTATAAAAAACATTATCATAATTTTTAATAGCAGAACATTTTTGGTGTTTATATACATTATGGTGTTAAATGCGCCATTAAAAAAGTTTAACATGCAAGGATTAATTTATTAGTAAACAACTATATGGGTGTAATAGTTTTCTTCCGTTTTTGATTGATGATCAATGTAATCGATTAGATATTTTGTAAATATATAAAATTGAAATCGAATTTGAATAGGTGTTAATAACAATAATAATAATAATTTGGTTTTTGTCTTAATTTGAATATACTCATTGGATCATCCCAACGCTGTTGCCGATTCTGTCTCCGATGTGGTACTTCTGGGGATTGAACTCTTCATTCCATTCTCAATGGTGCTCATCGGGGGCCGATACTAGACCTGGTTTTGGTCAAACCTGTAAAGAGTTATCGCAGATGCAGTCTGAGCACATTGGTAAACTTGGCGAGAGACTAGTTCGTTTCTCCAAGTTCGTCGCAAAACTGTCCAAGGGAGTTTCTTTCAGCCATCTCTTCCATCTCTGTACAAAGTAGAGGACACGGTGGCCCATGACGCAAAGGAGAAAACCAATTTATTAGGCTCTCTTTTTGCGTCCAACTCGGCTCTTAAATACACATGGAACTCACCGCCAACCATCTTGCGGTGTGAGACTTCGATGTCAGATGTCCGATTTCTGCAGACGTGAGTGCGTAAAGCACTTCTCTCCCTGGATTTCCACAAGTCGAGTGAGCCTGATGGTATCCCCTATTGTGCTCAGGACGTGTGCTCCAGAGTTCACTAATTCTTATGCATCTATTTTGGTACTCCTACTCTTAAGTCGTCGTCCCAAACTGCTGGAAAACAGCTTTCGTGTACCCAATCCCTAAAATAGGGGATCGTTTGGATCCGTTACACTACTGGTCTATTGCTATTACGCCCTTGTTCTCGAAAATAATGGAATCCATTGTATACCGACAGCTGATAAGCGACCGCCAGTATGACTTACGTCGGGGTCATTCAGCTGGTGACCTTCTGGTCTATTTGACTCATCAATGGGCGCAGGCGGTCGAGTCCAAGTGAGAGGCATTGGCGGTTAATCTGAATGTAGCGAAGAACTTCGATCTGGTTTGGCACAAAGGGCTTTTTTCGAAGCTTCCTTGTGGGCTTCCCAAAAAATTATGCTTCTCTCAAACCGTATATCACCACCATCAAGATTTTGGTCGACGGCATTAATAGAAGCAGGTTTAATCAAGGGGCCGCATTTGCATAATGACGGACGAGAGAGTTTGGCACCCCGCAGAGCTGCAAGAGGCAGCCCAGGGATACTCGACCGGCCGCGGCGAAAGACGCCTCCTGAGGTAGAATCACCCAAGGAAAGGAAACGGATGACGACGATGTTGTTGACGTCAACATCCTTGTCACCCATAGTAGACCAACCAACCAGAGGAGACAATTAACCCGTCTACTCCGTGCTCGCCCCTACCCTCTCCATCCAATGGCACTGGTCAAGTTTGAAGAACAGGATCCCCCGGGAGCTGACGGGTGAATGTAGGCACTGAGATTATACCACCCCCGCTATCCCCATCGCTTAAAGGGGCCACGGCAACGAGGAGGTCGACGACTTCTATTGCATGCACTAGTGCCTTATAATGAGCGTTCCGGTAAAGAGGCGCAACAGAATTATAGGTTATAGGCTGGTCGCTACTTCAGGAAAGACGTTGTTGTGACCAACCTCAAGATCGAGTCCACTGCTGAAATCGGTGATGGCATTGTACACAATGCAAACATCAGAGGATATTTCTTTCCTTCCATACAGCAAATGTCTTTTCCGACTGGAATGGGGAGTTAGGAGGAGATAAGCCAGACGTATGCTTCTTATGCGTTATGCGTTTTAGTTTTTAGTAGTGGTGTGATAACGGTGTATCACACCACAGTGTGTATTAGTATTTACTGTCGTAAGTATATAGTATTAAGTATACACACACACCCAGTCTAGCTGTGAGTGGTGGAGAAAGGACAATGAATATCACATATAGAAGAGTTTCACTGGTAGCTATGACTCGGGTAGGCGTCCTAACAATTTGTTTAAAGTTGTAATTATTTAAAACGATAACATGTTGACGTGTTCATATTCTTTCTTTGTTAATTTAAATCTCCCATTAAGAGCAGCCTGTATTATATATGCATTTAATTACACCGTAATTACATAACATGTTTATACACAAAATGTGTAGTTTTATATATTAACGGCGGCTAATAAGGGCTCAAAATAGCGAAAAACCTTGTAAAATTAATTTTGAATAATAATAAAAATTATCTAGTGGTGCGTTCCACATACATATGTAAAAGCAGTTGAGACAGGCATATAACAAAATGGTTATTTATAAAGATCTCAACTGATTTTTTGACTCAACTTGAAGTAATGAGTATTTTTTCTTACGGACATATATACGACGGCACGGAAAATTATATGTCCAGGCGAATTCATAGGAAGACAGTTTTCTGGCTTCTCGTAAAATATCACCATTGGATAAATGTTTAGATCCGGCTTTGATGTTGGGGAGTCCAAGCGTCCAACCCTTGTTATTTCTAATCTCTTTACAATCACCTCAAACAACAAAAGAAAGCAATCAGCAACACGAAGAGCGTGCTCAGTGAGTTCATGCTATTCGCGGTTATTTACATATTTAACATTGCTCCAAGTTGTCATTGCGTTCTTCCAACCCTGTGAACATTACTTGCAAACTTATTAAATCATTTAGATTTTCTACATCCATCAATTTGGAATCAATCCTTCTTTCCTCTAGTTTTAACTTCGACCTCGAAGTCCCACTAGACATATGTACATATCTTTTTTGTTACACTCGAGATCGCAGTGAAGGCCTTTAATGCTCATGTAATTTAATATTATTGATAACAGCAGGCGATGTAGATGAAGAGAAATTTTCCTACGTACGCTTAAGTCTTTATGGTTTTCTTGTACTGGCTGATTCTATATACGTCACAACGCCAATTTAATTTGTTCCGCGGTGTACAGTGCAGTCTAGCGTACGACACGTGCCAGTAGCGGGAGAGTACATTTACTGAAAACGAATTGCAGGCAGTTCATCGAACTTCTTGCTAATTAAGGTATTGCACTTATTGTATTTGTACGTAATATTGAAAACACAAAGGCAATTGTTTTATCAATACAAAATAGACGTGCAGCCCGCTCGATGTCTTAAATTTATTTCCTAGTATATATATAGTAAGTGGTCATAATTAGAAACACTTCTTATGAATAAAGAAAGTATAACTTCAACATACAAATGTTCGTAAAAAATACACATTCAATAATTATGAATCATGCAATAATATAGCCACTCAAATAAAAAAACTCATTAAATGCATAAAATATAAAACTATCTTACTTTTAATTACAAAATGAGTCTTACACACACAGTTTATTTTCTGTTACTGGCCGATTGGACGCCTAATTAGAAACATTTTAAAAAAGCATGGATGCTAGCTATGGAGCTCGTTCTTTTTTTGAAATTGGAGAATAATAATTCTTTCTTGGCTTTTTCTATTATTTTGGGCGGCAATTCAAAATTTAATTAGAATTTTTTTTGTTCAAAATGGGCATAAATAAAAGTTGTGACGCGTTAACTAGGCAAATAATTTTTTATTTCCATATAGATCATGTGCACAGAAGAATAACTGAGCATTTAAATTATTCTGTTAAGAAAGTTTTTAATGTATTTGATCATTACAAAACACATGGAACTGTTGAAAATGTTCTTAAAAAGGCTAGGCCAAGAAAAACCTCTCCCGGAGAAGATACGCTAATCGTTCGTGTCGCTAAAAAAGACCCAAGTAAAGGATCTTTTATATATATATATATATGTATATATATATATATATATATATATATATATATATATATATATATATTGTCAGTGATAAACCCGGAAAGTAAACATTAGAACTTCAATAGCAATTAGTAAAACCAGTTGGATTAATTGGAATGGGTTTTGTATTATATATACCACAACACCAATTATTCAAACCTAGTCTGATGAGATCTATGACTAAACCCGGACACTAGACCTACCTGCCAATTGCAAACATGTATGTATATTTAAGCGTTTTTAAAACCTTCAACTATTTATTATTAGCAAATTTAATATCCTTCAAGAATTGGGGTCTGAAGTGAAAATATTTATATGTTTCAAGCTTCGACTATTTCATATGAAAACAAATAAAAGCACGGTTTTAATCAAAGTTTATATTATTTACTAAGGTCTAGTAGAATCGTGGCAAAAAATTATTTTCCAAATTAGAGAAAACAACTCTATTCTATAACATGAAAAAAAATATTAACATTGATCTGTTATTTTTTCAATGAAATATTTAATAGTTGAATGCATTGTTACAGATTGTACTAACTATTTAGCCCAACCAGTAATGAAGCATGGTAGACCGGAAGATCCAGCGTATGATATAGATGTGGCCAGTAAGTAGAATAAAATTCTCAAAATTTTGGATAAGGTTATTTGCAAGATTGAACCACTATTTAATCTCCTCCTTAATCTTAAAAATATCGCTGAAAATAAATGTGTTATACTTGTGGAAATCAAAATAAGGGCTAGTTTTGCTGGCAATATTTTAAAAAGGGTTTGTTTGCAGTAGATTACAAAATATTGTAGAATAAAAAAAGATTAAGCGAGAATAAGCTAGATGATAAAGAGCCAGACTCACAATTCAACTCTTAACTGGTTTGTACCACTGCGTTTCCATTTTTCCCTTACTTACTTACAAATAAATTAAGGCTCAATCACGCTACGTTTGTATTATCAACTGCAAATTTATGAATAATTCTTGCAAGCTACGTCCGCCTTGATATGCGCAAAAGAGCAGAAAGCTTAATTTATTGACATATTCATATTGATGTTTACAGTATTGAATCTTATTACAGACTACGTGCGAACAATGGTTTCTTTTGGAATCATTAGTTTATTTGTTATGGCCATGGGATGTGGTTTCTCCATCTATACTTTCCGCAACCCTCGTTACATGTTCAAAAGACTTGCAGCAGGAATTCACTTCATCAGTAGTAAGTATTTTATCGCTTATTTTTTTCTTTAGATCTTTCGTTATTTATTGACTTTAAGATTTTTATCATAGCCAACTAAGCTATTTAAAATTAATGATACGAAAATAAACAGCATGAATAATTAAAGATAATGGACAGGAGGAGAATAAAAGGACGTGTCTTCAATGTTATTTTAGCACGATATAAGCATTAGGCCTTTTTTATGGAACCAAATCCATTTTAGAAAATACAGCTGAAGTTTTGATTATATTTATTAAACGTCTAATACAAAAATAGTAAGTAAACTATAGTAAATTTTATATACAAGCTTACATGTTTAAATAATTTAGACAGTTTTTTAGCATCAATTTTCTAAAAATTTTACATTGTCGGGTGTTTCTTTTTTATGCTGAGCATGAACGAAAACGGTACGCCATCGGCTTCGAGACGTGATACCTAGGTCGTTTTTGCGATTAAACATTCAGAAAATGAAAATGATATTCCATTAATAAAGGCAAGATCGCACCCCGAAATTTTACTGCGGTATTATTTCTTCCGTTGAACTTTTTTCGTGTAAGCATACAAAAATTTCGAAATATGTATGTAACGATTGCTTGAGATTGACGTATTTAAAATAAAAACTAAACAATGAATGATATCTTTAAATCTTCTTACATAATGTATTATTGTGCCACATTTCCATTTCACTCCTTATCATTTTGAACTTCTTTGGAAAATCTATGAGACAAGCGAAATTTCAATACATACGAGTACATTATATAAGAATGCTGTTTACACGAACTTACTTTAGTATGATATTTCGTCATCATCATTACCTCAGCCCATTGCTAATATATTACTTCAGCAGTAGGTTCTTTAGGTAGTACTTAAATTTTCTTTTGTTTAAGTTAGGCGGTATATAATCACAAAATTATTAGAGCAAAAATAGAAAAATACTAAATATTTTAATATATTCCCTTGCTTTCAGCTTCCTGTACATTTGTTGTGGTGCAAATTACGATGTCTTGTGTGGATCATATGAAGAAGAACCTAAAATTTATTTACCCTGAACGTGCCTATCATTAGTAAGCGATAACATTAAAACTTCCAATTTATAAATTAAATAATAGTTCGTAAGATAGACATTAATATGACTCATAATTCATTAGATAAGTAATGTATGTTTATTTCTCTGTACTATTTTTTTCCCTTTTCTCTTTATTTGGATAAACACACAATGACACAAAACAATTACAGTTCTAGTTGTTCAATTATGTTACTAACTGTACCATCAGCACCGTTTTCCACTTATTACAATTTTAAAGTTATAATTTAAACTAGACATCGAGTATTGAATGGTTACTCGTTCATTATTATGATGTCAATGCTATTACAGTTGCAGTTGTATTTTATCGCTTTAATGCTGAAGGCTGGCAAGGATTGAATCCACGATAAGAACTATCAATCTTGAGTTAGGGAGATCTACCTTAAATTTAAAGCTATTTTACTCCTGGATTACTGGGACAGAAAAGTCTTAAACTATGTAAACAATAATGAATCTTGAGGCGTTTTAATGTTAATCAATCTTAATATTAAGCAGGATTATTTAATTTGATAGTATTGTTATATTCACAAAAGATATTTTTCCATAGCTACCACATTAGTTTCTTCCTGGCCTGGTTCGTGGTGCTGGTTAACCTCTTCGCCGCTGCATCATTTCTTTGGTATTCAAGGAAAAGGAAAGGCGACAAAGCCGCAACAGACGAGCTTGCTATGGCTGACGAGCCAACGATCATCGGCCGATGACGTCACGGGCGTCTCAAATCCATGCGACATAAGTTCGCCTGGAAACTTCCTCAAGTTTCTACTGAACAGTGCTCAAATGACCAATAGCTATATCAATATTTCAAGTCTTCCATGTATTTATACTTGTAGAAACATAGATATCATAGATAGGGACATCGTCTATAAACATCTATTTGAAAATTTGTAAAACCTTAGCTATTTTAATTTGATAACGCATCTTGTATGTAGTTTGCGATGTTTACACTTTTTGCCTTGTTAATCTTATAGGTATTGGAAAAAGTTATATTCGTCTAATATATTGTATTTGCTTGTAACAATTTAATTATTGTAATATGTTAAACATTGTCGTCTATACTTTCCTAGAACTTATGGGATTAACGAAGTTCGAACATATTCTTGTTAATAAAAATGGTTATGATGTAATTACATATATCTTAAACTTTGCTACCATAAGACTATTTAAATAAGTACCCATTGTGTAACTTGAATCTAGTCAAATATACATTACATGATATACTCGTGAGTACTTCATATTTGGTTGATGTTTATTCATCTAATAATTAATGAACATAGATAACAGTAAAAATTCAAATTTCCAATGTTGCTGACACTGTTCACGACGTTAATAAAATAATCTAATGTATCAAAGAGTCATCCGATCAGTGATTATTCCAGTCCATTGCCTTAATATATATGTTAGTTGGAAACAAATGTTAAATATGTATCTAAATTGTTACTGATTTTTTTCTTACGCCCTCAATTCGCAGTATACTATGTAACCTTGAGTGTGGTTCTGTTATTTCCAAGCTGTTTGCATTGTCGTGTGTATTATTGAATATAAAATCAAATATATCATAGTTCTTATTATTTTAAGAATAAACTTCTTTTAAATGTTCTTATATTTTTAGCTCCTTCTTAATCAGCCTATATCGACTGCATTATATGATGCATACTGATTTCGAAATAATGAATGCTCATACATATTGGCAAAGACTACAACGTGATAACATTTCATCCGTCTCCTCAAAATTTAAAAGAAATTGTCGAATCCCAATTGTTCACGTTATGATCAAAGCATACGCTAAAATTTCATGTCTTTCTTAAACTTAACCACCAATGAAATTCATCTTCAGAACAAAGAGAGAGCGTAGATCGACCTAATAAAAATCTTATATAAACATATTTTACAAACACCACATAACAGAACAATTCAATAAAAAAAACAATCAATTTAACTACACAACCGGAAATAATTGTTTTAGAAACATATTTTGTAAGTGAAAAAATGTTTTATACACTATTCGCTTGTAGCTATTTCAAGACATGCATTGTCGAAAGTCTGGCAAACAGCCCAGAACCGGGCTGTGACACTGCCAACCTCAACAGAGGTTAGTGTCCCAAAAAAAAACTGTTGAAGGAAAGGCCAGTCATCCTAATGTACCTTTGTTGAAGATATGTTCCAAGTACTTGTTTGAAGGATCAAAATATAACACTAAACTCGAATACATATTTTTATCAACAGCTGTTTCCTTGAAATATATGAACACTGGCCGTGGAGAACGCGGGTATTATATTTGATATGTCTTGAACAACAGCAAAAAGTTATATCACCGTTGTTGTATCAACTAAAATTGTTAATGGAACATTTAACCTCTCATATATTAATTCCCATAAATTCTATATGTAAATTTCTTGAATTCTAACAAATGAGAAATAAAAAGGGACACTGGTAATGGTGATACTACGCTTGAGAGAAGTTGACTGATCCTTAGTTGAGAAAAGTCTATCTTCCGTAACGTGTAGCTTCCCTCTATCAGTTGTGACGCGAAGAATCACGTCCTCACAGAATAACATCGTGAAACAGCAGCATGAGGCTACTGTGTTTCGTCCGGTGAGGGTAGGGATCGAGGGCCACTGGGACATCTAGTCCTCTGGGTAACGTAGGGTGGGTCTGTGAGCCGCAGTCATAACTTACCAGGTGTGCTCGTTTGTTACACCTAATGTTGTACAAAAAGGTTACTTTGATTTTACAATCCATAAATTGCCGATATAATGTACAACATAGAGGTAGAGTAATGGAATGGACTTTTGACGTTTTTAAATGTATATTCCAACCAACATGTTTACAGGATTAATTTAGACTATTCTGCATTGATCCTTAAAATTAATTATAACAGTAAAAGAAATCTAAACAAATCAACCAATAACCAGTTATTTTCTCACTCGGTTCATTATCTTACGTCTTAGCACCTACTTATAAATGGGATAAAAGTGGGTGTGTATATGTAAAAAGAAAGAAAAAAATATGCATGTTTTACATTTTGCAATCTGAATAAGTATGTAAACCGTGATTATTATTTTCTTACATGAAATCAACTTCGAATATTCAGTACTCTAAGAAACAATATCAAAAAAAATGTTCGTGGCTGATTTCGACAACGAAGACGTCTTCTGGTTATTATGATGACATCAACTGCTTCCGATGAGTTAGTGTAGTGCCGTAAGTATTGACGCAAACATGGATGCATTCTCTCATCACCTACCCTAGTCTAATGTAATACACTTGCAAAATTAGGACAACCACCAAGGACACGGGCCATGCCGTAACAACACACTCACAACCAATATCCTTTAATTATTTATACAAAAGTATTGTTTCTCGGCTTGGTATCGAACCTTCTATCTGCAACTCATTTATCAGGTACTCTAATCACTACGCTGTGTGGCCGTAATAAATAAAAAGACGATACTAGACCCGCAAACACGGTTATCTATATCGTTATCCTTTTTATTAATATGATATACATAGATTTGAAAATTGTATACATTTAGAAATACATATCTATTCTAATTTTGTCCTTAGTAACTAATAAATTTACATAGACTTGCTCAAAGGGGACTAAAAATATTAAACAAAATAGAAAACATTAAGCTATTAGGTCATAAATGTAACTAGAATAAAAGTACTGAGCAAATCCAAGATTCATTAGTTCTTATTCACTCTATAGGAAGAAACTTATCATTTAGGACTTTTTCCACATTTAGGTGAATAGATCGCCTTAAGGGATTTCAGACACTCACGAGGTATTCCCTTATATAAAAAGTTTGGATTCCGTGCCAATTATCCATGCACTTAGTAAGCACCACATCACGCAGCAAATCCACTTCTTTTTCACTCGCGGACTCCTATCTGGAGCGCTATTCTTCGACGTCACGAAAGCGTTTAAAAAATCTGGCACAGCGATAAGATATACGAACTCGGTGCGCCGGATCATCTCGAATTAATCAAAGGAGAATTTCTACGCAGTCGGACCTTCGATACTACGTCGAAGGAGTGCACTCTGAAACATACGGCCGGAGTACCACAAAACGCTATACCCAATCGTCTATACCGACGACATACTGTGAACTCGAAGTGTAGAACTCACCCTATTTGTCGTTGACATCAATCTTTGCGCTTTTGGATGTAATCCAGACACTATCTGTAAGCTGGATCGAGGTTACCCCACAAAGAGAGCATAGCATATATCCTTGGCATAAAAAGTCATGTTATCTGCCTACCGTAGAGTTATTTGATCGTTCAATCCCCCGGCAAAAGATACGCTTCCCATTAGATTCAAGTCTCAACTTTGGTCCCTATACCAATTGAATTAAAAAAGTTTTTACTATACAAAGCTTATAAGCAGCCTATAATCACATAAGCAGACTTAAGACCATTCAAAATCACGTTATGTGCAATACCACCGATGCCCCGTGGTTCTATCGCCTTTTCCAACACAAACGCATTCCGTGTAATGGTAAATGGTCATGTACCACTATTCGATCGAAGGCGATTAAGCGAAATGGCTAAAACAACAACACTATAACAGCAGCATAACAATGTTTCGTTATACGGCTGTACGGATTAGGAAAACCATGGATTAAGACTTTATAGAGAATGGATGAATGTCAAAAAAAACATTACATTTTATAGAAACATTGTGTTAAACTGTACGTGGTCAACATAACCAAAGCTAAACCTTAGCTTAAACTTAATCTAAACCTAAGATTATATAGGCAATAATATCGATCAAGAAAACATTACATGAAGCATTATAGTTATACTATATGTAAAACAAAACCTTACAGATTATAGAATTTGTATTTTTTCTTTTCAGTTTATTGTTATTGTAGTCAGGTATACTTTTGTTTATTTCATCGTCAAGAGCTACAGCATCAATCAACGCTCCATATTTAATGTTACATACTGTACTTCACACTCTTACTCTGCTTACAATAATCATTGGAAAACGAGCAGAAGATAAAATCGATATGCTTTTAAAGAACTTACTAGGAAAATCAGAAAAATGTACAACATATCATTTTTACTATATTAAAAAGACTAAAAACATATACAGGTATAAAAATATAAATGCTTAAACATAAGCGACGAAGTCCATGTATAAATTTCTTCAACTGGTAACAATTATTATGACTGTAGTTACAGTCGCTCAATACAAGTTGATTAGTTACCTTAGCAACCGAGCCTTAAAGTCTTTGCATGTTTAGTTGCAAACATAATGGAATAAAATAATTTTCGACGAAACCCAACAGATCAATAAAGCCGAGGTAATTCAAGCGGATCACGCGATATGTCCGAGACAAAGGTAAACGTTGCTTACTTTCAATTTAATTAATGTGACCTACCCGACATGCAAGCGAGGGTCAGTATTTATATATATAAATTTTGTTTCACGTTTTATAGTTTTATGACATTTTACAATGAAGGAATATGTAGGACTTTGATTAAATGATATTTCAATTTTGTATTAACATAAAATTATGAATCGCTATTGTCTATTTGTAGTAGATTGTGCAAAAGCTTGGAAAAGATTGATGAGAGATTAAAATTATGTAATTTTAATCTCTCTTTATTTCAACCACCAAATATTTAATAATAGGTCATTCAAAGGAAAAAAAAATCAAATCTGTTAAAAACATCGGTACGATCGAACAATGAATATGAACAAGGACAGTCTACGGAATCGATCAGTGAGTGGGAAGATATTTTTATTTTTATTATAAGTAATAAAAAATACTGTTGTTTAACATTTCAACAAAATTGATAATTGTAAAGTGGTGACAAACGAGCACACAGTTCACCAGATGGTGAGTAACGATGGCCTATGACATCTACATACATACTCAACAAAGATTCAAGAGGACTGCGATAGAGGTTACCTGAAGTTCGGCCCTTAGATCCGTATAAAGTACACAGTTCACTCAAGGCGCTATACCAACCATGAGTTATGCTACTATTCTACTTAGGCATTTAATGAGGACGTGATTTCTCTGATCATACCAATCCATTCTTACTACAACACGAAATTGGCTGCAGTGTAACAACTGTAAAACTGTACACAACACCACGTATACATAATACTCTGACCTTCGATATCATTGATTCAAATTCTACTGGCTAATATCAATGAGATTTTATTTTTCAGGTCTTACGTACAAGATATTAACTCACTAACATTTACGAGCGGTGATAGACTAACGCCCGGTCACGTTTGGTCTTAATATGCTCCAGGTGAAACGTGGCTAGCGCTTGCTATTTCTGTCTACCCCGCGAGTAATAAAAGACGTCAGAGCTTGTTATTTTAATTCAATTTCTTAACTTTTTTATTCAGCTAGTGATTTAGAAGGGGCAGAACTTGACGTGGGACAAATCGGACAAGATGTGTCTAAGGCATCAGTTACTATAAATAGAGACGAGTACTTACAAGCACATAGAGAATTATCTCATGACCTCCAGCAACTCAAAATGAAGAATAACCTACTTCATCGTAGATTTTCAGATTACTATAAGTACATATTTAAGAAAATTAAGTTTCTTTTCCAATTTTTCAAAATAAGTTCTCAGTTCATGAAAAATCTAGTTCTTAGTAGTTAATTTCTTAATAATCTTTAGATATTTTATTAAACATTATCTGTTAGTAAAATCGTATGGTTCAGGAGCTGTGTTGCTTTAAATTTTCTTTTATAAGTTAATACTTTAATCTCAGAATCATGACTAAAGTTTTTTTTAGAAAAAGAAAACTTGAGCATGTTTTGAAAGCACTAGATAATTCAGCTGATTTAGAAGAAAAATATCAGCAAAAGTTATTTACCTATGAGGAACTAAAAGATAAAGAAGAAAAAGAAATGAATGATGTAAGGAAATACACGAAGTTTCCTATTGTGAACACTTCAGTTTTGTTTTATAAAATATGTTTATTAATAAAGTCGTCTTTTGAGACTGCTAAAAATAAATTGACCCAGAGATTAATCGAGTTCTATTACGGTGACAGCAACTACTAACCCTAAAACATTTTTTTTAGTCGATACAAGACAACAAATGTCTTTCTATACAAGGGGAATACTATATAAGATAGGGACATAGATTTACCATTTGCTCACATACCAATTCAACCACCACGACACCGTTATTTTGGTTGAATCAAAACTACACATTGCATTACAAAAATGTATTGTAAAGAAACGTTAATATAAATACTCAAGCAATCGTTTCGTATTTATTTTTTCTAAATATATTTAAGCTTTAATGATTTTTTTATGATCTTTATTTAGATAAAATCAAAAATTCAAGCTGTAGAGGTTCAATTTAACGTTCGATTGGAAAAAGCTACAGAGAAGTTTGAGGAGCTTCAACATCTGGAGAAAAATACCGGAACTGGTCTGATTTACTCTAAGAAAGGAAAACCAATTGCCGAAAAGGTTAGGATGAACTTCCATTGAATTGTTTGGGTTATGCTTTCAAGTCGTTTCACATGACTTATAAGAAACTTTAACATATTTATCAAAGCCGGCTCGAGCGGTATCTACCTCTAATCAACATTCTAAGATAAATTAAGTGGATTTGAATACATAAGTGACTTCTCAAAATTTTTAGTACCATTTATATAATTGACCCAGAAATATATTTATATGGTGGTCTTATTAACAAGAAGCTTCATATTATTTTATTGATTAAACTAAGCAATATTTTTTAGCTCTATCGGGGACAATTTTTGTAACCAGTATCAGAGGCTATGCTTAAATTCGCCACACTCTTAAAAGTGCCGAATAAACAAAGCAATTTAGAAGACATAACACGCATAGAATACCTGCACCTGTTGTGTCTTCCATGGCAATGGCGATAAAATAACTTTGACTATACAAGTGTAAACATTTCTCTGGGTCCTTCCTTTGAAGGATTACCGTGTCCATATTTTTCGAAATAACTTTTTTACATATTCCTTTTTTTATAAAATATAATTGTCAACCATGCGTGTGAAGGTAATTTTAATTTTGATATATTCATTTTTAAATATACTATTCATATTTTTATAATTACAGACCGTTGAAAGACTACTAATATTGCAAAAACATAAGCGTGAACAAGCTTCAGCTTTATGTCTGCGGTATATTAGAGTAAGGAATGCAGTCACTGAATTAGAAAGTGTTGTTCGAAAACTAGAAACACTCGGGCCAGGGCTGCATGTTGCTCAATACGAACAAATGTTTATTGATAAACAAAATTACATGAACAAAATTGAAGGTAAACTATATCTATTTTCAAATAAGACTAAAAAGAGATCATTAATATATCGTTTGATTTATAAAAAAGTGATATAGTACGTACGTAATCGACGTACAAATATTCTTCTTTTACAGCCAACTTAAGGTTTTTAAACGATGTATAATATATAGGGTGACAGGAAATACAATACATCCTTTGCAGAGGGTTAAAGTAGAGCACATTTGCAGAAAATTTCATCATATGATTTAGTGTTCAAAACTTGATTATTTTGAGTTATACAAGATTTAATTTTAAATAAAAGCCCTAGTTTTCATGTTAAAAGGTAATAGTAGGCCTAGTAGTAAATTATAAATGACTTTGTTTATTTTCTGATAGGCAAACGACTAGACCTTCATTCCAAACAAAAAAATCAAAGATAACTATGCTACTTTTAAGTTACTTTGTAGTCTTAACTTAAAAATTGTTAGGATAATCTGTGATTTTGTAACCACATATTGTTCTAAGAAAAAAATCACGTTTTAGTTAAACAAACAAAGACTCCCAAAAAAGCTGTATGAAATATCGCCTAAAAATTACTGAATCAACTTCCTTTTTTCATTGGCTATTGAAAAAGGTAAAGTTGTTATAAAAAAAATTATCACGCTGATTTACAACCCTGTAAAAAAAGCAGGCCACATTACGTTTCTAAGTAATGCTCTGCATTGGCTTACCACGCACGTGAGTGGTTTTTGTTTCTGTGATTATCCGCCTTGCACAGTTATATTTAAATGACAAAAGGGGTTAAAGGGGATCCCCTACATAAGTTAGATATTTGCCTGTCGAACTTTCTACATGAGCAATGGCTACATCCAGTAATGAAGAATATTACGTTCTGTTCATTTACGGATTTTGCACGGCGACGCTACAGCAGCACAAAGAGAGTACATGTTAGATTTTCCTGGTCGGCATGCCCCAAACGTAAGAGTGTTTTCGAAAACATATCAATGTGTCCGAGAAACCGGCTGTTTTGCTTTGCGAAGAAGCAATGCAGACAAACGCCACGTTCATCCTCCTGAAGAAGAAGTAATGTTAAATTATGCATGGGCAAGTATGGTCTAAATCTTAACCACTACATACATGCATTAGAAGGAGAAGAAGACCCCTCGTTTTCTGAAGAGATTTATGTAGACAGACGAGTCTAAGTTTGACCGTGATGGAATCAGAAACTGCATTACAAACAATCAACAAACAATCTGCATTATTAGCCAGCAAAAAGAAACAACCCAAGGATGAAGAAAAAAAGAGTGCACTATTGAAAGTTTTCTGTCAATGTGTGAGTTTACTTAACGGGTTGGCCTTGAATACTTTTTCCACAAAATTTGAATGGTGAAACCTATTAACTCTTTTTAAGGGACCACTTGATATCTTATAGGGGGATGTCACACTGTCCACCAGACGACATCTTACTTATTAGCACAAAGGGTGCCCAACACACTTTTGGCTCGGTGGATGATTGAAACTTTGCACTTAGTTGGATTGGCTGCGGCGGACCTCCGCCTGCAAGGTCCCCCGATCTTACCTTGTCATTTCTACCTTTGAGGCCACATGAATGCTACTCCTGTCAATACCAAGCAAGAGCACTGTGATCGAATTCAGAGGGCAGCACAAGAAATTCAACAAAATCTGACAACAACAGTGAAAAAAACAGAAGTAAGAATAAGACTGCGGAAGATCTTTGAGCAATAATTAAAATTTATCAATATCATAACTTTTCTCATTTACAACTAAACAATTATCGGTATAATTTCTTAACTAATTTTACCAGTGCTAGGCGGTGTCATCGAAGAAAAAAAAAGCACGCAAGTGGGTGTTATGCCAAGGTGGAGCATCACCTAGAAACGAGTGGACTGGTTTTTGACAGGTGTGTAAATCAGCGTGGTTGTTTTAATATAACACAACATTGCCTTTTTGAATAAAGGAAGACAATTCAGTGATTTTTACGT
The DNA here is from genome assembly GCA_029286865.1 of Teinopalpus imperialis. Taxonomy (NCBI): domain Eukaryota; kingdom Metazoa; phylum Arthropoda; class Insecta; order Lepidoptera; family Papilionidae; genus Teinopalpus; species Teinopalpus imperialis. Next base: position 11,461,993 of record JAGSMU010000003.1, read on the forward strand.
AACATTTCGTTTGGGATTAGCCGATTCGATGGGGATAGCATTCTATTTGGGAGACTTTGTTTATTTACCTAAATGTGTTTTGTACCCTTAACTTAAAAATAGTAGCATTTTCTAGCGTATTTTGAATGCGTGACTTTAAAAACATTATCATTATAGTGCAATTTAAATTTAAGTTATTTTTATCTAAAAGAAAACATTTCATTAGAAAGAAATTCAATTTAACAGAACGTGATGATGAACTGATAAAAAATCGCACGAAATGTACTGAACATAATCAGATTTTGGCTCATATCCGGGAAAAAATGCACCACACAGATGAAGTTATTGATTTTACGGAAGGTGATCTCGGAGATGCAGACCTAGAATTTATGAAAGCTAGAGAAGAACTTGGTCAGGCTAAGGTATGTAAATTATTGTTACAATATAATTATTTGAATATTATACACTATTACATAATAAGTAATAATTCATGGCATATTTTTTTTCATATACTTTTACGTGTTTAATACAATTTAATTTTCATCCTTTTACTTTGGTTTGCATACAAACCAAAGTGAAAACAAATAAATATTTAATATCGAATAAAAAAAAAATATTTTATTATTATATATTTAGATTTAATATTTTGACACAAGAGTCATCTCATTTCGCCACAAAAACGTCAATAGCGGAAGTGACAGAATAATCTTTTTAGAAATCCTATGTTCAATAAAACTATAAACATTTTGGTTATGGTTTAGTTAAAATGACGTTATCAATGACTCTAACAACATGGTCCGTTAGTCTTTTTAGCTTTAGTCTTGATACGATTATTTACTCGGCAATGTTACCGTATATTTTAATAACTATCATCGATACGTATACACAACACTCATAGACATTGTGACACACACATATTGTTCCTTTGCGACGAACCCACAAAAGCATTAAAGTAGTAGCAATGGAAATTATATCGAACCAATTGTTTTATTTTGAAAAGTATCTTTTTAAAAAAACTGAATGTGGAGAAAAACAGTTATTTTCTTTTTTTTCCATGCATTGTATAAAACGCTACATTCTCACAATATATAAGTGTGAAATAATAGCAGCATAACACTACTGTATTTCATATGGTTAGTATAGGGAACCGGGACCAAATTACAAGTAACATGACATTCCATCTCAGTTCTTACATGGAACAGCGCATGTGGAATCTAATATATGTATATATATATATAGATATATATATATATATATATAGATATATATATATATATAAAGATATATATATATATATATATATGTATGTCAATCATAATTCAATCGCACATTAAGTCATCGCTTAATGTGCGTAATAAAAAAAAGTCTAACTTTTATTTTTACCCAAAAATCACCACATATTAAATACCACGTAATGTGAACACTTATAATTTTATATATATTTCTTCACAAATTATGTTTATATAAAACTCACTTTAACAACAGAGTCATCGTGATAGACTACGTTGGTCGCTTGAAGCGGAACGACTAAAAGCTGGCTTACTTACAAGAAAGGATTTGTTGCGTGATTATCAAGACGCCAGCGATGAGGTAATGTCATTTCATCACTAAATTGTACATTATTAAATTGATTGATTGTTTTTTTGTTCAATCCATTTTTACTTCGCTGATATTTAAATTTCTCTTGAAATTGTTTTAATGGATACATATACTATAGTTATTAGAACTGTTAATTTAAAACATCCATTATGGATATATCGATCGGTTATTTTAAAAACGGCCAGAGTATTTGCTATGAAACATTGTTGATTCTCTTAGATATTTGTTTTTCTATAAAACTAGAAATAAGCTGCATCTTAGCTCTACCGCTCGTCATTTTAGACGATCCAATTATTCTCATATGCTAAGGGAATCAAGAACTTCTCACTGCCTATAAATATATGGAACTATAGAGCTGAAATGATGATTATCATATAAAACGTACTACAATATGATGATATCCTCCTGGTCGATTTCAATCACGGCAATATCAAATTATTGCCGGACGATATCAATTGCGCAGAATATTTTATAGCGCATAAATCATTCGCGAAAACACATTTACTCGTCATCCCCTTCGCTATTCCAATGAATATTGGAAGGGAAGGGGATGACGAGTAAATGAGTACATTATAATAAGATCGGAGGAAGGTTCAGTTTTCATACACTATATCACACAGAGACCCGAAAACGAAACCAGAACCCGCGACGCAGCAGCCACTCTAACCACTACACCTATAGCAGAGTGTAATACAAGTCTCATAATTATTTCAGGTAGTGAACTTAAGAGAAACGAAACGCCTGCTAATAAAGCAAATAACTAGTATAAAAGAGGAATTAAGGGAGACTCGCCAACAGCTTCAATCAGATTTAGTCGACGCTCGTTCACATATATTATTTGACTAAATAATATTATTTATATATTTCATTCATGTATTGTTCACTGGATTATTTTTAAAAAGTATTATAATCTTCTGTTTTTATAATTTTGTGCCCGTTGACAATGTATGTATTTGTTATTATTATCATATTTTATTATTCAGCGTGTATGTGGAAATTAAAAAGAAAGTAAGTCCAAAACAGTAATTTTATTATGCATCTCACACAAAAAATTACAGTAATAAGTGCGGCCCATAGTTCCCATATTTATCTATATAACGCGTCATACTGCATTACAGTGGTAGAGTTGCACTGCAGTTTATTTCTAGCTCCAGAATAATGGGTCAGCTCGACCAGGGTTAGACCACGCCCTCACAGAATAACAGCATAAAATAGCAGCTTAATGCTTCGTCTGGTGAGTGTAGACATCCGGAGACCCTTATAATTATTTATAAAGAATCCCAAAATATTTATTTAACGAGGCGTTCCATCACGGTCCTCAAGGGTGACAACGCATCTGGATTATGGTTCCTTGTCAAAGATGAATGTAGATGTCATGGGCGGTAGGAATCACTTGCCATCAGGTGAACTGTGTGCCCGTTCGTTGCCTTCGATGTCGACCGTCTCCTTTGAGTCTACTAATTCCCACACCAAGTAAAAACCTATATTAAGTAGACTATATCGAATTATTTGATAATCGTATTATAAATTAGCTGTGTAAAAAAGGTGACAAAAATAAGCTTTTATATCTTTTGTCCTAATTATGGCCGACCAGAATAGCATGTGATAACCACATTTCACTTTTTTTTTATAAAACTAAGGTAACAAATGACTACACAATTCGCCTCGTCCTAAGTCTCAGTATCAGTAGATCAACTGCAGCTCCTCGTAAACATCGATATTCTCACTCAGTATGAACACGTTTTGAAGTAAATAGCGACCGTCCCACGAACGCTAGATGATGTATCAGATATATTAGCTAGGCTATAACCACATTAATATAATATGGTCAACCCATTCATGGTGCCGTCACATACAATTCCATCTCGGACATCCCCCACGTCCGAAGGAGACCGAGGCACGCCCTTGACGACTGCGACGACCCGACTACCATAAACACACAACACTCCAACACTGCACCAATCCACCGCCCCCGCCGACGGCTCGGGCGTCGCAAACAAAATGATTCACGCTACCGCCATGTCACAGGCTAGCTCTAACCAGGCAACACTGACAGAAGCGCCTCTAGAGTTTCTTGCGCCATTTCTTCTCCAGCGCCTACGCATTCCAAGATGGTGGTACAGATAGTTAATGATAATACTATTACTATATGTATTACTATACGATATTAATTTAGATAATTCGTAGTCAGAAGCAACTGACCGAGCCGGGGTTCGGCCCCCTCGGGCACCCTCGAGTCAGTTGCTCTCGCACAACTGGGTAACGGTCCAAGCCAAGGCTCTCCCCGGGAGCCCTTGTGCTGGTTACCCACTACTAAAGGTCGGTCACCTTTCAACCCGGAGAAACTGTAAAAGTCCTCTGGCTAACAGCAGCCATCAGCCCGAAAAATTAAACCCGTTCATGCTGCACCTAGAAACAAACTGCAGCATAGCTTTACCACTATTTTTATAATATATTTATAGATTAAAACTTTAATTTTCCATCACATACATTCTAATGCATATACAATCGCATTACGTGATTAAAATATATGCATGCCTATATATAGACACTTTTAACGCGGCGATTTTTTTTATATTTGTATTGCAAAGCTTGTTTATTTTAGATATGCCATCAGTTGTGACAACTTTGCTATCGGTAATGTTATCGTATTGGTGATAAGTTGACACGAGTAATAGAAAAATATCATAACAATTTCACAACACACGGCATTTAATTGTAGCAATTCTTTCTGTAGTTTTCTAAAGATTAATAAGGTTTCATACGCATGCAAGGGGCTGACTACTCCATTGTTCATCTAGGAAAGAAAATAGTTAATATATGTAAAAATATTTAATACATGAGTATAACAATGTTCATATATGGGTATGCTACTAATTGACACATTCATCGCTATATTTTAAGTAAAGTTTTTGTACCTTCTAGGTATTACGCATTTTAAATACTTGACTAGTTACACTGGTATTGATTATTACACTTAAATACGAAGAATTTAACTTAAGAGAATTTTCACTTATTTCTTAACTTCACAATCAGCGCAGCAAGATTTTATGTTCATAATTAAATATTTTTATCGAAAACATTTCTTCGTGCATCACGAATTAATGAGGAATTATACCGATTTTTTTCTTTTAGTACTTATTTGTACGTTATTTATTTAATTTTGGTATAATCATGGGCATAAAACAGAAGAGAAATGATGTAATTGAGATCGTCAGCCGTTGTTTTTATTAGAAAGCTTGACAGACTCCGGTTGTTCAGGATTTTCTTCTCGCACTAGGGGACCATGCTTCCAGTCAGCTGGATAGCCATATTGCCGTACGTCATCCCACCATTGCTGCTCACCATCTGCCCAGATGCAGTATACAACGTTGGTTCCCACTAACACGGCAAAACAAACCCAAAATGCAGAACGCCATTGCACAAGGGTTGACTGTCAAATACAATAAAATAATTAAAAATAAACCTGTATTGTATATACCATAAGTAAAATGTAATTAAGAATATTATAGGTGTTTTGTTTGGAATTGATCTATGGGGCCATTAATTCTCAATAAATAATCAAGTTACACACTTGAGAAACAAAAGAACAATTTTTCTTTAATCTTGTAAGTGGGTCAATATTTTATATTATTGGCAAACAAATGCACAAGAAATATTAACGATTACATATATGATGACATATAATAAGGAATATTAATATCTCGTGAACCAAAACGATATTTAAATCACAAATAAGGGAAATATGGGAAAATATGGAAATATATGAATACTCACATCTGGTGTTAGGAGCCCGATTAGATATGGTGTCACAATACCAGCAAAGGTGGATGTCGTGTTTACAAGTGATGTTAGCGTTCCTGCATAATTTGGCGCTAAATCTAATGCATTTACCTGATAAAAGCAATCAAATAAATCATTAATAAATGTACATATTACATTATATCAAAAGTTCACATAAAAATACCATAAATGGACTCTATTTCCCCAATATATGTTTTATTTTACAGTGTTTACACTAGATGATTCTCTTGCCAAGCCACATAACATACGTTGTGTCTTATACCGGGAGAATTACATCGCATTATATTAATATCTCGTGCAGAAACGATTAAAGCTTTATTCAAATGGAATGTCCAAACAAATTAAACGGAAATTTCCATTACCTTCATACCACTGTAGAAACCACCCATAAGCGCCATTGAGAAAACAAAATAAATCATAGCCGCAGTACGATCACAACCTGCGTATGATGCCAAGATTATGCATATTGCAGGACCGGTCGCAGCTGGAAGTAAATGATGATTTAAGATTCTTTATTTAGTTTTTAACATGAATTAATAATATATTAATAATAATACTACATTCTACATTACAGTTACTGTAAGTAGAGGATTCTAACTCAGTCCTCAGGGATAATTAAATATATCCCTTCAATCTTTGCTAAAGATAGATGTATGTATTTATTCGTTGCAGACAAACGGTATACCACCGGTTTAACCTGCTCACTTAGCCAATATTTAAGAAGTTTCTAAAAAGACAAAAGTAAGTCCCTAAATTGCAATCCCTTTTGTTTATCACAACTTAAACCATCCCGTGTATTTAAAACGTTACTATAAATTTAAAAATATACCAGGAGGAATGTAATTAAGCAATAGAAAAAATAAATTAAATCTACGCGCACCAATGGTTGTATGAATAATTCGTCCAGTCTTGATTGTGTGCCATCCTTTCTTAATACATAAGTCACATACGAATCCAAAAAGAAACGAACAGAGCCACATGGCAATATACGGCAAGGCTGTTAATGTACCGGTTGTAGCTATATTAAATTTGAGCACATCGTGGGAGTACTTCGGCAAGTCTGTCACCATAGTGTAATATCCCCAATCATGGCCAACCTGAAAATATAATTATCTTCTTTTATATATAACAATACATGGATGTTTATTAAATTTATTTCTTTCAATACATCATCCGACCAGTCTTATTGTATGGCAGCGAAACGTGGCCAGTGCTCGGAAGACATGTACAGCAGCGACACGCTACGATGGACGTGGACATGATTAGATCGTATAAGAAACAAACACATCCGTGGCAGCCTTGGAATCCATGACAAAGCAGATAAGCAGTAGGCCTAGACCCCATTGTACAAGGTCCAAGATCCCACGGTAGACCAAAGAAAAGTTGACGTCGTGAAAGCGGACATGGTGAAGAACAATCTCATGAAAGAGGATGCCGAAGACCAGGCAAAGTGGAGTACATTCAGTCGAAAAGCGGACCCTGGTAGTAAGACGGAAAATCGCTAGGCATAAGAAGAAAACTTTCAATGGAATAAACTAATTTCAAATTTTCAAAGTAATAAAGATTTTAACATTATGACGACAATTTAACAGTGGTAAAACCACGCTGCAGCTACTCTAGTTGAAAACTGAATAAGCCAACAACACCGGGGAAGGACCACGCCTTCACAAAACTTTACATGAAATAGTAGTATAACGATGCTGTGTTACATATGCTGTGATACGAAATTGTAGATTCAATTCCTGGTAACGAGATATCGGTTCTCAAAAGTGAAAAAGCATGTGAGTTTCATACCTCTAGTGTTATAAAATAAATCAGTCGATTTCAACTAAGAAGGTTCCCACTCATAAGGAATACCTGTCAATACACTCAATAAATGACAGATTCCATGCAACCTAGAAAAGTTTTCGAACAACTATTCATGTCACGGAGAAATTCGAAACGCGATAACGAATGAATCAGTAATATCGACTTGATTTGTAAGTTGACCGTTCCTGACTAAAGTATAATTGACATACTATACTGTGACTGTATAACATATTTAAATTAACAATAAAGTTGTAATGTTGACATGTCTATAGATTAAAAATATTTACAAAATAATAATGTGGCTCCTCCATTCCCTTCTTTATCCAAAGAATAAGTAGTTTTGTAATTATTTGTAGCAGTTCTATATGTTTTATCAAAATATTTTTTACTAACGGTAAACCTGTAACCCGCTAGAAGCCGAGAGAAACCAGCTAATGTAAGAATATATTATTTATATCCTATATCTGCTACATTACACTCGCTAAAATGTTTGTTTTAACATAATTTTAGTTATTATATCCTTACATATGAAATTGGTGTTTTGTCGAACTGCCCACTATGATCTCAAATAATCTGGCATTCGGTTAGGAATTCCAAATATAAATGTATTTCAAATTGAGGCGAAAAATACACAAGTATTTGTGGTTTGTATTTAGTGATTTATTTGTTTTCGAGCCGTTTGTTTTTTCTTTGACATTTCTGTTAACAAAATGGAAAACTTGAAATTATGGCGTTATTTACAAATATGAGTTCTACCGTAGCAACAGCGATGCAGAAACAGCTCGAAGGATTAATTATGTGTATAGATACTGTAAAAGAAAGCACAAACCAAAAATGTACCGTATTTTTGGTTTCAAAGTGTTCGTTCTGGACATTTGACCTCCAAAATAAACCCCACGGACAGCGGTAGATCCAAGTCAACAATAAAGAATTAAAGGTAATCCTGAAAGCATCACAAATATCAGACTTAGCGGCAGGCTATTTTTACTGACTTTACTAATTTTAATTCACTTTGTAAAACCTCGAGAAATGGGTGCCACGTGAATTGCTACATTACTCAACCGTCACAATAACAAAGGAATTTTGAATCGTATCGTTACTTGTGATGAATGGATACTGTACGACAATCGGAAACAGAGGTTGAACCCAGGTGAACCGGCTCAAGCGAAAATTGACTTAAAAAACGGTTCTGGTGAGTGTTCGGTGGACCAGTGCTGATATCATACACTACAGTTTCCTAAGATCTGACCAAATAGTTACGGCAAATCTGTATTGTCAACAATTGCAAACCATGATGGAAAAGCTAGCTAGTTAAACAACTGAGACTGGTCATTTGCTCTAGTCCACTACTGTTTCATCACAATGCTAAATTAGAGGAGCTGCGATTGGAATTTCTCCGACATTCACCATGCCGCACCGAACTTGCTCCAACAGATTACCACTTTTTTCGCAATTTGGATAATTTCTTGCAAGGAAAAAAAATCAATTCCGATGAGGCAGTCCAAACCGCTTTCATAGATTTTATTGATTCTTGCTTCTAAAATTTTTCAGCTATGGAATAAATTAACTACCTATAAAATGGCGAAAGTGTGTAGATAATGGTGAAAGTGGTACATACGTCGATTGATTAAATATAGAATTTAATTAATATTTTTTTGACTTTTACCATCTACTACGCTAATTTCATATGTAAGGACCTAATATTAAAATATTTTACTAAATACACGAGTTTATACTCTATTGCAATTGTTTAAAAATAATAAATCATAATCGAGATTATGGAAAATCGAATAACTACGCTCACAATGACTAAGCAGCGAACATAGCGCCGTTAATTTTAATTATTCAATACAACATGTTGCTCAAGGCCTAACTCGAACATAGTCATTATTTGTTTACGCAAACAATTTTATTCTATAAAAGTTAAAACTACCACGACCACATTATTTAAAGAATAAAAATATCAATCCAATACTGCTACTTCTTAAAAATAAAATGTACTCTTTAGATTTTCTAGTCCAGAGATCAATCAACAATTACAACAATCATCTGTTAATTTTGCATTGCACACTAGGTGTGTGTTTAATCTGTGTACTATAAACATATTATTTACGTATACATGTTAGCATAGAGCTTGTTCACGGTGATTAGATAAATTCCATTCGTAATGCTTTTACGTAAGCGTGTAGAATAACGTTTTACATGGGAATAATCTAAATAAAAAAGAAACGTGTATAAAAACAAATGTGGAAGCAATAAAATTCAACGACTTACAGCGGCCCACACTAACGCCCAGACAGGCGCTGACCGTAATATCGCCTTCCATGGAACCGGATCCTTTGCGGTCTTATTCTCAGCCGTTGTCACATTTTTGTTTAAATAATTCAACTCCTTTTTAGATATGTACGGATGTGTATTCGGCGTACTATAGCAAAGTAAACTCTGGAATAGAAAAATTACTATTTAGAATTTGTATGTAAGGATATTTTTATCGTTATATATAAATGTTACTAACGTAACGTAATCGTTATGTATTAACAAAGTCACTCACCCACAAAGTAAACCAAAATATACCAAATCCACCGAAGAAATAAAAGACGTAAGCCCAATCCCTACCGTCGGCTAGCAAGATACCGGACATAAAAGAGCCAAATATATTGCCTATTTGTGCCCCTCCGAATACAAGTGCACCTTGGAATGAGCGTTCGTGAGGGGGGACCCACCTTGCAAGCATTATCATTAAAGCCGGCATCGTCGGGCCCTGAAAATGATAAATACAAAAATTAGTTAATTATATCTACCTGCTTCTTAAAAGCATTTTTAAAATTGAATGTATGAATTAAACGTAGTAAAATGTTAATTCAAATAATTTTGTCTTTATTCCTATTTCTGGCTCTGTAATTATTTTAACTCAAACTTTTACCGACAAAAATAACGATTTTACATAGTTTCCTCATTTATTCAGTCAGTGCCAATATATAGCATTTCGTGTTATATATTTTAAATTCAATCAGACATTACACATAACTTTTCCGTTTATTTCTTTTCCAATCATAAATATTTAAATATTAATAATTATCATTTTTTTATAGATAAATATTTTATAAAACATTAAAAAAATGTCTAGTATCAATAATGATAATATTTATAATAATTATCAATTATTTTTTAATAACTTTCTAGTTTAAGTAGATTAAATTCAACTAGGCACTCTTTTTTATAATACACTATAACGCACACCATTGTGTAGTTTTCTATAAAATCATAATAGAATGACAAATGGTCCACACCCAACCCCTCAGTTTCTAGTGCATCAATATTCTTCTACTGTTAAAAGTTTAGATTATTTCAATAAGAATATTACCTCTCCCATGCCTTGAAGGACACGAAGTATAAAAAGCCATGTTGCTCCTCCTTCTCTAATCACTATTGGAGTCAGGAATGTAAATAGGGCAGTGCTCAACAGACCCACGCCAAGGGTCCATTTCCCACCAAATCTTTCTGCCAAGTAACCTCCAGGGACTTGCGTCGCTGCATATCCATAGTAGAAACCGCTCAGAATAAGTCCTTGAGTTTTCTCATCCCATTCAAATGTGGCATACTGAAATTCAAGAGAGAACTTATTACTATGCAATTCTTTGAACCCAGGGCTCAGGATGTTGTACTTGTTGAAAATAATTGAGGCTTCAAACATTTGTAAAATGTTATTTACTATCAATCAATCAATCAATACTAATTCTTGTTATTGCGTTTATATGTAAAGCAAAATACATACAAAGTAATTATTTAAGGTAAGGTAAGGTAGGCAATAGAAATACTATTTACTATATTACAGTTTTGGAAAATTTCAGTTAATTTCAAGCAAATAACATAACGTATTTGATTTTTTAATATACCAATTAAAAGTCGATAATCTGCAATATGCATATTCTCGTTCGTCATAACAAAGTAGGTTTGTAAAATTTTGTTACATAAATGTATTGTATTAAGCTAGTAGGTTTAGTAGTTATTATTACTCAACAAAGACAGAAAGACACATGGAATTATGTATTTATGTTTTCTTTCATTTAGTGTTGCTATATACGGTTTAAACAATTTCTTCAAGACTGAATATGTTTGTCGCTAATGTTACGTTTTCAACATGATAGTAATATGTACTATGTACAACGTGCAGATTAGCCGCAACAAAATAACCTTGTCATATATGTTTCAAATTACTATAAAGGTCATGGACAAACGTGAAATAGGTCTGAGACAGCTTACTCTATGGAGTATCTTCCACGCGCAATAAATTCGTTAAACGAGAACTTAGCCAATGGTTACTGTAACCATAAAAACTGTTTTTGTAAAGTGCAAACGTGCAACGTTCTTTTTACCGATAACTTTTATGCAATACCTTTATTTAAAGATTTTGTTTCGGGTCAAAAGTAGTTCAATTATTTACATTTCTGTTGGATAACGTTACACATAGCTCGTTAATCCTTCTAAACATTGAGCTTGAATCTCTTTTTCGGTTTGCATTTAGGTTATCAGTGTGTTACACATACAACTAAGATATATATTAGTAATAAAAGAAAACATTATTTGTCAAGATGATAGAACAAATAAATTCTATTTTGACGTCAGTTATATCATTTAAATCGATGGTCAGTTTTTTTTTAATATAACACGATGATAAATAACATTTGGTTCAGAAAATATTTCAGGTGTTTCAGAACGTTCGTTAACAGCAGGAGATGATTATATATTTTTCTATTCCCAGGTACTGAAGTGAGCGATAGCCAACAAGATCGCCCACTCCCTACACTCTTTTTCAATACCACGCAGAAGTCACCGATATTTTTCTAACAGACGTAAATTTAGATTTATTTCTAAAGGTTAAAATAAAAATCGAATGAATGAACGAACCGTTCAGGTATCTATGGCGAAGCTCGCTTTTAAATTTCACAATAAGTTAACTACTACTAAAATTTGATCCCGGTTTAGGGCCAATGAAATTGTCAATTGCAATATTGCAATGTTGTTATTTTCTTTTACTTTATTAAGAATACTGTTATAAATTCCTAAGATTAAATATTACAACCTAGAAACCACACGAGTTTGTCTGTGATGAACAATTTACGAATGATGGTTTGCCTTTTTCTGATTTTAAGTGCATTAAACTACTTTATTTCACATATGTCAGAAGCAATTTATTAGAATATTGTAGTGTTATATGGAACCCTCATTACGTATCTCACATTAATGATTTAGAAAAAACACAACAAAAATTTGTTAAACATTTGAATTTTAGAAATCACGCGCACACCCAAAACTACGAAGATTCATGTGCATATTACAACTTAATAAGCCTTAAAGATTATTAGACATAACCTTCTTGCATGGCACATGTAACGATAGCATCGATTGTAGGACCATTAGCTGAGAGGCTTCTCAGCTTTTGCGCTCCAAAATACAGAACCAGACACACTCCTTTATTTTCAACTGCAAAAACGTCAACAAGATATGCTCAGTGCTCTATAGCAAACCATTTACATAGAACCTATAATAATAAATTTCAGTGATTGGACATTTTTCATGATAATAAAATAACATTTAAAATAGATATATTCAAAATGTTAGTGGAGGCAGAGTAAAAAAAAAGAAAAAAACAAAACAGGCATACATCCATATGTACATATATATATATATATATATATATATATATGGATTTTCGCTTGGTATTTATGTTAATTTTGCTAAACGATTTGATATTGAATTACTCAATTTTTTTTTGTACGCTTATTGTTATTTTATCTATGTTTTGGAAGTATTATTTTCTATTTCAACCCCCATATGCATTATGCAAAATTGAACCAAAATTTTCAAAATAAGTCAAAATTTATTAAAAAGAAGTAATAGTTTAAATGTAATTTTTCTTCTGATTTATAAAAACACTGGTTATTTATCAAAATTAAAACAACAATTATCAGTCCAAATTTAAAAATTCAAGACGAAAAACGATATTTCAATATTTTTTTGAGATTTTTTATAGAAATTTAAATATAACATTCATACTCTATCAGGAAGGTGGATTGTAATTATATAGTATTATTCTTTGTATAAACTTAATTATATAAAGTATAATACTTTTTCGCGAAGCTTTAAGCTTAAATATGAATTATTGAATAAGTCGACCGAAATATCGACCGGGGTAGGACCACGCCCTCACGAATACCAGCGTAAAATAGCAACATAATGCTGATGTGTTTCGTCTGGTCAGTGTAGGTATCTGGAGACCTTTATTACTGGTGACGAGACATTTCATATCAGGCATCAAGGGTGGCAACGAATTTGCATTATGATTTCTTGTCAAGGATGAATTTAGACGTCATGGGCCGCAGAAATCACTTACCAGGTGAACTGTGTAACTCGTTTCTTACTGTCAATGTAACAAAAAAAAATAGAGATTAATTTACATATTTTCAATGTTACTTATTTTTTATATGTTTACTTTCTATCTAAATTTTATATTTTTGAATAAAAATTTTGATTTAGGTGATACTATTAGCTTATCAAATTTCTTACTGGTCGTTCAGCTGCGGTCGTATTACCAATTAATTCATCGTCAGGGCAAGCGTCAGGATCGAAATGTGAATCACCACTTCTTGTATGATTGACCATCTGTGTTATTGCTAAATTTAAACATACTCGCATTGTGTACGCATTGCACACACCAAGGAGTCCCATCACTCCTAATATATATCTTTGAGGTATTATGCAACCTGGAAAATAAATCGCAGTTAATGAATTTCTAATGGATTATCTGACACGCGTCTATTAACTATTTCACCATTATTGACAGTGATGTAAATATTCAATTATAATTCCTCTCCTTTTTCTACCTTTTTTTCTTTTTTTACTGGCACTAATAATAATTGAAATCATTAATATTTTATGGCTTACTAGTTAATGCCCGGCATGTGTTGCAATGCCTCTTTTGTTTTTTTTTTATTGTTAACGGTATATTGGGTGAACGATGCGCTAACGCATAGAATATGAACACACGAAGAATAATGTTTTAATATAAGATACAGAACTGCATTAATAATTACGTAACATTCTTATTGATTTAAAATAGCAAGCTCATTTATCTGCGTATTAGTAACGAAAACAGAATAATAATGAAGTAGACACCTTAACAACTCAATATGCAAATTAAAAGAACTTGAAAGTATCGAGGCACCAATTGACTTATTGATGTTCTTTCAAATTTCGCCTCTAAAATTAAATACTTAAGGTTTTCATCCAAAACTCTAATAGAAACATTATCTTGTTATAGATTTTTAGATAACATAACGGGCTCGTTAGGAAATTGTGCACCGGCAGCTATTTTAAGACACCGATACAAGTACCTTTACGAAATCTTAAGATAGTTTTATTAAAATACTCTTGACATAATAAGTAGGACAATTATTCTAGTTAAAAATAGATTTTGTTAGATAATATACGATCTGTTATGTTCTATTTTTGCACATAATAGTGAACCACAAATTCTGTTTTTAGTTTATGGGAACGCCGACATTGATAAATTTCTGTGGTTTATGTCTGGGCTCAATTTATAATCGCCGCATAAACGAAACCCGTCGTTTTATAGTAATTATTTTCGTTTCGTGCTCGTGATTTAAAACTTTTTTATAACGTGTAAAACTTTTTATCGTATTGGCTTTGCAGTTTTTTTTTAATCTTTAATAGTAGAAAATGAGTCAAAGCATCAATATCAAAGCATTATAATCATTTAAATTAATTTCTACCAGGAATTCAATAATAGTAATTAATATAATCTTGTATACTCAATGTTGCATGGAGCAGATAAGATATCAAACTTTACGTTGATATATTAAATATGGAAATTATTTTATGTATTTACTCGTATATATACTTAGTACAGTAAAGGGCAGCTCACTAAGTATTAGCTAAGATACAGATATGTCATCCGAGTAATCACTCCTGTATATGACAACACGATATAAAATTATCAGAAATAAATGCATGCTAGACGATAAATAAGTAAATGAAAGTAATCAAAATTAAACAATTTTTATATGAAGTACAAAAAAAATTGTCCTCTAAACTATCAAATATTTTAGCAAGTTATTTAGTATTAATAAAACTATCCATTCTCTAATTTTGCACTGTGAGAGTACCTTCGCCACTGGAGCCTCTAACTTTAACATTGTTTAAGAATACTTTAGACTACATGTACTTTCTGTAGAATGGAGCGTAGAACACACTATTGTGTAAGTTTGCATTGTATAATTTGTGTCGGGAAATTTACAGCAGATGTTTATTCAGAAATTTATAGCTCTCAGAACAATTTTGTTGGTCTCATGTCCAACGCTGAACAATTCAAAATAATATTAATAATTTAATGAAACCACATGTAATAATATTTTATTGTTTCTTTTTCCTATAATTATACTTACATGATCGAAGTGTTCTTGTGAACGCGTTATCTTTTCTTTTCGGTGGAATTAGTGTTTTTTGTCCGAGTAAGTTGTGCGCCTGCACCACGTTTAAGTCTTCCATGTTTGTCCACTTCCACAAATTTACCTGTAAGCATTGTAGGAAAGTAAATACAATACAAATATGAAAGTAATATGTATGCTATGAAGAATATCGTGAACCTATAAATTATATATATATATATATATATATATATATATATATATATATATATATATATATATAAATATATATATATGTATATATATATATATATATATATATATATATATATATATATATATATATATAGATATACTATACAAATATTTACATAAGATAAGATAATCTTAAAGGTCAGTTAATAAATAGAATGGCAGGCATAGACTCAACAGTATTTAAGAACATGATGCAGTAACTGGGAATTACATATTTTATCATTAATTGGGCAAAAAAGGCACAACACACTTTCTTACCAAGCGATTAATTGAAATATCGTTGATAACGTTAACGTTAAAAGTTTCTCATGAATTATGTATTGTTTTAAGTTAACTTAACTTTAAGTAACTGTTCATATAGTCTATACACAATCAAATAGCTTAGATATAATAATAAGAGTCAATAATAAAGTGGTTAAGTACACCCTATAGCAAGTCTCTAGGTGCAACATGTATGAGTCTACTCGGCTGAGGAAGTACCATGTTCAAACAGAATATATATATAGATATATCATGCATTAGTGGAATAATACTGCTGTGTTTTGTATGGTGTGTGTAGGGATTTGGACACCAATCTTTGGTAGAGAGGTATCCATCTCAATGCTCCAAAGTAAACAATGCATGTACATGGGTATATGGGCTGAGGTCGACATCAAGTCGAGTTTAAAAAAATGCTTTGTACTTAGCAGTTATAATCTAGCTGCGGGACGAAAAAGCTATATCGAGCTACAGCTAGACCGAGGACGCACTATTTTCCGGAATACCACCGCAATATACATAAATAATAATGATATTATGTTAATCCGTTAGAAGCAACTGACCGAGCCTAGATTCGGCCCTCTCGGGCACCCTCGAGTCAGCTGCTTTTACGCGCAGGGTAACGGTCCAGGCCGAGACTCCCCCTCGGGAACCCTTGTGCTGGTTATCCATAAATAAAGGTCTCAGTTGAGTGCCCCAAGCGCTCGGCAACCTTTTAACCCGGTAAAGCTGTAAAAGCCCTCAGACTGACAGTGGTAGAGCTACACTGCAATTTTTCTAGCGACAGAATGAATGGGCCAGCTCGACTGGGGTAGAACCACGCCCTCACTGAATACCAGCATAATGTTGCTGGAGACCTTTATTACTGGTGACGAGGCATCCATCTCAGTCCTCAAGGGTAACAGCGCAGCTGCATTATGATTCCTTGTCAAGGACACAGGAATCATTTACTATCAGGTGAACTGTGTGCACGTTTGTAACTCACAATGTAATAAACAAAAAAAGTGGCGTTAAGCAACTTAAAAAAACATCGTAATATAGTGATTTAGTGTTACTGTGTTTGTGTACCGTGCCGTGTAGAAAAAACTATACTACTAGGATACATAAGGCATTTCATTTTAGTTATCATGAGTAAGAAAGTAAGTGCATTATGATTCAATATCAATCAGATCATCCCTTATGACAAGAAAACAAATTAGAGTGAGTATTATTAATTATGTCAGAATTGCATAATTTTAATCATCGCCAACACACTAAGTCCACCGCTGAACATAGGCATTCGCAATATACTGCCGCAAAACCCGATCCTGAACCATCTGCATACATCGATTTCCAGTAAACTTGCACAGACTGTCGCTTCATTAAAACTTCAAAGCGTAACTGCTTATGATATTTATGGTTTTCAAATGCTGTTTACGAACTTGTGAACATCTTGACAATTTATCTGTTATTGTGCCTCATCGTCAATATCATGTAATGCCTATGCCATTTTGCCTTCCTGTTTTGACACAATATCTCTTATTTTGCATCTAAAATTACTTGTGTTTGCTTTTGGACACTAGGGACCATTTAATATGTATATGTATGTACAACATGAAATAGAGAATTTTTATTTCTCTATACTCTTTGTATTTCTCAATTTTCATCTTGGAAAATCTTGGAAACTTCTATTTCTTTTTTTCATTGGTTTTTTTCATAGTCAAGTATTAATATCAAATAGTGACAGCACGAGAAAAACCTTACAAAAAAAAGTTTTTGTATCTATATGTAATCTGTACACATACAAATGAAACGTATGTTGCAATTGTAGAGACCTCAATTACAGAGTCCATAATTAATGCCGTAGGTACTACGTCCGTAGGCAATAAAATGTTTATGCGAAGTGGAGAAGCGTTTGTAAGAGCCATCTGTGTCAGTGATGCCATCGTCATGTATGACGTAACTTAAGTTAGTTTTAAAGCAAACCTACTAGTTCATTTATGTTACCGCTGTTGTCGTAAATTAAAACATAAAATAAATTAAAACTTGGTACTTAAAATTATCATAAAAGTTACTATAAAGATATAATATATAATGAACCTCAAACATAATAAATAATGTTAACTGTATTAATAAAAGTACATATATATACATAAGGATATCATACAAAATCAAAATTGTAATAAAATTACTTATATTTGTTATCAATAAAATATTGTTTATTCTTGTATCAATGCGTATAACAATATACAATTAAGTTGGTAGTGATTAGCTTTTTAAAAATATTAGCTTATATGGAACTTTCCAACCAAAAATTCTCTTCTGTCACTTTCATTCACTACATTCCCTTATTAAATTAATAAATAGGAATAGATTCCGAGTGATCACATCAAGAAAAATAACAACACTTATTATATTCTTGGATCCAGATTCTGTTGATGTTGTTGCTGTTACCCTATGCGGCTCTTACAGCTTCATCGTACACAGGGCTCACGGAACTGAGGGTACCGTGAGCTGGTTATTAGTGTTCCCTATTTGTTGTTCTCTTACTTACACAAAGCGCTCATAAACTGAGCGTGTCGGTGTGCTCTGAACTCGTTACCTATCTGATGGTGCCACCCAAGTTGCCAGTTCCCTAGCTATCGAAAGATTCTCCTGAGTGGAGAATGGATGGTGATGACTATTGATCGTCTGAGGTTTTGGTATGCGGACCTGGCCTCTGACGGACGCCACCTGTTGTCTGTCAATATATTCTTGGATGTTTTTTAAAACTATTTTATTCTTAAGGTACAGTACAAGTTGTGTGTGTATGAATGTGACTGATTTGGCCGGTAAAAAAAAGTGAACATATATGTACATATGATTTTTCTATACACAACGCTTAGACTTAGAATTTTAATTCTGAGATGTACTTGTATGAACTTCAGATCTCTTTCATTTTTTTAAATGGATTTATCAATTATCTTTATTTGTTAGTTATAATATTATATTTGAATGGTTTTACTTTTATACATTTTTATATATACTAATTTTTGTCGTAAATGGCTTCATGACGCCTATATGTTTGCCCTTTCATACTCTTTTCCTTATATCGGCAAGGTCACATCATTGGAAGAATTTGCATACTAATAAAATAATAGATAGATATATTATGTTTTTTATTAGTATGCAAATACTTCTCAAGTATATAGGTATAATTTCGACTTGTTTATTATTAATAAACACATTATTGTGCCATTATTCCAGTTGCATCTTTGCACATACATCCATTAGTACCCAATAAGTTTCGTTTCGTCTGGCTCACTCCCACAGAATACTGTCGTATAAATACTTAACGCTGAATCGAAAATCCAAAAGATCATCATTACAGAATAAGGTTCTTTACTATGTTTTAATATAATACAATTTAGAACGAAAATAATAACCCATAACGTATTGATAGAGCCTAAACACGGGTAGTGCAATAGTATATGGTGAGTGTATGGTTCGTGGGTAGAGGCATTCCATCTCAGTCCTCGGTTTAGACAAGGCGTGCGCTTCAAGAATCTATGTTGAGATTGGGATTAGATTATTTTAGTCCGTAATCACCATTTTCCATTAGGTGAACTGTGTGCTCGTAAGTCACTTTAGTGCCTAAACAAAAATAATATTTAAGTTCAAAATAATCGAAAGGTAGACTAAAATATAAATAAACTTACCTAAAGCGCCAAGATACCGCACCTTGCGATTATTGCAACATAAGATTAATCCGCCTAATAATAAGCTAATTTCTTAAATGTACTTAAAACTTAATGTGGAATTAAGTCACCATTTTATTATTGAGCCGTTAAAGGAGGTGACATAAAACCGTTAAACTTCATGTATATTCACGTTTGATATTTAAAGATTTTTTTTGTATCTGATTACTAAGTTACATTTATCACCGGTATATATATTTTTTGAAAAACATTTTTATTCTTGTATAATTTAATTCTATGCTTATTTCAAATTAAATATCCGATTCAAAATAATATAAGCTCAATTTAATTTATATCATGAAATAAATAAAATGCATTTTGCATTGTATTACTAGTATTAGTAATATTTAAATCTTTATACATGAGCCTGCGCATGCCATTCATTACTTGACATTTATACATTACAGGGGGCTTAACCGATAAGAGAAAATATTATAATTACCTTATGAGAAAACACGTAAATTTCGCTATTACTACTTCATTTGTTTAATTCGAAATAGTTATAGAAACAATACAAGTCACTTAATCACACGCGAGCGTTACATACGCGGCGCCACTGAAGTGTACGACAAATACGGTATAATCTTTATCATCAATTCATCTATTAGTTCGTTGTGCGTACGCGTATAGTCTAATATACGAGTGTCGCCGGTGACCACATGGCGAATATTGTCATGGATCGTAACGTTAAACGCTAAGCCCCAACACGAGGTTGTCGGCCTTGAACGGATTGGCTCTCTAGATCCAGCATGTGTGAAGTGGCGATACCTGTTATAGAGCCAGCGAAATAGTTACTTGGTCAATGTGAACTGTACCAGCCCAGAATTAGCTTGCTGTTGCTGTGAAAAATTTAGTGTTGAGTGTTAGAAGCATAAAATTTAACTTTTTCACTTAACTGTCTCGTTGTTGATTTTAAACAGTTGTCCTATTGTTTTGAGTTTTAGTCTTATGATTGAGATTTAAATTAGATTGAAATTACACCATGTATTAAAATAAAATTCCGTGGTCAAATTAAAAGATATCTAAAACGTAAAATATGTTTAAAAATTAAAAGCAAATAAAGTCTTAGCTTGACCATATTCTTCATTTTCTATATTCGATAAAATATTTTTTATATATATTATTCTGCATTTCATTGCATTAATCACATATTATAGTGATGTGAATGACCTAATTATAAGTACTGAATCAACTACAGTCTACACTGGTGACAACTTCACTATTTTAAAACTTCATTGGCAATAGAGAAATTTGAGTAAACGTCCCCTCTGTCACTCGTACTTCGATGACAAAAAGATTAAGCAGATCGAAACTGAGTTATCGAAAGAAATGAGTTATAAAGATTATTATTAGTAAGAGCACAGTTTTGTATAAAATGAATCATTTTCTGTAAACAAACCTTAAGTAGGATACATTTGTATCTTGTTGAAGTGTATAGGCAAGACAGTATTTATCCAGTCGTCCTTAGTAAATCAGTAAAAAGTTGAGCAAATGTTGCCTTTATCACTGAAGCTTGATAATTACGATACGATCAAGCGTGCTCATTGGATTTGTTTCAAAGTGTTATACGTCATAGTATTCGTTATTTCCTTATTATTAGTTATCTTTGTTATAAATATTGCCATGAATTAAGATTTTATTGAGAAACCAACTTCCTTATTTATTAAGCTTTATTTATATTACCAGGTGACTCCAAAAGAGATTTATCAGCAAACCCTCCAAACTTGATAGGGAATAATGTCTTATTATGTTCATATCCATATTTAGAATTTCATGATGACGATGAACATAACAAACTATATCATAAAATATAAATATCATAAAAATACAAATGACGAATTCCGACCTTTATTAGTGGCGACGAGGTATTCCATCTGAGTCCTCAGGGGTGACAACGCATCTGCATTATGATTCCTTGTCAAGGATGAATGTAGATATCATGGGCCGCAGGAATCACTTACCATCAGGTGAACTGTGTGCTCGTTTGTTACTCTTAATGCCATAAAAAATCAAATTAACAAGGTTGATTAACAGCGATTAAAAATGTGTTTTGTCCACCGACAATAACAGGCCTACCACCTCCTACCAGCCCTCGCCAAGTCCTTCTTGACCTCATATCTCCAGCGATATCTTGGAAGCCCTACCAGGTATTTTTTTTAACATTTTATTTGACTTTATTTTACTTTTACATTTTTTAACTTGTATTATGTAATTATTTTTTTATTTTTTTATTATAATATCTTATTGTATTTTAATGTAGCAAATAGAAATGGTTTAAACTAAAAGTAGAAATAGTATAATATATATTGTGATATAAGAATTAAGAAATTTTTATAGAGTTTAACATTTTTTATCAATAAAGAAATAAAGAAACACCCGCACCCCAGGTGCCTGACCCAAAAACATGTTAGGGGAAACGTAAAAAAAAAGAAAAGCCCTACCAGGTGCCGGCCTATCAGCCGTCCTCAGTACGCGTCTACAGTTCAGTACAGTCTGATTTTCTCCCAATCACACAGTCAGCGAAGCGTATGTGCTTTTAGTTTTTTATTTTACAAATTCTGATTATTTATTTATCTACTTATAATTATACTATAATTTAATATTTAACTTATTAAATGTCTATACAAACTAAAAATTCCACTCTGTTTCTTATTTAAGTAAATTGTGAAGGTCATTTACAGCATTGTGTAATGACGCAATTCTGTAACGATATCCGTTCAAGTATTTTTTTAATAACCTTGTGTTCGTACTTATACGTTTTTCAACTTATTTTAAAATTTGTCATCAAATTTTTTGGCAAACAAACTTGGCAATGCTAAATGCTCTAAGCGACCCATAACAATCACATCTATTCTAAATAAAAATCAGTCTAAACTACGAGTGTCTCAGTTCTCAGCGAAAACAAGTCCTGTTCTCAGCTAGTTCCTGCAACTGCAGCGGCTTGTGTCACCGTAGTTTTATAATAAAATTCTTTTTTTAAATGAAAAATCTATATTGACCTCTAAGGGCTTAAATTATGTTTCCTTACTTGTCGGATCTCGAGTCTATACTAAAAACTTAATGACGTCACAGAACATATATAACTAACATTCTATAAATAAATAGCTTCAGTAATTAAGTTAATAAAAAAAAACAGCTGTAATAAAATTTCAAATTTTTAGATTTTAAACAAATCAATCAAACCATGTGTATTTAAGAACAATTTATTTTAAATAGTATAGCGTTGTAGCGTTGTTCAAATGTTTAATAAGTCAATAAAAATGATATTGCATAGTTCTATATTTGTATTCACATGTTTATGATTCTATCCATCCATAACTGTTTGAAACTCATATAGGTAGGTTGGCTCTATCGAAAGGAACCACGATCTCACAATTATTTATATAACGTTGTTGTTTGTAAGGTTAGTGATAAGAACCGGAAACATTATTAATTAGAAGGCATGGTGGATAACTTTTGTAATAAATATTAAATGAAATATAAGGTTGTTTTAAATCATAGTAATTAACTTAATTATTTTGGTAAATAATAGCTTCTATTTTAAGAAAATTTCTTTTTTCTTTTATAAAGGAGTAGAACCTATATGTTTTTAGTCCGATAATACAAAAAAATCTTATTAAAAATCTAATATTACTTACGGTAAACTCTAGAAAATATTTCACAAATACAACCTTAAAAAAAATCTCAAAATATATAATCAATAAACTAAAAAAAAAATTTTATACAATTAATTTATTTTTATTATTCATGTATAGGAATCCTTTAGATTGTAACAATTAATTACCGATTTCTATTTCTTATGTACATAAAATCAATAATTTTAGTATCTGTATCCGCTCTATCCCTCGTTCACGTTGCTTAGCGTAATTAGAATTTCTTTTGTATCCAGGGGTGATAAACGAACACACGGCCCATCTGATAGTGAGTGACTACTGCTGCCTGTCCTACCTATATAAATACCTATCCATCCTCCACAAAAATTCAAACTCAACACTCAAATTAAAGCGTGAGAGTAAATATTTAAAATTTGGAATGGAAAGTTTACAGTATGTTTCAACAAAAGTGTAGAAAAATAACTATCTAACAATTTCTATTCTAAAGTGTTTTACTTATAGAATCTAAAGATAAATTTATATTATCATCGATTAATTTATACTGCAATTAATTATTTTATAGATTTTCATCAGATACTACTAAAGGGTACTTTAAACCTATTTTTAAGTTCCTTTTTACAATTACAAGTTTATTTTAGCTTTTGCGATGTGGAGAATTTCGCTATATATTTTACTATTTTGCTATATATGTCGTCAAAATATCAAAAATAATGACAATAATTTCACCGTATCCCGTTCAACTGTTCAACCATCTCCTAGCACCGGAATTTAAACTGAATTTGAGTGGTTAACAGAAATTTTAATAATGTTAACAGCACTGCACTCCTTTTCAGAAAAGGAAAGCTCATATCTTTCTTTTTCATCAATATCTTAGTCCATTTTTGATCTAATGCTGAACATTAGATTATCACGATACACAACTACCTGCTAGAAACACTTCCCATAAACTTCACATATTGATGGTTCACGAAATCTGATAGGTTCAGTTAGAATAAAGAACGTTTCTCTTTCAACGATTAAAGGTTTAACTTCGTAGTGACGTATGAGCTTAAACGACGGCCCATGATAGGAGAGAGTTACTTACGTACTTAAGGTGCTCTCTGTCTTGGGAATATTACGGTTGAGGTAAAACAAACTCATTTTTATTTTTATTTAAAACAGTGAGTGCTCTAGCAGAAGTATGCGGAGTGATGTTGTCGTGATGCCCTTCCCTAACTTCAGTCTCTCGTGGAACAAATCTTATGGAAAACTAACTATCACATACCATTTGTAAGTTATTTCTATGATCCCTTAACACCGCAGAAGGCCACGGTTTGAAAAAAAAATGAGATTCTGTGTTCTTCAAGAACTTTTGAATGTTGCTTTGTTTCAATTAGATCATTGTCATACATCCAAGCTTTGTGATGTATGTATATAATAAACTTTGTTTTTCTCGCCGGGCTACGAATTTAACTATCATAAATATCCACCAATTTATGCGATATTCTCTGCCAATCGCTGTGTTTGTGCGGCAGTCATATCGAACAAGGCTAACAAAGGGACAGATGTCCATGAATCGTAATTTGCAATGCTCGTGATTTATGATAAGCCCAGTTCTCAAGCTTAGCTTAGCAGTTCATCCATCATCAGTTCCCTTGAACATTTAAGAATACCATTTAAGAATAATTATTTAAGTCGGCCTATGGCGGCCGACCTGCCGTCGCCTCATTTACAAACCTTTCCCTTCATTTATTTTAATTTCAGAAAAATCAAAATAGCTGTCCGTGAACAAGCATACCCTCCAACAGTTGTGTCTAAAAACTAAAAATATTCTTGTAAAGTAGTTTTTATAGTCTTTATTATGACTCCATACATTACTGAGAAGAAATGCCCTGCAGATTCTAGACGCAAAAATAAGAAAGAAAAAAGCAATATAATGTGTGTGTAATGTATAATTTCTTATGGTATGACTTACTTAAATTAAGTGGTTCTTCCACGATCGAAGTGATCCATTCATATTACACCTACAAACTCGCCTGAAGTGCGGCTTTACCATTTCTACCTGTATTCCACCGTTGACGTTTTTGTTAGTTAAAGTATTAACGAAGCATTAAATTAGATAAGAACACACAACGACTACTGCATTCAGCGTATACGGTGCCGTTAATGTCTTCTTTTGGTTGATACCAGAAGTTGTCGCCATAGTCCGCTAGATTACGTCATCCTCAAAGATGATATTATCACTGGAGAATGAAACGTACGTTGTACTGTGCTCTATTTTATTATTTTCAAACTGATACAATATTATTCTATGAAATCGCAAATGTCATAAGTCATTTGGAATCAATTGCGATAATGAAATTTGTTTGTAATTTTGTAATAAACATCATTAGCGTTTGATAAATCGGCAGTAAAAAATATTTTTAACAATATACCACAGATTACTATAATACTGAATGTTCGTAAACAGCGTTGACTTTAGAGTTCATTTCATTAACCTTATACACAAAGAAAAGGAATAACCACAGTTTTAAGAATGTTATATTGGTAACATTCTAGGTTAATTTTCACATCCCTTTTTGAAAAAATCTAGCCAAACTGCATCCCAAACCACAACAATTTGTGTATTTTAGCGATATAGAACTGAATACCAGAAGTTGTCATTTTGCTGATTGTAGGCTGACCATCGTAAATATTTTTTTAAAGGATAAGATATTTTTCCAATTTGAAGCTGCGGAAGTTTGAGCAAATAATATCTTTCAAGCGGAACCTGTTTGTCTTTGTCCATGAACAATTGCGGTTTTCTTAAGTATTAGTTGATATCTTATCAACAAAAGAGTTATGTGTTTATATCATTTAAAAAAATATGAAAATCAAATTATGAGATAATAAAAGTCGATATTGGTGATAGGCTGCTCAATACCATTACCAATTCGTCTGAGGAACAAACAATCAATCAAATTATCAAATGTAAATGAAGATTGGCCATATTACTCTGATTGATTTTAATTAGAAAAAAATCTTTTATACGTTATTAGAAAACGTCTATTACGCCCGACATATTTTTGCAATCATAGTCACTTTCTAATATCCGATTTAATGTCTGAGCAATAACACTTGAAAAACTAAGAGTTAACTAAAGAATAACAATATCCAGAAAACTATCAAAATATTGTTTTCAAGTATTCTTTTTTTATTGGGTAATAATTAAGTCTGTAATTAGAGTCCAAAAAAAGAAGGAGCAAGGCCTTAATATTAATATAGGAATAAATTACCAATAAACAAAATTACAATTTGATTAAGGACTAGTTTTGTTTAAAAATCAAGACATTTTAACCAAGTCATCCAGTTAATCAACACTATTTCCATATACCTATATACCGGTAAAAATCTTAAAAACGTCGATAACTTCGAAATAAACCAGTTCCGAAGTCTAACCTCCGATAACCTAATTAAATGTATAATAATTGTACTAATCAATGTGGAAAAAACTGTATTTAATATCTCTACAGATAACGTAAACAACTAGTAACTTGTAAGATCATAATTATTGTTATTTATGTATTCACAAGTATATTGGGCGCTTATTCTTTGTCAAAGTCCCAATTTTTAATTTTCAATTACTGTATTTTACATTTCGATTAGCTTTGCAGTAGGGTCATATAGTCATATATTTTACTCGCCATCACACGAAAATATCCATGGCAACCATGGATATCTAAAAACCATATATATTATTTCATTAAAATATGTGAGAAGAAAATAAGACTATTATAAATAATATTTATCTGAATTTATACGTGCATCTTGATCTTTTTTCGCATTAATATATTTTAACTAACCCATTAATAATGAACTACATAATTGGTTTTAATTCTTAAGAAGCGTAATTTTTCATTTAAATTACATTCTCATGGCCATTTTAATTGTAATGTTAATTCGGCACGAATGTTCCCATAGGACTCCTTTTATTTGACAATATACTGTAGGTTCATATGTACCAATGGAAATAAATACTTCATTTCAGGACTGTTTGTTTTGTCAAAGTCAATCTTCGAACACCAAATCTTTGTGTGTATAATATAAAGTTGTAAATAAAATGAAATGGATGTTTTATGGAAAATTTGGTTTACAAATGAGAACTTTGGAATCTAGATAGATAATCTGACTAACAGGAGAAAAGTTAAAAACAGGAATAGATGGCGATTGCATAGATGCAATAGAAGCATATCATCTAAAGATAGGAAAGGACCACAATCCACAGTCATAGGTTTTCTAATGCCAATAGATTTAAGAAATTTCCATACTTCTGCAGGAGAAGATTTATTAATACTATCAAAGATATATCGGCGTTTAGCGGCAAGTACTATCTGATTACATCTATTGCTACCCCCCTTAAATAATGCTCCAATGCTCATCAGTGTGCTCCCTCATAAAACGAAGAAAAGCCCTTTTCCACCTAGCCATAGCCAACCGTATACCCCCAGTGATCACTCACTCTCAAATCATCACGTCACTTTTGTGTTGAGAATGGAAACTTTATCGTCAATACTGGAAGCAGTTACCACAGTGGATAAGTTGAAATTGGAAGCGTCATTTCTTAATTTAACATTATGAATAGAAGATTAATTGAGTAAGAGCAAAATGTTTGGACTGTGCTTGGGAGGTTTAAGCTTATACGTAGTGTATGGTCCCGCCTAGAGAAGGCCGAAGCGGGTCCATATATCACAACATTGTCAAGTGAAGCTGTTATGATAAGGTCAATCAAAGAGTGATCAGAGTTAATATTATGGTGGGTAGCCTCTAATGGGATAATGTGTAGATTAGCCGACTCAACGATACTTTGAAGTTTTTTAGAGCGCGAAGAACTTTACAAAAGATCAGTATTGAAATCTCCCATGATTAAGCAATGTGTGTACTCAGCAAATGTTTTAAAAGAGGCGAAATAGTCAGTAGAAGGAAGGCAGTACACTACTCCTAGAATCATCCTTGCACCCTTGAAATTAAGTTACAGGAACAAGTACTCAGACGAAGCACAATAGGCGGAAGCAGAAGCTAATAAAATTTTATAAGAAATTGAGGCACGTAAATATATCGTTATACCTCCTCCTCTTTTATCAACTCGATTATTTGGAATAAGAATAAAACCAGGTAATGGATATATGCAAAGACGGTTTTAATCAGCTTTCGGAGATAATAGCGCGTGGATATAATCAGAGAAAAGTGATGTTTCAACCCCAGAAACCCCAAAAAAGTTTCAGTAAACTTTTCGCATTAATTTGACAAATGTTCAAGAATTTATCACATGCAAAGAAAACTTTGTTAAGTTGTTCGTTTAAAGGAGGCAAACTACCGTTAATGGAATCGTCACAAAAGTTAAATGCAGTATTAATCTTATTATTCAGCACTTGATTCTGACATATGTATAACTAATAATATATAAATGAATATACAATAAATATATATATATAAGTATATAATAAGCTAATTAACAATAATTTAGCCAAAATAATATAAATTAAATTCCTTTAGTTAACTGTTTACGAAAAAACAAAACCAACAATCAAAAGGATTAAATAAGAATAGTAAAAATGATTATAATAATTAATCTTACCGTTATCACAGTTTCAACCCACTTGGCTTTGCCATATACTAGCAATTGTACTAAACTGCCACGTCTCAGATCCTGGGTTCGATTCCCAGCCAGTGAACAATATTTTTATTCCACGAACCCTTGGTTGTAAGGTCTGGGTGTGTTTCGTAACTTTAATTTCATTTTATTTCACATAAACAACATCGGTCAAAGGAAGAGGATGACACAGAAGTAACTGTGTTTATGCAAATACACATAATACATACACTATAATATATTCAACGCAGTTAAAGTCTGAAAATCTGGTTGTTGAAATCGGTCAAGAGGACGATTATGTACTAGAACTAGTATTTGAGTCAAGTAACAATATCGTCTCTCTGATTAAACATATTAAACACAATTTTGTATAGGTATACTATGAGAGCATAGTAACTACTCAATCAAGACGTGTATATCTACCGTGTTTCTAGGTGTTACCGTGTAGGGCCAGGTATTTTTTTTATTATTATCACTGATAGTTTATTGAAAACATAACGAAATATGTAAAATGTATATAAGGAACTCTAAAACTCTTCCCAAACAAATACCAAAAAATAGTATTATTAAAAATATAAAATAAACAGTATAAAGGTTCTCTCAACGTATTGGTATGCACATTTAACTCAAGCATATTTGTATTCACGTGTTAGAAACTATTCTTGCATTGTATGTACAATGAAAGGACGCAATATATAATAATATTTTATATATATAGATATCGTGCCCAGGATTCTTTGCAGACAGTTCCTTGTTGTTAAGCGGCGACACTAAATAATAGGTGCCAGCAAAACTCATGGCGTCTTGCTCATGGTGTCCAGCGTGTCTTATGAATTTGAGCTATGCCTAGACACTTATCAGATAATAATATCATATGTAAGTTTATTACAATGAAAATAGAAAGTGATAACTAGGCTACTTTAACGTAAACTCGTTGAAACAAGCTAGTGTGATTCGAACCTCCGATCGAAATTAAATCGCCTGATAAAGTCTGACGTCCTAGACTCCAGGCTATTAAATCTTTTTTTATATCAGACGGTCACTTACACGGACCATCCAATCGGATAACTATTTATTTTAGCTTATATTTGATTTATTTCAATCAAAACATTATAGAAATCAGTATTGTCAATATTTTTCCTATTAATAGAGTCAATATTTGTGTACCACACTTTATTGGTATTCCAGTCTGGGAGGGTAGTATACCCTGTATCCTTGACACTGCATTTGAACCTCCAATTTTATTGCACACGCACTTCGACTGGGAAAGAGGATACATAATGAGTGCCTTTGTCTTTGCGAAATTATTTTCGACCCTAAAATATATCAAAAATGTCAAAATCTATCAGTAAGATATATTCGCTTCGAAAACAATGTCGCTGTGTAGCACGGGCCTTTGCTCCTAAGAGAACCTCTTTCATGCCCACGCTCTGAATCATTACATTCGTTATAAAAAAATTATTATCTTAGTTATGCTTCATACATTTATAAAGCTTATAACGCAATCAATAGTATCATGCCTACATGCATTAAAGCAATATTTTGCAGACTCGCTTTGATTTGTAAATTTAAGGACGTTTTGAATTTAAACAATGAATGTATAACAAATTAGTTTGTTACATTCATTTATAAATAATTAGGATAATAAATAATATAATCGCATCGTATTCAAAGGTAAAACGCGCGGAGACAATGTCGCCTTAACATTTGCATAATTTATTGTCTACAAGGCTAAGTGACGGATTAGTATGCGTCTCACACAGAGGTTAGATGATCTCACTATCGGATTAAGTCTAAACTCGGATGAACCTCATTAAATCGATGCTTTTATGAAGCTCGTACATATAATCCCTTATTAAGCTCCCTTGTATTAATCCATGCGAATATTACAAAGAGGGTAGTAAATTTGTTTCCGTATTTCGAGGGTTATTTCGATGACTACTAGATGAAACATCGTGATAATAGAAAATGTTTTCAATATATTCACAGAATACAATAAATGCTAGTTATACAATACTATGGTAAGATACGATGTACGAAACGATATAGGCCACGTCCAATGCTAAAATTAAACCTTAATTATTATTTATATCTTGTTAAATATGTAATAATTTATAAATATTACATATTTAACAAGAGACCCAGCCCGGTATCGCCTAGTTAGAATGAAGTTTAGCGATAATAGACAAATACTGCTAAATAATAATAATAATAATAACTTTATTTCAAGCTCAAATATTATGCTCATAATTTTGTTAGTAAGACACTTAATAACTATGTTAGTAACAATATATATAGATATTTTGGTTCCTAAAATGCTACATACAATTATCCCCTACCACATGTAGCCTTAGGCAGTGATTGACATACAATACATTTACAATCTAGTGTACAGGCAATAAAAAAGCTCATAGTCCATAATTCAATGCACTTAAACAAAACCTCAAGAAATGATGATCACAATAGTGAAATTGCACTGCAATGTCTGTTCAGGGGTTTTTGAGTAAGTCAGTCATACAGAAATATATTTTGTACTATATTGATGAAAGAAATCCGTTACGTAAAAAATAACATTTCTGCTTAAAGAAAAAATATTATTCGCATATATCCTCCCTCTTCTTCTTTTTTTTTTATATTTTCATTGTATAATACATAAAAGAATGCGACTAGTTTTACAGACAGTTTTATTTATGAAATATGTATTCACTGAAGCCGTGATAGAAAATTCATATACCAACCACGTTCCGTTGATATCGTAAAAGTGACTATTAGAATAAATAAACGAACGTAATTGTTTTTGTGTGCACAATTGTATTAACTAACGACCGCTACCTGTACTTAAATAATGTTGGGAGAATTGTTTTAAATTTCTCGACTTCTTGGTGAATTCAACCATACTGACATCTTTTAGTTGCTGTAAGATGACAGAAGTTGACATTAGTTGCACGTAATATTCATTCATCGAGTCACAGAGTCATTGACTTGACGTTCTTCTGATAGAGTTTTTGACAAGATAGAAGAATGTTTTGAACTCAGTATCGACGATACAATTTACGTTGCATTAATATCAGGCTGGTAAATCAGCTGGTAATCGAACTTATAACCGACGAGTACTTAAAGCCTTTATCCAGACGGTCGTCAGAGGTTCGATCTCTACCAATCTGAGTAGTTTGACCTGATACTTTGTATATTTGGTTAAACTGGAACCACAAGATACTTAGATTACCTACTACTAATAGCACACAGTTTAACAGTTAACGCATAATAGTAGTTTTTTCTAGTTGCAATATGAATTAGTCGGCTAGACAACGCCCTCTCCCAATATAACGGTTGCGGTAAGTTTAGGGATCTGGAGACCTCTATTAGTGGTGAC
Organism: Teinopalpus imperialis; assembly: GCA_029286865.1. Classification (NCBI taxonomy): domain Eukaryota; kingdom Metazoa; phylum Arthropoda; class Insecta; order Lepidoptera; family Papilionidae; genus Teinopalpus; species Teinopalpus imperialis. Next base: position 11,494,455 of record JAGSMU010000003.1, read on the forward strand.
CAGGCGTTTCATCTTAGGCTGTAGGGGCAACAACATATCTATATTTATCGAGGATAAACGTGAGTGTCATGGGCTACGGGAAACATCAGTGTCTACTAATTAACTAATTGTTAAGTAACTAATCAGCTCCGTTGTCACCTACACGTTAAAAAAAGAAAGATATTCTCGTAATATTAAATATATTAAAGAAAAAAATTAAAAGTTATAAACGGGTGTTTATATATAACGGATTCTAAAAGAAATAATAAAAAGATAAATAGAGTAATATAAGAAAGTATCAATATACAAAAACAAATACTTGTTACTTGTATGTTTTTTCGCACATTTTCTGATCTGATCTCATCAAATCTTTTGAATTAGATAATATAGTGAAATTATTTAATTCAAAAGATTTGATGAGAGAAGAGCCAAGTAGCGTGGTGGATATCGTACTTTACTGCCACGTTGCGAGATTAGGGTTTGATTCCCCGTACAGGAAATATATTAGGGTGCATTTTATGTCTCTAGTCTTTGACGCTGCAACTGAGCCTTCCTCTATAATATATGCTACACAGTTCACGTCATCACACATCATCAGCCTATATCAGTCTACTGCTGGACATACATCTCTTTCATGGCACGCCACTGAGCTCAGTCTTCAGTTTATCTTCTCCAGTCCCTGCCCACTATCCTACGAATATCATCTAACACATCATCAGGAGGCGTCGATTCAGAATAGATGTTTTTTTTTATATTCTACCTAGTTCCTCCCTTTTTAATATATATTGAATATTAAATTAGTTAAAGTACGTATTGTACATAAGTTTATAACATTATAAGTTGTCTGTCAGTCGGATAGCTAATGTAAATAATCAGGCGCACGAACTATTTCAACTAAAACAATTTTTTATGTAATATGCTTTTATGTTTATTTAATATAAAATTAATCGTTTATTTTAAACTCTATCACAAACTGTAATAAAATACTATATCACAATAATGTTGGTTTAAGGTCATTAAACCCTACTTAACTAGAATACTTTTATTAGTAGTTTGAACATGTTTAGTAAGTATGGACATAGACGGATGAAATTTAGACATTTAACAAACCCCTTATTTTTCTATATCTTAGAAGTTGATAATACTGTAATTTTGTAAATATTTCATTAACCAAAAATTTACAGAACCATTTAAAAATGTAGTTGTAAATAAAAATATTTATGTATCACTGCCATCATTATGATATAAATATCACATGTTTTGTACACATGATATTATTATATGACTATCTGATCATTTGATTTAATTGAAATCATTAGTTAATGATTGCTTATACAATAAAAAATTATAGAATTATATATTAATACATCTAACTAATAATTTATTATTTTGGCTCGCAGGTACTGATTAAAACGTACGCTGTACGTGTCAATGCTATTAAATAAAATGGTTATAATGATTGATCTTACTAAAATGTACAATATATAATAATAAATGACATCACATTCCATTACGGCGATAATGGCACGCTTTTAATAAAACACTGAAATTGTGTCAATTCATTAGAGCTTAACATATCACAAATTCCATGCAATAAATACAACAAAGAAACTTTATTTTGACTTTGTAATTTATTAGTAAAAACCTGAAATATTTGCGACTATATATATAAATATTTTTATAATTATTTTAAAGACAATTACAAAAATGTTGAAATTGATTTTTAAATGATTACTTTTGGAAACAAAGATGTATTAAGTAAATCGTTATTTTATTATACTATTATATTAATTTTAAATGTATATTACACTTAAAAACTTTGTTTATTATGTAAGTTTTTGTAGCTTTTTTTATTGTAATGAAACATTTTTACGTTTGATTTTGACATTTTTATCTTAGTAGTAGCAATATATTTATATAAATAACCATTCAAGCCCATCGTCCTGAGAGTTAAGGCTGAGAATTATAGGATTTCAACCTTGACAGATTTCATATATGGTTTTAGTTTAAATTACGCTTCTATAAATTGTAATGCAAAATAAGATATTGCTTTGTTTATATTTATTGATGGTATAAAATGAACTAAAGAGACGATTCAGCTTTCTTGTTTTTCTCCTTGTCTTCTTTGGACGATTGCAGGCTGCCGTGTTTCCATTCAGGTGGATAGCCATATTGCCTTACATCGTCCCACCACTGCTGTTTACCATCTGCCCAGATACAATACACCACATTGGTGCCTACCAGAACTGCGAAGCACACCCAAAATGCCACGCGCCATTGTCCCAAGGTTGACTGTAAATGTATTAATAAATGTATTATCATACTAACAAAACAAAATAATAATGAGGTTAGGCTTCAAAATATACTTTATATATTAAGGGCTTCAAAAGAACACAATTTTGTATGCGTCGTCACCCTTGACAAATCAAATGGAATTTTGATGGTCCCCTACACTCACTAACAGCAGAGTTTTCTAACTATATCACGCAAATGTACTGTGGAGTGGCCATTTCCTCCTCATATAGTTTTCAAGTGGTAGAGCTACCCCGCAGTTTGTTTCTAGCTGCAGAATGTTTGGGTCAGCTCGACCGGGATACGACCACGCCCTCTCAGAATACTAGCGTAAAATAAAAGCGTAATGTTGCTGTGTCTCGTCTGGTAATTGTAGGGATCCACAGACCTTTATTACAGGTGACGAGGCATTCCATCTCAGTCCTCAAGGGTGATAACGCAGCTGCATTATGATTCCTTGCCATGGATTTACGTAGATGTCGTGGGCTGCAGGAATCACTTGCCATCAGGTGAACTGTGTGCCCGTTTGTGTACTCTCAATACAACAAAAAATATTTATTTTTGACAAAAAAATTCAGTGCCTAATTCGAATAATGCCTGGCCATTAATTATGACAACGCGATATAAACGTACCATAAATATTCACGTAATACATAGGTGCTCAGTATTTTTTTTTTCCTTACTACAGTCCTTTGTCTAAATTAGGGTGGACAGAGATAATTTGACCTAATGGTTTTTATGTTTTCTTCTCACTAATATTAGCGAGGGGGCAGTGAGCTTAAATTCTGTAACAGTCCGAAACCCCAAATTCATTGGCAGAAGCCCTCTGCTATTAGATTCCCAAAATAAATAGTTTCATTAATCCAACTCATTATTGGTTTTACTGACATTAAAGTTTTATAAATCGCATGTAACAATTAAAATGATTGATAAAAGTAAAGATGTCCTTGTATAATAAATAAAATAAACAAGTATCCATGTGCTCAAACGAAGTGTAAGGTCGACCTACTTTTCTGGTGTACTTACTCGAAAAAGAGCCGAGAGTAATCACTTCATATATAACCATTACGTCGCTCCTTTGCGTAATTTATTCGGCAAAGTGGCAATTTTGAGGAAACACATGACAGAGTTCAAAATATTAATACAGTACAGTTCAAGTTTTTTTTACAAAACAACACAATTTGGTATTTTTAAATATTTTAAGGTTCAAAAAATATACCATTCAAGTAATATGCATTATTAAGTACTACGCCGGAAGCCTTAAACTTTGGTGTAAACTCAAAGTCCAGAGGCCTTTCGTATCGTAGTAAAGTTTGTTGAGAATTGTGAGCGTTTCTGTTAAAGCTGTTAATAAACTTGGGATATTCCTTATCCGTTATTACAAAAGTTGACTTCTCTGTTTGTTATTTTATTTATAAATTTATATTACGATAATAAAAAATATTGAACGTTAAATGTTATTATTACAAAAAAATCAATGTTTCTTATTATGATGACTTTGCTTTAAAGAGTATTGATCTATAAATCTTGACGTTACGTAGGGAAATTGCCAGCATATAAGATTTCATCTCTTCTTACAGTATCTTTCAGATATACAAGTAGGAACAAACGAAAATTGTACATTTATTACATTGTATTGAGTCTTTTTTGAAATTCTAACTTTCAAGAACTAACGAGTATATTCTTTAGATTTCTTCTTACGGTACTATAAGAAACTTTTCATTAAAACAAACCAAAATTCGCATTCATCTAAATTTTTCCAAAAATACCGTTTCTTTTTTAAATATGTCACGTGACGCATTGCATTCCCACAATCGTAATAATTTCAGTGATATATAACGTAGTAAACATAATATTCTGGATAATTGATAGTAACAATTAACTTATATATCAGATGATATAAAAGGTTGGCAATTGTACAAAATACTTACATCAGGTGTTAATAACCCAATAAGATAAGGCGTGATTATTCCCGAAATTGTTGAGGTACCGTTGATCATCGCCGTTAACGAGCCGGCGTAATTTGGCGCTAGATCAAGTGCATTAACCTGAAATATTAATAAAATATATTAAAAACTTTTTATTAAAACCAAACATAAATTAGCAACATTTTCCAATAATATTCCATCTTTCCATATTCATTATTATGACTAGCTATCTTCGTAATTGTCTCAAGAATTGATGTGCTAAGATCCTAATATATTCTATTACAGAAATCTTTGTTTGCAGCTTTGAGTGCATAGTAATTATACTATATTGGTAACTAATGTATGAAGTGATGATCTCATAAACATTTTACCACGCTCGAGAAGGTGCCTTGTACAAAATACTTACATCAGGTGTTAATAACCCAATAAGATAAGGCGTGATTATTCCCGAAATTGTTGAGGTACCGTTGATCATCGCCGTTAACGAGCCGGCGTAATTTGGCGCTAGATCAAGTGCATTAACCTGAAATATTAATAAAATATATTAAAAACTTTTTATTAAAACAAACCAAAATTCGCATTCATCTAAATTTTTCCAAAAATACCGTTTCTTTTTTTAAATATGTCACGTGACGCATTACATTCCCACAATCGTAATAATTTCAGTGATATATAACGTAGTAAACATAATATTCTGGATAATTGATAGTAACAATTAACTTATATATCAGATGATATAAAAGGTTGGCAATTGTACAAAAAACTTACATCAGGTGTTAATAACCCAATAAGATAAGGCGTGATTATTCCCGAAATTGTTGAGGTACCGTTGATCATCGCCGTTAACGAGCCCGCGTAATTTGGCGCTAGATCAAGTGCATTAACCTGAAATATTAATAAAATATATTAAAAACTTTTTATTAAAACCAAACATAAATTAGCAACATTTTCCAATAATATTCCATCTTTCCATATTCATTATTATGACTAGCTATCTTCGTAATTGTCTCAAGAATTGATGTGCTAAGATCCTAATATATTCTATTACAGAAATCTTTGTTTGCAGCTTTGAGTGCATAGTAATTATACTATATTGGTAACTAATGTATGAAGTGATGATCTCATAAACATTTTACCACGCTCGAGAAGGTGCCTTTGTACAAATACGTCTGACACTATAATATAATCAGTATTAATATCATATTCAACCCAGACAAAACAGACCACATTATACGTTACATAAATACTACTATCATTCATTATTAACATACCATGTCTGTCTGGCTACCTGCACTTTAAATATGGTAAACTAAGATAAAAGCGATTACTTCATAAATGATAATAATTTACATCGTTAAAGTCAGCTATGTATGAATCTTACTATAAATGCCGCAAGACTCATTATCGCTTAAATCCATAGCAAAACCTTGAAATATTCGACAAAGAAGGAAAAAATACATCGAAAATGTTAAGAGTGCACACATTGTACACTCTTAACATCAATATAAGAATAACTTTATGTCAACATTTTTAAAAAAGAAAAGAAAATAACACGACTTACAAATTTAGTGAAACAAAAGTCAGTGATTACTATCACTTCTTTTGTTAATTATAAACAGATAACAAGGTCTTTTGAGAGATGCCGTTATTTAGGTATATATATCTCAACATACGGGCAAATTTACATCCACACAAAAATATTATTATTTAAATTATTATTATATACTTTAAAGTATATTTATAATATACATATATAGTAATAATTTCTGAATAGATGTGTAAGGAGTGTCTTCATGATATTAGTAATTTTGTACTATATAAGTGCTGAATAAAATTATTGCAAATTATTAAAACTGAATAAATGAATCGGATTAACCATGTAAAAGTAATTACGGCCTGTTTTAAATAATATTATTCCGATAATGTATCTTTAAACTAACCTTTACCCTTCACAATTATGAAGGTAATTCAACATTCATACAATGCATTCTTAGTAAAATTGAGAATATGAAAAACATGAACACGCAAAACATGTATTTACGTTTTGAATATAATTCAAAATCATTAAATTTGCTCAGCTTTGCTTTTCCTGTTCATGTTTGCAAACTACAAAGGCAATTTGAGCAAATATATAATTTATTCAGTTGATTCAAACATTTGTATAGGTCGTGCTCACCTTCATTCCGCTGTAAAAGCCTCCCATAAGGGCCATGGAGGCAATAAAATAAGCGACAGCTTTAAAGCGATCACATCCGGAATATGAGGCCAGAATAATACATATTGCAGGACCAGTGGCGGCTATTGAAAAAAATATTGTTATAGTACATACACATATTGTATTGTAACCTCAGAGTTCGAAAGTTTTTAATGAGTAAACATACATTATGTTATGTATTTTGGCTAATATAAGAAGAATGAATAGCACCCAAGTGTTTTATACCTTACTTATATACCACTATCCAATAGAAGTGGATAAAAATAGCGGACGTCTTTGTTACTGTTCGACTTCCGATCACTTATAAAACAATTAGTTTAAGTTTCGTGGCCGCCGAATCTATTATATTAAGTCAATCTGTCCGTGCGTGTGAAGTTAAGTTACAACAACGCTATCTACTGCATCATTGCTGTACTAAACAGGAGTTTCCACAACAGCTCTAACCGTGTGCGACTGATAATCACTGTGGCCATGTAATTGAAGGCGTTTAATTATTAGTTGTTTAATTTAGAGTTAATATTTAATTTGATTTATATTTATTTACACAAGATAAAGTGACGAACTATAAAAGTTTTGCGGGAGTAGTATAATGTTCGACATTGGACTTATAATGGGTTTTGATACTGATGAATTAAATTTACTATAATATTATATAAAATAGCAATATTTATATTCTTATTACTTCGCAGTCATTCCAACAGGCAGCTTATTAAAAGTGACCAAGCATCTTCATCTAAACTCCTGATCGACAACTAAAGTTGTGATCTTTAACCATTAGGTTAACTGTGTTATTGATCGTTATCCTCAATTATTATTATTTCATTTCCTTTCACCCATCAGAGGAAACGCGGCAGGGCTTTGTTTTTTTTTTATTTTATATCAATAAAATACAAACCTATGGTAGTATGAATTATTCTTCCCGTTTTAATTGAATGCCATCCTTTTTTGATGCAACCATCGCATACCCAACCAAATACGAAAGAACTGATCCACATAGCAAGGTAAGGTATGGAAGTTAGAGTTCCGGTAGTAGCGATGTTAAACTTTAGTACATCAGTCATGTACTTAGGTAAATCTGTCACCATTGTGTAATAACCCCAATCGTGGCCAACCTGAAGAGGAATTACATGTTGTTAAATGGTTTTTTGGTCAGTGCAGAGGTGAACACGCATTGCCTGCATATGGTGTTGGGACGGCCTGGGATGATTGCTCCGTATGCGCTCGCGTAGGTAAACTACGGGGCGGGAATGTTGGTTTGCGGATGTAGGGTGTATTTTCATGTCATCACTGCTTTCCGCGTATGAAACCGGGATGATTCATGACTGTAGTCGAATTTCTGATTCGTACGGTGTTACATTTCGCAGGCCTTCTCCTAGCCCTCATAATTTCATATACGAGGATAATTCGATGGATCCAGTACAAATAATCAAACATCACATGTCTTCAAAATATTTTTTTTATTACATTGAGAGTAACGAACGAGCACACAGACCACCTGATGGCAAGTGATTCCTGCATCCCATGACATTTACGTTCATCCATGACAAGGAATCATAATGAATATCCGTTGTTATTCTTGAGGGCTGAGATGGAATGCCTCGTCACCAGTAATAAATGTCTCCGTACCCGTACATTCAACGATACGAAACACAACAGCATTATGCTGCTATTTTACGTTGGTATTCTGTGAGTATGTGTTCCTACACCAGTAGAGCTGACCCATTAGTTCTGCAGCTAGAAACAAACTGCGGGGTAAGTCTACAACTGATATTTTATTGTTTCTGAAACATCGCATCTAGCTGACATATTTTATATACCGCTGACCATGCAGACAGTAAGTTATACACCTATCAGGGGGGGGGGGGCTCTGATCATCCAAGATAGTGAACGTGGAGGACAGAAACACAGACTGGTCCCCTAGCACAACGAGAGTACTAGGGGAGGCGAGACCTCTTCTCGCGAGAACGACAGCATTAGTGCTATCCGCAGGAGATCTTGGAGTCCCTCCAAATGCAGTGAGGATGGCCACCGAGAGGGTTTGGGTACAAATCCCACATAAGCCAAGCGTCTTTTAAAGATTTCCCCCCGGCACCAAACAAAAAATAAAAAGATAGGTACGGGAGGTAATTTATTTACACGCTGAAACTTACTGCAGCAAACAAAAGGGCCCAAACGGGAACGGATCTAACGATGGCTTTCCAAGGAACCGGGTCCCTTACGCTTTTAGTATCAGCACTGGTGACGTGCTCGTTCAAATATTTAAGTTCTTCATCTGAGATATAAGGATGTGTATTCGGCGTACTATAACAAAGGATACTCTGAAACAAAAACGAAATTAAAATGATTGAAAATGAAATGTAGTAATAAAAATGTACATTCTAAACGTGAATAAATATATATAAAATGAAAAAATCTTTAAAATGTTTAGTAAATTAGCTTATATATTATGAATATGTGACACTAATGGTGTGAATATAGGTATATAAAAAGACAGCCATGGTAGGTGTATCTAAGTGCTTGCTTTTAACTCACGGAACGTTAGCATACCGAGTTCGATCCTCAATGCCGGCACCAATGAAATTGTTATTAATAAGTGCTGATTTACCACGTATTCGGTGGTGCTTAATCCGTCAGAAGCAACTGACCGAGCCGGTTCGGCCGTATCAAGCACCCTCGAATCTACCCTCGGGCTAACAGTGGTCAACAGTCACTACAAAAAAAATGTCTAAGAGATAAATAATAATAATAAAATATTTTCAAAGATTGTGAAGTGTAGCCTATCCTCCGTATAGCCACGGTGGATTGTGCTCCGAAACCTTCTCTAGAGATTAGGCCTATGCCCAGCTGTGCGATGTATACAATATCTATTTTATATAAATTTATACTTGACTCCCATTAAGACAACAATTGCCAGTATTATAATGACTATTAAAGAAATCTATCTCTAAATGTCGTGTGACATGTTAAGTTTAGTTATGCAAAACAATATTGTTAAATTTTGTTCCGCATAACCAAAAAAAACTTTCGATTATTTAAAATACTCACCCAGAACAAAAACCACAAAATGCCAAAACATCCAAAAAAGTAGAACACGTTAGCCCAGTCCCCATTTCCAGCCATTAGAAATCCTGACATGAATGAACCAAAGATATTCCCGATCTGTGCCCCACCAAAGACTAGCGCACCTTGTCGGGATCTTTCGTGCGGCGGCACCCAACGCGCTAACACGATCATCAAAGCAGGCATCGTTGGTCCCTGGAAATTATAAGCAATAAGAGACACCGCAGTTATATACCAGCTCTAATACGAACAGGTCAGCTGTCCGTGGTAGGACTAAGCCTTTGGACGCCGAATAGGAACGTAAAATAATATCTTAACGTTACTGTGTTGCGTTTGGTGAGAAATAGAAACTGGACTTTATTACTCGTGATGAGGAACTCTAGCTTAGTCCTCGGGGATGATAAAGCATTTATGTTATAGTATAATATTGTATATTATCCTGATAAAGAATGAATGTGAGTGTTATGGACGATAGGAATCAATTACCTACAGGTAAATTGTGTGCCGCTTATTCATATTATATCATTAAAATAAAAAACCTTATTGAGAATACTATATATATAGTCAGTACACCAAAAATCATGTAGAAAAAGTAATAAGCATCAAAGTTGAGCTGTAGATTATTGACGGTACAAGGTGATGATGATAATATGAAAAATGAAGAAGTTTTCGATACATGTTAAGTCCGCCGATTCGCAGTTCCGTTGATCCGCGCGGTAGATTATGCTAGAAAATTTATATGTGAAAATATATAGACTGTTGTTATTTCGTTTTCTTTAGTTGATAACGTAAAAAATAAAATAAACTAAGTGAAGGATAGAAGCATTTCAGTACTACTTGGCAACAGTCTGCCAAGCTTGGTGACGAAAGCTTTAACCTTTATTATTCGCAGGAGGAATATTAAGGGCCGGCCTAAAATTTTAGTAACGGTTTTTTTCTCTAGAGAAATCTAATAACCTTTTTGTTTTGAAATAGTATTATTATAACTAACATTTCCGTTAAAAATTCCAACTAAGCTTAAATGCTGGTACTGGTACCCGGAGATGGTACACGGTAATTGTCGTAATGGCGGATTTAAACCAAAGCCGTTAAGTATCTGTGCTTCAAATGTATGTATTGATTGTTTACGTATGTCAAAATGTGTAAATTCTTTGGGAAAAAAAATACAATCATATAAGAAAATATGTCCTGCCCAACCACATTCGGGGAGAAAATTTTGAAATAAATATATAATAATTCATAAATCGCGGCAGTCTCGCGGAGCTCAACGTTGTTTAATTCGTAATGGAAATGTACTCGTATTTGCGGTTATTTAACAGTTTATTTGTTATCCTTTGTTCAGGTTAATTTAATATTCTGTGTAAACCTCAATATGTCAGTTACGAGAAACGTTGTGTGACGAGTGATTAAAATAGAATAAATAAACGAACTTAATCCTACCCTCTGTTACATAGGTTCTTAATAGAAGTTAATTCAGGATCCTAGAGGCACTTTACTTTGAATAGAAGAATAGAGATAAACACTGATTTAAGAAAGTTAAGTTTAAGAAAAAGTAGGCTTAACTGTGATCCAGGGCTTTATGATCACCATTAATTGTTTTATGCTAAAAACGTCTCCTAAATATATACAGTGATAGTTTTTTTTATGTGTATGAGTATTGCTGTTGGTCCTGTGACCTCTACAGTTTTATCTAAATAGACCCGCGAGCGGGAGGCCCGCTGAGTAAGGAGACAACGACGATGCTGCGAAGCGAAGCACGAAGACCGCTGCCGTACCACCGTTGCGCTCCGACCCCTGTGGATGAAGAACGTCGACGACAACAGAGGGGGGCGATAATACAATCCGAGGGCCCCTCATAGTGAGGTACGAAACCTCGACTCGGATCGACTAGAAGCGGCCTAAAACACGATTAAAACGCGTGTAAGCCGCTGTACGAGGAAGACGACGTCGCGCTCGCCGGCGAGCGCGGTGTGGCGTGTCTGCATTTACGAGTGTGTGTACATGAGAAGTTTGTGTCCGCGTCTGTGACGTTGGTCGGTCCACGGTTAAGCCCCTGCCGCTCGTTGCGGAAGGGGCTGTGTTAATGTTAAAGTTAATATTTGCCGTCAGGTTATCTTCTGGCGTTATTATGGCGAATTTAGGACGTCTTCTATTTGGAGGGGTATCCCTCTCTGGGATGTAGTCACCTGCTGCCACCACCAACGGGTTCTACAGTGATAGTGTAGTGTTAAGTTTATATAGTAATTTTAATTATACTAAACATAAAGTTCAAATAAGTTTATATGGTATTTAATGTAATACAATTAATTTTTAGAATTTAAGCTATAAATAACATGAGTGCAAAGTTGCAACATTTTAGCAAAATATTACGTAATTAAGAGTATATACAAGCAAATAGCACGTAGACTGTTTAATATTGTTTGTAACATGAATTACTTATGACGGAATTACGGAAAAGTGAAAAAAACTACACTATTACAAAATATTTGAGTGGTAAAGACAGCTTGTCTCCCCTTCGTTTTATTTTTATCTTTGGGGTACACTTACCTTGATTCGTATTCGATAGGAAATTAACTTATCAACTCTTTGTCATATTCATAAAAACTTCATCGACTTACTTCGCCCATTCCTTGAAGTACGCGTAGTATGAACAACCATGTTGCACCGCCAGCTTTCACCACTATTGGCGTGAGGAGGGTAAAAACAGCAGTGCTGAGGAGGCCGATGCCAAGTGTCCATTTGCCACCGTATCTCTCTGCTAGATATCCACCTGGCACGTGTGTTATGGCATAGCCGTAGTAGAAGCCACTCAGTATAAGTCCTTGAGTTGATTCAGACCAGTCGAATATAGCGTACTGAAATATAGAAGATAGAAGGGAATTAAGGAAATATATGTGTAAAAATCATTTAAGCACAAGTTATTAATTACTTGAAGACTAAAGAAGTATGCCGAGCTGATTCAAAAAAAAATATATAAAAAAGCCATACAAAGATACAAAAGTGTAGTCCAAATATGTCCTCCATGTTTAATAACCTTCCTCCCGACGGAGACTCATAAATATGGAAGAACCTATTAAACTACATCAAAATGCAAAAATATTAAAAAATTAAACTAAATTTAAATTACTTAGAATAAGTCGTTCCACCTTAGTCCTTTAGGAAACAAAACAATTGCATCCATACAAATATGGTAGTATTGTAGCAAACAATTGGTAATCGTTTATTGTTTACAACATTAGGCATTATTACAACTAATTATTATCTAACTAAGGTCTAAGATGGAATCCCTCGTCACCCGTAATGAGGTTGGTATATATTATTGCAATATGAAAATAAATAAAATTAAAAAAAACATAACACACTTTACCGTTAAACAAATAAACATATATTATCTCTTGAAAACAATTCAATTGCGTAACATAAAAATACTTAAATACACGTATAAATAACACAATAGACAAAAGATAGATTGTCTCAGCATAACAAATAGCACTTACAATACTCGTTATGATGCTTTTTAGGCAAAACCTATTTTGGTAAAATATTAAGGAACATTAATAACCGAAAAAGATAACAGAATGACATAAAAAAATAGAAAGTTATTTCAAGAGCAATCAAAACACAATTTAAGAATATGTAGAAGGATGACGAAGTACTAGTTACCTCATTAAAATTGACAGTTCCATTGACTAGTACATCACTATCAACAGGACAAGCATTGGGGTTGAAATGTGACTCTTCGTTCTTATTGTTATTGACCATTTGCGTAACAGCTAGATTGAGACACACACGCATTGTATATGCGTTGCACACCGCCAATAAACCCATGATGCCGAGAACATACCGCTGAGGAATTATGAACACTGATCGAAACAAAAAGGAACTTTGATAATTATTATAAATTAAAATATTTATATTTAAAACTATCTTGTTGTCAAATATAATATATATATATATATATATATATATATATATATATATATATATCTATATATATAAAGTAGTGCAGGCAGAGCATCGGACGGTCATAAACATATGTGATGTCACAGTTTATTAGAGGGCTTATGAACAATAAACGATAGGTCCATACAGCGCCAACATCTGTCAACCTGTCGCTTATAATTACACATCAATTTGCATCTTTACAACTGGTAACATACCCAGGAATGCAAGTAGCTATCACATTATTTTTCTCAAGTATTGATTTTTTAATTTCCTATATTTTTCTTCCTTATTAAAAACGATGAGAATATCTATCAAAAACTATTTATGGTGAAAAGATATAAACTCATCAATTAATTGTAAAAACGAATCACACATACTTAATATATCCATGTTAACAATGATGGTGCAATAGTTAGACCTGCCCGCCATGTTTGCGACGAGGTACAAAATAAATTTTTCCTAACCTAATAATTCCCTACCTTGGAACAATATTTGTACATCAAAAATTATAATGCTTTTAGGAATATTGTATTATATATGAGCTTAGTTTGGGATACTGCATCTAAATATTCCTCCTGATATTCATACTGTTGTGCCTCTGTGTTTCTCAAATGCGTGCAGTAAATTAATATATCTTGCAATAATGGGTTGAAATTCGAATTAAGATGAATGCATCTGACTGACTTTCACATTTCACACATTTTATTTAGTTTTAATTTTTACCAGCACTGATTTTAAATTGAAAAAAACGTCTCATTGCATCTCATCATTGTGTAAGGCACAATATAATCCATTGTATTGATCATACTGAGAGACAAAAGCCTCACCATATATAAGATTTAGGGGCATAACTGCCTTTGATAAACTACCTACTAAAAATAACTGACTAAAATAAATTAAGAATTTAACATATTTGTGAAAACTCTTATACTTTCTAAATATACAACCTCTGGCGTTACAAATTAAATTTCAAAGATTTGATTAATACACAGTCAACGCTCTAAAACAGAAAACTACTTTGAACTATCATTCGTATTGTAAAATAAATCTATTATTAAATATTTTTATTTTATTTACTGGAAAAGGGGTGGTTGATGATTAGGGACGTTGTAATAACCCGAGCAAAGTGGAGGGTGGCGGTATCAGAAAGTTAAATACAAATATTTTCTAAACTTTAGCGGTTAATTAATTGATTGCAAAACTACTTACTTTTTGATATTATACGTCGCCATCTTGGTATCATTTCAACGTAAAATATGTATAGTATGGAAACCAATGTCAGTTCAGTCCTGAAAATATTAAATACATTTTAAACATCTTTAATAATAGATACAGAGAAAAGCAGTTTTTTTTTGACATTTCTTCATTTGATTTCAGTTTTTAATAATTCAAAAAGAATGCTATTCGTATCTGGGTAATTTAATATGCCGCCTGCCTTTAACACTATTTCTTCTTTCTTCCTTTGAACCAAGGAAAAGGATATCAAATGAGTATCCCGTGTATCCCTTTCTAGAAAAGTATCATAATGTATTTTTGTTATTCAATATCTTTGTTCAATAGTGAAAAGTTATGAAGTGTAATAAAAAAAGGCATAACTCTCTGTGAAAAAATCCCCATTAATACAATTGTTATCAAATAAAACATTGAACATTCATATAACTTATGAACTACCGACATATAATTTGTAAAATAACTCGCTTTATGTCTCGGTTACGTTATTGAACAAATAATAACAAAAAAAACAAGCAATTTAGACTCTCATACTTTCTTCATTGTATCGTATAAACGAATTTTTATGTTGTTATGTAAATTTTATGCAGGTCCATTATTAATTTGCTTACTAGCATCTATTTTAACACAGTATCAGCTCTCGTTTAGTCATTTCAAAATCAAGACCTAAAAACTTTTAAATATTTATTCTAAGCAAATTCTTTCTCGAGACCAGCTCTTTGATAACCCAGAAAAGAATACCACATCTTTATCATATATATCTCGCAATACAATAAGCGCTTATTGTAATGCGAGATATATATGAGATACAGATACATAACATGCCCATACCTGAAACAGCAAATTCGCAAAACTGGGATTTTATCAACGCACGTCATATGTTCGCTTTTAATTTCAGCCCAGCTGTAGCAAGAGAATGGTTTGACCGGAATAGGACCACGCTTTCCGGAATATCAGCATAAAGTTATTTGTACTACCGTATTTCATTTGGTGAAAGAAAGAAACAGGAGACCTTATGACTGGTGGCGAGCCATTCCACCTTAGTCCTCACGAGTGACAACGCATCTGCATTTTGATCCTCATCCTCATCCTGGATTAAAGTGATTGTAACTGCAGAAATCTGATAAACGTGTGCTCGTTTGTATAATACAAAGTATCAAAAAAGATCAAAACTATGGATCGTGATTCACGTCTATGACATTTGACGGAATTATGAAATACTAAAATGAATAGATCGTGGACTCGTCCTTACATATTGCTCATATGTAACAAAATGTACAAGTAACACAAATCTAAATACCTTTTTACAGCTGTCACTTTACTTTTATAGTCAGATTAAATCGTTTCTGAATGCCAAGAGTAATAAAGATAACGACATTGTTTGATGAAATTTATATATTTATCGTGTTGTTAAACTGTAATAACAAACATACACACTTACTGTAAATGCTTCAAGTGCTCTAGCGTTGCGTTGATCAATAAGCCGTAATCAAATAGATTTTATACATGAGTAGTTTAAAGATCCCTTTTCATATGATATCGAATTTCATTTTGTAAGATTATCGCCTTCAACTGGAAAAGTATTATTAACGAAGGCCCTAAGTTGCTGTATGGACATCGACAGATATAATACTTTCAAATAATTATGTTATGTTACTAAGGTGCAAAACAAGCAGTTCAACTTATCACAAATTCAACAGCTTAATCAATCAAAGAATTAAAATGCAACAGGAATAAGATGAATTGCCTCGTTACGTAACCGAATGTCCCGTTCCTACAGTCATCGGGTGAAAAATAGCAACTATAAATCGTATTTCATGCTGGTATTCTACGAAGGCGTATTCCTTTTCTTTGGGTTGTAACGAAATAATTATATTTTTTGTATGTTTACAAATAATAGAAAACATTTTTTTTTAGAAGTGAGATTAAGATAAATTATATTAAAGTTTGTAAGAATTTAATACAACACTATCGTTGAAATTGTGTGAAATTAATATAAAATATTTTAAACTCCAAAAAATTTCGAAAACAAGAGTAATTATTTAAACACAAACATAAGCAAGTCTATTGTATCCGAGTAATAACTCGCAGGGCGTACACGACCAGTAGCCGTTGTTTACGATACGCAATGACAGAATACGTGATATTTCACTATGAAGCTACAGATAGCAAGTTTTAAAAGAGATTTTCAAGTCTCTCCCGAAAAGTAATACATAATTTTTACGCGACTGCAAAGACAAATCTGAGTAAAAGTTAGATGCAATATTAAAGAATGTATATCACAACCAGTTTAGAAGTAGACTAATTATGTGGGCTACTCAGTTATTAGGTTCAACTTGAAAACCCAGGACCTATTAACGTGGCCACATCATTGCCATTAAGCCGCACGGTCGTCTTTGACAGATATTTCATTATTTCTCTCAAGGTCACAGACTAGACTACATAATCTATAATGAAAGGTTAGAATTATAATTTTTTGTGACGAAATATTGTTATTGGCATTTACTTAAGTAATACTGTAATTAAAGTCCTGCCAACATTCACAAAAATTAAAACGAGGGTCATGAGAAAAACATATTTCGCGCATCGTGCTTTTGCAATATTTTTGAATAATAAATTATTATAATAGTTTTATATACAACTATTGCAGAATAAGATTGCAGTGTTGCCTACGTATTATCCATTACTATCCATTAAGAAGTCAAGTCTCTTCTCACCTACGTAATTCTTTACTTAGGAACATATGCCAAACTTGGCCTCCGACTAGTAGAGGAATGTTACACATGTTCCAAATAACTTCTTTTCTATAGGATGACAACAACCCGATGATTTTTATGAGTAAAACTACATCCATCTTCGATTAAGATAAAAATAATTGTCTACCGCGGTTGTCCATCTTAAGTCCGTCTAAGTGCCTCTTTTGTATTGAAAGTAAAGATGACCAACAAGCATATAGTTCACTCGATGCTAAGCGATAGCTGCAGCCCATAAACACCTATACTCGTCCTCAATAAGCACATACCAGCGCATGGGTTGTCATCACTGATGTCGGTTATGAACTGCCTCGTTAACCGTAATTGGGTCTACGATACCCTAAATTCACCATACAAACAATAACGTTATACTGCTTTGTTGCGTGAATATTGTGGGAGAGTGTGTTCCTTCTCAGTTGCATGTTGAAAACCACGTGAAGAGTGATTCTATTCGGTATACTTCGAATTCCATGGCAAAAATACCAGATTTCATAACATTAGGAAAACTACATATTCAGACCGGTGTCAGCGAATATAGGTTAAGTTACTGCGATCTGGTACCGCGTACGCATTGAACTAATTACATGTTGACACCATTTATAATAGTTTACAGCTTAGTTCTACAAAATTATCAATAAATAATTTAAAAAAAATTCAAATTCATTTATCACACAACCACTCTCAATTTTTTTCCCACCAAGAGTAGTATTAAGAACAGGCCGCAAGGAGGGCACTTTCTGATTGACTCGATGATATGTTTCATAACTGTATTTCGCAACATCCATGGCATAACATACGTATTTCGCAAAATGAACAAGATTGTCTGCTGGATGTTCAAGTATAGAAACATTTGATCACTGGCCCACTATTCTTACACAGTTTTCCAACAGTGATAGAGGTACGTATTCTACTAACATTAGACGCGACTTCTCATTTTCCGGTCAATTATCTAACTTAAATAATAATGTCCTCCTAATCAATAATGACAATATCACCTAATATTTGCAGATGACAATCGACTACGCAAGACATATTATGGTACCGTAAAAATTCGAGCAAACATAGAGACACTCACTATTCGATCTCGTTCTTAGGCCGAGAGGGCAGCAACAAGATTGGAGAAATTTTCTCATATAGAATGATGGGTACGAGACACTTATACATAAAACGCTCATTAACCTGAACACCGATATTTTAAATTATTGATCCTGAAAATCGATACCCATCCTGGAAATAGGACCCGAAATGCAACAGTCTGTCACGAGGCCGTCAAATTCTATAGTAAACGAACGACCTGTACGAGCCCGATGAGGGCTCCGAAAAACTTGTTAAATGCAATTGTATTATGGCTATTATTATAGTTATAGTATTAAAACCAACCATTTTATATACATGTAACATTTTAGTTTACATATTATCCCAACGTTTAGACCATAGTGCACCAGCTGTGATCGCGGGTGGACAAAGATGAGGATGTGTCTTCGTGTAGCGGCGATTTAATCTTTTACAACCTCTATCGTCTCACTATCGCCATAATCTCTAAAATTAACCGGATAATTTTAGAGTATAATTAGAGCGTAATTGGAAAAATTATATTACACTATATGTAATTTTATTGCATGAGAACAAAAAATATACATCTAGTTTGTAAACTGACACATTCTAAAGTTGACTGCAAATTTATAATCAAGCATGGAATGTTATCCATGCTTGATTATAAATACTGTATCTACTTTATTTTCTGTATACGTTACTTCTACATGTCTTAATTACAACGCT
Source organism: Teinopalpus imperialis (assembly GCA_029286865.1). Taxonomy (NCBI): domain Eukaryota; kingdom Metazoa; phylum Arthropoda; class Insecta; order Lepidoptera; family Papilionidae; genus Teinopalpus; species Teinopalpus imperialis. The sequence goes on from JAGSMU010000003.1 coordinate 11,513,636, forward strand.
GGTAAAGTAAATTGGTATTGGCGGTAATATACATTAATAGTTTATAAATGCGTGCAGTTTCCTAGCAGAAACTAACTTTAAAACTACTGATATTTGCAATAAATATTAAGGTGCGTACGTCATTATTCACATTTCAAAACGGATCACGCCTGTTTAGAATAAATATTATTATTATTATTATTTATTGTTATATTAATTTATAGGCTTTGTAGAAGTAAGGCGTGTGCAAAGTAGCATACAGTCCAAAAAAATGTAGATGCTAAAAGTACCCCATATAGATCTGCATACATCGTACCATCTGTATGTACGATCTGTAGATATATTGTGAGTCTTATGTTAAGAATATTCATAATGGGTTTTACAAAGTTGAACTGTAATTTATACTATCTCATCTCAGTCAGCAGAGTCTCATCGTTTAAAGTTAGTGTCTATTATTAAAATTCCAGGCAATGCTCATGATGGCTCCCATGTGTTGGCTAAGAAGGACCTGGTAAATTTACCTACAATTTTATTTGATGATATAGTAATACCACTGAGCACTTGTAATTTTTTTTGACCTACATATACATATCGATATATACTTTGAATTGGGAAGTTACAAATATAAGCCACAAAGTCAATACCACCTTACGCTCTCATTATCGTCTGAAATATTTCCTTTCTTTTAGGCATCATATTCGTTCCGACCCTTGTATGTGTGCTTGTTCTTAAAAACTTTCTTCACAATTTTGAGCACCTATTTAAAAACTGTGTCGGACTTATTTTTAGTTTACGTAAGCTTGTCCATATCTCCCAATATCAATCTCCGCTTATGTAAGCAGAGATTGATATTGAGAGATATTGTGCCGGATGGTACGTTTATGCGTACCATCCGTAGAATTTTGCTTGTTCTTTTCTCTATCTTAAATGAATCACCTTCACATCAGCTAGATAAGTTCAATATCTCTCCTAATATCATCACAGGTTTCTTCAATCTTACTCGAACACTAAGATCTGTATTCATCTGTACAGAGTACCATGCTAACTCGTTTACTTTTCAAGCTAGTGCGTGAGCATTTGACGTATAATTCAAAATATTATTGTCAAATTTTCTGGTGAATTATTTAGTCCACTACCTCGTCACTATTGGTTACCATTATATAAATATCTTTTGTATGTATTTTATATATATTTATCTGTGTACAGAAGATGTTTATATTTGTATTATTATGAAAGTATTTACTTATGTAACGAAGAGTATATTCATAACTGTATATTATTTTATTCTTTATAAATTTTTGATTTACTATGTACACTATCACATTATCTCACCACACCATGGGTCGACAGGTAGTCTGAGTATAGTCAGTATAGTCTTTTTATAGTCTTACTCCTAAGTATATATACATGTTATATATAAGATATAACATCTGACTTGCACGTGGTGCTAAAAGCCCCTTGCCCTGCTGGCTAAAAGATGAAATAAAAAAACGTTTTTGGAGCAGGCAATGTTCAACAAAGTTATACTTTCCACAATTTTCGACACAAAAAGTACAATTATATTCTCTACGCAGTTAACGACTTCTGATTGTTAAGTGGAAAATATCGACTTAGTCAAATTCGGTCAGGAGAACATTTGCATCATCAAAATTTAATTCATTAATGAAGCAATTATGAGAGTTAATAATACTTAAATTGAAATTTGATAATGGTATATATATTTTTCCACAAACGTCATTAAAATTGTCAAATCAATACAAACAGAAACTAAGCGAGAGCATTTCAAATCTTTTTATATAACGCCTGAGAAGTTAAGTACTTACGCAGGTACTCGATTTAAGGTGAGCCTAATTCAATACTTGTGCAACGAACTTTGTTGAGGAGTAAGAAGAGGTAACCTTACGTATAAAGTAACATTACCTATAAAGTAGACCCCGAGTAAGACGTCCCAGCCTATAGAAACCTTTCACCGATCACCAAGTTTTTTTACAATAGCTTGGGGCTCTGCTTTTTCGTACGCGTAAAACCTTATTCGATCCGTGATGGTGACTACCAATAGTGTGCCTTTGAATCCAGGTTTACAGTAGGTATTGGTAGAGATACGTCGCAACTTATGTCTAGGTACAGAATGAATAGGTCGGCTGAACCTCAGACTACGGCCACACAAAATACTAGTGTCTATTCCTGCCTAAACAGTGTAATTTGCGAACAGTTAATTTTTTCTACTATTTATAAAACAAGTATTGTGATTAGTTAACTTTTACTGTTATGTTGTATTAATCGTTGTAAATAGATGTCAAAAATATTGCATGCAATTATTAAATTTACTGATCCATTGTGTCGTAACCACTAGTGTATTTAAACCAGTTTTATGTGGAGGTATTTTATAATACATTATTGTGATAATGCCAATAATGACTTAATTACTCGTGTTAATTATTAACACATACTATTGGATATTAAAGAAATGGTGATAATGAAATTTATATGGAAAGATGATCCATAAATGGCATCAATATAGGACATAATATATAGAACATAGGACTATTCAATTTTACAGAATAATTCAATTTTGCATTGCAGATCTTTAACTATTCACTTCCTATTCGATAATGTGTATTCATGTTTTGTATATTTATAATATTTACTTAAGTGGTTATAGAGTAATTATAAAAACGATAGATTTACAATCTAGTAGTCAGTGCCTATCTTATGGATTTATGGTAATGACATTATGTTTAATGTTTTCTAGATTTTACGTACAAAATATTTACACCACAGTCTAGGCTATCTTAACTTTAAGGACTTACAAAATTGATAAAAAATGGACAACGCTTGTTGTCTCTCTTTTAATCAAAAGGTATTTAAAGATCAGATAATTTGTAAGAAATTTAAGGCTAGTTTTATATTGGTTGATAAAAATTTGATCGAAAAACCTTTGCTTAAAAAGTATAAAAACCATACCATTTCCCTAGATAATAACAGACAAAATGTAAGCGTTTTATAGCCATCAACCTTTAGCATTTCGGTGACATAAATAAGACTTCATCTTGTATTCTGATCTAGTGTTGGGCAACAAGTCGACAACTTGGGACCAATCAATAATGTCCGTGAGGTCGACTACTTTCGGACGAAATTAAATATTTTGCGGTTTTATGCTACTATGTTACGCGACAAATTACGTCATAAAACAAGGAAAAATATTTGCTGATAACGCGTCGTTTCGCGTTTACTATTACCAACTAAATTGTTTATACAGCTGTAATTTACAATAATTATGCAAATAGCAATTATTTATAAATACCGTGGATTCGAATTATTCAATTAATATATAAAGAATTCGTATTAAATTCACTTTATATTATCTTTCATTGCTTATTTTTAGGTGTCAATTATTTATACCGTATTTTTTATTTAGTTATAACTATATAATAAATTATATGGATATAGTGAAAAAATTATAATCAATAATAAATTTTATCTCACCGCGCTAGTCAACGTGGTTTATCTGCTATTAATATGTATGAAGTATGGACTGTTAGTCAAATGAAGCATGTCCTCAAACTACTATATTTTTATTGCTAAGACAATTACGACTTTTCCTTTTTTGTAAATAAAAATTTAAATTTCATTTTTTATTTATTATTTCATGTCCTAAAACGATTTGCTCTCACTCTCAATTAAAATATTCAAAATTGACTACAAACGTTTGCATATCAAACATCTTTATCTTGTTTAGTTCTAATCCTTTTCTATACTTTTCTACTAACCTTTTTTTGTTGTTGTAGTTAAATTGTTCCAATATAAAATATCAGAATCGTTATAAATATTAATGTCAAGGTACTAACAAATCAATTTCAAGAACCACTTACGTATTTTTAAGGCCGAGGAAAAGGCATTGTCCTATTGCGAACGCTTACAATCCGGTCCTAACCAGTTATATCTACTTCAGAAAAGTTTAAATTGTCGTTTCCTCCCATTAATATTCAATATTCATTTATATAGAATTAATTTGGCGTAATGATATACTCGGATACCAATCTTAACTGGCTATAAGATGTTGAAATAAATGTCACAGGGAATAAAATCTTTAAAATAAAATAAAATTAAAGAGTCATAAATATTTATGAATTCTTGTGGCTTGAATGTTTCTCGCCGTGCTTTGTTTACGTGGTCAAATCTGATATTACGGACTAACTAATCCAATAAAATATTCTTTCGATAGACAGCTATTACTTATACAACTTTGATTTTCATCGAACTTGGATGATGGTGTTTATCGGCTCAATGATCATCATTATCAATCAGCCCGCCTGGTTACTTGTTTGAGATCCTATTTATCTAACGGGGCTGAAGCTATTTTAATAATCATTTTTATCGTGCCGATTATATCTTACTTAAATTATTATTAAGTTTAATATTTTAATTCAAATTGAGAATTAGACAGATTTCTTAATGAAACTTAGTAGATTATTCAAGTTACCGCGAATTATTACATTACACAAAATATCAAAGACAATAAAATAATTTGTTTTTTTTTATGGATTACAATAAAGCCTTTGCGAAACGGCGAAACTTGTTCAGTTAAAACCTCTATTTCGAATTTCTAAGATACTAAAATGAATTTTTAATCAGTCTGAATTACCTTCCCGTCAAGAACGCAAAAATTGAAGAAGTAAAAGACTACTTCTACCTTGGATCGGCCATATTGCTTTAACACCGAGATTGACTGATGCATTTGACCTGCAATGGGTAAATTCATGAAGATAAAAAAAAAATTGTCCTAATTATTACATTATTTAATCATTATATAATCCATTGTTGTTTTATATTCACTTCTTTTTATATAAGACGACGTTTGATTTGCCTAAAAAAAGAATAACATTATAATCAGGCATTTGCATGTATTATGTGTGATTTAACATTCCCAATTTTCAAGAGTACCCTAAACTTACGTTTTAATATCGCAGGGTCTGACCTTTGTAAACATTTTATTGAAGGTAATCCTGCAGTTTTTTATGACGTTACTGTGCAAATGACGTAAGTAAACGAAACTTATTTTTTTCCTTGAACGTACGAAGTCTTTTTCTGAATGCACCTTAAAATACAATGACAGCTGAATGATACAAAGACAATAAATAAACCCCTGAGCTGACAGCTAGTCTCTTACTCTTACACAATCAGTTTGGTGCAATATATAGTCAAATTTAGACTTAAGAAAACTCCTCGAAAAAAATATCTATATAATACAATATATGTGAATCATCACACAAAACTTTGGCCAAAAAATAAATATGGAATGAGGAGCTCCGTGGGAGGTATTTGCTTGCTGTTTTACTACAAATAAGACATTTTCCTTAACTGCCAACGTCTCGGTGACCCCTTCGAGGAAACATGACGTCTTACATATCTGATCCAGGATCATACTAGTAAGAACCAAAAACTGTCGGGCAAATATCTTAAGAGATCTATATATCTATATTATATATCTGTCTATATCTGTCAAATTCACCACCGTCCTAGTGTCCGTACTTTAATCATGATATCTCATCTCATCTCATCTCACATCAAAGTGACAATGCTTTTCAAAACTGGCCTTGTCGCCCGTTGATTACTCTTCATATTCCCTCAATCTTTAATAACGTTTAAAGATTGAGGGAATATGAAGAGTAATACATATAGACTATCGTCAAGCTTGTTATTATTGTATATAAAATTATATATTAATAATGTCATGTATCATGTTGCATTTTATGTTGGTTTTATTTGCCAACCAGAAGAGAATTAAAATGAATACCACCAATAAATAAATAATATATACTCATTACCTTACTGGAGGAATTTCTGCGCGTTACATCATAAAGGTGCAGTGTAAATATTTCCGTAAATTCCACTTGTTAGTATATTATATATATATTATATACTATTAATAGTATATAGTACTATATACTAGCTTTATATATATATATATATATATATATATATATACTAGTTACTGTGAATAAAACCTTATATTTCTTAGATATGTACACCCACAGACTCCTCGTCAATGTTCACTTCACTATTGTAATTTCCAATATCGTCAAATACGCAGCTATTATAAAAATGTACATTCAAATTACCTTGGTTGGAATCGGCCTATCTCTGATACAGAAGATCTAACTTTTATCATAATTACACAATTATTAAAAAAAAACTTATTATATTACACAAATTAACTCGCTACCGGAAAAAAAAATATTAATTCACCCGTACAGTTTTTACACATACGTACGGAAATAATCTTAGTTGAAAGTAAGTTGATGACATAAATAACAGTTATTACATTTTACGAAGTCGTTTTAAGAAGTCTTTGTAATTATTATTTTATCAACTAGTCGTCCTCGTGCAAGTTCTGAAACTGAAGAACTGATAGCCTCAAATTCCACGTTACTCCGTCCAACACGAACTATATTTAAATAAAATTATGGGGTACACTCATAGAAAAAAATACGGCGTTGCGCATTCGCACGATGGGGTTCTGTTTCAATTTTTACTTTAAATATTTTATAGTAATATGGTATTTCGCCTAGTAAAAAAAACACTTTAAAAACAGTACCAAATGTTGCTTTTATAGTCTTTATAATAAAATATCTCCCGACTAGAGGTTTAAAATATAACACTATAATATTACTAAGTGCAACGTTAAGAAATAATTGCGTAAACATTTTAATATTTATCGACAATACGTATAATAAGTAAATAAGAGAACTGTGACATACAGACTGACCAAAGTCATAACAGTTTCTATTCAATAAAGTGACCCTGAAATGCAATCAACTTATAAACATTTTTACACACTTTAATTGTTAACAAAGTATACTAATACACTTAAGGAAAATATAGCGACCTAGTTAAGGGGTAATAGGGAAAATTAACTATTTTACCATTTTTCGCGAATTTAAATACATCTTAAACAGCTGCAGGCTTGACCTGGAAAAATATTTATCTTGTTAGGACTTTTGTAGAATAAATAACTCAGGGAACAGTCGAAATAAACACAATCTAAGCAATCTTTTATATAAAACAAACTGACCTTTTAACTTTTCTCTACAGCTTTATAAATATTTTCGTTAAAAACATTGCTGCGTGTATTTTTATAAATTTTAAATATAGGTGAATATATTTTTAAAATCCCGAAATATAACACAAAACCTTCAATCCATAACTAATATTCCTTAATAATTCTTTATAAGGTAATTCCCGGAATTATTAACCATGTAGAGAAAGGAATTAGTTCAGTTCGGAATTAGGAACTGATCCAGTATTGGCTGCTAAGTCCGGCATGAAACATACTATTTTCTACCTTTTATTTAATTTTCATTTCCCTTTTTTTAAGGTGGTTATAAATTGGAATATCTATTTCAATCAATATTGATAATACTTCCACAAAAAATTGAACATATTATTTGTTGTAGATATGAGGGTTTAAGAGGGTTAAAGTTAAGGGGACGTAGATAAGGAATATACATATTGTTTCCTTGATTAGAGAATAGAAAATCCAAATTCATGAACAAAAGCTAGTTTATTAAAATTCTCATTGGATAAACTTGTAAATGTTTTAAGCACACTACAGTGTTATGTCCAGCATACCAGTCGAGGTCAATTGCCTAATCGCAAACACGGTTCAGTGAACACGAAAATAATTAAATATAACAATTACAAAAGCTATATTTTACTCTACACGCTAAGCAATACTATCGTGACCATTCTTTCTTACCAAGAAACAACAAAGTATTTTTAATGGTGACGACTGGCATAATCACGTGGATATTGAGTCAATATATCTATATCAATAGGATAGTAGCGTAGGTTTAGTACGTAGCCCTTCAAAAATATTATCTACCTTAACAGTTATTAAATAAGACATCTTAGGGGCCTACATCATCACCGTCAACATCGTAATCATTATCATCAGCCTATATTACCACTCAAGAACTTGTTTATTCCAACGGTAATCAGTTCTGCGGCTAATATAGCCGGCCCAGCTTGCTAATACGATTTGCCACGTTGAAGTATTTGGTTAACAGTTGGCATCGAGGTAGATTTCGTATTTCACCTTCCGAAACTCCAAAGGCCTTCACCGCCATAGCGTTGACTGACTTTAAACTTATGGACTACCTGAACTGTCAGTGTTCACGTTTCACGTCCATGGCTCACAACGGGTAAGAGGCGCTGATTACAAAATTGCATATTTAGGCTCTGTAGAACAAGGTGACAAGAAAACTCGACGTAATTTTCCAAAAGTTGCCTAGGCCGAATGTATTTTTCTATATTGGGATCGATCGATAAGGATTAAAAACTGTGCAGCAAAGCATCATGACCGTTACCTATGGGCCGAAAACCGAATTAGACTGCGCCAATTCCTAAGGGATATTAAAGCATTCATCATCATAACGACATCAACTGGGGCAATCTGCTTGAATATCTCGAGCCTTAAACTCCGCATACCAGGCACGACATCCTAAAAGAGAACAAACAACCTCATGTTCACGCCAAGGCCCTCAGTTAGTCAAACCGGATGACTCTTTTTTCACCTTCGACGATCTATAGAAAGCCGAATATCTTGACAATCTAGAGAGTTAATGTACTCCGTCACTCGCAACCGAGGATCCCGAGCACATGCAAAACCCACGTACTTCATAGGCGTTACCACCAGTAGGCAAATAATTAGAACCAGTGACCATAGACGATGTCACAGACATCATTAAGAACCTCAAAAAAAGGTTTTCTCCAGGTCTCGAAGGGAACAACAATCGAATGCTTAACGCGCTTACCGTGACTATTATTGTGAGAATTTGTAATACGATTCTCTGCTCCTTGCTCAGACGCTTGAAAAAAAGGGAAGGTAATAGGTATATACACAAATGCGTAAACTGCGCAATCTTCCCAACAGCTATCATTCAGTTAGCCTCGCCAACTCAACGTTTACGAGAGTATTATTCTTGGGCTACTAAAAAAGCACATCCTAGCGAATAGCTTATTTCCCGACAAACAGTTCGGACTTAGTAGTAGGTACTCATGCGTCGAACAGGCCTATCGCATAACGGAACACGTCCTCACAGGTTTAACCCTACGAAAACCTGTAAGTGCTGGAGCACTATTCCTCGATGTCGCAGAGGCATTAAAAAAAAGCACAGCGATTTAATTCACAAACTGCACTTTCTCAACATACCAGACAAGCACGGTGACACCATTCGAGCCTTCTTGTCGAATCCTACTTTTCACTATCGATCGGTACGCGCTCCTCTAGCCGACGGCTCCGCCAGGGAGGTCCTCATAGGGCTCTCACCACTGCTGTTCTTATTTTATATAAGTGGTAATCCAACAGATCCGCATGTCCATCTCGCGCTTTCTCGTCACGTCACGCCCCCGATGAAACCAACTTTTCAGGCTCCGAGTGCGATTGCACCCGGCACCGAAACAGCGCGGCCAAACAGCAAACAGGTTTACGGATCCGGGTGCGTTGTATATATTTCCCGTGTCTATATTGCATCTGAACTTATTTCTTCCTCCGTTGTTATTGTATATTTATCATATCAAACTACTAAATTTGTGTAATTGTTTATAACTTATCCTCCACAAAACATCCTACAGAAAACATTACCGACCATCATTACATATAGAAATGATTTCAAACAATACCTCATGTAGAACCAGGATACATAAATTATATCATAATTTTTATTGACTTGTAGTTACAATGTTTTTGACAATTATGGTTACCAACGGAATATAATTTATGTATCCTGATTCAAATGATTTTTTACTTTGTTACCTTATGTTATTAGTAAATAACGCATACGGTCGTATATAACAATTAATGGTTTAGGTATATATACAGTATTGTAGAATATCATAATTTTACAAACTACTACCTGTCATTGCACATGTTTATCGGAAGAGGTATATAAGGAAAGGTATAAAGGAGTTAATAGAAGACAGAATTATCAATAATTTTCTTGTAGCACGATTCAATACCACGAGAAGTTTTAAACGACTCTAGCCGAATCTATTATACACTTGTCTTTATGACTTTGGTATGCGTTCTCATGCTTTTGCTAATGCCTATACAAGACACAGGCCTAAATATGGGAGTAAACTGACATTAGGTCGTTAGGATAAAAAAATAACATAAAAATTTATTTCGTAATTTCCGATTCATATGTTGAAGAACATGTTGGTAAGCCAAAAAAAATCGGCTAGCGCCGATTATTTTATATAAAATTCGTATTAAACACTAAAATAAGGAAACATTCATTGAGGAAAATACAGATAAGACAAAACAATCATAAATTAAATAATAAAACACAATTCAATATTTAGTTTAGCTTAGCTCTAATTAGAGCTCCTAATCGGTTCTATATAGATCGGATAAGGTTTTCACTGTTTCTGGAGAAACACTATCCCATTCTTCGGCGAGTGCGGCTAGAAGCTCTCAACTGGTAGCTGGCGCAGGATTTCTAGCCCGAACTTTTCCTTTAAGCTCGTCCCACAAATGCTGTATAGGATTTAAGCCGGGATTACGTGCTGGCCACTCCATGCACTCGATTTCAACCTCCTGTAGTTACCGCCGAACGGAAAATGCAGGAGGTAATATATCGGTATCTGCAGCTAGTTGAAAACCAACTCAGTTTTTGCCTCCATTGAAATGCCCGTCCACACCATCCAGGAACCTACTCTAAATACCACATTTTCACTTATACCAGGTATTCTGTAGAGTCGTTGTCGTCTATCGCTACCATGAAGATACACTGTGCTTTCATCGGAAAAGAGAACTGAGCTCCACTTTTCGTCCGTCATCTTTACGTGTTCTTCGGGCCAGGTGCCGGCCTTTTTGGAGTCAGGTAGCTCCTTTAGTCTTCTTCTTATTGTCCAACCGCTAACAGCCACTCTTCGTATTTCTCTGAGCTCCTGCTGGATTGAATGCCCGTGGGGGCCCGATTTCTGAGCGAAGTACTGAAGATGAATCGGTCATCCCTCTCAGCATCTCAGCATAAAACGACGACATTACGATACTTTGCTGCGTTGATGAGTGTTTAGAACGGAGAAGTAATGATTTTTTTTTAATTATACAAGTATTTTGATTCTTTATTATTTTTTATGAGCGCAGTTTTTATCGTCAAAATATTAACACTAAATAGCATATATATATATATATATATATATATATATATATATATTCATATATGTATTTATGAAATAATATGATAACCCATGATAGGCTCATAACTCACTCCCAACGTCTTGACGCCTCATTGAACAATAATAAGGGTGCCAAGTTATAGTTTATTATCTACTATTTACTAATACTGTCCAATACCCCCAGTGATTATACATTTTATAGCTTTCTTTTTATCTTAGGCCAACATGAAAATTTAACAAAACGGTCCTTCTATAAATTCCTCCAATATATCCGTTCCAATATAAATAAATTTGTTGTTGAATATATTCATTAACTTTAAGAACAGCGTAACGTAAAAGGTTTTTACCCTTTTATATATCATAGGGTATTCCCCAATCTATCAGATATAAATGATTTCGAGGAAAACTTCAAGGAATGTCCTAACACTTATTAAATGTTTGCATTATTGAGTTTGAAGTATTAAAGTTACTAAACGTTTATGTGACTGCGAAACTTATACTCTGTACAATGGTGAGAATGTATGAATCTATACATATAGGTATAATCATGTAAGATAACGTTGAGATCATTCAAGAAAAATATTGAATTTACATTACGCCGGTATTCAAGTTTATTTTGTTATATTGAACTATGCAAAAGTATCTAATGCTTTTAGATAAATATAACACTAGTATTATCACACTATTCAAAGTATTTTGAGCTTTAATGTTATAAATAAATTGTAACAGATGAGCCAAGTTTTTACTTTGAGTAACGTTTAAAACTCGCCTCGTGCTTTACATGATTCCCTCGGTAAATGTAGATTATCACAGAAATAGTTTTATCAATGTTATATTCTGATTTTGGAATCATAAATAAACCTATAATTGTAACTGTCTCAAATTACGTTACTCTCATACTCAACATAACCCAACCAAAATAACTTAAATTTTACCTAATTCATGAACCGGATCCTCTTCATTCAATATTATTTAGTCTGTTTACTAATATAATAATTTTACTATTAACTAATAATTCTAATAATCAAGTTATTATGTGTCCTTCTGGTTAATTTCAAACACACACAATGTCTACTGGTTGTTATAAGATGACGTCAAGGAAGCAGCATATTATTTATTATATTTCATGATGATGGTGATGTATTTGCTCGTTCATTATTGTATTCTCGGCTCGGCTTCCATGACTGTATGTTATCAATATGCTGTCCTGTTTTCATTTTAAGTAAAGTAGTTTTCTATTTTATTGCCTTGATCGCTTTTTAGTTGGTAAAAGTTGGTTATATTTCATATGTGGTACTCGTACATAAGGATGGGAATAATTCTAAATGTAGTCTATTAATATATTGGACTATGAAATTCGAAATGGGTCCACAAAGTGTATTCAGTTAATTAACTCGAACGTAAAATAATGTTAAAAAAAAAACATTAGCTTTTCTTAATATCTTAACATTATTTATTATAAATCGTAATCTCTTTGTCTTCACACAATTCTTACGTATTAAAAATAAACAAATATATTAAAGAATAATGAATATAACTTCGTCATCACCAAGCCAATGAATAGATGCAAGTTATGGTTGGACAGACTATGAATTTATATTGGTGAATCTCAACTTAAACATGGGGATTATAATCGTACATCCAGGACCCCATTTCATTATCAATTACCCTGTATCCTAATCAAGATGTATTTTTATAAATATCACCGCTATTCTCTTGGCTACTTTTGCTTTGGCTTAACGCCATGTAAATTCTGAACGTCAATATGTTAACAATTTACCAAAAATGAGTTTTTTTTTTCACTTTTATTTATACAATTGTTTTACAAAATATCTTAAGAATACACGTGTATTCTTGTGTCTGTATGTATCTTAACAATACTAATACTATCATAAACAGTATTGAAACTTACCACCAAGCGAGATAACAGTCAAACAACAATAGTTAATCCCAAAATAGCCATCCTAGAGGCAAACCAAGAACGCCCTCTAAAAACATGTCCCTAGGCACCTATTGTACTACAAACTCACTCTAAAGAACCCCTTATAGTAACACCTGCTAACAAATTTGATTCAAATGACCGCTAAATCTCAACCATGGCAGAAAAAACGTATTTCAGTGATATTATCCTAATTTTCAAAATTTTTGATTTTGGAGATTACTTTGGCTTTGTCCCAGACAAATTACTTGTGAATCACCTCCGGAATCAATAATTTTTTTGGTCATTATTATTTAGGCCATATGCTTTTTTTTTAAATAGTAAATATATAACTTGGCAATAAGCCACTTAGAGTATTTTATTGATGTGTGAAGATGTGCTGGTAAATCTACGTAATAAAAAGATTTTTACGAATAAAATTAATACATAAAGAACATTCATAAAACATTTAAATACCGCTTAAGAAATCAAACAAAGTTAGATTACCTATTAAAACTTAGAATTACTATACTATATACCGGGAGGGACAGATATACAATCAACTACCTGTTTGTTTAAGTCAAAATAAAAGTAAAGCATACGTCTATAATAAAATGGAAGAAAACGCTATCGAATGCTAGATCATTTTAAAAGATCTCTATACCTGAAAAAGGTAAGGTTCTTGGTAGAAATCAGCTGGTAGTAATAGTATCAAGCCACAATCACTATTATAATATGGAAACAATATAGTTAGATAATAATTAGATAAATCACAAATTCTACGTCCTAGTCACCAAGATATCATAGCTTGTAACCAATCGACTTGTATCGATGTCAAATGGGATAAATGTTTTTAAAATACTCCATCGGCGATCGCGGTCAATTGCTACTTACATAATCCACTCGATGATAACAGAAACGCTTGAATCAAAGTCAAATCGAACACTTACCTAGTCACATTCAATTATAATACATATGAGTGTTATAGGCCTAGAATTATACTTAGTTGTTCTTAGATATGTAAACCGTATATAAATGCTTAATTCCACTTACATTACTACTAACTAAAACTGACTACAAACCTCTATGTGGTAAATATAGAATTTAAATTTGGTAAACTATGAGGCAATAGACAAAATAATCTTTTAGCTTATTTAAATAAAACAATTGTATCGCTTTACGAGAGCCATGCTACAGTTATAAATGGCATCGATGGATCAGCCAGCTCTAGCGGTACAGGAATATAATATAATACATTTCCACAGAACATTAGCGTAAAATAGCTACTTAAATCTACTATGACTCGCATGGTAATAGAATTCAGACTAATGAATAATAATAGGGAATAGACCCTATTACAAGAAACGGAGTAACCCATCGTAGTCGCCAAGGGTGACTAACCATTTATAATTCGTTTTCTTATCTTAGGATTGATGTAGGTACCATAAAGCACAGGGATCACAGATCACCAGATCAACTACGTAATTTACCACCCCTATTCTTCTGACTAAATAGAACCGTATTCAACTTCCGAATCAAATTACATGAAATTAATTACACTTGACACATTTTTTATCTTTCAAAATCCTTTTATTAATGTCTCCGTAAAATAAATCTTACAAGGTAGCTCATAATAATATAAACCAAGGCAAAGTGTTCTTATCTAAGCAAATACAGCAATCATTGCCTTAGTTATTTTACTTTAATTTTTAATTTTCACGCTATCTGCTGCTTGTTTAGGCTTTAGTTGTAATGTACGTGTGTAAATATTAAAGGATGTACGAAAGTTGTAAATCGCTTATCATATTTCAGTAGATTTCATATAAAACGAAAGAAGTTAAAAGTTCTTGATATATAAGTTCTTGATACATTATGTATGTTGCATCTTAAATTTCTATATTCACATTTGCAAACATAGGTTGATGTTACTCTTAAAAGACTAAGCTGTCACAGCGTAAAATTATAGCCATACGCAAAACACGTGAGTATGGTAAGTCAAAGTGAATACGATACTGATACACGAGCTTCGTGATTTGCTGATCAGAGTACCTGACTTCTTTATGGATCTCAGTGTGTTGTATTTATGTTTCTGACACTGTATGCTAACTATTATTTGTAATTGCGGTTATTGGCTCTTTGTACAACTCCATTCCACGTCCATGAAATATAAAGTGAAATGTGTACAAGTGTTATTTCATGAGTACTGCAACCGCTACTACTACTAGCACACGTATTTCATGGGACAATGGAAGGGGACAACGAATTGCCTCTATACCTCTATGTTCGCACGAATGAAAAGGCACCATAATATATTATGCGCAGTTGATGTCATCCGGTAACATCCAGACGATATGGCCGTCGTCAAAATCAATCTGGAAGACTTCAGCAATGAATGTGACGATGGTGGTTTTGTTTAGAGGGCTAAAAACCTGCAGCAATCTAGTGCCACAGGCATCAATATTCGTCATTTAAAAATTTTGTACATGCCTTTTAATAATCTAATTGGAAATCTTGCACATTCCTGTAATCAACAGCGTAGGGACTTCGAATTTGACCATGTCCATATCGTTTATTGATGAAAATAATGTTTAAACATACTAATAGAACACCGCTCTGCAAAAAATCGCGAGCGTCTAAAACCATTTGACGTCATTATTAAAAATATTTATAGGTTAAAAAAATAAACTTTGTTTGCTTTTAGTGACATTTTATTAGCCTATTGCATCCAAACATACAAATATAAGCAATTATATTTCATCTATGAGAATACTAAAATTAAAGTTGCTAATACGTCATTATTACTATATATTTAACATATCAACATTACATTTCAATGCTTAACACATATAACAACCCTTAAGATAACACAGATCAATGACCCCAATGTCTTTGTAGATTTTTAATGCAACCCTTCCCATTTTTAGGGTTCTGTAGCCAAATGAATAAAACGGAACCTTTATAAATTCCTCATGTCCAACTATGCGTCTAACCTTTAATTCGTATGTCAACCATTCTACTCGGAGATTTAACACCTTATAAACGATATTTGAAAGAAGAATGTCTATGCTACATTACGAAAAAGAATTTCCAGGGTTTCAAAATTAAAGTGGTAGAATTTATAACGGAATTATTTTATTAATTAATTTAGGTAAGATGTGTAGTATTTAAACAATGGGATATTATCGGTTATTAACTTCTTTGAGTTTAGCGACCGCAGAAATAATTTGTTTAACAGTCTCAGAAATACTGATTAATTTTATCTATGCCTATATATTCTCCTATTTGTTATTCTACGGTACTATATAATATCAAAAACGGTACCTAAGTGTTCAAATACTTATAAAATAATAACAGTGAACATTCTTGGTGACTACGGAACCCTTCACTGCGTGCTCCAACATGAACTTCGCCACTTTTTATCGTTATCTAGTTTTCATTCGCGATTTCGTATACTATGCGTTGACCATAATAGCAAGGATAGATATCATCACAAAACCAGTTACGTTGACAAATTAATTAATTTGGATTCATCTCGTTGATTTCTACGTTCGTAACGTTGTGTAGATAATAATAGAAGACATAATAAGCTAAGAATGTTTAATTTACATTACATCACCATAACTTTTATTATATATTGAACAAATATCAATTACTGAACCCTAGACCCATCAGTAAGTATTTAGTCAAAACTTAACAAAGAACTTAGAAGTTACTTATCTAAAGTCTTTTCAATTCCAGTCTGTTGTGTATGTTTATTACTTATCTATATATAATATATTATAATACTTACTCGAGTTTTGTGAAATATTTTAAAATCATTACGACATTATCAAAAGTATAATATACACAATTCAAAACCGCGAAGCGACTGTTAAACGTAAAATCGATTTGATTACATAAAATAGCGGAAAAGATCTTGATTGCATAGCATTCCGTTCATATTTACTATTCGCTCTATAGAAGTCTAATACTCTTGTTATAGAATATTGAAATCATTACAATAAGAGCATATTAACATGGTTGTTCTATACAGTTATATATAAATCTTTGTAAACAATCTACTGATGATATCAGAGAAATCTGCTTTTTAACACATGTATGTAATAAACATTCTTATTAATTTTACAGAAAGCAAATTATTTATATTTTCAATAAGTAATATGATATTTCTAAATTCACAATGAAGAAATAAAGGTGTAATAGCAATTTGAATTCGAATATAGATAAGGAATTTAAGTTTTTTTGGCTTTTAATAACCTATAATTAGTGGATAAAGTGCAATTAAACTTGTCAAATCAGTAAACAACTCATTATTTTTTAACAATTATCCCAATAAAATTCATTACAAACCGTGAAATTTAATTGTTTCTATATAAAGAGTACGAAATAAAATATACTCACAACACCCTGGTTCAATAACTTTAGCCTCGTTTGTTCTCTTTACACTGTTAACGATTTTCCATTCAACTTATGTCACAAATACGACGTGCGGTTTAAAACAAGCGTCGTTTGAGCGGTCGCCACTAGACTGCTCGCTAAGTTGCGCGCGCGCAGCCTCGAGTCAAATCCCGCCATAAGTGATCACTCATCACAGAATATTTGTGCGATTTAAATGCATTGTATTAACCAAACATTCTTTTTACTTCACATCATAATAATATTAAGTAGGTTCTTACTATAGTGAAATTATAGAAAAATTATAGTACTTAAGTGAAATTTAAAATATTGTAACAAGTAAATATATTTATTCATTATTCACCTCTTTATAGATTATTTTCCTATTGAAAGCGCTTTCCTACTACTTAGATGTTTTACGGTATATTCAAAGAATATCTAACTTCGCGAATACTATACGGTAATATTTAAGAAGTATTTATAAAGATCTAACCATCGCAGTTGCAAAATCTGTGCAACTTAGTACGGTTCGTCGACGACTAACTCGTTAAGATTAGAATTTAATTAACCTCTTTGATTAATTATGGTATTCAATCTTGTGCTAATTACTGTTGATCACATCATGTACTTTATTCAAATTTCTGTTGAAATAACTTACAATAAGTTAAAATGCACTATATTTTTCTATAATAATACAAAAATGTAACTGAGACGTAATTGTAGAATAACGATATTAAAAAAGATAAGAGAAGATATAACGAGGGTTCATTACAAAAAATATGAAGGTTGTTGTAATATGATCGTAGAATTATTGCGTTTTGTTACGTATGTCGTAAAGTTTATTAAAAAGAAAGCATAATAATATATCTATACTATTTCGTGCTTGGCATGTAAGGTGAGGGAAGTTCAGAGTGAGGACTATAGGATAATTTGTATATCCTATAGTCCTCAGTCTGTACTACTGTAGTAGACTATAGGAATAGAGTATAGTAAAAACTAGTTAGTTTATAATACATGTCAATATCCACGCAGCATTAGATTTGAAGTATGGTAAGAACTGGTGTGTGTGTATTATTAACTTTTTTAATATTGGCTACTATATATACGAATAACATTAAATAAGGTGCTATTTTAATTTTAGACAAATGAATGTACGTCACATAATTTTTCAGTATAGCTTAATAAGATACAGCGTTCAAAATTTGCAAAGGCGTAAAATTTGATTTGTCACACTTAAACGTTGGCGTTCTTCAATTTTTTGTATTAATTGTCACATCCGCGTGGCGTAGTGGTCAGAGTATGACGCTGCTACGTTACGGGTCCTGGGTTTGATTGCCAATCTTCGACGATAAAAAAATCCATCACAATTTGGTGATTTTCGGGTCTGAGTGTATTGTAATGAGAGTCTCGTGTTATTGACACTGCTTCTGATCCTTCATCCGATCTTATTGCACTCATTGCGTCGGGCTACGAAAGGGGATATCGAAAGTTTATGTCACAAATATATTTCGTAAATTAAATAAAACTAATATTACGGATTTCATTCGCGAAGTTTCAATTGATTCACAGCACTTATGGCCACGGAGTACGGTTACTGACGTGTTCAACGTACTTGTGGCTGGTTAAACCTAACTACCCTCAACTCCTAATTTTTTATTTTTGGTCGAATTTACGCATAAGGGAGCTCTAAATATCATGATGTCTGGTTTGGAGTTTAATTTCATTGATCACGGGATCCCAGGCCATTATCAGATAACATCCATCCATAGCCTTTGCATAGAAAAACCGGTTCGTGTTTCTATACAAAGACTTGTGATATATCAAATCTAACGGATTATTTTCTTACGGATAAAGTTCGTGGAATGGTAAAATTGGGGGGTGCGATATATTCGGTGCGGTTTAGTTCGTTAAAACTTCATACTAATTATGAGTCACCGAACACGTTATCAGCGACTCATAATTAGTATAAATATAAAATTTTAACATAATGGTGTCATTAGTCTTTGGACTATCTTCGACCAAGCAACTTAATATGGTAAAAATCAAGTATCGTGCCCTAACCTAGTAAGTTCCCTACCAAGTAAAGAATGCCTGTTCAAACCATAATGGAACAGATGCCATCGGTTTAGGGGAGCTCGACGGGAAAAACGATGATTTACAAGTGGCACAATCATTTTAAACAAGGGAATCACTTCAAGACCCCGGCTGGTGGGCACTCACAGTGACCACTCGAGAAATTCTTGAAACAGTCGAAAAATTAATATTGGAAGATGTCGAAAAATTTATTTAGAAAAAACAACTCATTGAAATAAAACAAATGAAATTCTTCATGATCATCTTGGCATGTCTAAGGTCAGCCCAAAATGGATGTCGAGAGGTGCCGATTGCAAAAATAAAGATGTTCCAATAACCGGTTAACGCTATGCATCAATTTTAGATCAGTTAAAGGAAGCCAGAAAACATTAGGGTAAAACTAACGCAAGGGTTGCTTCTTCATGACAATGCACAAGAGTGATGCATGCTTCAATATAGGACATAAATTATGCAATAAAAAAATCCTAAAGGAAAGAATGAAGTATGAGATCATAAAAGTGAAAAAAAAATATAAAAACACACAGTACACTATACAAGCTACAATATCTATATAAGGTCACTTAGACAGGTTGACAAAAAGATTAACAGGTGTAGGCATTATATATTTGCCCGTATGACACCGAAATAAATGTTTAATGCAATTTTTTTATTTCATGCATCACCTAGTCATCTTCCAGTGATAAGGTAGAATTCACATTCAATGGCATGTAGCCTTTGAAGCCATATAAAATACACCACCATCATCTTGGCCGTGAAATATTCATGATTAAATAAAAAATAGTAAACACGTACTGCTAAGCCACAAAATCGACTGAGACTGATTATTGTCACTGGTTGCACTCAGTTGAATTCCTCTAATAAGACAAGCGACGGGTGACACTGTCTCGGTCTTATGTTTTGTGTCGCGCGCCGCAGTCGCGTTTCGACCGCGTACATTACTGCCTACCTTCACTTAATTAACAGGGATTGAGGATTTGAAGCTAGAACTGTGTACATTAATTATTTGTATAGTGTTGTATGTTGTGTTAGGCATCATGCTTTGAGGCAAAACTTTTGGTTATACCATAAGGAGTAATACAATCAATATAGTATGGTCTAGGATTGACTATTGCTTTGCGTGAGAAATTCAAAGAGATCTTACAGTGGTGCCACCATTGCTTTTATCAGTTCGTCAGAAATTAATAGAAAAAGATATCCATTATAATTAATACTATAACTAAAAATAAATATACACTGGCGATTTTTCTAATTTTCGGGAGTACATAATTAATTTGTGGCATTGGACGTACTCAATTCGTTATAAAATCCAGGGATATGTTTTGTTTCTGCCTTTGTATCCAATGTATATTCTGGTAAGGAAAAAAAATCCGTTGTTGGTAAATCCGTGAAAATAGGAATCGCTCCAAGTCAAAATGAATAAAAAGTTGTAAATCAGATAATATTGTAAAAAAGTGGCCCAAGTACTTTGCCTGTTGTCTTTTCCTCAGTCGAGCCTATATATTTCGAATCAGCATTAGAGTCATATTTTGACTATTTTAAAATGCCTTTAAAGTCCTAATCGAATAAAATGTACGTAATGTTTGCGTTTTCGTTTATGTAATATTTTTACACTTTAATCTATGTATATCTGAACAAATTTTTTGTATGTATTTATCCATGGATACATTTTTGTCTACATAGGACTCAAAAACTACAATTCTGAGTACTATAATTATTTTCGTAAATAATTTAGTATCTGTCAGTTTAAGGAATAACATAAATTTCATTAAAATCGGTTCTATAAATTAAAATATATACTATACTGTTAATTGTTATTAGTGATTAAATTTTAGCCTCATAATATGTATCAATACTCAAATGAAATCAAAATGAAGTCAGTGTTTTTATTTTAATTAAAGCTCCCAGCAATTTTTAGTCATTTGTGCTGGTCCGTATTTTACTCTAATATTTGTACAAAATATAATTTGTTGATTGTGATGTATTAATGTACAATTGTCTCAAAGCGCTGACACTACATTCAAAAGTCCTCTCTTGTGACAATGCGGTTTAATTAGACCAGGGGAAAATACCACGGCTACGAATATATTTGAATAATAAATATACTATCTATGCTCGTATTTGAACCTGTAATTACAGTTTCGTCTAAGATGATCCCTTACATAAAAGCGCACATTTAAATCACGTAATTATCTATGTTACAGAATGAGTGATGTTAGAAGTTTTATTTATATCATTAAGAATGGTAGCTATGCTATTTATACACAACCAAGCTTTGTCTTAGAAATGGTTTATACGAGTACGCTAACCAAGATGAATGTCTATACTGTTAGTATGCGTAATAGATAAATATACATACGTGTATTTAAGCCTAATGGTTTAGGATCTGTGAAAATTAAAGACCTAGATTCGAACCCGCCATTCAAGTATTGTCGTGAATCTCCTAGTACAAGTATTTTATACTTCGTTTGAATGGTTGACCGGCATATTATTAATGTAAAATGCAAAGCTAGCCTGAACATGTATAAAATTACGCTGATTTGTACGTAGACCTTCTCCGTTCGACCTAACCCTCTGTGTAGCTGTAAAGAAGATAATCCATTAGTTTATTTCAACCCAGGAAAGCTAAGTAAATTTATCTTCTTAAATGTAAACTATATGTAAATAATCATACTGCTGTAGACATGCGCCTCTAAAATATGGCAACTATAGCTGCTAACCCAATGTGTCACTCATAATGAAGACATATGTTCATCAGTTGACTAAAGCAGACTGCGACATAAAAATCTCATATGACGATGATGAAACATTCAAACGAACATCTCGTACATGTCTCTTTCCCATATCCAATAACTTAAGATGCAATATCGGGGACACGGAACATACGTGTATGTACAAAACACCCAGACCCGAAAACCAATACTTTGCAATAAACAAATATAGTACCTCGGCTCGACATTGACCCGGGACCTGTGAATTCAGAAGCCAGATACTCAAGCGTCTGTCATATTATTTATTTATTTAATTAGGCCTGACAACTAAGTATACATATATGAATCACTTAAGCTTGATTTTATTTTAGTAACTGTATGTACATAGTTATATTAAACTGTACAATAAAATTATAGATTTTTTTGACGTGACAACGTCTTATTAATCGGTAGCGCATTCTCAAAAAAGTATGACTCATTGTCCCGTTACGATCGGTGTCCCGTTACGCTCGAGCCGAGAGTAACCGAATCGAGCCGAGTTAAATATTATATATGTAATTATCATTAAATGAATAAAATACTTTCTATATTATATATTATACTTTATATACTTTGTATAATACTTACTAAATAATTGTGATTTAATAAATTGTGTATTAATAATTGATATTCTATGGTACATGTATATTGTTATTCTGTGCAGAGTGCTCATTGTTTTAGGAATCGTTATCACGAATTTAACGTCCGAGCGCCTTGCGCCCAGAGACCTGGGATTTTTTAATTAAATTCGACTATTAGCATGTTTCGTATTTTAATTTAGCATTTTCTTAAATTCACATAGCCTATACGAAAATAAATATATATCTATATTGGCTTTTCTGAATAATTGATTATGTTCCGATATAGCAGGTGATATTGGGCTATTTTTTCCTCTTTGTCTCACCAATCTATATGGGTTCTACACTCTAACTAAAGATAGTAAAGAGATAGAACAGTTAATACCATTGTTGAAAAGTTTTCGAAGGAAAACCATTCAAAGCTTATCGGTATTTTGATGCAACGTTTGTAGAGAAGTTATCGAATCTCTCCAGATAACCGGATATTTAATCGAATAACAAACGTCAGCAGTTTACGAGAGTTTTAGAGAGTGTTCAAGCTTCAGGAGTTATTTTGTATTAATTTGTTAAAAACAACTTTTATCTGGGTTATTTCACTCTTTTCTTTATATCATTGTTTCATATGATTCTTTGTTTTCATTTGGTTTAAAATACATAACAGTATTAACTTATTATGTAGCTCAAATGGAACATATTTAAACAGGATATCACGATTAAAAAGCTTTTTTCAATATATTTTGTCATAACAATAAAATATTTTTTTGATTTGTGAATGTTTGTCATCTATGTGATAACATATGAACTTAACAAGTTATATTATTGGAAAAGGTTGTTTGGTATTAAAAGAAAAGTATGCTAAATGGGGAAACAGAATTATAAAATAACATAAAACTTATTTTGTTTTATTTTTTTATTATAATTAATATAAAAAATATGTTCAACAGTTTCGTATTTGAGTTAGTCGTTAGATATCGGAGAATGATCGTGTTTAGGATATACGACTTTCTTCTCTGTATCCTGTAGTCTTTTCTTCAGTGGTCCATGCTTCCAGCCCGGTGGGTACCCAAATTTTTCCACATCGTCCCACCATTGTTGCTCTCCTGATCCCCATATTACATACACAACGTTTGTGCCAACGAGTACGATTAAAACTGTCCAAAAAGCGATGCGCCATTGTTCCACAGTTTGCTAAAAATGATACCATATATAAAGAAAGATCAATTCTTTAACTAAATTATACCATAATATTAAAATTTACTATTCACCATTTACTTTATAAATGACTTGACCATTTAGATACAAGTAACGGCTTGGACGAATTCCAACAGGACAGTGTTTGATTTTGTTTTCATTAAAAATTAATTGTTTGTAAATCGTTATTCGATAATTGTAATATTAAGCATTCCTTGCCCTTCCTCTATATCTGTATATCGGGTATTTGTGGCAAAATAAATAATAACAAGTGATATTTAACACAAGCACAGTAATGTAGGTCAGTTCTCTACTCATCTCTATTCCTAATCTGGAATAACACTAAAAATTCTGATAATACCAGCAACACGAGATAATGATTACACACACAGACCCAATAACTGGTAAAGTATGTGTAACGCTTACTTGACTTATGGACTTTAGCTGACGCCTAGCGTAACGGTCAGAGTGCCTGACTGCTGCATCTCGTATCCTGGATTCGACTATAGGCAGATAAACTATATTTGTGCGTTACAAATTATTGGTTTTCGGACCTGCATGTGTTGTATATATGTCCTTGACATTGCATATGAACTTTCCTCCGAACGTACTGCACTCGAATTGCTACAGATTAGCTAAGGGGATGACGTATGAGTGTCACTGTGTTTGCACTCTGTCTTTGACAGTGGTAGAGCCACAGTGCAGTTTTTTTCTAGCTGCAGAATGACTGGGTCAGCTCGACCGGGGTAGGACCACGCCGACACATAATACCAGCGTAAAATAGCAGGCAGCATAGTGTTGATGGGTATCGTCTGGTGACGTGGCATTCCATCTCAGCCCTCAAAGGCAATCTGCATTATGATTCCTTGTCAATGATGAGTGAATATGTCATGGGCCGCAGGAATAACTTGCCATCAAGTGAACTGTGTGCTCGTTTGTTCCACTCAATTTAATATAAAAAAACAAATACCTACGACATTATAGTATTTCCTGCGCAGGTGCTGTCACATGTAAAAGTTTACTAGGTTTGATTCCTCTAGTGATTAATAATGAAAAATCTATCTTAAACCCAGATTAGACAAGGAAATTGCTAAGAAACTACCAAATGACACCGACATTGTACTTACCAAACCGTTAAACCATCGTGGTGACTATAGGCAACTCTTTCTAAGAATCTTGTCTATTTTTTCTTTGAAAGGTATGTAAGGTGTTAAGTCAGGTGCATATGGACAAGTATACTATTATTTGCACATGATATGTCATATTTAATTGACAACTTATGGTTATAACCGCAACCCTGGTAATACTACGATATATACATATAACAATAAATAACAAATAACTTCGGTCTAATGTAAAACATTACATAGTTCGTTGCAAGTTAACTCTTTAATTTTTATTATTGCGTAATATTCATTGCTTAATATTATAATTTATTTGAATATCGTGTTGCATATTTATTTTATTTAAAACTGGGATTTAACTGTAATTTGCGTATAAAATAAATTGCTGCAATATTTTAAGCAGGCGCTATGATGATTTAATTAAATGAATTAATTCTTGTACATAAAAAAGACAACGCGGTAGGAACAGCGTGATGGTTTTACAGTTGACTTATTCCATTTTTACTTTTAACCGAAATAAAGTTCGTCAAGCGTATATCGATGTGCTGACCCGTAACAAATTGTAGGTTACAGAGTAAAAAGTACATCCTTATTTTGTTTATGGTATATAAACAAGACAAGCAGATCTGCATTAACCTTGTTATAAAACTATAATTCATGGGCTACCTATCTTTATATTTGACTCGGATAAGAATACGTTTCAATTATTTATTTCAGTGATTTTAATTTTATCGCAATAAAGAAATAAAAATTATTTGAAACTTACATCTGGCGTCAACAATCCGATCAAGTATGGAGTAATGATTCCTGATATTGCAGCAATGCCGTTAACAAAGGCTGAACAAGTTCCGGCATAATTAGGAGCAATGTCCATGGCATTTATCTTCACACTGCTATAAAAACCTCCCATGAAAGCCATGGACGCTATAAAGAAGCTGACAGCCTCAACCCGGTTACAACCGGAATACGAGGCCAGAATTATAAAAACCGCAGGCACGGAAGACGCTGAGGAGGAAAACATTTATCATTGGTGATCACTTCACGGAAATTATTGACGTATATTATACTACTTTAAACCAAAGCACAAACCCAGTTAATACAACAGATATTTTAGCTACAAAATTGTGTGTAATTTGTTTCTATTTCAATAACAATTGATAATATAGATTCGGACAGTACTTACATACAGTGGTGTAAATTTTCCTACCAGTTCCAATACTGTGCCATTTTTTCCTAATGCATAGGTCACAGAACGCCGCAAATATAAACGAACAAATATACATAGCAATGTATGGAAGAGCCGACATCAAACCCGTTTCTTTGATGTTAAATTTGAGGACGTCGGAAAAATATTTAGGCAGATCGGTGATCATCGTAAAATAGCCCCAGTCGTGACCTATCTGAAAATTTCAATACACAATTTTGTTATATAGAATAAGTGGCAAACAAGCAAACAGCCCACCTGATTGATGGTGAGTGATTTCTGGCCATGACCACCCGCAACAGTCGCCGATGCGCTGTCGGCTTTTAAGAAAGGTGTAGGCTCTTTTCTCGAATGCCCCAAGTTCTAAGTAAGTATCTAAGTAAGAGAAATACCTGGCAGCAGCTAATTCCGCAAAGTGCATGGCAGAAAATTTCGCGTAAAGCGCATAGTGATGGATTGTCAACCATCGGATAATAAATATGAAATATTTAATTCAGTTGTGATGTACAATATTTAAATTCGGCGGCTGGAATTAATCGGAACAACTCCTCAGACCACGACTCATCATAAATTCGGTGAAAAAAACCAAGTCAATAGGAAAGTACCTGCTCGTCAATGATTCTAGCCGCCCCGTACAGTAAAATGATTATTATGTGATTTACAAAGT
The DNA here is from genome assembly GCA_029286865.1 of Teinopalpus imperialis. NCBI lineage: Eukaryota > Metazoa > Arthropoda > Insecta > Lepidoptera > Papilionidae > Teinopalpus > Teinopalpus imperialis. The sequence goes on from JAGSMU010000003.1 coordinate 11,540,717, forward strand.
ACTTCAAGAAATATATCTCTCACTAGTGTAATTAAAATAGGCACCCATTAGTGTTATTAACTATTGACAATAATACCATTTTCCATAAAATGTTCCAACAATCGACTTTACTTTCCTCAGTTGGATTCTTTTTAACCTTCAAATATGAAGAAACAACAGTTATATTCCTATAGATATTTTTATAATTGGCTGCCTGAATAAAATAGATAAGTTAAATATTTGTTTATTTAATGCATAATAATACGGTCCGTGATTCAACTGCTTCTTCTAAATTGGGAGAACTCAACACAAATTGTCATGCTTGTTTATATTTATTTAAAAACAGAAGACAATACTTTTAAATGTAAATTGACGGGTATTTTTGTCAAGTATTTTATGAATACAACTTACAGCAGCCATTATGAGAACCCACAGCGGAGCAGATCTTATCAAAGCCTTGAATGGAACCGGATTTAATTTCTTGTGTAAGCCTGAAGCAGCCACATTATTGTTCAAATAATTTCGCTCTTCATCTGAGATAAAAGGATGAGAGTTAGGCGTACTATAGCATAGAAGAGCCTGCAAAAAATTAGATGGTATTTTTATTGTTCAATAAAACAATATTTAATATATATACGTATTACACCCACGATACTGTTTTTTTTATAAAAAATCTTTATGTTACAGCTATCACAAACAAAACAAATGATAAAAGCATTAAAATATTATAAAGATAATCGTATAAACATTTTATAAACAATCACTTGCCCAAAATATAAACCAAATGATTCCTAGTCCTCCAAAGACGTAAAAAACGTTAGCCCAATCGCCTCCGTCTGCTAAAAGCAAACCAGATACGTATGGACCGAATATATTCCCGATCTGCGCCCCTCCGAATATCATAGCACCAAAGCGAGACCTTTCAGATGGAGGTACCCATCTAGCCAATAAAAGGACAAATGCTGGTGTAACTGTACCCTGAAATATTAAATATCTAGGATTTATTACAATAAATTTAAGAAGACATTCTTTAGACTTTTATATCATTACCATCATCGTCTTGACAGTAAATGACTAGTGATGGGCTGAGAGCTAACTAACCCACAGGGTACAATCCTAGGTCACCTGCATACATCGACTTCCCGCAGACTTGCGTAGATCTTCCCTTCACATAGTAGGAGAACGAACCCCATACTTACCACCTTACTTTACTTATTACAAGCCTACGACAAGATAACCTTTTTCCCTATTGGATATCGGTTCTACGAGTTATATGGCTAACATACTTGTCGTCGTAATGCTCCCAAAAACAAACGGCAAAGGTTCCAAGGACATGGACGTTAGACATTCGTTTTGTCTATGTACATCTTAAGAGCATTGTGCTGAGGTTCTTCAGCGATTCTGAGATGTACTGGCCATTGATATATCCTTTCCAGTACAGAAGCTTGAAAACGTCTACAAATGAAGCGGTGAGTTTAAATTTCCACGGGAATTCCCATAATTTCCAAAATTCCCATATTCCATATACGCCATACATACTCGTAAAGGCAGGTTATATTGATGGGTCTTCTGTATATACCGAACATTACGTATGTGCTTTATAGTACCAAAACAATTTAGGATCCTGGCTTGTTCAGAAGACTGGAGGATTTGACAACTGTTAAATGGATATTTGTTGGCAATTAAGGATCGTATCGTAATTGCCACAATTAAGGGAATAGTTAAAAAGAAATTGTGGCTTCAGATTGCCACATTATGACCACCGTCATGCTTGACTTGACTTGATCGTGAGGTCTTGTTGTATATGGTGGTGTGATTCTAACTATTATTTCGAGTCCTTAGTTCAATTCCTAGATAGTAATAAAATTCGAACACCACAAATTGTTAGTTCTCAGAATGACCTGATATTAAATAATTTATTATTTTAGTAACATTTGTTCTTCAAATGTTACTTTATATACATTGGAGTTGAATACATCTGCTAATTACTTTATTTGCACCGTGGTGGAAATCAACCAGAAGAACGTTAAACACGCCAAACCTATAATATCTACAATAGTATCTACGGGGCAAGGCGTCTAATCTAGTATTAAGCCATCGGCGCTGACTCTCCTGGCAACTGCTGATTATGATAAATCCTGTTATGTTTGATGAAGATTTCTGTTATCCATTTTATTATAAGATGGTACTGATCGATAAGAAAATAACCTGTTAGAAAGTTTATAACTTGTTGTTTATAAATCTTAACATGCACCACGGTTAATGTATCACTGAAATGTCTTCTTTACATATATCTTACCTCTCCAAAACCTTCGATAACCCGTATTATAAATAAACCAACTGCGCCCCACAGAGTCACCACCCAAGGCGTTAGGGCTGTCGCTATTGATGTACATAATAAACCCAATCCAAGAGTCCATTTCCCACCGAACTTTTCAGCTAATAGACCACCGGGTAGGTGAGTGATCACGTAGCCGTAGTAAAAGGCACTCAGGAGAAATCCTTGTGTTGCCTCATCCCAATCGTAGCGATCCCGACCCTATTAAATAAAAATTGTTGTTTTATATTGCTTCGAAAATCATTTCGATTTCATTCGACAGATCATTTATGGATTTATTTAGCGTGTTACACTTTAAAAGTGATTATTATTTCTAGTTACACTTTTTTGGTTACTCAATTACTGTAAGACTAAAAATAGATGCGAAATTTTATTCTCTTCGAGAACACTGTACCATTTCAAGGTATGTACAGTGTATGTACAAATGTATGGTTGTTTTACTTTAGTACGCAGACGCATTAATTATAACGTTACGGCCTCTTTGTTCGTTTAAACTAAAAATCAATCGAAGTTTACGATACAAAAATTTATCAGTTTTGTAAAGATTACATATACATGTCGCCTATATTGTAAATAGTTATATAAATTACTTTAATGACACGCATGGTAAGGACAAGTAGCAGTAAAAAAAAACTTACACAGCTTTGTCTCGTATCATGAGTAACCTGACCATAGTAAATTTAGAATAATGAGGCGGACTCTTCGGCTTCAAATATGATCATGCATCTGTGTTTTATTTTCTAGTTAAGAATTTATTCGTAGTGGCTGTCAGTCACAGATATTAAAACGAAAAACAGAATTCGAAATATTTTATTCATTATAAGTCATAAACTATATTTGTATTATTATCACTAACATATAATTTGCCAGGTGAACGATGTGCTCTTTTATCACCGTTAATTTCGAATAAAAATAGATATCCTTTATCACGATAATATATGAATTAGTAATTGTGTGTAAGGAATAAAAATCACCAAATATATTTTTAATAACAAAATATATTACGTAAATTATATAATCATAGTTTTAACTTCTTGCTTTTGATGGAGCGATAAAGTATTTTTACAGCGTCATAAAGTTGAGAATATTTTATTTGCTTTAACATTGTAAAACTCTATTACCTAATACTATCATTTTGTTTTCTCGTTAATGACGTTGCCATATTTCTTGTAATGTTAAATAAGCTCTCATCATAAGTTCCAGGTAGATAACAATCCTTAGCGCTAATCCCCATTCAGATGTAACTTAAGACCCAATTACATATAACGGCTCTTTCAACCTTAGTCCTCAAAGGTGATTTAGACTTTGTTGAGGATTGATTTAGATATAATGGGCCGCAATCATCACTTATCACCAGGTGTACTGGGCGCTAGTTTGTTATCCATAATGTTATAAAAATAAACGTGACATGGGTTTGTCATCATTCTCCGGATAAAAATATTTCATTAAAAAAACAAAAACATACCTCAAAATATACCGTGCTATTACCTCCTCCAGACCCAGAAACATCGTTATCAGGGCACGTCTCACCCACTATATGTTCAGACGACTCGGCATGCAAAACCATTTGTGTTATAGTCATGCTGAGACAGACTCGCATGGTAAAAGAGTTTGCCAAAGCAAAAAGACCCATAATACCCAGTACATAGCGCTGAGGTATAAAAATCACTGAAATTAAAAACCTGATTATCTTAAATTCAGAAAAGGACAAAATTTACACAATATTATTTTAAATTGGTAAAGATAATGTCTTCGTAGACAATTTCTACCACGGCTTTCGGCCAAAAGATTTTATATTACTACTTTTATTATTACATTGAGAGTAACAATCGACTCCTGTGACCTTTGACATCTACATTCATCCTTGACAAGGAACCATAATGCAGATGCCTTTCACCCTTGAGGACTGCGATGGAATATCTCGTCATCGGTAATAAAGATCTCCGGATCGCTACACTCACGAGACGAAAAACAACACCATTATGCTGTGAAACAAGCTGCAGCGTAACTCTACCACTGATGTCGACCAAAACGATTAACTGAGATTCAACCCTCTGGCCCCGAGGACAATTTGATTAACAAAATATTTTTTTTTATTTCTAGCAACAATGCATAAGTGTTTCTTAATCAAACTAATATTGATTACCCATGTTATAGCCACACGTACACGTGTACATTACGTTTACATATATCACATTGTTAAAAATATGTTATATAGATAATTACGAATAATTAAAAAATATAAATATATTTTAAAATACCTCGGTTCAAAATTAGCCTCCATCCTTTAAGCGTCATTTAATACAAATTTATAAAACTATATAAGTTTGTCATAAGGCACCACTACTGATATTGTCACTGCCAAACACTTCTGATCTTCACTTCAGATCTAATCACTATCGTGGATAAGTGAAGCGAGAGCTGTCAAATTCCATTATCACGGGCATTGATACTAACAGTCAACATATTAAGATAGAAACGAGATGACAATTTCGTTATACGTAAGCGATAAAAACACAATATTTTGCTCGTTACAAGAAAAAAAAGAAAAATCCAAATGAATAATTTTTAATACTCAACACCACATTAAATTCGTGACTTAATAATGCACCCCCGAAAAGGTATTTACGTATAGTAAATACATTTTATACTTTATACTACTATTAATAATAATATGATATATTAATTTTATATATTAATACACTCCGTAGATTGTACGACATGCACGATTTGGAAGTCATGTTCAAACATTTTGGTAGTCATCTAAATCGTAATTAAGATCAATGTTCACTCAGTAAAAGCAAAATCATAATAACTTATAATTAAGATAATTAATTTGGATAATTCCCGTATTGTTTACGAGTTATCTAGTAAATGATGCATTTATTATGTAGGACGTAGGTAAAGTGTTAACTACTTTCAAGGCCAACCAGCCAGCCAGGACTAGATGCTATATCAGCGTTTCCATTGAGGAACCAACGTTATCATTGAAAATCCTTTTGATACAGGTGATAAAGATTTACTATTAATGAGGCTAGTAGAAATATGAATATGAAGGTGCAATCCAAAACTGTTACAAATCTTTTATCAGTTACTTGAGAGGTCGACAGCAAAACGTAGACTTTCGCATTCATTGCGAATCAAAGTGATGGTATTGACGGCTCGGATTTAGCGGTTTGATTCCTTTAGAGTTATTTATGATGATCAATGATTTGCCATGGGTCGTAAGATTCGGCTTGTGTATATTGTTTGCATATGACCTACAATTATTGTTCAAGTTTAGAGATGAGTCGCATTGCAAATGTTTACTAAAGTACATGGATAAATTAGTAGTGTAGAGTATCAGAAATAAACTTTATTTCAACGTTTCACAGCTGCTAAGTACGAGCGTACTATAAATACGCCTCGATATAGACTCGTCGATCGACTACAGCGTCAATATAATGAATGATATAGGAGCGCGATCTAAGTTTTTCATTTACCGCTGAATTGTCGTTTCGTGTTCATATTACTAATATTTGCAAGAAGGCATATAGAAAGCTATGTTTGGTACTGAGACAGACGCACGGGATCACCACCATAAATGCACATAGAGTGATATTGGCTCCGTACGAATGTGAAACCGTGTTCAAAATAAATCTGCAAGAAATTTGTAATTTAAGTTTTCTGGGGTATATTAAATTTACCTGCTGGTGTATCTGTGTACTCGATTTGTGGTGGATACGGTAGGAAATTACTATTCAATTAATTAGGTGTACGACAAGAGTCTGCTGTTCAAGTTAAACTCCCAGTAGTTTAAATAAACCTACTGGGAGGCAAAGGCCTAATTCGGAAGTTATGCGGTATTAGAATTTATACGTGCCGGACTGCTCCGTGGCGAGGCACCGTGCTGTCACTAATAGCCTAGCTTTCCTCACGGACTACCATAATCTATTGGCAAAACACCTATAGCCCCCGTGTGGTCATTCGTTTGCTTGCACAAGTGAAGTATTTCGTCATCATTTTAATGAATTAGAAAATATCGTATTATGTATTGTATGTTGTTAGGGTTTTCTGTTATTGTACTTAGTGCTTAATTCATGATAATTTTACGGTTGTATTTAAGTATATATTTTTCTAATTATTATTCTGGCTCTACATTTGTGCCGCGAAACTCCGCCAACAGGCGTGAACGTAAATGTGGATGGTTTTCGCAGGGTTCACGCATGTTCCTCGATCGGAGTCGGTATTTGGTGAATTCGTTGAAAAGAATTAGCGTCCCCTTGGCGCGGCGTTCACGGGTGCTTATCCACATTCACGTCGTCATGTCATTATACCCCTGACTACAGATGCGTACAGACGCGTGCAGCGTAATATTTGGGACAATGAATCGGAAACGCGCTCTTTAAAACATTACCACTGTGCAAAATGTATTATGGGATTCAATAAATCATATCATATTAAGATTAGTATGCAAATGAATATTGAAGTTATGAATTGAAAAAGAAAAATAACTCTTTGCTGTCTAGTTATCATTTCTATAGAAAAAAGGTTCGATGTTTTCACCCTCATCCAATTCTCCGATGCTTTCTAATGGTTTTCTTATTTCGTATGTACAAACATTTGTATGTTGTCACAGTAAAGTTCTACTAGCAGAACCTTCCACATCCGCAAGAAAAAATATTTCTTAGAAATGTCTGCTGATAAGAAAGAACTTTATCATCATGTATTATTTTTACTAACACTAATGCCATGTTATAATTATATACTCCCTACTAAAACTATAATTAGTTATTATCACTAATACGTAATTATTAATATATCCGACAATTACATTGAGTGGAAAACCCCCGGTAAAGTCCCCGTGCCGGCACCAAAAAAAAAGTTATTGCAATTTTATGTCCCGAATCACCACTTGCTCGGCTGTGAAGGAAAACACACAACGCACGCTAAGCTCCATATAGGCGTATATCTTTCATTTGTCCCGAAAATAGGAAAAAATTAAAACAGAACCAAACAAAAACTGTTGCTCGGGAACAAGCAGACCCAGAAATTGTGACTAAAAGTACAAAACAGTGTGATGGTTTAATCTTTTTTATTGTTATAATAAATAATATCGCGAAAATATAGTAGACTAAACTCAGATAAAGATTTTTGTGTGAAAATTCCTATTAAAATCTTTCGGAAAAATACATTTATTAAAAAACCATTCGATTTAAGATTTATTTTATCACCAAATAAGATGATATATAACTTGCCAGTAAGAAGTATATAATTTGTTTTGGCATGACTAACGTATCTATAAGATAAATGATTTAATCTTATTATTTTGCTTCGTAATAGATATTTCAAATTCTCCAATCAAAGACCCTAAAACAATCGATACGGCTGTAACGTAATCATGTACATAACTGATAATTCCCCACTTAAATATTTCCACTACAATATTATTTACTGGATAAAGACGTAAACCTTAAACTTAAAGATTTTAAATTTCCCTTTTTTAAAAGTACAGAAAATTTTACATTAGTATGATGCACGAAATAAACCGTAAGGAGTTACTGTACTCGTTTATAATATAACCTACTACTATACATTGATTTATATAGAAGTCACAACTTTGCTCAGTTTTAACACTCACGTAGATTTTCACAATGGTTATGTAGTCCTAAGGTGTGCATTCTGAATTCCTAATCTTTGAGTACAAACTTCTTCTTACTAGTCTACCTCGATGGCTCGCCCTCTTTAGTTCATAATTTGTCATTCGGCATCACTGGGTAAACAGCTATACCCATAGGCGTTTATGTTTCTTTTTAAGGCCATTCCCTTCTTTCGTTTTTAATCGTATAGATAACTTATGTATATATGATAATGGTATTGGTAAACTGTATCATAGACAAATATTGTTTAAAAGATAAAAGAGTTACACATGTTACTTAGAATATGTATTATAAATGTAAATATTAACAACTGAGTCCAATAATTCCCACGTTGTCTCAACTACAATAGAAATTAACTGAATGTGTTCAGTATACTACGCTCAGGGTTGTACTGTTTTGGTGAATTCTGTCTTACATATATAAAAAGTCTAATATTTAATAACCTCGAAATTAACAATTATTTATTTATCACGTATGAATAACAAGAGAGATGTATAATTATTCTTATTCATTTAAGTATAATGTATCCAGCATAAGATAAATCATATGTAACGTAAACATATACTAACTACAGTGTTAGAAAGGCAACGCAGCGTGGTGTCGAGTTCTCAAACCACAGTGTCAGTGGTAGAGCTATGCTGCAGTTTGTTTCAGAATGAATGTCTCAGCTTGATCGGGTTAGGACCACGGCCTCACAGAATACCGGCGTGTAGTAGCAGCATAATGCTGCTGTGTTTCGTCTGGTGAGTAAGGGGATCCGAGAACTTTATTACTGGTGACTAGGCATTCCGTCTCAGTCCTCAAGGGTGACAACGCATCTGCATTATGATTCCTTGTCAAGGATGAATGAATATGTCATGGGCCGCAGCAATCACTTACAATCAGGTGAACTGTGTGCTCGTTTGTAAGTCCCAATGTGATAGAAAAAAAGAAAACAAAAGTGAGGATGTTGGGCGATGCGTCCCTTGGTACGTACTCCCACTAAGTGCAGAGGGGAAACAAGTAGTTTACGTAACAGATCCTGGAGTCCCACCTAACGCACTGAGGGGACCACGGACGGGAAGAGATATGTTATCTTTTGAATGTTCCCCGATACCAAAAAGGCTTACTAGCCTAAGAAGTAGAAGTATCATATCTTATACTTTTTATGCGCCATGGGTTCCAACATGGAGTTTACCAGTCCATCCGTTAATTAAGATGTCAGTTATTTCTTCCTCATTTTAGTGAAGACTCACAATTCAAAACAGAACAATGGCAACATGCTATGGCATTGCAACACCTATTATACAATAATAAACATACATCCAGAATGATGATGTATTTGTGGGCGATTTTGTCCTTAGGGTTTATTCTCTGATTATTACCAGATACATTATGACATCATTAACTGCAAAGAATATATAATTGTCCCTTATGCATTCGTCCAATTATAGACCAAATCACGTGTCGTGAATACAAGACACACTCACTACTCAGGAAAAGCCAAAAACCAATAAATTTGTTAAGCAAAAATATAGTTTCATGGCTAGGAATTGAATCCAGGAACCATTACACCAGCTTCTCTAACCGTTGCACCCAGCTACAGACATTACTATCAGAAATGTAGGAAATGTAAAAGAAACTCTGTAAAATAATTTCTGTATATAGTTACTATAATTTTTATATAAACTTAACAATGTAATACAGCATGTTTAAGTATAAAAGTATCAGTGTTTATCATGGACTTCGCTGTTTTTAGATTCTTCGGTGTCTTTTGATTTCGTCGGTAATGGTCCATGTTTCCAACCTGATGGATACCCGTGTTTCTTCACATCGTCCCACCATAATTGTTCGCCTTTAGCAAAGATTAGGTAAACGATATTGGTAATGACTAAAACACCCAAGCAAACCCAGAATGCAACCCGCCATTGCTTCAAGGTTGACTGTAAAAAAAAGTAGAACTATAAAAACTTGTTCCGAGATCAGTAATGTAATTTTTTTATAACATAGATATAAAAAAATATAAACTATATAATTCCAAGTCATGCTTATATTCATTAAATATTTCAACTACTATAAAAATAAAAATATTACATTGGACACACTAACCAATTTTATTGAATTAAAATTTATAAATATTTTTAAAAATATGGTAAGCATTTAAAGTTTACATCGCAAGAACGTTTTATTTAAATAATCGCAACATAATTTAACACGAAATCTAAGACATTTAAAAGTATTTATAAAACGATACTTACATCAGGCGTTAATAAACCAATTAGATATGGTGATATAATGCCAGAGATGGCGGCAATGCCATTTACCATGGCTGTAACAGTACCAGCGTAATTGGGTGTTATATCGAGAGCATTGATTTTCATGCCACTGTAGTAGGCTCCCATAAGCGTCATTGCAAAAACGAACCAAAACACAGCTAATGTAGTATCGCAGCCTGAGTACGAAGCGAGAATAATGCAAATACCTGGACCAGTGGCAGCTGGAAATAAAGGAGGCTTTTAATATGACTTTGCAATTTCACGCTCAACTGATCACAGCCTTCCGGCGCTCTTAATGTTTATAAACAAGCTTCAAACGGTTGTGCATACATTATTAAATTGAGCCGAGGATTTTACGTCGACAATTTTCGTATTTTTATTTTTTAATGGTACTTTCAAATATATTTTATATACGCAAATATAAAAGTACAACAATGATTTCTTGGCTCATATCATTTATTTTATATATTAATGCTACAAAATGCAACAGGCATGTTATATGGCTTGATGACCAATTAGGAACATGTTACGATTTAGAATGAATTGCTTTAATCAAGTTTATCAATTATAAGTTAATCAGGAAAGTATCAAAGTTGTAAGAAATCGTTGGTTATCACAGAAGTGTACTCCAAAAATTAATAATATCTACGATGCCATGCTCCTTATTGGTCTTATCCTTGGTTTTAAAGGAACAGGGCATACCCAATGGTGGTGCTGTTTTGCATGGCGATAACATAATAATTCTGTATGGTTAAAAGCATCAAATTGAACTTACCAATAGTTGTGTAAATTTTTCGAGCATTTAAAATGTTATGATATCCTTTCTTGACGCAAAAGTCGCATAGAAGCCCAAAGAAAAATGAAGCAATCCACATTGCTACATATGGAAGAGCAGATAATAAGCCAGCAGATTTAATGTTAAATTTGAGAACATCCGTCATATATTTTGGTAAATCAGTAACCATAGTGAAATAACCCCAATCGTGACCGATCTGTATTGAAATACAAAGTTATGAGATTTTATGTGTTTTGAAAAATTGTGAAGAATTTTAGAATTGTATCCTTTACCAATAAAATATTTAGATAATTACTAAATGTTATACTGACAACTTATAGTCAATACTGTCACAAATAAAATGTATAATAGTAAACAAAAAATATTAAAGTAAAAAGAGTCCTGTACTAGGTAATAAATTAAATTATAAAAACTGTAATAGGTAATAAATTGATAACCAAAATCATCATCTAAATACTCACACCAGCTATGATAAGGGACCAAAGTGGAACTGATCTAAGCAGTGCTTTCCAGGGTACGGGTTCCAAGTCATGTTGTTTGGCGTGTATTAATGAAGTCACACTCTCGTTCAAAAACTTCTTCTCGCTATCTGATATATACGGATGAGTATTTGGTGTACTGTAGCAGAGTACAATCTGGAATAATGTAAATTTTATATTATTATACATTTTAATTAAAAATTTCAATGACAATGCAAACTTTAAAGTAATTAAGACCCATCAAAAAAACATGCTTATTTTGGTATTTTGGTATACTGTACATAAATAAATTTTGTATATTCAATAAATGCAATAAATATATTTTTAGTCAATTTATATTGTAAAATGGTAAAGACTCAAAACAATGTATAAACTTTTATTTGTTAAGGAACCTACGGAATAGAAAAGATGATATAATACTTGATGGCATTAATAAATATAGCAATGTCTAAAGCAAAATAGTAAAGTTTATTTGAAGGTTAAAAAATACCCTTTGCTATGATAGGATAAGAAAAATATTAGGAAATGCGTACTAACTACTCCTTGAAACTTGAATGTATTTATTTTTCCATTTTACTTAATAAAGTAATTTCAGAATATTGACTTAAAGCATAAGAATATCTCAATACTAACCCATAAAAGGAACCATACAAGTCCCAAACCTCCAAACAAATAGAAAACGTTTTCCCAAGTGCCTTCGTGCATAATTAAACCGGAGAAGTATGATCCAGCGATGTTACCAATTTGCGCTCCTCCGAACACAATTGCCCCCATGCGGGCTCGTTCTTCTTTGGGCGACCACCTTGAAACCATCGCCATTAGTGCCGGCATTGTAGGGCCCTATAATGTATAGAAGAAAAAGTCATTGTTAAATTTGGCAACTTCAGTATAAATTCAAAGTATTAAGTACTCATTACATTCCCAATTTGCAAAAAGTAGATTAAATAAATATATGCAGTTTATTACCAACTACCAATAAGCCACCCAAACTGGTTGATAGAAAGTAGGTCCAAATTCGGTATAGGTACAATAAATAGTTAAAAAAAATGTCGATTAAGAAAACTTTATCGGTCGAATTTGAATTTGAATTATATATATATTATCTTTGGAATTTATAATACTAAAATAATGTATATTTATATTATACATTTACGTAAACTATAAACCAAAAATATATACATATTATAAATACAGGCATCTGTAAAAATAAATATAAATATATACATAATTATTATCGATGTAGTGAATCTGCTGACGCTACTTCCAACAATTACTATTATTATTCTTTCGTAATTTTGCGTTTAAACTCTAAGCGACTTTTAGCCATTCTGATTTCGAAAGGTAGCGCATTCCACAGGAGAATAGATTGAACAAAGAATGATGAGTGAATGAAATCAGTACGATGAGAAGGACATAGGAGAAGACGGTTATGCGTCGAACGAAGATTTTTATTGTTGATGGAACTAAGATATTGAAAATGAGAAGACAAATAAGTAGAAGAACAATCCATAAGAGAAAAAAATGTGGTTAAAGCTCTTAGCGATCGACGCTGACGCATAGGTAACCACTGAAGTTGTGATCGATATAGTGACACGTGGTCGTTTTTACGGAGATTGAAAACAAATCGAATGCAGTTATTCAGAAGTCGGTCAAGCTTATTGAGGTGATCTGCATTCAGGTCAAAGTAGCACACGTCACTAAAGTCGATTATTGGGAAAATTAAGGTCTGCACGAGCGTTATTTTGGTTTCAGCAGATTTTTTTTTATATCGGTAAAGGGACCTTAGGACATTAGTGACTTTCTAACTAACACTAGCTAATTGATGATTCCAACTAAGTGTTCTGTCAATAATCAAGCCTAAATTCTTAACATGTGGGCTGAATGGTATAGGAGAGCTGTTAAAAATTATCGGTGGAAGTTAGCATCAGTCCAACGTACGTATAATGCGGGAGCTCCCTATGATAATGGCCTGACACTTCAAAGGGTTAACTGTGCCATTGTGCCATTGTAGCGAAAGACATGAGCCACGTGGCGTTCTTGGTGAAAGATTACTTTCTTTCGTTCCATTTGGGGCCGATTCTTCAAAATTAAGGAAATTTTAAAGAATCGGGGTAGTGGCGATTGCTATTGACCGTCTTTACCTTTTTCAAGGTAGTCGAATTTTCAAGGAGCAAAAGCTTCAAACTGTGCCCGGAATCGTCAACTCGTTGTTTGTAACATTTGAGTTAACAAACACCCACTAGGCATACTCATAGACAAATGTTCATGCAAAATAAAGCCTACACATTCTTTTGATATATTTAAAGTGTCACCTATCTCCAGCAACTTCACGGTTTACAATTTTGTGTTTTTTTATGTTTTCCGGTGTAATCACATGCTTTGGGGCGACCAGACCATTTTTCTTTCTTTGTTTTGGAAATAAAAAAAGGCGTTTCACTAAAATCGCTGTAAAATTTGAACAAAATCTTAGATCCTCATAAAACTATCATAACTTTCTAAGGGTTTGTATTTACAAAAAAATATTAAATCTATTTTTATGGCGTCATCTGTATGTCAGACAAAATTTATAATATACGTGACGAGTATATGAAAACTGAATAATCAGTTATAAGCCTTTGTAAAACTTTTTTACAGAGTTACTGAGAATATGAATTTGCGAAGTTTCTGTTGGATTTACTAGGCAATACGTCAGATGATGATGATCTTTATGATGTATTATAATTCTAAGATAAGGATAGAACATCATACAAAGTTTAGAAAGTGGTACATTTCTATCTATCAAGTAACAAATAAGAAATCTATTTTCCGAAGGAAAGAGCATATTTTACGATTTAATTAGAGACTTACAACAGACAATTACAAAAAACTATATAAACTTTCATGAAAATATTTCTTTGTGAAAATATATTTTGTATTCATCAGAATTTGACGATATTACACAGATACTTAACGATAAAATATATATTATCTACGCCGCGTGTGTATTCCCATTGATATCTATGAAGAACGATATCGTAAGATATGCGATCAGGTACAGATATCTAATATTATCTGCCCCTTATGTATGTATGTATGTACAACCTTAGGTATAAACATATACTGCTTTAAGATATTATATCGTCCTATTACATATTTACTAGCTACAAGATACTGACATCATATCTACCACACGTCATACATAGATACGTCACAGACGACATATTTGCGGAAGAACAGATGGCTGCAGAAAAAGAAGTCAAGGGTATGAATAGTTACATATATATATATATATGTATTATTCTATATTATATAAGTATATTACTATTCAGAAACGGACTCACGTGTTCCCGAGGGCTACCCATCAACTAGCAGTTCAAATTTCACACCCAATACTCATGCACACATCTAGTGCACCGCATCACGGTGCTAAACTGGGGTGCTCTTCCTCGACGTGTTGAAAGCGTTCGACAAAGTCTGGCAACGCGCTCATATACAAACTATATGATGTCGGTGTGCCAGATTGACTCATCATACGAGACTTTCTCCGCAACCGAAAGGTTCGATTTCGGTTCCATGTCGAGGGAAAATGTTCCGAGATTCACCCCATTCGAGCAGGACTACCACAAGGCTGTGTCCTAGGTCCCATTCTCTTCACACTCTACACCAACGACATACCGCGCTTTCGCAGTGTAGACCTAGCCCTCTTCGCCTCTGGATTCAAACCAGACGCTATCTTTAAAAACCTCCAATCCAACACCTTAATACGAAATAATCATTTAATAGGAAATAGTTTCGAAAATGGAGGATTGAGGTTAATCCTACCAAAAGTACAGCAATTTACTTCTCTCGAAGAAACAAAACGCAGCATCTCCCATCCATAGAGCTTTTTGATCATTCAAGCCCCTGGGAAAATACTTAGGCATCACATTAGATGAAACAGTCACCTACGTTCCGCATATCAAACGGGTGCGAAATTGAGCAGCTTTTGCCCTAAGTTTGCACCCGTTACTTAATAAAAATAGCAAAATGTCCCTACGTAATAAAATTAAACTATACAAAGGGTGCATCCGACCCATAAAGACGTAAGCCCCATTTTCCCCGTGTCTCATTCACTGACTTCAGGTTATTCAAAACCGTTTCATGCGCGATGCCACCAATGAGACTTAGTTCTTGCGTAATGAAAATCTACACATAGATCTTGTGCTGCCGACCATAGCTCAGTACCTGAAGCAGGCTTCCTGCCGATATTTCGACTCTTCCCTCACACACCGAAAAGCCTTGATTGTAAGTGATGCCACTTAAAATCCTATCGCGAATTACAAATTCACCCGCGTACTAAGGAAACCGCAGCACACCCCCGACGACCCCGACGACGAGACCATCAGGACTCAAGCCTTTCATAAAATACTACACATGTACTTTGCACCCTCATACCGTTTCGCAAACAAGATTATTTCTGATACCACCATGTCATAGGCCGGTTCTCACCAGACAATAATAATAGAAGCGTCGCTTGAATTTCTTGTGCCACTTCTCCAGAGCCCACGCATTCCAAAGTGGTGTTACAGTTAACTAATAATAATAGAGATATTAATTTAGATAATCCTTAGTCAGCAGCAACTCCCCGAGCAGAGGTTCGGCCCTCTCAGGCACCCTCGACTCAGACGCTCTCGTGAAACAGGGTAACCGTCCAGGCCGAGGCTCCGTCTCGGGGGTCCTTATGCTGGTTACCCACTAATAGACTCGACTGAGCGACATAAGCACTCGGTCACCTCTCAATACGAAGAAACTGTGATAGCCCTCGAGCTAAAAGTGGCCATTAGGCCGAAAAAAAACATCAGAGACGGACCTTCGCACAAAAATTAGACATTACCAATATGTCGATTACCAAACTTTAAAATCAGTACCAAACTAATTTTACAATTCCATGATTTCCGTTGCAAAATGCATATACTCGTACCCCAAAATTACCACTATCGGATGTATCAAGAGAAGTTAAATTAATCTTGATATTGATAATATTTTTGAAGAAACAGGATGTCTTGACAGATGACAATAAAATTTATTTTTTATCAGCTTTTGTTACAATTCTTGTAGTACAATACTTATTTCCTTATCTTCTGTAATGCGCTGAAGATATGTACTTAGCTCGTGTTACTTATTTGGTATGTCAATTTATACAAGCTTTTCAAAATCATAACCAACTACTTTACCGTTTTGTACTTATTATTACAATAAGAGATGACTCCTATTGTAATAATAAGTCTTATTATGTTGAATTAAATTGTACAATCACGATTCAATAGTCTGTAATCATTCGATATTTTAAACTACCATAAAATAGTATATACACTGAATTCCAAAAGGCAAAAACTAATTTACTAAGATTATATTTTAATGTTAATTATAATTTTACAAAACTCAGGCCACTAAATCATACATTAGCATGCATTTATACACTAGCTCACGCAACTCAAACATTTATAAGAAAAAGAAAAATATTAAAAATGTTATCTTTAAAAAGTGTTTATAATCTTTTGTGCATAAAATATAAGAAATCATCAAATAATCGTTGTACATAATGAACATCTGAAAGGTTGCTGATACTTCAGACTTTTGTTAAATGCTTAATTTGAATAAGCATTTACTACTACCACTACATCAACTACTGCTGCTGCATCAACTGTTATCTAGCATGTTTATCCGTATGAACATAAGCACAAGAAACTATTTATTAATTATAACTCACCTCTCCAAAACCTTCAATAACTCTGAGTATGAACAGAGCAGTAGCTCCACCCATTTTGACAGTGATAGGAGTAATGAACGTGCATATTGCAGTAGATAGGAGACCAAGCCCAAGCACCCATTTGCCTCCATAACGCTCAGCAAGCATACCACCGGGGATATGGGTTAAGACATAACCATAATAGAATGCGCTAAGAAGCAACCCTTGTGTAGCTTCACTCCATTCAAAAAGAATAACCTGCAAAAAATACAATTGTAATGAAAATTTCGATTTCACTTTTAGAAGTTCTAACATTTAATTTATTTTTAGTTAATAAGATGATATATGATATTGCTACGGTGGTATGCTGTGATGACGTATTGCGAGTACTTTACACGTATTTTAAAAATAACTTTCAGTTGCCCATCGAAGTTAATATTTCCGCCAGACACGGTCTTAGAACTTAAGTCTTAATATATTACGCTCTTAATATTATTGGTGCGAATATCTGCATTGGTTCTATACTGCGATCTTCCGTAAGAGATGGCATGGATCGATTGATATTATTATTATTTGTGCTAGCCAAACTGAGACTCAAAATTATTTGTTTCAAATATTTTAAAAATAATACAGCGTATGTATTTAATGCGTCCTTATTTACACAAGATATATAACTACACATGGACATACATATATCCTGAGGTTATTGGTTTTCGTTTTTAACAGATATACTCATATGTCGTAGTAATCAAAATAGAACAGTATTAATAATAGAAAGTTCATCATATCCTTCCTTAATTACAACCAATAATTTAACTGAGTTATCTTGTTGTAGCTGATTTAACTCTCTCTACAACACAAAATAGCAAAATTATTTTTGGTCAGTACTCTGTTACACCATTTTAAGTCTCTAGTCCTGTCGACCCATTCCTGTTACAATTATTTTTTATCTGCAGTGTGTACTCTGTTAGGGATAAACATTTTATGTCAAACCCCGAAATGTTTCCGATAAATAAATGATTTATCATAGTCGATTGACACACTTTCGTTTAATCTGTATAATAATATATTTTTAACGGACATCGCCAGCCTTTTATTTATAAATATGATGAAGATCTTATGAAACGTCATAGCTTTTAAAATCAGAAACACGACCTATATCAATTTTAAAACTTTCAAGAGATTGCATTTGACTTGGATTTAGATAAAGCTTGTCAAGTCCGCACTTAAGAAGGGTGATGTCTCTTACAGAATTATCTAGCTATTACGTTTCAAAAAGAGTACAATTCCAAGTTACCATTTAATACTAATAACGATAACACTTTACAGATGGCACTCTGTTACTCTATAATTGCTTTATTAAGGTATCTGTATCATTAAAAATTTAATTACTATAATGGGAAAAATTAAACTCTAGCATTCGATTCAAAATGTAAGGAACCACTGAAAATGGAATAATTACCTTCAACAATGTATACACGCTTGTCATGGAATTTTAATAAATTGGTGTTAATTAATAATTTAAATTTTACACATTTTTAATAATATCATTATTGAATGTTTTATGAAACAAGTGTGTTACGAATAATAATTTAAAATTCTATAAATAACCGTAAAAAAATTTATAGTGGTTGTTCATAGTTCTTTAGAATTTCGCTCTAAGTCAATTTTTTCTTTGACGGAGATCTCCTATTTCCTCATAGAAAAAAAAGGAAACGCTGATTGCCTTACTATGTTGTCATCCAGCAATATTTGTAATAATTGTTTTATTTTCTTCGAGTTGTAGTATTCGCTATATTTTCCTATAAAGTCGAAACAAAGAAACGATAAAAGCAGTTGGCATTTGAATGATGGATACTTACATCGTCTTGACGGTAATAACTTTGAAGGACGGTAACATTACTGTTTGAAACAACATTCATGTCCGGGCAGGCGTCCGGATCATAATGTGCATCACCTTCACCAGCTACCGTCTTCTTTACCATTTGCGTGATGGCCAGGTTCAAACACACTCGCATCGTGTACGCATTGGCAATGGCCAATAGAGCCATTATTGCCAAGACATACCGCTGCGGTATTATGAATACTAAAAACAACAAATACAGCTTTTTAAAGAAAAGTGATGTTCCTGTCGTCGATATTTTCTGTTTATTAATAGATGTGTGTCATCTATTAATTTATTGCTTAGAACATATGATAGTGCCATTAAATTTTAAGATTAAGAATATACTGAAAGGCTATTACAGGAACGGTCTCTTAGTATATTTTATATACTAAGAGACCAGCACATACACAAACTCATACTCACACTTACCCACACGTATGCACACAAACTCATACTCACCCTTAAACTCATACACAAGTTCTGGTTTTATTATATTTTATTTACATAATATTGGGTTAAAGATTTGAGTAGAAGAAGACACTGACCTTTGTAACACAGGTTTAGAACTTAGCTCCAAAAGTCAGTGACTTCACAAAGAATGCGTAAAATTTTTATGTCAATAAATATATTTTATTAATATTATTAAAAAAAGGAAGGTTCAGATACAGCGTCACAGACATGGGACATACACACCACAAAACACTGAAAGAAGAAGTAGTGTGCTTCCGGCGTGTTTCGTTTTAATTAATTATCTAAGAACAAAGTGCGGTGCATTAATATGTCATCAAAAAGTGTTTGAAACACAGCAGGGATCTGTAGCTATTTTACACTGAAAATTAATGGGGTGTTCGCCTTGTAATAGCAAACCGTTGACGCACTACAGTAATTTGTTACTAATGGTCCTTTAGCTACACCGTATCTATTAATATACCATTCTAATGCATATGCAGCCTGCTCTGGATATTATAATAAAGTACATGAAATATTTTATTTATCTAGATCAAAAGCACAATTTGATATTTTTTGTTAATAGTACTTTATTAAACTGATTGAAATATACGTAAGTTAAAAATTTCAAATTCTGTCCTATTAATATAATCGAAAAATTAAATTTTCTTAAAAATAGGCAGACGTATATCAGATTGTAAAAATATTTGTACTAAAAAATTATATATTTTAAATGGTAATATTTTAATTTTCACAAAATATGGTAAAAATACAATCTACAAGATTTTGAATCGTTTTGTACTTTAACTACAATACGAATATTTAACCGGAAGTATTGTTTAAAATTTCTATCTACTGGTATATTTGTCAATAACAAATATCGCATATTAATAAAAATTACAGTTTTGTCACTTATTTAAACAATTAATATTTAACACTTGTTTTGGTAATTTTTTCTTCTAAATAGCAGTTATTAATTAAATAAATCATTTTCACGAGCGTAAGACTCACATTTTGACAGGGCAAGTCTCCATCCTGTAAGCATCTTGTTGTCCTTGTGCCTGAAATTAACAGTATCACACTTTATACCGTCTTCATTTTTATTTGCCCCCATCTATTAGCTTATATAATAAATTGATTATTATCAATAACAACTGTCACTTTTGATAGCTAAAACAATAGTACTTGTGAGACGTCTTGAAGATGACTATTTGATAAAAAGTTAATAGGGAAAAAAATGCTCTGATGGTGTGTACCCGAGCGAATAAGTTTAGTTTCGAACCGTGAAACTGAAAAATGCGACTATAGTCGATATTTCAATACCCATAGAGTTGTTTTTTTATTTCCTCTAAATAAAACAAAGTTATTAATCATGTTAACGTCTACACAGCTCTCAATGAATTATCGTTACCGGAAAACAAAAGCCGGAAAGGTCACCATTTGGATACAAGTTCCTCGCAGCAAGGTTTGTCAAATTTGTCACCAGATTAAGACCTCATGCTTAAACAACTTTAAAAGTATATGTTATTTTATAACTTATCTATGATGGTAAAACGTTTTCCTTGTTAGCACATAATAATCATAATGGTCATGAAATAATGTTTTTTCATTATTTCATGACCATAATGGTAGGTTTGTTTTTCTTACATTACTACAGTTATATAATGTAACCATAAATTAGCAGATTCCAATTTTAGATATCAGATTTATTACACATATGTTTAATTATGTATTTATCTATATGT
This sequence comes from Teinopalpus imperialis, assembly GCA_029286865.1. Classification (NCBI taxonomy): domain Eukaryota; kingdom Metazoa; phylum Arthropoda; class Insecta; order Lepidoptera; family Papilionidae; genus Teinopalpus; species Teinopalpus imperialis. The sequence goes on from JAGSMU010000003.1 coordinate 11,561,987, forward strand.
ATATATGTTGTATATTCCTATTTATAATAGAGTATTTTTTTAATTTTGTATACATTCTGATTGTTATTTAATTTTTATTTTATGAACAGTATTATATATTAAAGCTAAAACCTAGCGATTCATATATTTTTAATTTTATTTAATGACCAATGCACCTACCACAATTTCCTATATTATATATGCCAAAGGTTATGCATTAGAAAATGCCTTAAAGCACGAAGTCCACCCTCTGTATCCCTTTTTGTAAGGTGTGAACAATAAAGTTTAAATAAACAAATAAATTCTATATATTTGCTGATACATAACAATATTCTGCATAATGGTCACTAATAAAGAGCCAGTTTGTTTTTAATATTATTTGATCAAACTTAATCGTCCTATTTTAATATGATACGAGTTATAACTTGTAAGTGAAGAATTTAGTTTTATCCATTTATATGTACAAACAAACTGTATGACTTTATTCGCTGACCAAATTTAAGTGTTACTTCTAAAATTTGTAAAATAACTATGGAATAAGCACCTACTAGGGGCGAGCCCATGATTTACTTCAGTGCTAAGGACAGACTTAGCCTTTCCCCAGATCAGTGGCAACTGCATTTACTTTCCATGTTTCAATAATTTCCTATACTTTTATTATATTACCAAATTATATCAAATGCGTTGGTATTGTTTTAGTGATGTAAGTATCACTCACTTTTGTCCTTCCAGTAGGATGTAATGCACACAATAAGCACTGAGGAAGTTTCAGTTTTCCACCATTGTGGAGGAACTACGCTGCAGCTCGCTTCTTGAACTAGAATGAATGGATCGGTTCGATACTAAAGTGAAATAACAGCATAATGCTGCTGTATTTCGTGTTTTCTCTTTACTGTCTTATTTATGATTTTTAATATCGATATATTTTATGAGTAGTATACTAGAAGAACACAAGACATAACCTTACCAGGAACAGTTATTAGTTAATATTTAAAAAAAAATGTGAAAGTACTAAACTCATTTACATGACTTTTTACTAATCTCTAAGTTAAAATCAAGATACTGAAACTGACAATAATTATCAACGAAACAAAAAAGATTTATGCTTCCTGATCCTGATCCTGATCCACAATGCTTAAATATATAAATAAAAGGCATTTTTAACAGTATTCAACATACTGTTTTATACGTATGTATATACCAACTCGTGGTAAAATAGTGAAATTATTTTCTAATGCAACAGTATATTTTAAATGTTTTTCTGTACACAGTTTGTCAACAGTGACTTTTTCTTTTCAGTTCTTGAATATCTTTACATAATAGTCATCAAATATTCTTTTATCATTTACGTAATAGTATGATGGCTTTATCTAGAATTGTGTAGACTGGGTTCCTATACAAGTCAATGCCGATATATGTGCGATTCAAAAATTTATGTTTGTGAAATTTTGTGGCATATTAAATACGATTATTTCTCCGATCTTATCTTTTAGGCATCCATTAAAAACCAGGATAAGTTCCACAAATATTCATTTCGTTATACCTTATATAGATCTGCCCAATGGATTATAAGTTTAGTAGCTATTCATTTCAAGCTACATCAATAATTGACAAATTAACCAAGAAGACTCAACAAAAGAAACATATTTACAGAACAAACAAAAGCTAAATTTCATGACTATATAATAAAACCGAAGATCGAATTACTGACTAAAAGAAATTCCACATTAATCCTTGAAAGTAACTCTCATACAGCGTCGATAACTGTATCATCATTTGTCATCCTTACTAACTTAAATTAGAACATAAAACAAGACATCGCTATCGAAGTTCGCAGATCGATAGATATTAAAGAAAATTTTGATAAATCTGTTATTCTTTATCTATTCAACTTAAATCAACGAAATAAAACTACTCTCAGATTTTTATAGCAGAAGTTAATATTTTGATTTATTACTTTTTGTCGGATTTACTAGTATCTTTACTATGTTTACATGTGTCAATAAAGATGTGATAAGGCTTTTTTGATCTTATACGAATAAAAGGACACGATACGTAATACTAAATTTTATATGTAACACTAATCATTATTATTGCAATTTTTTTTATAGTATATTAAATTTAATTACTTTATATACTAAAAATTAAAAATGTTTAATAGTGATTGTATACTTACATTACGAATTCCAAAATCAATTAACAGTACAATTTATTTTAGTAATGTCACTTTACACACCAAAGTAAAACCGATAGACTTATAATTTACAACTGTAGTTATCTTTGCGAAGATGGTAGCTCTTGTTATTTAGGATGTTATTATGTGAATTTAGTGACGTGCATTATCCCTTATGTTATAGTCTTGACTAAACAATCTATTGCAAAATGAAAATGTACGGTCAATGCGTAAACGGTTAACGACTACTCAAGACATAAAACATGTCTTGATTATACAAAGGAAAATTACAAAGAGGAATTTAATAAGCTGTAAGTAAATATCCGTTTCAATATCGCATCCAATAGGATGTACAATCTGAAACTTCAAATTCGAATTAGTTATTCGACTTACTTCTTTTAGCAAATGAATTTTAGCTTTTGAACGAAGTTGTCTTGGAATGTCAGTATTTTTAAAAGTATTGTTTTAATTTAAAAGTAAAGTTAAAAATTCCAAAATAATTATAAATACCGTCTTTGTGGAATCTATTTGCAAAGATAATGCATTATTTTTATTATTCAGTATTAATTACTATTGAATTTTTTTGTTTACTAATATCCAATATTGTTAAGATCGTTGTATCTGAAAGCGACGACTAAGGGGAAATGCATCTTTACCAGTAATAAGACCGCACTTGCTATTCTTTAAAATATTGGAAATTTCCTTCCTTTCCGAATTTCAAATCTTTTTTTAATATCTTCAATAAATAAATTTTAGGTTGGCGTACATCAGGCATATAAAAGCGTGATCCATTTATAGTTCAACAAATCAAAAAAACAAATTGACTGCAGTCACTTTTTTGTTGCAACGGGGCTCCACCATGTACTGTATTGTCTTTTTATGTAATTTTTAAACAAGTAAAACAAGATTACATAATACCCAATTTTTGGAAAAATTATAAATCATTGAACTTAACTTAATTTTTACCTAAACGTGACATTTATTATTATATAACTTAAAACCGACTTCCGTTCGAATATCTGGTCCTTGAAAGTAAGCACTTCACTAGTGCAATAAGGCGTACACGCGCTGACAACAGGTCTTAGATAAACGTCTACGTTATACTGAATAAATAATAAAGAGATGAAAATATCGTGCAAACCCAACTATATTAAAACGTAATATTATAAATCTTCGACACTATTAGATATAAGTTTACAAGTCAATAACATTCCAGTTGAATGTTATTTATAAAGTATTATTAAACAAAATTGAACGTTCTTATTCATGGTATAGTTTGCAGAATCGTTTATAAGCGGGGAAGAACGGAACGGAAGTATGCAGCCCCGTACTAATATAACCCGTGTAGGGTGCAATGCCTGTAGACGAAGCGTGTGTAAGAATGAAGTATATGGATTTAGGTGTCTCAAGCTCACGCTTCGTGCAAATCTTTGGGTAAGGGAATAGAGTTAATCCTCTCTTACTCTTAATGGGGTGGTATAGTAGACAAACGCCGCCAGTTATGCTATTAAGGGGATGGCCCAACTTAAAGGTCTATATAGGTTTTTTCTTCTAGCAACTGCGCATAATATATAATTCCAATCTTTGATGACGAGGAAAAAAACCCTTAATACTTTAATTGTTAAAAATTCAGTGGGACCACGCCCCACCAACTTGTGGAGTACCAAGCTTTCATAAACAGATGCTGTTTTTCGTCTAATAAGTGAGAGAAACCGGAGATCTCTTTTCCGGTGACGAAGCATATTATCTGCAATTTGAATTTAGGTGCAATTTGTAATTGGCCGTGGGCAGCAGGAATCATTTACTATCAGATAAACTGTGAACTCGTTACAAAAACGTTAAAAATAAATAAAAAATACGTTATATTTTTGTAAAGAAAAAATGAAAGTTAATGTAATGAATCGCATTATACTTATCTATAATATATTTTGAATATACATGTTTATTTTTTTAATTACACGTATCTATCGTACTAAGGAAATTTCATTTCTAATTAGTAGTTAAATTATACAAAAAAATAATCAATAGAGCAGTAAAAAGATACGCATGAAAGTGTATGAACTCGTAATTAAAAAGGAAAAAGAAACCAGACTTGTATCATAATACTTTGATACTAAGCAAATTGTTTTATATATAAATAGAATATAATAATTTTCTGTTGTATTTTTATTGCTCTTTCATTACGACTTCTAGCCATCATTCAATCATGCATTGCATTGAATTCCCTATGGAGCAAAATGCATTATCATTTTTCTATTTTTGTATGTAATAATAAAATATAAAACAGTTTATTTCACTTAGGTGAAAAAATAATACAACAATTATTAAAAAAATAATTGTTAATTTGATTTTACAGGAGAAAAAGTTGAAATATGTTGAAACCATATACTTTCAATGACAAATTAACGAAAAAGCAAGTAACGATACGATTAAATAACTTGGACTAAGATTGTATTGAAGCAAATTGTAATATTGGTTTTGATACCTGACGTATATAATATTTAATTTTGTATACAAGGAACTATACAACATAGTTTCCAGTATCTCATGGGAATAACTACGTAACAATTAAAAAGAAAATCGTTTATATTTCAAAAATATGTCATATATATTTTACACGGACACCGTTAATTGTTTTATATAACACAATTTAACTATTATAATACAAATGAATTTGTTAATAGTCCATTTATTTCCAATTGGCATGCAAACAGGTCAGCACAATAATTATACTCAAATGTTTTATTAAGTTTGAGTTTTTCATATATAAAATCATTTTGTAACGGAAGTAATGCTTTGGTTACAGTTATTTTGGAAATACTTTATCTATAGGAATTAAAATTATTTAACCATCTAATGCAGTTATTTAATGTTTCATTTTATCTTATACAACATACGCAAAATTATTTGAAAGTATAATAAAATGTTATCACTACACTAATCTGCATGCAAATATTTTTTCTGTAGTGTCAACATTAATCATAGACTGTTTCAATTTTTGGATATTAAAAAAGCAAGAAAAGTAAAATTTAAAACATAAAAAAAGTTGAAATTATAAGTATTTAAAATTATAAATATTTGACTTAAAACTCATTAAGTATGATCTGATCTATACAAGCCGAAAAAAATGTATAGTTTAGAAATATTGTTTTAATAATTAAAAGTTTTCTTCGTAGTATATTTCAAGAATAAAAATCAACAAAAAAAATAACAATAGAATCCGTAAAGTTAGTTTTATTCAACGATATAAAGTCCACAATAAATGTACAAATATTTACTTACTATTTATTTTATGTTAATTTTGACCCATAAATTAAACTCGATGTTCTTTGTATACGAAACTCTCCTTACTGATCTCTTTTGCGTACTTTTGCGTGGTTTTGGAATATCCCATTATCAGACTGATTGACATTATCATCATCTTTGGAAGCGTTTGAAATCAAGCCGATTTATTATTATTATTCTAAAATGTTATTTTACTGTTTTAATATTAACCACATGTTTTTTACTGCTTCTATAATACTTGTAAGGAATAATTCAGCAAATATTTCTACATTATTGTATAAATATTATGCGAAAACAAAGTCGATACCATTTCGCAATGGTTCCCTCCAAAATCGCGAAGTGATAACAATGATCCAGTTTATTCAATGACGACATTGGTATATAAAAAGAAAAATCTTTGACCTGAATTTCGAACAGTTAATTTTATAAATAATATATTGAAATATTTCTGATTAAAAGATATTTTTATTTATATAATATTGATTATATAAGACATATAGTTTATAAGATATTTAATAGACATAAGTTTGAATTTTCTTTATAATTATAACATATTTAATACGACAGATTTTGAGACCAATATCTATTTATATCAGTTAAAATGACCACATAAGTTTATATAGTGTGTCAACTCTCCAGGATATATTATTGAATCACAAATCTCTGCGTCTCCTTCCACAGATTGATGTGACAGAAAAAAAATTAAGAGATCAGATTAAGATATGATACTAGTTCCGTGACACGCCGCCCGAATTCCAGTAGATGACCCTTGCCATTGCTAGCGATGGTCAAGTGAAACGCCCGGGTAATCGCGACGAATGAGTCGTTGCCTATCACGATGGCATCTAGAAGATCGCCTAGGATGCCCACTACCTGCAATATCGCGATTGCGGAGTCTTTGGTGGATACTTCTACTCTTGAAGAGGGCGCAATGTTAACAATTTGTTCCCTATTATTTATTTTTATTGTTATATTGGGAGATTGCGGATTTGTTCCAATGTTGCTTTGTCTTACTCTAGTTTTGGTTTTAGCTTTTCTGGCCCCCGTGGCCTCTGGAGGGTTGACTTGGGGGAGTCAACTTCTCACCTATAGAGGGGGCTGAGTAGACCAGGGTAGGCGCACTCGTGTTCCAGCACACCTTGCTTGGAGGTGTGAAGAGGGGGATGTGATCCTCCCGGAGGATGGGTGGCCTAGTTGTCCTGCGCAGGCCGGGGCGAGGGGGTGGGGCGCAGATATGTGTAAAAGCGTTCCCGTGACCCAACCATACGCAACACTGTTTTAGTCGGTGCGAGTCCGACACAACCCATACTTGCTCCCGCAGGGGTGGGTATGCGCAGGCATTTCCCTATTTAATAACAAAAAAAATCTGATTCCTCAGGATGGGCTGGTGGTGTTGTCCTGGGCATAAATCAGTGTGTGGTGGCTGCCATTGCTGCGGCTAGTGGGGAGGGGGTATATGGGGTATTCTTCTTCTTCCCCTTTTTTTCTTCTTCTTTTTAGAAGAATGGCTACTACCCGGGTCGTTCACTACTGATTGCTGTGAGTATTTTAGCTCTAGTATATTAGATGTTCTTATTCTGATATTTTAAAAAAACACGAGTTATAAGTGACTTTTTTATTAGTGGTGAAATTGGATTTTAGGTTTGTAATAGCACTCCTGTTTTATGTGCTTGACATTTAGTAATTGGAGTATATCGCTGTGTCAAAGGGGACCAGGAGAATAATATCTTTGTCATATTTATAAACTATACCGAATTAAACTATAATATTAAATCGTAAAGATACATACGTGAAATACTTCGCAGCTTGATGCGTGGAAATACATATCTTTTCGTGTCTCTTATTATCTAAATTCTAATAAAGTTTCAAAGGAATTGACACAGTAGCACAACCTTTCCTGTCCACGCAGGGCCGCAGAGTCAATGCAGTTAGTGTATTTAACGTTAAGTATGTCATTTTATTTTATTTATTTATTGAGCATCCAAACAAACAAACAAACCTACCATCAGCAATATCATTTCACATTTTACACATAGTTTATGTTTACTAAGTCGTTATGATTTTCCTTTACAGTTGTATACAAATTTAGTATCTTAAAATCTACGTATTTAAGCAACATTACATTCATTAAATTTGTATTTTAATTAAAATTGAAAATCAAATCTTAATAACTTCATCCTACACTAGGGCTCAATCTCAGATGGTTAAGGGCGAGCGTTCGAATATTTGAACTCGACGGAAATTTATTTATTTTCCTTCGACGGCCACGTGGCGTAGTGGTAAGAGTACTGGGATACCGCATAGCATGTCCTGGATTCGATTTCCTGATTTCGATGTTTGTGTACTGCGAACCGTTCAATCTCTGTATCTGATCAATGTACGTCCCGTATCCTTAAACTACATCTAAACCTCGACGAGTGAGTGTGTTTCCGTCAAATATTACAGTACCATGATAAATCTTCCGTTGTCGTTTAGTAATAACCAGAAGATATCACCATAGTCAAAATTGTCCAGGAGAACAATATCACCATCATTTATTTAAAATGAAATATCACACTATTCCATTAATAAATATACTTTCTCTTTATGGTATATTTATATGTACGTTAAAAACGTAAAAAAATTGAGTTTTAATGCATTTTTGAACGCTATTTTATCACTTGTTACGCCGATTAGGAAAAATATCGTTAAGAAACATGCCTAATTAATAAATAAAAATATTTTCAACACAGCCGCGGGCCGCAATCGTGCGGCACATAACTTGTTATGTTAACTTTTATTTTCGACAAATTATAAACAGGACCAAAAATTTGTTGACCACTGTAGACGAAAACTGGTAAAAACTGTGGGTAAAAATTAGCCCGGCGAACGTCAATAATGAATTCGTCAAACGAATTAACGTCATAAACAAAAAGAATTTTTGTTCCAAATGCGATAGTCTCGTCACATATTACTTAAGTATATTGTGCATGAAAGGTAACATTTCATTACAGGACTATAACATATCTATATATATATCTTCTGGTGACAATCCAACTGTATCCGTAAGGACCTACGAATAATTGTGCCATTAGTAAACAACGCAGTCAATCGGTAACAGCTCCAAAATAACACCACGGTAGACTAACATCAACTATTTCAAAATCAACGCCTATTCTCTTCATTCACATATCGTACTCTATTAGTTGGATAGATAATGATATCATTTCTTAATTAAAAGGAATTTAATCATAATTAATTTAATAAGCAGACATGCCAATTATTTGTTTATCATTTCTAGCCTATTTTCCTTGGCCCAGTGTGCCTGTTTAATTATTATCGTTATAAGGCCTGCTTATAATTATGCTTCTCGTCCTCGATTGTACATTTGCGTTTACTTTAAGTACCCAATTATATCAAAATATTGTAAGCGCTATTAATAATAATTACTTGGTATTAAAAAGTCTTAAAATTGTAGTAATAATAATCCAATTACCTCAGATATTTAAGACCAATTTAAATTAAAAGAAAAAAATAATCAGACAATTTACAAGAGTAAACAAAAATATAAGAACGACAAAATTTATAATATATCTTGATCACTCCATCTCCGGGTTGTTAAAAGGAAATATCATTTAATTCTAAATTAATCCTGATGATCGAACACGGCGGTGCCTATAACTCTTCTCTACAACGCTGTTGATAATGTTACTCGAGAAGACTGGGCCAAATGTGTGAGATCCAGGACAAGGACTTAAGGAAATCTATTTTAAGAGATCAAGCACCATCTGTGATAATTAACCTACAGAAACATGACAGAGATGGGGAAGATACGGATGAGGATTTTTGAAGAACTAAGAAATATCTCTAGAAAAGATAAAAAACGGCCCTTTTCAGGGCCACATTACGATCTATACATTTTCTCTATGGATACGTCCAACCAAACATTTTATCGTACAAATTAAAAATATTGTTTTCAGATAGCGAAAAATTATTCCTATTAATACTTAACATAATTTAGCATATCGATCGTACCTATCCCGTTATCGATATGCACCTCTACAATTCATCACATCACTACACCTTTCCATAAGACCTGTAAGTGCGAGCAAGATTGACAAATAAATATGATTTATGACCCGAAGCCTCAGTTCATAATGAGTCGACTATAGTTAAAACGATCATCAGTTGCCATCGATTGTGCCGGATACGAAATAATTGCACTACGATATATCCAATCACATAAACTTTCGTTCAAACACAAAAGCTATTCGTCATCGTCCATCCATAGTTTGATATAGTAACTGTTCGGATGTAGTAGCATAGACACGTTACATATGGTACATAGACAGGTTACATATGGTACATAGACAGGTTACATATGGTACATAGACAGGTTACATATGGTACATAACACACCAGACCCGAAAACCAACAATTTGATACACAATAATTCTACGGCAGAGAATTGAACCAATTACGTGGAAGAGAGATAACCGTGGCAGTTAGCCACCGAAAGATCTTTATATAATCAGGGTTGCCAAATGTGTAAATAGTTCACCTGATGGTAAGAGACGACTGCGGCCCATGACAAGATGTAATGGGTCGATTCTCAGCAAAGTTTCGAAATGTATGTACATGTGTTGTTATCTCTAAGACCTAATGAGATGCCTATAACCTAATTAACCCTGTGAGATTCTTGCACTTATCACACTGCAGCTTTATGTTAATATACATATTAGAAAAGTAGTAAATATGATAAAAACTTTAAAATTGATTTACTTTATCAGAATCAAGAAATTTTCAGTATGACCAGAGTTTTGATATAGAAGCTTAAGATAACGTCAAACCGAATATTATCAATGGCTCAGGGGGGGCTTCACTGTTGATAAAAATACGCACTGGTGGTACGATCCTGACGCATAGTCGAGGGATAAATATTTATACGCGTGAACTAAATTTGATTGTCGTTTACCCTATATCTCCTAAAATTTGTCCGGTTAGATCATTCTTGGCTAGGATCTGCCTATTGCCAGTTGGGTTGGTAGTCTGCTAAATGCGCATAATGTAACATATTCTTGAAATTTAAATCATCTTATTGCAGGGAAGAAAGATTGAAAGTAAAAAAAACACAATCCTCCTTTCATTTTGGTAGCTCAACGTTCTAACGCTTGTTTTTCTCTATGCTCGTTGTGTGTGTGTTGTTTTGTTGTTCTTTTTGTATAATTGTCCATTTTAATAAAACAAAATTGAAAATATATCGAGATTATATGACGTCTGCTAATCCGCAGTAGAATCGCGTGGCAGACTGCTCCAATACCCTCTTGTAGAGAGGAAGACTGCTCTGCAGGGTATATATATATATATATACATATATATATATATATATACATATATATATATATATATATACATATATATATATATATATATTTGTGTGTTTGCCTGCGTGTATTGTCTCAGTCTAGTTGCTCTGACTACATCTTATTGTCCAAAAAAAGTCTTATGAAACTATACGGCTACTGCAATATTATTCTGACACATTACAATATGTCACCTTAAGCCGAAACTACTTTTACAGATAATAATAATACATAGATACTTCATTTTGTAAAGACTGTCGAGATAAAATTTTCTATACCTATGTAACGTCACGTATAAATCTAATGAATGTTTGTATATTTATTCAAAAATTTTAATTAAATAATACAATGCTTTGTTACAGTTAATTTGATTAAGAGTTTGTAAAAAGAGTTTACAAATCATTAATTAAAAAATAAAATTATATCGTAAACTTTAGATGCTTTTCTTTTACATTAATTCTATTGCATTCATAATAAATTATAATTCCATGAGCATAACCATATTATTTCACTGTTAAAAACGGTCTCCAACGGCGACTAGAATCTCGACCATCGACTTTCTGTAGTAAAGTGACATAGATCGTAGATCACTTCATCTATTATTTAAAGAATTAGTCACTAGTAAGACTATATTACCACACTTGCTATTTAAAAAAATAATCTAGAATATAATATCTGTTATATAATACATGATCATATGCCTATTTAGTATCAATTTAAATAGGTTTATTACTAGATATATCTAGATATCCCTTACCCTCCGCGATACACGCATTACACCACTACAATCTATATAAATATTTCAAAGACACGCAAGAATACATTTTAACTAATGTACTGCATATAAATAGCAATAAAATACATATACAAAATATACATTGAGCTAATTGATGCTATTAAGAGCTTATTTTCTATCACAGACATCACGTTCTTTGATCCTCACTTTAGTGAAAGCAATAAATAAAACACAAAGATATTATGATAATAAGTTTCTTGTTCGATTAATACTAGTTTACAATAAGATTACTTTACCATTCTTATATATTAGAATATTAATTACTTGTATGTTCACAATGTACAATATTTATTTAATTTTTGTCTTAAAGTTAAATTCTGAGAGCAGTTCGCCGGGCCACTGGGCCGCCGGCCACAAGGGCACTTCAAGATAATTTTGCAAAGAACTTACATAGACGAAATTATTAAATTAGCAATATATACGTCACACCATACACGTCACACAAATATTTTAACAGATTTTTAACTGAAACAATTTAGAATTATCAGAATGCCGATTAGGTAACTCCTCTTGAATAACGATAAACCCTTTCACAAACAAACCCGACGCATTTGAACCACTTACAAATATCGTTTACACAACTCTAAAACGATCTAAAAGGGTTTAACAAATCATCAGTAGAATGACAGCTATCTCTGAAGTGGCATAAGCGTTTTATGTTTATTCACTCACATCGCAGATGTTATCGTGTTATGAAATTTACAGTACCGATATAATTACAACACATATTAAGTTGTATAGACACTGTGTTATTGAATTAATCAAAGTAAAGCAAATCAAAAATCAATAGATATAAAATCTACAAGTACTAAATTTAAAAAAAAGTGGATTTAAAAAAGTAGTTTGAAAAAAGTAGACCATTAGCATAATATTGAAGAGATCGGCACTTTTTTATAATTACCTATTAAGGTATAAAAATATGTCCTAAAATAAAATCTTCAGAAGTTAAAGGCCTTTTCAAAGAGCGGCATAACGATAAACCTTGGTAAACATTTAAAAAAACTTATAGAAACTCAATTTATGGTAATTCACCATACAAATTATAATTTACCAGTACAATAAGTCTTCCAACAAGCCACATAAGTTTTTATGCTGATAAGCCTAGATATAAATCAGTTTAACTTTTATCGAAGATTAATACGACATTCCTGACATCTTTTAGTAGTTATGATTCGAACAGTCATGAACATGATTTAACAAGATTAAAAATTTTGCACATGACACTTCGTGTGTAACATTTTAAATCTTTGAATAGTTTAGTCAAAGGTGATACTTTAAAATTTCTTATGGTACCCCTCTCATCTCAACATCCTCATCTCAGACTATATGATTATTTTTTATTTAATAACTATTATCAAATTTTTACAATACTTTTAGTTTGAATTGTTTATGTAGGTACTAAGAAGATTAGGCGTATAAGAAGTTAAATACTTTCTTGTTATATAAATATGGTTAAGAATTTGTTTGTTTGGGATTTTATCAACAAATATAAGTATCAAGCAACGATCTATTCAATTTATGCTATGGACAGAATTGAATGTTGCTCTGTACACGTATTTCAGCTACTATGACGATTCAGTGCATATTAGGTCATAAATACCAATACAAACATAAATTGTGTGCGTTACGAGGTTTTTTTTAACATATCTCTTCCTTTTTCTCGATTAAAGTACTACTAAACGAATTAGAATTATCTACAATGATATTTCTACACTGTATAAAATTTATATTTTTATTACCTTGGGAGGAAGGTTTGATTAAATATCAATTACTTAACATATTTAATGACTTTTTGACATAATTTGTGCTCTATTAATTAAATATATATCTGCTTCAGATTAATAAGAGAAAAAAGAATGAGATCTTTTCTGACAAACTTAGTAATTTAAAGAAGCAGCAGGAGATCTTATAAAAAGGACTAATTTATATAAATTACATTTATAAGCGACAAATGATTATTTTCTTTTTTATAATAAATATAGAATTGTCTAGAATACAATATAAATTAACTTTAAATATTACTTGCATGCCAGGGCGTAACTTACTGCTTAATACATAACATTAGGTAAAAATCATTTTTTTTTCTTTCCACATAAAGACAAAATTACGTCATGGAGGATGAAGGATGGAAATTTATATTTTGCTTTCATAAAGTCTCTGTGAATTAGTCCTTATTATACGATCACGAGCAAAATAACATTTTATAAGATTGTTGCGTTAACATGTAAGGTATATTAAATCAAAATACCCCTAATTATAAATAGATAGAAATATTACTAGCATATAATATAAAATAACTTGTAAACCTACGCAGACTTCGTCGTACATCTATGTAAATTGACAAAATTAAAATATATCAACTCTCCTATTTAAGATTATATACTTTATATTCAGTGAACGAAACTGATCAAAAACTTTTATTACTTGTACAATCTATTTACATTATTTAGTAATATACTAAATTATGTATACTTTCACCACTACGGGAACTGCCACAACCAATAAAAACCTTTAATTATGCAATTTAATACCGTTTAATTCATACAAAAATACATTATATCCTAATATCAAATTTAAATTGCATTTCCAAATTTCTCTCATTAAATAACGAGTCTGTTTTACTAGAATGGATGTTAGTAAATGCATTTCATAAGTCACTTCCGTTCAACTGTTTACTTTGTAAGTTAACCGTGACTTTATTTCTATAAGATCTACAAATTGTGGCATATCGCGGTTCCCGTAAAGGAACGCAGATAAAAACATAATAAGTGACACGTACATACAGCTTATTTAAGAATCATAAGTGTGTATATTTTACAGAGTATTTACATTTCATCATTGCATTCGATTAAGCAAGTACGCACCCGTACATTGCCGATGAGTCATTAGGTATCACATTCATTACGGGTTAGTTCACATCACATTTATTTTAAAAGCACCTTAACTTCATTACACGCAATAAATAAATACCTTAAGGTATACCATGACGATGATAATGATGAAGATACAACATCCCCAAAACATAGCTATGGAATACTCTTCAGTTAAGATGCTTGTAATTTAAATCTGCCCTAAACGCTGAAAGCGGGGGACTATAACTCGAAATAGTGAATTCGTAAAATAACGTAACAAAAAGTTCCGATTATGCAATCATAAGTCTCTATGGTCCACTAAAAGTAATAATTGGTTTATTCGCATACATATAAGTGATATAAGTCTAGTTTAACAATTAAAAACCTTAAACAATGACTTAAGCAGTAAAAAATTACGTCTTCCCCCTCGTCCTGTGACCCGTTTGAGCATTTGTAGAGGGCAGCAGTAGTACTGTGGTGTTAAGAGATGATGCGACTGAAGACTTTTTGTCTTCCCTACATTCTCACCAATACTGACACTTAAGTTAACCGCAGAAAAATCTCGTCTTGAACATATTTTTCCAAAAGTCCTCATACAAAAAATTGTTTATTCCACCAACCTAAACTCGAATATCCACGATTGTATTGCATTGTTTATTTGCGAGCAAATGAGAGACGTGGTCGTCACCTATTCGGTTTGTTAAACTTAATTTTGGTAGACAGACAGAATGTAGAGGAGACATTAAATGTGTGTAACGCGGCGGGTGGTTCGCGGGCGCGAGGGGCGCGCGGCGCAGGGGGGCGGCGACGGCGGGGGCGCCCGGGCCGCGCGCCGTCATACACCATCCAGCTGCCGCACCCTTACATCCTGCGATGCACACATGTCCGGCGCGAACGGCAGACACGTAAAGTATGCGCATACCGAACACTCATACGCCGGCGCCGCATAGAACAGCGCAATTAACGAACAAAGCATACCCACTGCCGATATCAAACACACCCAAACCAAAATAATCTTTCTCCGTCTATCGTACGGACCGAATGTTATATACGGCAGTAATGCATACGAAAGGAGAAATCCAAATACAAAACCGAATACGTGCGCAAAATTGTCAATCCAAGGTAGTAAGCCAAGGAGAAACAACGCCACCGCGAGTCCTATTAGCTTTATAAGAGCGCTCCGAGGATGCTTTAGCAACGGCCACGCACCTATTACTTCTACTATTAAACACGCAAGGAGACCGAAATGCGACCCTGCTGGACCAACCTGAAATGTGAAATTTTAAATTAAATAAATGCAAACTTCCCAAATTATATCCTGCATTTGTTTTTTGAGAATAACATACCTCGGCCCGATAAGGCTCAAATATAGCTGACGCCATGTTTCCAGCTACACCGCTACCTAAGTAAATGACAGCTATTCTTACAGGACCAGCCATTTTTTCTAAATCTCTCATTAAGAGCCATTGAATTGCAAGTGTGGCAGCTAGATGTAGTAAGCCTGCATGCACAAACAATGAACTCCATGCACGATACAGCTGATCTGGTCGACGTCTTCGCATGAATGGCAGCATTCCGCATACATCGTCGAGACACGAAACCTAAAGCAGTATATTATTTAAGAATACGATATTTCAATTAAGACAATTTAATCTATGTTTGGAGATCAAAGGTTTAATTTTTAAAATCACACTATTAATCAAGTTAAAGTCAAAATTACACTATTATTTAAAATTAATTGGTAATCCATTGTTTTACTTGACGACCCACGCTGAAGCTACATATTATGTGTAGTAGATGGAAAGTACAAAGAGATCACAATGGTTAAAGGTTGTCACAGATTATACGTCGATTATATAATATGTTGATGAATGATCTATATACCTTTTTATGGGCCGCAATCATCAGGGAAATTATTGTGTGCTCGTTCATCGCCTTATTTCATAAAAAAATATCCATTGGTAACGTTAAACCTATAAAAAACCAGTGTTACAGATTTTCATATTGCTTTTCTGAGCAAAATGAAAAAATAGTCGTTTACCTGTGAGCATAGCGATGCTTCTTCGTGGAAATAGCCTTTTACGAAGTCGCAATGCTCGCTAGTAGTAATGACACATTGTCCGTGGACGCCTATGCAGCATGGATGCGCGATGACTTCGCAGGCCATGTGCTCGGCTGCGTGCCCCGCCCGTCCGACGGCCGTGGTCCCGTCTATCACGGACTTGCGGCATATTGGCCATTTTGTAATGTCATCTGGCCATTCATGTGGTGCTATAGATCGTGGAGCTTCACAAAATCTGAATTTTAACAATACAAAAAGCTTCATATTAATGTTATTTAACTTTTTATTACAGTACACAGTAAACATTAATATTATTCATTCCTGTTAGTCTAGTTAGTTTCGAAGTCATTGTATTCCTGTTAAAAGCAAATTCAATTTATGTGATAGTGAAACATCAGATACATCTAAAAATATACTGTATTTATACAAAGTTACACGAAATACTCACTTTGGGTCTAATCCACAAACTGATCCTGATATTCGTCCTCCCGGTCCAGATTCACCTGACGACCACTTCTTCCACGTTGATATTGTATTCTTAAATATGAAAATGTTCCATTAAATAACAAATAATTTTTGATTTTTGGAGATTTGAGTAAAGTAATTATAAGTTCTCTCACCTTTGCTACTAATCCTCTTATCTTTAAGTTTGCGTGAAATTTTTGATTAATTATTAACATTTTATCAAAATTGTAATTAACACATTTTTATTTTGTACTGAATAAATTGAACAAGTACAAATGTTGTCATTAATCTTAAACTATTACGCTCATTAATGTTGGATTCACTACTTAAATAATTATAAAAAAAACAATAAAACAGCGTTATACGAGGTAAGCCAAGACGTGAGAATCTTTCCTAAAGTTAACGAAAGTCTTCCATTTCTGAGTTAAGGAAACCAAAATTGTAAACGTCCAAGTACAATAAAAAATCATTTCCAACTGTTTTGGAATACTGTAATATCATTGTGACGTTTGGAACCTAATGAAGATTAAAAAAAAACCGGGTGAATTGAAGATTTCTGTCTCTGCATCCCTTGGGATCATAATATTTTATTTTTAACAGTGGCCTCGCAGCCACTTAACTGCAAAATTCATAATGCAGTTCCAATGAGTTGTTCAACGAAGAGAGGCCCGAATCGTTGGTTAATCATCAACGATTCTACTAGTACTCTCCCATGGGCTCAATTCATTGAAATTGATTCTCTATTCATTTTTTACCGAATTTACTAAGGGGTGTGTTCTGAATAGTTGTTCGGATTAATTCCAGTTGCTGAGATATTATCGTACATCACGACAGAATTCCAAATTTGATCACCTTAGTTGCTAGCAGTATTTCCGAACGAATTGATAGGTCTTAGAGCCTAACCTTTCTTAGATTCGACTCGCCCAGGGAAGGACCGCTCCCTGACAAAAAATCAGTGTGAAATAGCAACATAACGCTGCTGTGTTTCTTATGGTGAGTGTAGGAATCCGGAAACCCAATTAAAAGCAACGATGTATTCTACCTCATGGGAGACCTTGGAAACTGTAGTCTTTTGTATTCTAACGGTATATAGTAGAGATTCGATGAACTATAACATTTTCACTCTTTCCTGATCCTTTTTCTTTCTTGAGAAGACGAGATACTCCTGTGACCTAATTTTCCAATAACACAACTTCTCAGCCAGATAAAAATAAATCTGTGATTTTTATACGCAATCAGGGATCGCAATTAAATCATGTTATTAAATACATGCATAGTGATCTTTGTAAAATTTCACCCACGTTCCGCTTGAAGTTCAGAGTTTACAATTCTACGCACTTCTTAGAAGATATTGGGATCGATCAAGTCTTTTTATCAAGGCATAACAGAATATTCCCAATATTTTTAAATTACTTTTACTATCCATACATATCGGTAAAAATAACCAAAAATAAATCTACAAATCCAAATTAAAGTGTATTTAATAATAAAAATGAATTCAGTGTTAAACGGCAAACAAATATTCATAAATAATAAACCAAAATGAAAAGCAAAACTCAGTCTTCGTCAAGTCCTAAAAGATAAATCTTTTTATCATTGAATGATGAAAAATAGTCGTCGTAGATTTGAAATATTAGGGTAATATTATAAAATATTTTCCGTCATTGATATCTTTGTACCGTTATGAATAATATATTATCAGCATGACATAGGAAGATAATGGTGATGGGAGATAAAAAGATTACTGTAACTGTTACGTTATTAAGTACACTGTAAGATCTACTGTTTACATTTGTTGTACATACATATACTGCTTTACGATCACGTAGGTTTTTATTCAGAGTAATACATGTATTGTCATTACAATCACGATTCCTAGGTTCCAGAGTCAGCCGAGGCCAAAGAACGGAAGAAACGGGCCAAAGTGCCACTATATTTTCCGAAATACTTAAGGCACTATAACATCTCCTGCGTTATTGGCATCGTCTGGTAACAATCAGAAAATATAATTATAATCATCCAATAGGATAACCGTTTTTATTCTTCCTAAAAAAAGCGCTCCCAATATGTACACCTGTGATAATTGTCTGTATTAACACTTCAGACAACTGCTAATATTATCAATTACAAGCATGTTCCGGGTACACTTAGTAAAGGTAAAGTTGACATTTGGATAATTGGCTTAGTCTCCCTTATTTCTCTATCAATTAGTATCTCACCGAACAATCAGCTTTTGACGACTGCACGCAACCAGAATCATCGTTTCGTATGCAACACGCTGTATCCCGTTCTCTTCTCGCGGACGCAGCTATTGCCCGTGCTATCCTCGCGTCTCGCCTCATGCATGGCGCAAACTTAGCCCCTAAATGTATTAAATCCGCTGCCCTTGGACCCAGCCAAAACGAAGCTGGTTCCTCCCACTCGACCTAGAATAAATAAAAAAAGGATCTGTTACAACAAATTTTACAAGAAAAAATTGTTACAGTAAATAATTATGTTATATGTTGTGTCCTGATTTAATTTGAAATAAATCAAATGAAACTCAAACCATTCAATATTACCATTCAGCATTCAGATAATTGGTATATTCAAAAGGGTTAAAATTTATGTTAATGGTTTACAAAATTTATGCTATAATATTCATAGAAATTACGCATGCGATTAAAATATTCTCGTAAAAAAAGTGTTGCTCAGATTTATTCTTTGACTATAGTAGATAAAGGGGAAGGTTTCAGCTTTAAAATGAGTTGACATTCATATTAATAAATTATTTTTTATTAATAAAAAGAAATGTATATATATATAACCCCCTCCTGCCCTATTTACAGCTCATAATCGGTTCTTCATAGACCGGATAAGATTTTTCACTGTTCTTGCGAAACACCGTCCCGTTCTTCAGCGAGTGCGGCTTGAAGCTTCAATCTCGTAGCTAGCGCAGGATTTCTAGCCAGAAATTTCCTTTTAATCTTATCTCGTAAATGCTCAATAGGATTTAAGTGTACGTGCTGGCCACTTCATGTACTCAATTTCGACCTCCTGCAAGTATTGAACGGAAGCTGCAGTATGTAGACAGGCATTGTCCTGCATTAGCACAAACTTTTGACCGATAAAGCCTGCAAAAGGAATAATATGATTCCGTAATATCTCTTCAATATATCGGTTCCCCGTCAAACCTCCAAATCTGCCACTAGTTTCGATGAAAACCAAGTCAGTTTTTACCTCGATTGAAATGTCCGCCAACACCATCCAGGGACCTCCTCAAAAATGCCACATTTTCATTTATACAGCACTAGGCGAATTACAGAAATAAGTTGTCTGTAGACTCGTTGTCGTCTATTGCTGCCATGGAACCGCTCTGCTTCCATCTGAGAAGAGAACAGAGCTCCACTGTTCGTTCGTCCAATTCACGTGTTATGAAATGTCGTTGGGCTATTCGATAAGCTGGTGTCAGCTTAATATTAATAGTCGGCCTATTTGTAGCCTGTCCAGTCGCTAATAGCCAACCTCCCGTTTCTCTGGGCTACTGCTGGACTTGAACGTCAGAGAGGGCCAGATTTCGTAGCGAAATACTGACGATGAATTGGTCATCCCTCTGTGATGTGCACCTTCTTGTGCGGGATCCGCTTCTTCGGCTAAAACTACCAGTCTCCTGGTATAGCTGGTATACTCTGGAGCAGACTGGCATGTTCATGTTTAACACACAAGTCACTTCTCTCCGACTGTGTCCTTGCTCCGATAGGGCGACCGCTTAACCACTTCTTCAATAGATCTGTCCATGTTTAGCCAATGTTTGTATTAAATAATAATCGATTAGTGTACCGTTTGAAGTAGAACTGATAACGGTAGGTCAGGTAAACGACCTTTTATAGGCCATGACAACGCCTAATTGCAAACAGGTGCAACAATAGTGAAAATGTTTTTGGGTCGTATTCTTGGAAAAGATTACATTTATTTACATCAATTAAAAGCCGAACAAGATTATAATTCAAGACTCAGTTATTTTTGTACAGACATTCGACCTTCTACATGACGCTTGAGTCGGTTTCTTTACTCACGAGCGTATTCCTAATCTATATGAAATAACTGAATAAACGGCTAAGCTTATTTTTGATATAAAAAAAAGCTTTGACAGCAAATCCTGTTGTTAAACCTGGATAGATGGTTGTATACACACGATGTAGTATATACATATACATATATATATATATATATATATATGTTATACATATATATATATATATATCCCAGACACCAATGCAGTATTGAATTATCGTACTGACATAGAGCGAACTGGACAGTTCACAAGGTCGCATCCAGAGGCGCAGTATCTCGTATTCTTCTAATTGTATAAATAAGATAACGCACTCGAGAAGATAAATTTAAGACATGGCTGCTAAACGTAAGGTTTTGCTCGAGTAATATCACTACAGCTGCAGTCGCGGTGGGGGATGTCAACAGATGAGCAGTTATGTATTTTTACGGTGGCAGCGACTGGCGGAGCTGATCGGATTGATTTAGAAAAAGCTATGTAAGCTGTTTTTTTACACACTGCTTTCTGTGTGTCATATAGGTTTCAAACCAGTGGAGTGGAATACCTCTAAGTTTTTCTTCTTGAGACAGTGTCAAAGGCTCAAGACAGATCAAGAAAGACACCCAAGCAGTGCTCACCTTTATTTATGTATTCTGCTACCTGATTTACCAAAAACGAGACTGCGTCTTTGGTTGACCTCCCACGGCGAAAACCAAGCTGCTGGTTTGATATAATGTGGTATTTATGAAAAAATCGAACCAATTGCAGATTTACGATTTATTTATTTAATATTTTTTTATATTTTTCTATAATTTTCGACATAACGCTAAGCAAAGCAATCGGACTATAATTTTCTGCATTGTAATCGGGACCATTTTTATATATAGGAGTAATTAATGCTGTCTTCCAGATTTGCGGTAAAACTCCGGTTGTTATGCTTAGGCTTAATAATGTAAAAGGGGAGAAAGAATGCTGGAAAGGGTCTTTCTAAGCAGAGAATCTGTAATATGGTCCAGACCTGGAGAGCTATCAATTTTGAGGCTAAGGATTATCTGTTTTATATCAGCGTCGTTTGTAGGGCTCATGATGAGAGTGTTAGGGTTTGATTTGGCACATTAAATATTTAATAATCTTTGACACTTAATTATTGAGTAACACCCATCTTTCTTATAATCTGCTTTGACTAGGTCTGGCCTACCGAAACAAAGTGCTTATTGCACAGATTTAAGGACGCCGATGCGTCAACAGAGTCCTTAATAAGGTTAATATTCCGGTTTACTGACTTATTGTTGGCGTACACTTCTTTCAACTTGTACCATAGTTTTCGTGGGTTATTTTTATTATCAATAATTGCTTTTCTATGGTATTCCAATTTCAAATTTCGAAGCAATGTTTGAAAATAATTTCTGTATCGGACATAAATCTGATGCTTTATTTCGTTCTCTGGGTCAGCTTTTTAGGTTTAATGCAGCTTGTCCCGATGTTTCATACATCTAAGAATACCGGATGTGACCCAGGGTTTTAAAATGTTTTCCTCCTACTTATTTTGATCACTTTTGTGCTTTTATTGATACAATCTGTAATCTTTGTACTAAAGTTATGGGAAGCAACATCTGCATTTGTCTCCCGGAGAATATCTTCCCAGTCCAAGTTTTTAATAAATTTGGTCACTGCAGCCCAGTCTACCATGGTTTTTGTTTCTTTTTTCATTGGGTTACATTTTCCTTTTAACGGAATACAAGCTAAGGCCAAGTCATGGTCAGTAATATTCTTTTTGCAAACGAATCCGAATGTTTTACTTGTTGTTTTAACAAAAAGTGGTCAAGACAGGATGTGCCTCTCGACGGTTCCGATACCACAGAATAGAATTCATGAGATGCAATCAAAAATAGGTAAATTACCTGGGAGTCTATGAGGTTATAAATATATATGTTTATGTCCCCAGCCACCATGACCGTGCGTTTTTGGTCAATGTTATTTAACATACTGTCAAGAGAATTAAAAAACGTGTCTATTACTACGTCTACGATATTCATTTATTTTTTCTCTCTCTCAAAATTATAACTTAAGCCTTAGATATTATGTGAATTGAATACAGAGGTTATTACTTGTCTTTTTTTAATTCGACTCGTAGGGTCACCTAGAATAAAATATATAAAGTTAAAATAACATCACCATCACAAATATTGCTAAACCAATTTTCAATACGAATTTATTAATTTGCATAACATATTTCTATGACGTTATCGTATACGTTTTTTTTGTACTCGATGATGTATTTCGAATGTAGTCACCAAGTTATTTACTGCACAATAAAGACTGAATTCATTAAGCCGAACGATGCCAGACAATGTAAGTTAAAGATTAAAATTTTACAAACCCCAAATACTTTACATCGCCCAGTCCCTTTGCGGTCATTCGAGCTTAAAAGATGGCGAGTCGTGGATGACTTGCTAAGCGGACAAAAATACATAAAAGATGAGTACGGAGTACAAAGCATGTGTAACCTACATTACTCATTCATTAATAATCTTACTTAGTTTCTTTTTTATGTAGTACAATGAACAAAAGTAGTAATTTTAACGTTTATAAAATAAAAATAATACAATTACCGAACTTTCATGCTATTTAACACTCTTAATGAAGAATTCATTTTTATTGTACGTACGTATCTAAAATGTTTATATTTGAGAAAAATCATCAAGATTTTTGTATACTAAAATTTTTGGTTTAAAATATTGGTTCGTAAAAATGCACGTTATATAAATAAAAGTTAGTATTATACTCGTATACATCAAGTTACATATCTGACACTCACAGTAAGCTCGGCCCCTTAATAAATCCCCAAACATGGTGCTTTGTCTCCTAAGCGTTGTCTCCGGCGTTAAATCTAAGAGAACGCGTTCTGTCTAAAAGCTTTGCGTCATTTAACCTTGTTATGCTAAAGTCTTAAACAAAGAAACAGATTTTAGGAGTTGACGTGCTCTATTGCTCCCCAGAGATACAAATTTGTTGCGCTACACTGATGCTCGAGTGAAGATAGCAATGAATATTTTGAGTTGAGAATTAAAATAAATCCTTGGTAAAGTTTTTCTTACTTTATAAAATAGAATTACTAATGGAATAACATTTTATTGTCGAAGCTGAAATGGTGACAAAACCTAGTAACAGCACTAATACTTTGATTTCAAAAGATACGATCCAACGTACTATATTAGTTAGTGCTGCTAAGTAAAATATATCGAAGACCTACGAAATTACAAGTACCAAATGATATATCAGAGAAAATACCAATTTGCACGTTTTTAAGTTCGCGGAATGAGGGACAAAAAGTGAAAATAAAACATTTTTTGTTCTTTTAAATATATTCACCTGAGAGACGAAAACATTATTCAGACCTTTAAAATAGCTTATGTGTACCTTCGAAAAATAATGATATGTCCTAGGGAACAGGTAATAATCACTGGTAGCCAGGTCTAGATTGTAAGATGGGTGAATCAAAATATCAAAGCCCTCCTTATACAAAGCAACCAGCGCAACACGATTTTGGTGGACGAGAGCATTGACGTGAAGAAGCAGGACGCCTTTCCTCAATTTTTCCCTTCTTTTTTCTTTCATGATTCCTACAGAATTGATACGTTGCCATAAGTTTTCCGGCCGACTGTGACACCTTAAACTTCTTGGGGTGTGGCGCACCATTTTCATGCACGTTATAAATACATATATAAATACAATTCACGATGAACTGTTTTACGCTTTGATGTCCAGTACATTTACAATATCCTCATAACTGAGCGTTGCCAGCCAATGTTGGACTATAGTTTGCGCCTCCACGACAGTTTTTGATTTAATGACACAGTTTCTAATTACTATGATGTACACGTGAGCTCTACTAAATTGTCTGAAGCGTTGAGAAAAAGCGCAGCATTAACGTGTGGTGTGGGAACATGGTAAACTCTTTTCTTGATTATTTCATCGTATTCCTTTAAACACAGAGTGGATTTGTGGACTGCAACAGTTGTTTTCAAGTATACAACTATCGAACATTAAGCACCCAACTCTCTGAATAAAGATCTGTGATGTTATACCTAAATGGTTTTTTTAACATTACTTTTAAACCTGAAGCACTGCCACAACTTATGCTATACATCACAAGAGATTGGCACAACGTCAAGTAAACTATTTTTAACGTATTTAAAGATGCCGCGTCCCGAAGGTTCCTCGTTATCCCATTAATTTTACGTACACGTCCTGAAAGAATTGCAACGTGATTTTTAAAAGTCAGGTTTTATTCGATTAAAATGCCTAGGTACTTAACCACATCGCTACTTCTAATGAACTCATAGTCACGTAAGCCGCGTGTGTCACATAAAGGCTTATGTATTTTAAGTATTGGTAAACTTGATGGAGCTGTTGTAGAAACAAACATATGTAGCTTTTTTCATGTTTAAAGTCAGAGTATTGTGTTTTAGCCATTGAGATATCCGAAAAAGAGCTAGTTCCAAGTGATTCAGAGCCTCATCCTATGAGGAACCATGAATATAAATACATAAATAACAATAGCTGTATCGTCTACATAGCAAATAACATCTCCATTTGTTAGACTATATAGAAATCATGAATGTCATTTATGTAGAGATTCCCATAATACTACTTTGAGGAACACCATAGTGTATGGTCTGAAAACTACTCAACTCTTAACCAATTTAATAGAAAGAAGTCAGTGTTCTTTCTATTAAATAACTTTCAAACCACGCATAGGCTTTGCCTCTTACACCCAAGCAATCTCATTTTCTCAGTAGTATGGGTATGGAGACTGTGTCGAAAGCCATGGCAAGATCTAAAAAAATTCCAACACAGCTTCGTTTTTATGTAGTTGTAAAGAAATAATTGATGTTAGTAAGGAGACTGCGTCTTCTGTGCTAATCCTTCTGCGAAAACCAAACTGCCTTGAGGATATAACGCCGTGTGACTCTAAAAAGGGTATAAGGCGTTTATTCACAATCTTTTCCAGAATTTTAATAGTTTTTGTTTACATGTGATAAGGAATAAGAAAAAGAAATATGTCTAGTCTTTTATTTTATTAATTCGAAACATAAATCAAGAGAAGTTATAAAGAATTAGCCCTAAGTCTTATGTTATTTATAACTACTCAAAATAGCACGATTCCATATACGCACAAACTTCAACGATAAACATTTGTTTTTATTTTATTCAAATATATTACTTATATTCAAATACGTGAACGTAAAAAATTCTGAACAGTTGGAAAGACTTTATCTTGTGACGGTAGATAAATTACTTACTGGAGCGTAAACAACGTAAGTACCAATTGCCAATGTCTTGGAAACTGTAAATGTTGTGCACGCATTACTTTTAAGATCTTTATTCCACATACAGTTCAATTGTATTTAATAGCTACTTAATATTCGTTTTCGGTTTTGTTTTTTACGTGCCAAAAAAGGATAAAATGTCTTCATTAAATACGACTGAAAAGCAGTATCACTAAAATTATTCCCGATTTACAAATATATGGTACCATTTATTATTGAGGAATTAAATAAAAACAACTTTAAATATTAATTTCAATTGAACACGTATTTTTCTTTTCACTTTACTCAAATATCCAAAACTCAATAACATACTGCTACATTTTATTTATCTGTTTTAATATATTTTTCAACATAAAACGGTTCTGTTCATTGATTTACCCTATAAATTTTTATTATGCTCTAGCATTCAATACAAAATATAAACTTTTAGAAGGCAACATGTGCGTTATATTTTTAGAGCCGGCTTCGTTAAAAATTATTTAAGCTATATACTACGCGTATAGTCGTATATGGTCGTCGATACGTCGTTGCCTGAGATGAGATAATGATGGATTAAAAATCTATATCTTTCTCTTTGGCCCTACAATGAAGTATTTACTTAGTGCTTCGAGTACTTGAACTCTCTACTTCCAAATATGCCATACGTGCAGTACTAGTAAAGCTTCTTTTAAGCGGCTATACAGGGAACTTTTTTTCTATCTATTTACCTTTAATGTTCTCTCTTTAATATGTGTAACATTTTGACATTAGTTATCAGATATTAGTCAATTTGTAAAAAATGTATCGCATTAATGTTGTATATGTACTATGTGAAATACAGATAACTTTAATTATTATACACATTATTTCTATTAATATATTATTTATTGCATTTAAGTACTCTTAAAATTAAAATTGTTGTCTTCTTGCAACCACAATATATTCTCTACTCAACCCAAAGGTACCAGGCTGGTAGAGAAGGCCTGTTAACATTAAGTCCGCATTTTATACAATGTTTGTTTTACTCGTGCAAATAAAGAATAATAAATAAAATACTCTCACTTTTTTCTTATAAAAACATGATAAATATTATTTTCGTAAATAGTTATTGCACAAAATAATAGAGCAAAGCAATGATTGAGATTACATCGTAAAAATCGGATCGTAAAAAGTTTCAACTGACTCAATGTTTTTAGACACGATACGTTCATAAAACTTTGACTCTTACTGATACCTTACAGATTGTAATATGGGTATAATTAAATGTGATGCATAATGTTTATATTATTCTATTACCTTACACTCATATAGGTCTTACCTGTTGCAAGCTAAGGCTTTTGACCATCACCTGGCCAGAGTGCGTGTGCCTGCCGAAGCCAACGGGCCCGAAGCCGTAGCAAAGTAACGACAGCAGCAGGACCAGAGTCTGTACGGTGCTAACCCACCACGTGAAATATGGGCGATAGTCGGTCAGCTCGTCCAACTGCCTTACCACATCTTCTTGACGCGACACAGATTTTCGAAGGGAGCGGCTGGAAACAGTGTGTTCATAATTAGTAAATTCTATATTTTTCTAATTATTCTGTTAATATTTCATCACTGAAAAACTAAATAACAGCAGTGTAGCTTATACTGGCAGTTTTACGTCGTTATTTAGGGCCTCAGTTAATTAGGCTTTATGACTCTTTTTTCACACTATTATCCACACCACTGCAGTCCTACGTGGACGAAGAACATCGACGACAACAGGGGGGGGGGGCGATAATACGATCCGAGGGCCCCCCAAAAGGTGGTACGAAACCTCGACTCGGATCGCTATCTAAAGGGAGGATCGATTTTTAGAAGCGGCCTAGAATACGAGTAAATCGCGTGTAAGCCGCTGTGCGAGGAAGACGACGTCGTGCTCGCCGGCGAGTGGGGTGTGAGTTTACGTGTATGGATTGTGTAATGTTGGTGTATGTGCGCGTCGGTGTTGTCGGTCAGTCCACTGTTAATCCCCTGCCGCTCGGGACAGTGTCAAAGTTATTTTGTAAGAATGAGAAGGATTTTTATATGATTCTAAATATATTTTGATGAAACTCGATTTGATCCATGTATTTATTAAATGGATCCTAAACAATTAAAAGCAAGCGTATTCTATGTGAGGTCGAATCAGAGAGGTATGGATGTATATAATCTCTTAGATCTTTCAACATGATTACTTGCCCCCTTCCGCTAGACAATACAGGTATGACTGTATGTTTCTTTACATTATTAATTTTATTCTAAAATTGGAGAATGTACGCAGGAATTGCGGAAGTTCCCTTATCTCCTGTCTGCTATAGGATGTGTACTTGTACAATGTACATAGTTTTCATCCTTTTAATGTAAAAATCCCTCGCATTGGTACGAAATGTTACACTCCGTTTTTTTATGGGTTCACCCAATAATTGGAAGACACTACCTGCGTCGGCATTGCCATCCACTTAAATATAAAAACGTTATAATTTATTACACGTTATGTCAACTAAACGGTAAGAGCTCTATAGGACCTTTCAGAGTTATTATATTAAAATTAAATTAGAATTTCTTTGTATTTTGTAAATGGGGACTAGGTAAATATTAATAACGATAAAATTCCCTTTCATTGACATTGACATGATATTCTAGTGTAAGTATTAATTAAATATATTTATTTTCTCTGTGTGACTGTGCTTATGTAATGTGTGATCTATCATCAATAAAGTAATCGTTTTCGAGATGTAGTTGCTTCCATACATTTCAATAGGCGCATATCATCAAATGGCAACCCTGCAAGTTCAGCGCGCCGCCACGCATTTAGTACAATCGTGTGCAAAAGAGAATTCATCCAGATGAACTGTTAAAATTTACCTGTTCACCTTTTTGTTCATGATGCTCGCTTATATAGTTTTAAATTGATCCAACGATGTAATTAAGTGACAGTGGGATTGCCCCAAGTAAAAGATGAAGTTGTAGTAGCATAAGACGCAACGGAGGGTAAAGCTGAAGTTGCCCAAACCATAAATACCACCAATGCTGTACTAATTTTGGTATTATGCCTTTTTGGTGCAATATGCATCGCCGCAGCTATGATTTGGTACAAAAAAGCCATAAACAGTGGATCCGTGTAGACATACAAGAGCGCACGTTGAGGAGATCTATTTTTCTTCGTGCCCCAAAGCCAGAAAGCGGAGTATTAATTAAGCAGAACAAATGAGGTGTAATTTAAAAACACTAGTTGTTAAAAAGTTATATTTAAAATTAAAATGAATTATTATGGCAGATAGGATATTTGAACTGATAATAAGATTGAAGTCAATAAAAACATATTTAGTTAAAATCGGTGCCCTTAGAAGAAAAGCTGATTTCATAAGTAAAAGTTATTAGAAGCGACTGAGTTACACATTGATGTAATCTTTTTAGATAGCTTAAAGAAAGAAAAAAAAAATCCATAATAGAGATTTGAAACATTTTGGCAAGATTTATGATGACATTATAGGATTTTCTGAAGTAGTACTAGTACAATTGGAACTAAAAATGGAGACTAAAAACTGCTTTGAGTTTGCTGCCAGTGATGAACGATGGTATCAATAACATACAAAAATTAATTTATAGCATTAAATATGATCAGTCTCCTATTGAAGAAAATTCAATAGTTAAATTTCGAAATTTTGTTCCGAAAAGCAGATTATCCCAAGCAGCGAAACTTAGAATATCGCCCAGTTATAGTAACATTGATTATTTCATTAAGGACATAAAAAAAGAGCTGTTACCGATAAAATCGGATCTCGCTCTTTGAAAATGATGAGCGAGCCTTAAGCAAAACTATGAATTATCAAAGCTGTACATTAGCGGTGTTCGTTGAGCAAATCAAATCCAAATAATACCATGCCAAAATTAGGTCTAGCCAGGCTAGTTATCATGTTTAGTAACTATTTGACATCATCATATATATTTATCATTGTGCCTACATAATTAGAAATTCAATCAAATTGTACAAATGTAGTTAATATTTTTTTTTATATTTATGTATTTTAAATTTGGGTATTCATGTCAGCATATGTTCTTTTACGCGGGTTTTAATAGATCTTTTAGTTACTAAAATATCGTAATTTAAATGCAGAAAAGGCTTAATATCTAGTAGGGATTGTAAAGCTATCATTGGCCTAGGATGCTGAAAAATAAAAATTAATTATCAGGACACAAGTCTCACTGCAAAACATCCAGATTTTATAATAAATAAGATTAATACAAATGTTTGTGAGAGCTAGAGCTTCTACTAGGTTTCTTCTCAAGCACAAGTCACCAGTCAGCCTCATATTTACTAGTACAAACGTATTATGACATATAAGGTAACATTAGTGGTAAAATGGCGGTACTAGATTAAAATAAAAACTGTACTATATATAATATTTCTCGGGAAGAAGTCAAAAGTGCCAAATAAACTTTTCTCTGAGGTCAAGACTTTGTTACACAAAGTCTCAGGCCTGCAAAATCTAATTCAATTTAACCCTAGGGATATACTACGCGTTACGCGTTTACCGCTAAAATAATCTCTTTATCGCATCTTCTAATTTTGAACTTGCTTGTCTTGCTACTTCAATTAGTTCGGAATCCTTGGCGTTGGCATATTGAGTGACGGTAAATTCCGCGATCAGTTGGCATGCAGGGCAAAAGTGGCCTCTAAAACAAGACATATAGCGAGAGATGTTATCATAGGAATTGTTCTGCGGTGTTAATCGGAATTCCACTCGCTGAGTTTAAAGATTGTACATCAAGACAATTCAAAATTTAATTCTCATCGTTTAGATAGTTAGCAATCCAGGATTGTGTACTTTACGTGAAATTCTCTGCCAAGCACAACTACTCTGTAGAATTGCCAGCGGTACTTTCAAACCAATACGACCGGTATGTTATAAAGGTTCCTTCAAGAAAAATGCCTTTCTTAAAGGCAGGCAGCGCATCTGCGACTCCTCTAAATATGAACGTTTATGGGAAATGGTGATCACTTACCATCTGCTGCATGATCGTTTGCCACCTATTCTATAAAAAAAAAATTAAAACAGACAGCGATTAGGTATTGGTGTAAAAGTTTGTTTGTGTGTATATGTTAGCGCGTAAATGCGCAAAATTTCGTATTTGTAATTTATTAATTAGAAATTTAACAACAAAAATTATATATTAATCATTACTCACAACTATATCCTATAGGTTGGATCAGAACTTGAGTTTCGTCATAGTTAAGTTTTTGCAACCATGCAGTCTTAAGTTTTTTTACATTAATATAATGCTATGAATAAGTGTGTTATTAATTTTGTTATACAAATATGTACACAAGTATCAGATAAACCTATGACTGTAATGTGGTTAATTTAAAAAAAATGTCTGACTGTATTCTATAAAGCTCAATGGTCGCGCATAGATGAGATTTTAAAACAAGACACATTAAGAAGGATCTTTAGGCACGCTCAGTATAAAAAGGTGACATTTGGCAGCTCTAATCTATGCATAGATATAGTAAGAATTGATTGGCATATTCTAAAATAAACCATTTTTATGATACATACTTCCTAGTATATAATACTTACGACATCTAATAGACCCTTTTACTACATGTCGTAAGTATTTAAAAATATAAATGAGTTTTCGTATTTTACCGGAGTTAAGTTAATAATTCTATGTAAGATTTAAAATTAAGATTCTTGTTAATTAAAAAAAGAAAGTTTCACAATTTACAAGAGTCCGACATTTTAAAACCCGCATTTGTCAAATTAAACATTATACTACTTATATACGAGGGCACCGTAAAATTTGAAATATAAATAGTTGTTACTTTACTCTTGTTTACATTCATAATAAGTAAGTTGGTCTAGAGCAATTCATTAACAGTTATAAAACCATCCTTTTCGTATTTTTAGACCTCAGGCCATGTTTCACCGGTAAGGATAAGATATCATTGTTGTACGGGAATATTTTGCCATTAATAAAATTATATTCACACAGACTTTATGTATACCAAAAAAGGGTAGGACCAAGTATACTACCGTGGGGATTTGTTGGTCAGAGTTGATATAAGAATTGATTATGCCACTCTGTTTTCTACCCGTAAAACCCGGATACCAAGCACTTCAAAATTGTAATGAAGGGGAATAGAAACCGTGTCAAATATTTTTGCGATATCTAAAACTATACCGAGACACATTTCATCATTACTACAAGGTCTACAAGGCCATGCACAGCATCCGCAGTTGACTTTTTCTTTCGAAAACCAAATTGGTTATCCGAGAAAAATCTTTTATTTATTAAATTTGGCAAGACCTTTGACATAGTGGAAAGAATAGAAATAAGCCGATAATTATATAAACTTCAGTCGCCTGTTTTCAGTATAGGATGAACGAGAGCTGTTTTAAAAATACCCAAAGAGAGACTAAGATAACAAATGTCTTTCCGACATCTTAATACTTTCGAAAAAATGTTATCCTAACCTACAGCATCATCTAATTTATGAGAATTACTAAGTCGATTTGTTCCTATCGATTACTGTCTCATCGGTCTCTAGCAATACAAAAAAAATGTGATTTGACGTCCTAGGCTTTTGGGTGCCTGTTTATCGAATCTTTCCACCAACTTTCTACCAACTTGTGAGATAAAGTTATTAACCTTAAGTTCCTAATGAACCAGTGATTGAAATTTGGTGCTTAATATTTCACTTATATTGTTTGACCTCCTCTTTTTACAATTCTCTTTTAGTTCTCTTATGCAACGTGTTATATTCATTACGGTACCTTTTATATTTAATTTAAGAATTTCATCCTTCGGTGATGCAGTTTGCCCCTATGCCACATGCATTTAATTAAACCAGACGTAATCCAGGGTCTAATAGCTCTACGTCTACGTGAGACACTTATAGTGTTAGATAATAAAGCAGCACGGACGGGGCCAATTAAATACACAGTTGCTTTACTTGGTTCATTTGATATAAATACTGGGTTTAAATCAATTTTTATTTTTTGCATTATTTGTGTGATTCTAAAATATATTTTTTATACTTGCTATCGGCCCACCCTATCTGTATTTGTTTTGTTGTTATGTTTTTCTTTTTTTATTTGTATGTTTATTATATTTTTGTATCATTTAAGAATGCTGTCTTTTGTAGGGGCAGTAGTTAATTCTAAAAGAAGGATGAATGATAATTCTGATGTATATTTGCTTTAATTATTGAAAAAAATATTTTAATGAATCCATGGAAATATTCCCTAGTTGTATTATGAAGAACAAACTTTTGTCATTTGTTTCAGTGAAATGAGATAGTTTTGATCTGATTTCGTCCATAAAATGTTACATAGAGCTTTCCTCGTCGCTTACATACTCGTACTTGCACTTGCTGCTGTTTTAACAATTTCAGCATGGTTTAACCCCCAATCTGAATTTGCATGATGTATCATCAATATAAAATAAAATCATGATATACATACATTATTACGCTATTAACAACACCCAAACTTTTGTTTTCTCAGTTTCAGCATACTCGTATATACTCTAGCGAATAAACCAAAATTTTAAGTTCGATATTAAATAGTTTCGGTAACCCAAAGAATAGTTTGCTTAAAAAGGCTTTAAATTTTATTAATAAGGTAGGGATTTCTCGCTAAGAGTTTTTCGTCTAAGCTCGGAAAATCTGCTCTTTTGCCCTCCGCCTTCGGGGGATCCCTAAACTTGAAAATGTGTTTAAATTTTTTCACAGTCCATTTGTAAGGTAGGCTTTTATTCACGCATTATTTAACATAACTGG
Source organism: Teinopalpus imperialis (assembly GCA_029286865.1). NCBI lineage: Eukaryota > Metazoa > Arthropoda > Insecta > Lepidoptera > Papilionidae > Teinopalpus > Teinopalpus imperialis. The sequence goes on from JAGSMU010000003.1 coordinate 11,596,075, forward strand.
ATTAAAATTTAGCTGTATTATAGACAATAATTTTTTACTTTCAGTATTTAAATAAAACAATATAAAATGTAAACAAAGCCCGGTATACAAGCGTCTCCGACCGGGAGGCCGTGTGGAAAGAGAAGGAGCTCCATGGGAGGTACCAAAAGGCTCTTCACGAGCCGTTTGTAGACACAGTGGCCTCTCTTTACTGGCTACGCTTTGGTGAACTTTTTTGGGAAAACCTAGGCTTATGTTTGTGCGATATCAGGTTATTACGACCAACAACTATCGGGGATACATACTGAAGGACGGCACCGTCGACATGTGTCGAGCTTGTCATCGCCCTGGTGAGTCCCTCAGGCATGTTATCTCCGGTTGTTCGGCGCTTTCTAACTCGGAGTATCTGCACAGACACAACCTAGTAGCCAGGATTCTCCAATGGAGCTCGGTCTGAAATATGGTCTTGTGGATTGGAGATCGCCTTATTATAAGTACACGATGGAAGCCGTGCTCGAAAATAACAACGCCAGGCTCTACTGGGACCAACCCATCATCATGGACAGGACTATTCTTGCAAATAAGCCTGATATCGTGTTTAATGAGCGTGTAATCTATACCTTGAAATGAGAAAAGCTGATTGCCGAAAATTCGTGATCATCATAAAATTTTAGGTATGGATAAATCTCACAGCTACATTTATACATTTATCAGGACAAGTATATCACGCATCAATTTTTTTTTGATAATATACTAGTATACCCTCCTAGTAGCCCTTACGTTTATTATGTAAACACAGTAGCGGATAACGTTAATAACTCAAAAAGAATCAAGGGATAACGTGTCATCCTATAAATAATATCCTGCGTCACATCCACCAGGTATTAATTCAAAAACCCATTACGGCAACTTTTAAATGGGAACCCGCCCCGTATACATGGTGATATATTGAGGACACAGCTGATATATTCGTAAAAGGATCAAATGCGTATTATTGTAATCCTTCTTTAAAGTCATCATAAACATTTAATATTACTTATACTATTATGTACATTTTTTACTACATTATGTATAGTTTTTGTGTAGCGGTCGTGTCGACCTACGAGTGCTGACCGTGTGCATTGTTACGCATTTTAAAATTTTTTAAAATGCATAACAATGCACAATTTTTATTAAGAAAGGTATATATTTTTAATTTGTTTTTTTTAATTAAACTGTGCATTCCAAATTTAAACAACCTCAAAAGTTTGATTTTCAATTATTTTTGAAGTCACTGTCGTAAGTAGACATGGAAACATCTGAAATAATAGACTATTTTTTAAAACGACGTGTGATATACGAGACAACAGCGGTAACAACTACGCGTAACATCACTGCTGTGTTTGGAGAGACTGCGGCTGACCTCTCTGGTTGGTTTTGATTAAACCACTTCTTTACTAGAAATTTTTATCTACAAATTGAGCCACGGGAAAGGCTACCCACTCAAGATAGTGAAAACCAAAACGCTCCTGCTTATTTTATATGGTTCACCTAATAGAATGAGCAGGAGAGTTTGAAGTTAACATACCTATAATATTCGTGCCAAATCGGCTAAATCAAAAACTAGAAAAATGGGTACCTTTCTTATATCCTTTCTCTGGAGAAAGAAGCAAGAAGGGTCAGAGTTTGAACTTCATAGATATGATTTGAATTGCGGTCTTGGTTGGGGAAGGGCTTAATCTGATATTTTCCAGAATATTAGCCTGAAATTGTATCTCGACACTTTTATGTTTTACATGCCTAGTTGAAAAATGGTAAACTAAAACACTTTAGGCTCTATTCGGCACGTCCACGACGACCTTGAAGACGTGTCCACCAGGTCTCAAGCCCTCCCAACAATTATAGTAACAATAACAAAAAAAAATACTACAGTAAATTTCAAACTTTTAAACAAGTCTTTCAAATCAAATTTAAGATATATGCAACAGGGTAATTCAAACATCTCTTTAAGGCTTCACTTAAATAATGACACCCTTGATCGATACGATTGAGGTAGGGGCGGGAAGACGATGTCCGTCTAAAATAATTTGCAATCTAGTAATTATTTAAAGTACCTAACGGTAGTACAGACATTGGAAATCTATATTAAAATCAACAAATTATCCAGAGTATGGATTATTTATAGAGGGATTTTAAAGGATTATATATCAAGGATTACTTAAGGAACATTAGAGTCACTTACTATAAAGTTTTGTATACTACGTGTAATAATTTTTTTCTATAATTTATCAGAATCTTATGTCTAATGTTCGTCCTTTGAGTAAAATTAGTTTCTACGTTAACGGTTGTTTGAGCAGAGTTTGATTATTTTACTGCCAATATTTCACCTGGCAGTTAGTTATCACTGAAGTGAGATGCCCAAGGACCTATTCCTTTATCGCTTATGACTTACCTCTTTTCCTGCAATTTGGTATTTGATTTATGGTTTGATCTTCGGTTGATTGTCTAGTAATTTACCACATTCAATGATCTATTTAATAGAATAGAAAAGGAGGATCTGAAGTTGATAATTACCACACGTTGTGAATATTATATTGGTTGATATTTGTGAAGTGGGTACTTGAACATGTTTGTGATAACCTTAAAAGATGTGTACGAGCAAGAATATTTGCGCCTTAGGACTTGGGGCAGTAATGGTGGAGGAATGGCACAACATCTCTCAATCAGCCATGACATCATGGATAAATATATATTACTAAATAAAGTTTTTCATTTTGTTACTTTTGTTAACATGTATGTAAATATACATTACAATATTAATTAATAACTACAGTTAAATAGAAGTAATAAAATGAATTTGATTTCCGTTTTTCTATTAATTACAATATGTGTATAATGATAATATATACAATATATATATAAATGTATATACATATATATATATATATATATATATATATATATATATATATATATATATATATACACACATATATATATTTATATAAATATATATTTATAAATAATGTTAATATTGATATTTTTTGTTCAAGATTTGATGTATGAAATTTTATTTATTTTATTTTTTAATAAAATATTATATAATAAAACAATATTAGAAACTTATTGATACGTTAAGTACTGCTAAAAATCAATATCATATGAAATTGGATTTACTCGATATCTTTAAAGGGCCGAAAAAGAACAAGGACCAAAGGGTGGATGGTTGATTGACCCTGCGTAAACTGATTGCAATAATTGTTTTAGCTTTAGGGATACTAATAACTGGTGACGAGGCATTTAATCTTAGTCCTCAGGGGTGACACCACATCCGAATTATGATTCCTTATCAAGAATGAATGCGTGGGTATCACGGGTCGCAGAAATCACTTACCATCAGGTGAACTGTGTGCTTGTTTATTACCCTCAATACAATAAAGAAATCTTACAACTTATGGAATACTGCAATGTTCCACAAAATTGTTAAAAGATGTGAACTTAACACACAACTATTCTGTGTCCATGGAGTTTGATCTTTTCATGCCACAAAATACGTATATCAATACGTAAAAACTTGTTAAAATAAAACAAACAATGACTTCCGCGAAGATATCGCGGATATATAATTAGTGGGTAGTTGTACGAAAGATATAAAATAGATTATCTGTAATAAATGCAATTGTATATAATTATAAATTTTACGGTATAATTTACTAGTGTTTATGAAGAACGTCACTTATTATTGTATAACATTATATGAATTACTCCAATCCAATATTATAATTAAAATGTACCCCTAGTCTCTTTACATAAATGTAACGAAAGATCTCACCGGAAGAATCTGCCGACAATGCCCATGCCAAATTGCCTCCTATTCGAGTTGTCCGCCAATGGTTCGAGCATCGGTGTATGGATCCGCGCTCCCCCCGCACCCCAGGAAACACTCCTCTCAGGCCTCCTGTACTCCACGCCACCCGAAACGATCGGTGAACGAGCGCTGAAAACACAAGCGCTAAATGTACATTCGAGAGAAAAAAGCTACATTTATGAAAGGCTTTGCGAAAACCCAAATGGAATCGCATTGAAATGGCTGAGCATTTCAACTATTAAAAGTTGAAACAAATCGGTGACAAGAAACCTATGAAAATTTTCTAATACAATATGAAAATATTATATTTGTGTATTTTCATATTGTATTAATATTAATATACAATATACTTATAAGATAAAGTAATACATAAATATTTTTAAATGAATTAAGGTAATATAATTTAAGACACACCACAACATATATTTTTTAATAACGTTTAAGTAAGTTAGTAGTAAGTTTATTACATCTTTAGCAGTTATATTTACTTATAATTTTATATATATATTTATATATATATATATATAATTTAATCATGAATCTCACTTTACACACCATTATGAAACTCGCTGGTCTTCGCCTTCCCGTACCTAATTTAAAGCAGATGCGATAAGATTCGGTGGTGGTTTGGATGCAGAATCAATGTCCCGAACCTGGATACCATCTTACATTACGCATATATTTGCTTCGGCTATGAAATAAATACAGAATCCTTCTTTACAGGCAAATAACATTTAGCTGCATTATAAAAAAAATACGTATTACCTGATATTTTTCTTATAAAACTTTATCTTACTTTATCGCTTCATTCACTAAAAAAAGAAAAATATTTAATGCCAAGAGCAATAAATCTAATATACGGAAGATCGCTTAAGCAAATGTACATAAACGAGATAGGAAATACAACTAAAGCGATCTTGAGCAGAACGTTTTGTGGGAACTCTCTCGGAATACGCAAGTAGCTGCATTACACTCAGACCGATGAAGACAATGTCAACACATTAAAAAAAAGAAATTATCAAAATGAATCCCGATATGGAAAAACATCGTAATATTAGGTTCTTACATATGAATTTGGCTTCATGTCGTACTGGCTACTTTGATCTCAAATAATCTGAAGATGGTTAGGAATTCAAAATGGAAATGTATTAGAAATTTAGACTTGGGTATTTGTATTTCGAATTTAGTGATTCATTTGTTTTCGCACAATTTTTTTCTTTTGACAAATAAAATAAAAAGACAAAACTTCTGTTAACAAAATAGAAAACTTGAAATATCACGTTATTTACGAATATGAGTTCCACCGTGGCACCAGTGCTGCAGAAACAGCTTGAAGGATTAATGATGTGTATGGGGAAGCTACTGTAAAAGTAAGCACGGTACGTTTTTGGTTCCGTCGTTTTTGTTTTGGAGCTTTTGACTTCCAAAAGAAACCCCGCGGATGGCCGGAGACACAGTTGACAATGAAGAATTAAAAGTGGAAGTGGATCCATTGCAAACCACGCCAGAGTTAGCGGCTGGCTTTGGTGTGAGTGTCATAACAATTTTTATACACTTGAAACAAATTGGAAGAGCGAAAAACTCGAGAAATGGGTACCGCATGAATTGAGTGAAGCTCACCAACAAACACGCATTGAGTGCTGTGTTACAATACTCAGATGTCACAATAACGAGGGAATTTTGAATCATATCGTTACTTGTGACGTAAAATGGATAGTGTACGACAATCGGAAATACTCATAATGATGGTTGAACCCAGGAGTACTAAATCATGTACCAAGTGAAAGTTAACTCAGAAAAAGGTACTGGAGAGTGTTTGAAGAACCAGTGCGGGTGTCATACACTAAAGCTTCCTAAGATCTGGTCAGACGATTACGGCAGATCTGTATTGTCACAAACCATGATGGAAAAGCTAGCCGTTAAACAACCGAGATTGGTCAAGTGCTCTAGCCCACTGCTGCTTAAAAAAACGCTAGACCCCATACTTCACGACAGAGGGTCGCTAAATTAGAGGAGTTGTGATTGGAATATCTCCGACACCCATCATACTCTTCGGACCTTGCTCCTACAGATTGCCACTTTTTTCAGAATTTGGATAATTTCTTACAAGGAATTTTTTTTAATTCCGATTAGACCGTCCAAACCGCTTTCAAAGATTTTATTGATTTTCGCTCCTAAATTTTTTTCAGCAATGGAATCAATGAACTAGCTATAAAATGGCGAAAGTGCATAAATAATAATGGTGCATACTATGATATATTTCGTAGATTAAATATATAATTTCATTCTCTCTCCTTTTCAATCTCATCTTCAAATTATTAATCAATCATTAATCTTCATGACATTTTCCTTTATTTGCGTAGCCATATATAATTTCTAGGTATTATACAGGTTTCGTTTACTTAGCCATAGTAGTCTCCGACTCTCTAACTCTCAATACGTTATACGCCACTTTTAGTTTAGAAAAGAATCGTTCTGGGCAAGTTGATCTGACACATTCGTGCTATGTCTAGTCTCTTGATCTAGTATATATACTACCATCGTCGTACGTATCAAATTTTAATGCATTATGAACTACAAGTATTTGTTTCTACTGTAAAACTGTAAGAAGCTTCATGTGTGTATAATATAGATATTTAGAAAAACACACTGGAGATTTTTTACTATTTGTAATCCAGTGCTTTAACTACTATCCCGACTACTGAAGTGGCGATGTAGTCGTTTAATGAGCATTAAAATAAATGCCTAGATAGAATAAATTACTTAAACGATTTCGGTGCGATTTTGGAAAAAATGTTGAGATAAATTTTGATTTTATTTTGCTCTTGAATCCTAGATTTCTTCAAAGTCGTTAGCAAAATCTAGTATTTAATCAATTTATTAATTTAATTAATGGGTATTTCCCCTATAAGCCAAAATTATCCTAAATCGGCTATGCCAATTGAACGGTGATAAATTAGCTGTATACAGAATTAATGCAAGATAACTTAATTCAATGCGCATATGTAAGCTGGTCCCCAGATTAAGTTTGCGATTTCTGCGACCCCTGTCACAAAGATTGGGGTAAAACCAATATCTCTCCCTGATAAAGAGACATTACACACTTAACATTCTGAGAATATATCAATCAGTTAGACAATATAAATGTTATAATATGTAATGGTAAATTATTGAAGTTAGAAATTAGTGTGGTGAAAGAACATTTTAAAATCTACGTAAACTGGCAACTTGGCGCTGTGTTTCATATCGTGGATCACTGGTAACGAGGTAGTACATATGAGACCTAAGGGGATACAACACGTCTGCATCTTTATTCCCCGTCCTCGTGTTAAATAGAAGGACTAACATGGTAAAATCTGGAATAAATATCTCCTAGCCTCGGGGATCGCTTACCATAACTGTATGCTCATTAAGAAGAGATTTATTAACCTTCGTAAAAAAAATAGACCGTAAACGAATATTTATGTACAAAACGATAAAACACGATTAAAAACTACAACTTTATAAAATTGAATTACTATTACAGAAAATAAATACTGGTTGAATACAGCCTACTTTTGTACGAAGGAATATTATAAGTTTAACAATTTTCAGTCCACAGCAACTTCAATGTGAGAATACAATGCCCAAGAATTTAAATAAAAATAAACTTCAGTTGTAAAACGATTTCCTTTAATATACAAAGGCACTCAATCAGCACACAGTGAACAATAAGTTTCCTAACAACTTCCCGTCTCGGCGCTCGTTTACAGTGAAATGTATAATTATAATTAGAAGCTAATTAATCTGTCAAGTTAGCACAACATGACGCTATATTAAGAGCGTGGTTCTGGCTCTAGCATGGTTATTAACTAAATTTTACATCCTTGCCTACCTCGACTTTGAGTTACCACAGTCCGCATTCATAGCACTTTATGAATGTAACAAAAGATATTACGTCCCGGAATATCATAAGCAACCTTTGTCTCTTTGATATTAACTCTGATTATGTATAAACGAAAGAATCAACGCCATATTGGATTATATCTACAAGGCAAATGAAAGTTGGATTGATGACCTATCACAATATAATCATATTAATCACCTACCCATTAATTCCGTGCTTAGCATAGGTCTTCATCACATATTTAAACGAAGCATTATGTAGAGCCACCAGAGTTCATCGATCGTCTTCTCGCAAATTTTCATGGCTCACCATTATTTACTACGCTACTCGAAAACCTTTCTTCTCAATCTCTTCGAATATTTCATTTAATTACCCTTTAGCCCCAACCACGTCACCGTCACCGTGATGCTGCTGATTTATTGGTGATGTCATCGCCAGAGGAGCGAAGAACACGTCGTCGACGTCAACGTCATCGTGCTGATTGGCCGCATTGCTCCGAAATGAGCGTGACCACTGCGTCGATGTTGATTGACGGGACCGGCGTGTGACCGCCTACAACAAAGATAAGCTAACCTTAATAAACTTATGTCATAGTTAAATCTTAATACACTTCTCATTATCCTATATTATGGACGACAATGAGTCATCCGGCGTTCCAATATTTTATTTATAATTTTAAGAGAGAAAGTACATATTTCACCTGATGGATGTGAGGATTGTGGTCCATGAAATACCACTATCCTCAACAAAGACTTAGGTCCTGAGATGCACACATGTTATCACACCTGAAAACAGAGATGGATGCCTCGCTGCCTGTCATCTTCACGATGTAGCTTCAAATTAACTACAACGTGGCTCTACCATTACAGAAATATTCCCGGCCATCAAGCTTTATTCTTTTTTTAGCTACTTAGCAAGAGTCATCGTTGACAAAAAAAAGAGAGAAAATTACATATATTTAGTTTTTATTTGTATTTATAATAACAACATTAATAAGGAACTTCTAAAGAGATGCATTCACTTACAAATTAAAATTACTTTAAAATACTTAATACTTTATATTTGTTATTTTAGAAACAAAATAATAGGATCATTAAAAATTTTAACAACTTATGAAATCGAAAAAGTAACAACAACTGAGCAAAATCGTTTAACTGTTACTTGTTGGTTAGATCACTTGATGGTATGTGATATTTGCACCATCTTGAAACCAACGTTCATACTTGATACTTAACTCAATTACAAATGCATTTGTAACAAAACACCCGAAGAAAAAATTATTGACCAAAAAGAAATAAAAAATTTTTGTTCCACATCAGTATCTACAAAATGATATTAATAAAGTTACTCTATTTTATTTCTTCGAAGAATTATCCTTGTAAGTAGAGACCAGTATTTAAAATTCAAGCCTTGTCAAGTTCAGCATCTAGTGACAACGTTACCATGCTCGTATATAAGAAAACAAAATATGTTTCTAACAATTATTTCTTTAGTGAAAAATGCAACATTAGTGAATAAAAGTTGTTGTTTATGAATCTGGCTGTTTTGGCACTGCGATGGTTCGTCGTAGTCTTTTGCTTTTTGTTTTAGAGAGATCTTTGATATATATTATATTTTTTAAGGATCCAAGTGAATTAATTTTTATTATGTTTATAGATTTCTGTAAAGTAATCACTATTTTACTATGATATATATAAATTAACCCTTTAAAAATACATTTTCATTCGATTCAGTAATAACGTATACAAGAGATATGATATCTTCCCGTGTAAATATAACCAATGAAGGACATTCGTATAATTCAGAGAGATCTTATAATAAACGAATTTTGGAACATATCTCCTTGCTCTTATGCTTATGGTGGTTTAGACCTGCTTATTATTGAAATTCTTTGATAGACAAAATTTCCCGAGTTCCGACTGTGAATACTTCCCAGATTACTGTTAGTAAATTTCTGAAGATGTGTGCTTCCGAACTGGCACCGGTTATTTCTCCTCTTTTTCAATACTCTTTCTCTTTTGGGGTCTTTCTGAATTCTGTATGACAGCTTTGTGCACCGGATCGCAAAAAAAAGGTGATTGCTCAGATCCATCGAACTGAAATCTTGTTGCCATTACCCTTTAGTATTTGAAGATAATGGAGTTCATTATAAACTACCAGCTATCCATAAGCGGGGTTGACTATGTATTGTCAGGTGAGTTTATTCCTTGTTAGCTAACTATTCTATTAATAAAAGGTCGTGGATCAGACCTTATTTTGGTAGAGTAAAGGTATAATTTGCCTTGTTTATATTACTTAACCGATTTGAATTACGCCCTTAAAAAGAGAAAACCTTTTATAATTAATAACTTACAAATACTATTTTATTTTCATTTTGCTGAAAAATTGTTTTATTTTTAAACAAAACATCTGAGGTCTGAGTTAGTTTTGTCATCATGCACCTATATTTTTGTAAAGATCAATTAATATTCTACTTGGAGGAATATTCATGTCGTTGTAAATTTATCCTTATGTTCATTTCAAATATAATATTTGAAATATTCGCGTAGAATTTTTCAAAACCTTTAACCTTTAACCTTTCCTTGAAAATCACATTTAATATTTAAGGAAAATGCATTCATAGGATGTATTTAAGGTTATACGTAATTTAACGCGAAGTTTGAAATAGGTCGTGTCGTATGTAGGTGAATAGACTATATAATAAAATATATGTACATCAGAGCTTACAAAAACTTCTAACTGTCACATCGGCCGAAGAACTGTTTGAAATATCCTTTTTATCAGCACAGTTCTTGCAAGGGAAGCAGTTGTATTTCGCGATGTCATAGACGAGTTCCTTCCGGAGATATTACTAGAGCACACCGCGTCTCCGGCCATTATTTACGACGCCATAACGGTCGAGTCGATCCCGAAAGACATCGCTTTTATAATTTATCGCTCGGAAATATTGTGGCCTAATTCGTCCGCCGCATATTTGGAACATCATAAAAAGAAAAATTATTGGGGGCTCAGGTTACAAGAATCAATATAGCTAATATCATTCATACACGTAGCACTTTTGCGTAGCAAAGACACTAGTTACTGGCCGAAGTATAGTTAGTTGTATGGTGTTAATCATTTTGCTTTTTAATTTTTATCATTTTAGTAGTAGAGAAAATATATTATTGTCATACTTAAAGTGTTTAAATCTATTTTGGCGTAACCTCTCTTTCTAATAATAGAACATCTAAATGCGGCTGATTGAATTAATAGTTCTTTCAAAGCGTGGCAACTAGCTTCATCAGCTGTATTATTTTTTGTTATATAGGATGCATGTAGATATCACAACCCATATAGATAATTTATCATAAGGTAGTCTGTACGATCGATTATTATTATTAATTACACAAAAAGAACTGCGATGATATAATTACATTTACAGTGTGACTTTAACATCTATTTAATTGTAAAATAATACGGAAACGTCGTGCATACTCGCATGCAGACTCGTCTTTCAAAAAACTTCTTAACTTCAGTTTTACATATTCAGCAAATGAAAATGATAAATGCTATAACGTTTAGTAGAAATGTACAATGGATTGGAATGGCCGTAAATATTAGCTTTTAAGTTGAAGAACATTAACAGTACCGACAAACTTTGTAATGATTGGAAAGTTCGATATTATAACAATTGAACGTTGAGTAAATTTAGATTGGATCTTTAAAAAGCGGTATCGTAACTAAGCAAAAAGGTGCGATTGTCTTTCGCTATTTTCCCATTCCTTGTTTATAATACTTTAATTACATCAAAGATTTTACGATGATACACTTCCTCACGGCAAATCACGTAAGTACTTTAACGAAGCAAAGCCCTAAAATATCGTGATTCGTGTAAAAAGGGCGTTTTAGTTATATTGATAATGTTAACTGCCCAATTCTACAGAAAAGACATGAGAGTGAGAGAGAGAGAGAGAGAGAGAGAGAGAAAGAGAGTACGTCATTAGAAATTATAAAAATTAGAATAATTCAAATATAATTGGTTTCACATATTAAGATATGTAAAAGCTCTCATGGGAGGGGCAAATCAGGCGGCCAATGTATATATATATACCTTGCCTGATCTGAGGATACCTCCCAGGAAAATTAATTATAATGGTTTAGGGTGCGGTCTACGAAACTTGAGACCGTAAGTTCGAATCCACCGTTGGACTATTGCCGTGAACAATCTCCTAGCACACATTTTAAGCTCAGTTGGACTGGTTAACCGAAATGTTTGTAATTTTTAAGCATTGCTACCATTCTATTAAAATAAAGAAAACATAGCAGCCTAAATACTAAAATAAGGGGACGAATGGGAGAGATTAATAGGGACAGTTTGCTTTAATCCAGTTATTACAAAAAGTAAGTCAGTTATTATTAAACACACAGTGCCATAATCACAGCATGCTAAATTGCACCATCACCTTCTTCCTTATTATTTGTGCTAAATGCTCAACTGTGGTTTGCAAACCGCTTGCTAAGAGTAAGCTGTATTTAACAGTGAGATACTTTAAAGTTATACAGTCTGTAGAGGTGTTGGCAGGATATCTAATCACAGCTGGCTTGTATAAATGAGTTTTCAGTTTTAAGGTTCTGAACATCAAATGAACCCTTATCCCAATCTCGTATTAATCTAAACGAAAATCCTCAGTCATAAATTTCTCACGGAAAACGGAATGTGCGGAATCCGCTGTACATAAGTTCAACACGCACCTGACCGGTTTTTCAGATTTATATGTACAAAAACCACTCGTCAACATTCCAACATTTGTGCGCAATGTACTACGATACTAGAGAAAATAATACAAATAGAATGCTCAAGTTGAGTCAGATGTGGGTTGGGACCTAAATACGATGATTATGAAAATAGTATTTGCCAATTTCCTATACTGATATGGATAGAACTCGATTTATAGATCGGTAGATTATTAGTTACTTTAAAAGAGCATTTTTTAATTTAATCTTTGGTTACATAAAGAAGCATTTATCGCGGTCTATCGGTATGAGGTAGCCGTTCGAAAACACCAGTCTCCAGGTACTAGTGCATGCTAAGATAAGCTGCAACTTTGGCCACTCTCATCGGTGGTGTTTCCAATTCATGAAGATAAATGATTAGTTACAACCATTATCCTTATCTTACATTGTATAACAGCTTACTACTCAGAGCGCAACCTTACCGTAATATGCAAGTTCACAGTGATATTTTGGATATAAAGTTGAAACAATAAGTTGTTATAAGCTAATCTCATTTTAGAAGTTGTATTTTTTAAATACTCCTATATACAAAATACAACTATAACAATATGAATTAACCCGTAAAAGTTCTATAATTTTTCAGATTTAAGCTCAAATCCCTCATAAGAAAATAAAAGCTCGGAAAATAAATGAAATTAACGTTTTAAATTAATTTAATCAAACTCAAACATCGTTAATTTTTTTCATTATGCTCTAATTATCAATAATGGTTTGATATTTTAATATATCCATTTTAAGTTCATCAGATTTTTGTTGGAAAAATTATAAAATTAAAAAGATAAAGTCTTTTTGTGTGTTGCTGATAGATAATATGTTGACCGCAAGATTTCATTTATCACATTTACAATTTTTTAATTAAGTTTTATTTTAGTATCATGGTTTAAAAAAATACAAAAATCAAAGCTTTCGTACGATCAAAACTGTCTTGAGAAAAATAGTTGTTATACTTACATAGAATACCACATAGCGCAGGGAACAGAGTACCTGTTGAGTACTTTCGTGCGTGCTGAATTTGATTACCACGCAAGTTATATTGTTACACAACACATATTGTTAGTTTTCGGGGAGGGCACGATAACTGTAACATTCCTGTGACACTGCTTTCGAATCTTCCTATAATCGTATCGCCAAGGCATATTGATTTGAGCTAAGTCACCCTAGTGTGTTGTTCTGGCCTTATGCCGAGATAGTCGCATGGCACTATAACGTATGATATATCCATGGTCTAGAATCTAGAAGAACAATACTTATTGTAACAATTATTTATATTTAGAATGTAAAAAGGCCATCAAATCTGTTGTTGGCAGAAGGATTGTAATCAGAGTGATTGTGTTCAGAGTCGCACATCTTTTAGCATATAATACCTATTTGAAGTTTGTCATATACAATTATGTTATATTACTAAAGGTTATCTTAAATAAACTTATATTTTAATCAATAATATATATTAATATATTTAATCTAGAATTTTTCATACTCGTAGGATTCTTACGACGCATCCAACGTCCATAAAAACTGAGGTTAATATCGTGACAGAGGCCTTGCATTAATTGGCCAATGAATTAACCATTTTGTCAGTTATAAAACAACAACACCTGTTGGAATCATTCATGGGTAGCGGTGGGCATTTAACTGAAGGCTTAAATAACTAAGTTTGAATATAAAATATTTTAAATACTTCTAATCTTTAAATGCTTTGGACCTATATCCAAGTACTCGAATAAAGAGAAGCAAAACCTGCTGATTCTATTTTCAATTCATAATTGGATTAATGTCGAACAAAATTTAAAAATACAAATTTAAAGACGTCTACATTGATAAAGCAGTGCGCTGCAGTATCGTATTTCACGTTATCTAATGCCAAGAGTAGTTACCAATAACTACCTTACTTTTAAATGCTTAAGCTGTAAAACTGGGTTAAGAGCTAACTATGGCACCTGTGGTCATAATGACCGCTACTACTTTTAATCTGCTAAACTGTTTGTTTAGCAGATTAAAAAAAAAGGAAACAAATTACCTGTGTTTGAACCTGGCACAAACACTGTTATTTAGGAATATTAACAGTAGTAGCTCAACATTAGGAATATTGCCTCAAAACTGATATTATAGTATACCCGTTTTATGAAACAAAGAATGACAAATGAGCAACTAATTTACCACATACTTGGTACTTGATAATTGTAGCCCAAAAACACCCACAATTATCCTCAATAAAGAATCAAGTTGCCTTTACCAATTATTTAATCACCGGTTTCTTGTACTAACCATACAAAACATTACAGCTTTTAGGCGCTTTTTTAACCTGGCTCTACAGTCACGTTAACATCGTAAGCATTTCTGAAAAAAAGTTATTAAAAAACCTGGAGGAGATACCCTTCCAATTTGGAATACACCGACAGAATTATTATGTTTCACCATATGAATCAATACACTTTTATCTTCTTTCACGAAAGGATCTGGGGCTAGTTTTCTGGAAGCATACCTCACCATTTCTTAAAACTGACATCGAATTTTCTGTATATATATGTATCTGGAGGGTTCAGGTTATGGTATAACCTCAGCCTAAGCTTATTTGTGATAAATGTGTGAACCATTCAAATGAATGATCAAATAAACTAGATCACAACTGGACTCAATAATAGGAATATTTCTGAATTGTACGACTAATGTATATCATTCAGTCCATATAGAAGATCTTACTGATCAACAAATAAGTAATTCCATATGTGAAGATATGCACAGTAAAATGTTTTGTGTACTTATATTATATTAAGGTGTGTCTACTATGCATTAAAATATTTTAAATTATATCTGATCACAAAAAATTATCTTCTTACAACCATAATATAATAGTAATAATAATCTTAATTGGTAAAAAGAGGCTTGCTTTTATATATACATAGATTTTATATATGCCGATAAAAAACTAAAACTTGGGTAAACTTTGTAATATAATTTCATAAATTCGTAATGTATTCAGACCACAAAGTTTACTTAATACATATATAGATACAGTTTTATAATAACGGTTAATATACTTATTTTTAATTCTGCAATTATCTAGATTCATTAATTTAAACTTAAGCACTTCTGGACCTACCTCAAAGTGCAGTTCATTTAGGAATGCATTCTGCTACACCACTTAAGCTCATTGTTCTACTATAAAACGTAATGGTTGTTAGAAAGTTCTTTTTATAAAAAAAATACGAAATTCTCTTCCCTAGCGGACTTACAAACAAACTTACAAACAGTAATTGTAATGAAATGTTGCAAGCCTTAATGTGACTTGAATTGAGAAATGAGTTCTACGGCTGCGCATAATCTTGTTAAACCAACAGCTGCTGCAATTTTCTTGCCCATTCTTTGAACGTAGTTTCGTTGTTATATACTTTATATTATAAATATAGTATACACTTAATATTTTATATGTGAATTAAATTGTACCATTCGGTGTACTAATATTATTTTACGACGGCAGTGTCACTCAGTGGCCAGAGAACATGAAATTTGTGCATCACATTTGCGTTGGGTATATTGAATGTATTAATGTTTAGTTTCTCTAACACCGCATTTAAATTCTTTTAATCTAATTGTACTATACGTGCACTATTGGGACGAAGAGTGTGTGCCTCTGTATTTGCATATACTTACTGCACTACGAGTATAATACATATTATATGCACTGTGATAGAAATGATCAAATATCAAAATAAAGTATGATAATATCAAATTCATTAATTTATGTCCGTTCATTCTTTAAATTAACGTTGTGACCATAACTATTATAGTTGCTCGTAATATATCCCTTTTCTCCAATTTGAATACTTGTAGTGCTGTTTCCTGCTACGTTGTCTTTTTATGTACGCTGTTGAAAATTGACATAATCTATCGTTCGATCATAATAACCGAATAATGAATCATTAAATCGTATTATAATCATAGGCTTTCATAGACATATCATAGGATTTAAAATATCATGGTATTTATAACTCCTTAACAAAACTTGTGTTTATATAACAGTATCGTACAAAGTTAAGAACGTTAACATCTGCTTGCTAATTCTAGTCATCATTAGCCTTACGAGAGCCGTGGTAGCTAAGTGAAAGCGTACACAATTGCACTAAATAAATTGTTCATTGCAATTTTAAGTGCTGGTTTGCCAAATGCTTGGCAGCAAAGGATATAGATCGTGAGGAATGAGAAACCTGCATGTCCGAGAAAAGTGAGCAGTATGTCGTGTCATTAATTACATCTCCTATTCCGTCAATTGGCTGTGTAATCCAAAACATCCGCTACTTATTTTATCACTGTTAATACAATCCCGTCCATCTTTTCCGTAATCTTCACCTCGTATCGTATACGTCCATATTCATATTCATCACTCACCTTGTGTTATAACTTTCATTTCTCTTCATTACATTTCTAAATCATGATTGAGAAATCATAGTGTGGCTATGATTTCTCAATTTGGCCGTCACAGGTGAGACCTTCATACTTCCTTTCAAATAACGAGATCAAATATTTATTTACATATGCGAATGGAAACTAACCTCCTCGTAAAGCCTATCCAAGATTTACGTAAATAATAACAATGTTGAATGTTGTTCGTCAACAGTGTCGAAGGTTTATTGATTAGTACTTTAATTCAATTCATTTATTATCGGATAAATTTGATCCATTAATACATTTATACATTTAAATAAATTACAATTAATACACAACACACATAGACTAAAACATAAAATTAAATTAATTAATAATTG
This sequence comes from Teinopalpus imperialis, assembly GCA_029286865.1. Taxonomy (NCBI): domain Eukaryota; kingdom Metazoa; phylum Arthropoda; class Insecta; order Lepidoptera; family Papilionidae; genus Teinopalpus; species Teinopalpus imperialis. The sequence continues at coordinate 11,613,323 of JAGSMU010000003.1, forward strand.
TTAATTGTCAAATATAGTTAAAATGTCAACTTAAAGCATTAATGACTTCTGTCATTATATTTATTTACCTATGGGGTTATTATTGTTAATTATTTATTTATTTATTAGTCAGTAAGTGAACCATGGCACAATGGTTCAAGTTTATTGGCGAAACTAAAGAAAGAAAATAGAATGTACATATTTATTAAAATTAGGTGTAAATGTTGTTAATCTGCTGTTAGTTAGGTCTAGGATGTATGATAAATTTAAGCTAAAAAAAGAATGTACATATTTATTATTATTATTATTAAGTACTGACAGTCATAACGGTCTGCTAATACCCTCAGGATACTGTTCGGACTTTAGACTGACTACTAAAATTTTTATTCGCAGAGGTTATCTTATCCCCGTGGAGGATATAAGCTCATATAAATTGGCACTCACTAGACCTCTGCTTCCTTAAAGTTTGCGTTTCCTTCTGTTACACAAACGATCCTTAGTGGCCATTTTTATATTTCGTTAACTAATTTCTAAGAAGTATCGTACATAATATTTTTCAATTTCGTATTATAATATCGTAAACTAAAAGCTGTTAATTAAATTTCAGTTTATTATTAAATATATAATATTAAAGTTATGTCCCATTGAGAATGAAGTTATAATTGTAAAGTAAAATATTATTTGTATAAACCAGTTAGAATGGTTTGTATTGAAAAGTTCGGGACATATTCAGGGACTTTATTATCTACCTTACATTTTAATTCTCAGATGTATTATGCAGTAAAATATTAATATTCACATATATCGACAGCCTAGGAAGGAGATATCTAAATATAAAATTAAAGGACAGAGTAAAAAACTCAGTAATTCGTAAGATAACTAAAATAACCGACGCTTTAACATTCTCTCTGCAAAGGGAATGGAAGTGGGCAGGCCACGTAGCTCGATAAAGCGACGATAGATGGACCATAAGATCAGTAGCGTGGACTGGACCAAGAGGCACCAGAGCGAGAGGCCGCCCAGAGAAACCTGGATTTCTTTGGAGGAGGTTTTTACCCGAAAAGGGACCCCTTACATATACAGGCCTAAAACATAATTATATTGCATGCCTATAAAGAGAAAACTAAAATGTAATCTTGGATGGAATGAAATAAAGCTTTATTATTATTATTATTATATCGACAGCCATAGCACACAACACACACATAAACAACACGGTACATCGAAAGCATATAAAGACAATTAGCGCTATTGTAAGAGTACATTGGTCAATAGTAACATTTCATGCCAACCAACCAACTATAATAGTGGATGATCACGTTATCCGATTACAATAATAACACTTACTGGTAACTAATTACACATCTACTAGTATTTTTGGTACAGCCGCGCAATAGCTATAAACTATCTGTAACACGTACAAGACGGCTAGACCACGGATGGGTGGTCCATTAAATTATAGAACTAACCTAACTAACATAAAATATAGACTAAATTGAAAGTTATAGAAATCGGACACCTTATTACTAGTGAAGTGGTATTCCATCTTTGTTCTCAGAAGTGTTAAGTGTGCTCTATGATTCCTTAGATTTCCTTATATAGAATGATATTTTTTTTAATGTAATATAGCCTTACGTTTCACTTTTATCTCGCTTGATGGAAGGCGAAGATGAGTCCTAAAACAGCACACGTTTGCCTAGAAGGTGTCTGTTCACTTTGGCCTTAATGTGTTTATCATGTTCCATGGGAATTACATATAATCAGGTGAAATTTCACTCCTAATTTTATTTTAAAAAAAACCTCATATAAAACTCACCGTTACAACATAAGAAAGACCAGCGAGAGTAAGTCTCGCGACGCTATCCTTCCCGGGCGGCGGTAAAGAAGGCGATACTGACGTGTCGACCGACGCCGGCGCCGGCAACACATCAGGTCGCTCTCGGGCACGCCCCCGCGCCTCCCTTGGCGCCGCTCCCGACGCACCGTACATGCTTGAAAAAAAAACATTGTTAGGTGTCACGGCAAGTAGGTATGTGTCTATTTGAGATAAGCAAATCAAAATTTATCATTATCATCAGTCCACAGACCACTGCTGAAATTAGACTTCTCGTAGGGGTTCGATATGGGCTCTATTTTCCGCGTTACGCATCCAATTGCTGGACGTTTTGGTCCGCCTACATTAATTAACTACTTAAATATTTACCACAAGATAATATTAAACAGTAGTAATAACAATAACTTGCATGTTATAATTTTTCTGCCTTTCACATTGGTTATAATTTTATATATTGTCATTTTACTATATTTTTTATTGATTACTGTACGGAACATTTCTGAACAAGCTATCTCTTAAGAATTTAAGCATTCATGCTTATTATATATTATAATACATGCCTACACATATACACAAACATATATTTATATATAAAAAATAATAAAGTCAAAAACATCATCAAAATTTTATTTGCTTCGAACCTGTAAAGTGTAAAATACATAAAATACTTCTTGCATAACACGCTGCCATTCCAGACACTAAAACTGAAAGATATAAATTTCCTTCTTACTGTAGAATCGAAAAATCACTGAACATTTCTGTCAGAATCTGCGGAAAATGCAGAGCATTCCGAATTTTCTCTTGCACAGTCGGAATTTCGAGTATAACTGAAGACTTGCGGTTGATTTCGATCAGATAAAATGGAAACAATTGCGTTAAGCAATTTTTAGTTTGGTTTTCAGTAAAATTTGTTGAATTATTATAATTGGAATAAAATTGTTATATTTATCTTCCTTTACTTCTTTTACTTCTTAATATATTCTAAATTTGGTTGTTCATAAATTTTAAATCCATCAAAACTGGAACTACACCCGAACACGTATAGGTTGACTCGATCAGGGTACATCTAATTTTAAATAGTGACATAGCGGCGTATATATCACTTGCCATATGGTGGACTGTGTAATCGTAAAACCATGTATCACTATTTAATTGAAAAAATATTGAAGAATATTTATTGCATATTACCTATATTATTAACAATAATGTAACATTATTCACAAATTTTTCATAATACAAATGGATTATCAGTCTTCATGTGATGGACGATGAGCGCCGACCTTATCCAATGTTGATACTTCATCAAAGATGAAAATCTCTAAATGACTTATTGTAGACAATGTTCATAGTAATAATTCTTATATCAAATAAAATAAATTATCTGATGTTTACCTACAACATAAATAAATCATATTATTAATTGTAGTACATACAATTATGTGTGCAATAATTTATTTGTAGCTTTGGGCACACTTAATATACTATAATTATGTAAATTTATTCACATTAGGAAATTGACTTGTACATTGTATATATATTTTACTAAATAAACATAACGCTTACTAAAAAGAACGAATCGCTTCGGATGTAATAGGTACGCTAGATAAAAAATAAATTTGCATTTACTATCCAACCGTTATGCATTTATTTTTGATTATTTGTGTTTTCTCTACACTTCCACGTTTGGGATCCGGAATTTTTAAAGAATTCAACAGCTGGTACAAATTTCGTGCATATCGTTAGCAGTTTTCAAAGTACTTTAACAGTAAAGCATAATGCGAACAAATGTTTATATATATCTGTTACATGCAGATGTACGTAGATTTATATTTTATCTTTGTCTATTCGTCTGGGATGGCGCGTAATATGTAAATTATTTTTATATAATTACAGATGTAAATTATATTCCTTAATAAAAAGGCCGCCGCTTGAGAATATATTGAGAATTTTTTTAATTATTTGTATTAGAGGTATACGCCACTCAAATAAATTCATAACTAATGAAATCCAACCTCTGAGGTCTTGAGTAGAGACTAGACTAATCTGTGCTTTTTTAATTAAAAATATAAAAAAAATTGTAGGTAGATCTAGTAATTATTTCTGTTACATTGATTAACGCACATGAACAATGCTAATTCCACGGAACTCCTGACGACGTAAATAATTAAGGAGATGCTGTCTTATAAATATTTTCTACTAAGCCTATCTGGGCCTGTTGCCTCGACGAATATGAGAAAATACTATCTACATATTTCATTTTATCATTCGACCTACGTCGACAAGGTAAAACCTACTTATTATGTGCGATCGAATAAAATGTATATTAAATATATAAAGAAGAGATGTTTAACAATGACCAGAATATTAGTATTATTGAAATGTTTTACTCTTAATTACATATTATAAGGTGGAAAAAAAATAGTTTTTAAAACAAAATTTAGAACAAACATCTTTTGCGCAGCTTATTTCAATCCAGTTTACTTCTTTTTTTTTCTCTTATAAAAGTAAAAATATATCTAAACCTGTATAAATAAACGTTTTAAGCAGACAGAGGAACGTTGGGATCGTTTTAATAAGTAATCGGTTTGTTACTATTCTTATTTTTGCTTTTAATTATTAAATGCTGTTTACATAAATATTTCATAACAACAAGATGTATATGTAGACCTGTTTTGTGGGAATAAGATGATTGAAATGAATTGCCTCTGTAATATAATTGGATCTCCATTTTATTTAAATAATCGTTATGAAATATAACAGCTTTAAAGTGCTATTTTCGGAAGGTATTCCGCGAATATGTATACTTATCTGATTTCTAAATAAAATTATATTTTGCCAATCCTTGCAAAGTGAATTTATATATTTTTTGGTTTATAATTCAGTTTTAAAATAAAATAAGTAAAATAATGTTCGCCTATACTATTTACCTAACTCTTAAAAGAAGTTCGTTTATTTTATAATACATTCTTAAAAAATAATTAATAAAAAATTAATACCGTATTTATCTTTTCATATAAGTGTCATGTGCTATACAGCGCTCATATTCACGATGGGGACTGAGATGTTTGAAGTCCTAATGTCTTAGATATAGTCAATGATACCACGGCTACAGTCAACTTATAAATATTAATTTTATATTTGATTTTTATTAAGCGCAGTAAGAAGTCTGCTGCCAACGATAATACCTTTAACACGAGTTTACCATGTTTAAATATTATACCACTTTAAATCATATTTTTGTTATTTTATTATTTATTTTACTCTTTCAGGAGTTGGGCCACGCTGCAGTTTATTCAAAAGATGCAGCATGAATGGGACGGCTTTAAGATTTCATTATTGCGTATGATGAGTTTAGGGATCCAGGGAGCCAATTACCAAGGAATTCCATCTCAGTCCTCAGGAGTCACAACGCATTATGATTGGCTATCGAGGGTGATATGATGTAAACACTTATCATCTGGTAAACTGAGTGCTCATTTGTTATCCTAAATAAAATTAAAAATAAATAAATATTAACTACCTTATAAATAAAGACAATAAATAAATATATGCCAAAAAACTGTTTGTATTGCAGGCGTAAAACAAGTAATTTTTAGTTCTATTGATAGACAATCAAATTAACTTAAATATATACCTAGAAAGCTTAAATACATAAACAAATTCAATAAGACAATTCAAAACGACCGATATTTAACACAGCACGCATAAACCACGCGTGTATATGTTGACGTAGAAGATCTAAAGGTTTATTTAAACCTCTCTTTGTATATTTGAAGTTTGTTGTAAAGAAACACATTGATAAATTTGAAAAAAGTCGTCTAGACCTAAGACGACTTAGGACACAGGCTTATATTTGCAGATTTACCAAGATTGACACAATGGGATAAAAGTTTTATAGTCATCTGTATCAAAGTGTAAAAATATTATGTAAAAAAAATAAAATATATATATTTAATAAATATAAATTATACCATTGAGTGTTATCTACAACATTTATAAGTAAAAGGATTTTATTAGAAATAATTATAACTTAGATTTGTGCTATTATAAAATTTTGATTTATTTTTGTTTCATTGGTATAACATATTTATGTTATTACCAATTATTACCATATTTATGTATTAACACAATTGGTAAGACATTAATTTATCATAGAAATATTTTCTAATTTATATTAGAAAACAATAAAATAATTACCACTAACAATAAACTGAAAAAATAAATAATTGTAATTGTTAATAACTGCCTGCATGGCCTCGCTGACTAGTGCGTCCTATAGAGACTGCTTCATTTCCAAGGAAGCAATGTATACCACCTGATCTTCTTCCCTAAAAATCTTGTTAGATTCTAGGGAATATTCATGAAGACAAGAGCCCTTCAGATAGCATTGCTTAGGAAACCACGACGAGACATTTAGGAATTATAATTATTTTTGATATTTTCATTTGGAGATGGTAATATTATATTTGCACTCATAAACCTTTTTGTATTTTGTATTGTATTTTTTAAGCCCGCTTCTTCTTTTAAAAGTACATTACAAGTGGGAGTTGTAAATACAATGCATTTAGTTTTCTTGCTGTTTAATATCAGCTATTACTAAATCAATAAAGTAATTTTATATAGATTATTGTTTACATTGATTAATTAAACAAGAGTCTTCAGCAAATAATATTATCCCATCGTTTCTATTTACAAGATATTATTTATGTAAATAAAGAACAGAGAAGGGCCAAGACTCGATAGTCCCAATATTAACTAGAGCCCCGGGAGGTTTCTTGCTATGCACATCGCTCTGAATTTAATAGTTCAAGTGCAAATTCTAAAGATTAATTGTGGCATCTCTGATATCACGTGATGTAATTTTCTGACCAATGTCTAATTCTGTATACAATCAAAAGTCTTAGCTAAATCACAGAATATACCTAAGACATGCTGGGACTCTTCCCAGGCCTCGATGATATTATTGACAAGGAGAACTACACCCCATGTTATATTTATATTTTGTTTATAGAATAAATTTTGGACATTTAAATGAAGCAAAATTTAGTTTAATATATATTTTTTTAAATATAGCTTTCGTAACATATATATATATATATATATATATATATATATATATATATATATATATGTTACGCAGTAAAGCGATTAAAGCGAGTGCACGGGTAAATTGTACGCGATAGGCTGAAAACCTAATAACACATAGTTAATATACATAACTCATCTCTTGGGCCTTAAACTATTTTCCGTAGCAGCGTCAAACGGCCTTCTTAGTCCTTGTTTCTCTATTCCTCTTTCTAGGTTAGTGTTTATATTTTAAACATTGTTATAAACGATAAATTACTGTCAGCCTAAGAAAACAGATAAATAAATAAGAAAAGGTAGCTTTCAAAACTGAAACAAAAGAGTACTCATTAGCAAACTCTATTTGCTCAATTACCAGACTAACAATAGTATCAAAGTGAGGCACAAGAGTAACTTGTAGAGAATCCACTAACTGTAACAAGCACCTACGTTGAATTAGTCGCGTACCGTCCAAAGTTTCCAATTCGACGGAGCATGCAAAGTTCCCGGTGTTCGCAGGCAAGAATTAACAAGTACATTAATAAGCTCCACGCGCGCCTCCGGTTGTCCCGGGGGTAAACAAGGCAGTTAGTCTTTCATACGACTTTTCTACTTACGTATACTATAAAAGAAGTTTGCCATTGTGACGTTTGACATACTTTACAAATTAGTCTGATATATTAGGATGATAATTATTCGATTGTCTTTACAGTTATAAAATAATAATTAAATATTTTTAGGAAATACGATATTCGGCAGGAATTTGTATGTACTCCTTTTTTACTAGTTCGATATTTAATTTTTTATGTTGAGTCGTTAGCCATTAATAACCTCATCGAAATCCGTAGCTTGTTTTAACGGTTACATAAAAAGAAAAGAAAAATAAAAAGTTCTGTTGGTTGTTTTATAATTCTAATTTTGAAAATATTGTCATGTACAAATGTAGTTTAATAACTTTACTAATTCATTTTATTAATATTTACGGTTTTTTTTTACGTAAAAAAATAGTCAAATTAATTTAAAGACATTGTATATAGAAAATTAGAATTAGCCATCCATTTATGTTTATATACATAAATAATCTAAATTATCTCACACACATTGTTACACTTTGTTACTCCGAGCACTAAGAGATTTAAAAGAAAAGAATATTTAGGTAATATTATGGCTAGTGCTACAATTTCACGCTTAATAGGAATCTGTTGGAAATATGTTCAACTGTGGACGAGTGGAAGGGTTGTTGGTTGTTGATTGTTGGTTGTTGGTTGTTGGTTGTTGGTTGTTGGTTGTTGGTTGTTGGTTGTTGGTTGTTGGTTGTTGGTTGTTGGTTGTTGGTTGTTGGTTGTTGGTTGTTGGTTGTTGGTTGTTGGTTGTTGGTTGTTGGTTGTTATTTGTTGGTTGTTGGTTGTTGGTTGTTGTTGGTTGTTGTTGGTTGTTGTTGGTTGTTGTTGGTTGTTGTTGGTTGTTGTTGGTTGTTGTTGGTTGTTGTTATTGTTGGTTGTTGGTTGTTGGTTGTTGTTGGTTGTTGGTTGTTGGTTGTTGGTTGTTGGTTGTTGGTTGTTGGTTGTTGGTTGTTGGTTGTTGGTTGTTGGTTGTTGGTTGTTGTTATTGTTGTTGTTATAATCAACGATAAATATTATCAATCGAATGCGTTTATGTAAACAGATTCTACAGTGAATAATGTTCATATATTTTACAATAATTACGACATTTCCACATTCAGCTCTATTTTGTAATTTTCATGATCATAAATTGCCAACGCGGTTTGTACTATTTTAATGACCAACAAACACAATAAATACCGCACAGTCCTCACTTACGTACTTTTGTCTGATTTAAATGTAATGTAAGAAAAATTATTAACTTGGTACATCCCATTGGATATTTTTTTTAATTTTTGAGATTTTTTAGGGGTGTACGAGTCATAATCGAAGAATGATTCCATCGTATTGCAAGTGACCGGAGGAACCTATAGATACGCCGCAATGAAAAATTGCTCTTCAATTAAACCAATAAACAATAAGAATAAGTTTTAGAGCCAGCTTCAATGACGCAAAAGAGTTTAATGAATGTCTAAATACTCGGTAATAAAAAACCTCGTAAGATAACCTGCATAATTGCGAAACAAAACAATTTACCTAGTACCCAGTTTCGGTGATAGTCTCTGTGGGATATAATCCGCAAGGACAACAAGGGAAGTACCGTTCTTAAGTGGCATCCTGTTACTATTAAATGCTGTGGACAAGTCCCCACTATATAGAGAATCAATGCAGATTTGTGGGAAGTTGGATGTTATGAGGGTGGCTCAAGAATGATCTGAACTTCACTACACTTCTCTTCAGATACTCCTTCCCGGATATCTGGACCTCATCTGGACCGCCATTCAAAAGTCAACAAAATGGGTAAGTATACGAGAGGATCATTCTTAGGAGGCTTAAAAGCTATGTCCTTGCTAACAGACTACTTACCAACGAGACATTTCGGATTTAGGAACACGCACTGATTCGTCCAACTTTCGAGAAAGTATGGAACAACGGTTAAATTCATAAAATGTATTATCTTAACATACTATATAAGCTCGTTTACACTATTCGAGCTTTCTTTTCAAACCACACTTTTCGTTATCGAGTCGACGGCACGCAGTCTCCTGAAAGTAAAATGTCCCTATGGAATAAACTCTGACCCTATATACGATCTGCATAAGACCGATAATCGCTTATGCCAGCGTCGTATTCGTCCAAGCCTACTAGGATCAAATCCGTGCAGATAATTCAAAATAGATAAATTAAGAAAGGAACCGGAGTAAGAGTAGTATGAGTAAGTATCGATCTGCATAGTGACCTACATCTCCCACTAGTAATACAACTAATAAATAGTACTAGTACTAGAGAGCTTTTTCGAGAGAGCGATCTCTCAGTCTAATCAGCCAGTCGTTAACGCATCAACCTACAAACTGGACCAAAATCCGACGAATACGAGTCGTTGATGCGTCACGTCCTCGCCGACCCCAACTTAAGTGCAACAAGGGCTTTAAATAATTGGCTGATTGCACACCACGACCACATCACGCCACCACGCCTTCGTGCACGGTGCAACTGCGATCACATCGAGTTCCAAGACAGCCATTACCGCCTCCAAATTCCAATAACAGACGATGACCGTCAAAGGTTAGTTCCACTCACCATCACCATCCAAATGCACTCACCCCAAGAATCACCCCTCATTCCTTAATTCAGAAAATATTCAGATGGCTCAAATCTTCGGAGGCAAAAGAAGTCCGGGATGTCTTAGAAACTAGCACTTTATAGTAAGTTAAGAAATCCTAAAGACCTAAGTTACGTATTCCAAATCCGTGAACCCAGAGTTCGTGCGTGCATCCTGCCTTGACGTGATGAACGGAGGCCAACCTGTGTTTAGCAATTGAATAATGATTATAATAGCGATTGTTGAGCTATTAAGTAATTATTATAGAACTAGGTAAACTGTACAACAAAAATCGTATAAACAGTAAAGATTACCTTAATTGTAATCGATAAATAAATGACAAATTCCAGTTAAAGTGTGACAGTCATTAACAAAGGGGTGATTTTATAGGAAAAGTTATTGTTAACCGATAGCAAGAGGAGGAAATAAATTAAATTTTCAACCGTATCACCGAGTTCACTTTTCACAGTTTCAGGTCACTTACCTATTTCAGTTGTCTCAAAACAAAACTAAACAAAGACGAGATCAAAAACTTTGTTTTATTTCTACTAAATATTTAAACCTATAATAAATAAATTCTCTCTTTTACATATGTTTAACTATATATACATATGATTTATCTAACATAAATTTACTAATGTATAATAAAAGCGTGGTCAAAGCCAAATGTGGAATTAATAATTTGTTTCAAAATTATTTTTGTAATATTTAAAAAAATATATTTATCGATCACGTCACATGTTAAAAGTATTTATTTGCGAATTTTCATTTTCTTTTACAAATGCAACTTTGGGTAGCTACAACACTGCTAACAAGTATTTAAAAATGTATATAACATGGCCATGCTGCGGTTTAGAATGTTATGGTTCGACCGGAGGAGGATCATGCCCTACCAAAATAGCAACATGAAGCTGTATTTCATATGTTGAGAGAGAGGATACCGGAGACTTACCGATAACGAGACACTCCATCTTTGTCCTTAAGGATTAAGGAGGCTTCAGATGGTATTTTTTGACATTGAATGTAGGTTTTTATGAGCCGCAATAATCAGTTCTTGTGTCTCCCCTCGTTTAATAAAAATATGCTTAACAGATGCGTACAGTAGAGTGGCATTTTACCCATAAATGTAATAAAAATATCAGATTCTCAGATGGATCAAACACGTATATATAAAATACTGACCTAATATCATCGTCATCGGGGTGATGATCTGGTGGTAAATCCAGTCGAAGGTCGCCAAGAGCTCTCGCCGCATGTCGCCTCCGCCTTTCATACCACAGTCTTCTTTGTTCCCTCTCATTATCCCTCTGTACTCCAAAGAACGTCTGCGTTTCCCTTTTTAAGTAGTCACGAACAGCCACAGTATGCGCTCTACGCAATCGTACACCGTCTTCTTGGGCAGGTTGAGGCACAGGTTCGGGAGGTGGTTGAACGAGAGGGACTGGTGGTGCTGATATCACACGCGGTGGTGAAGATGGCACAGGAAGGGGAGGAGCAGACGCATTTGCTGATGTCGACGAACTCTGACAAGTCAATTGCGACGCCAACAGCCCAGCGCTAGAACGCCTGCAAGAAAAATAGTTCAATTAGTATTTAATTTTTTTATGAAATTAAGGACGATAGACGAACACAAACAAAGATACACATACATACATTGCCACACATCTTTGGTTCTAACTAAACTTACCGCACGAAACATGCAGAGTTATTTCACGTTGGTATTCTGTAAGATCGTGGACGCGCCACAGCTGTAACAGGCTTCTACTACTCTTAAACTACTACTATATTTCGTCTATTACTCTTAAACTACTCTTAAACTAGTAGTCTTACGTAGTAATTTTTAATATAAAATAATTTATAGAAATTTATATCACACCACGAATATATTACTTACAAAAAACTGCGGAAATATATTAATGTAATGCATTTAAAGAGTTCTCTTTATAGATATTGACCACGTTGATGTAAATGTTTTAATTTACCAGAAAATATTAAGAAGACGGCATGTTTGTGCATAAGTTTTACTGATCCTATGTCTATAATGACAAGTAAGGCTCAAATACATATATTATCAGAGTTACAAGATAACCACGTTTTACCCACACCAATAAAAAAATATTTATGAGTAGAAGAAATCTAGATTGACTCATCTATTCATCTGAGTACTAAGTCGATCTAGGCTTTGTTAGATCCTGGTCAATAAACGACGTGTTTATTCACTACCTATATCGTCTTTACTACACCCACGGGACAAGATAAAGTATATACAAGTAGATGTATGCTCTCAAACTGTCACTTATTGCGACAATATACCGTGAGCTTATTGCAATAACCAAAGAAAAATGCGTATAAGCATAAAAGGTCATATTACATAAAATTAAATAATTTATTAAGTTATTATGAAAGACAATCAGCTATTTTGTAGCAGTGCAATAAAATATATCTCGGTTTTACGTTGACTTTTAATCTTAGAACTTAATTACAAAAACCAAAACTATATTAGACAAAGATTTTTAATTAATCATAGTATGGTTAAGTAATCTAAATGAAATATTTTATCTGATGTAAAAAAGATATTAAGCGAAAATCGGAAAGTAAACATTCGAAGACAAGCTCTGAAATACGTTATTCCGGGCTCGTCATCGTTAAATTGCCCGGATTGATTTGGTATTTCCGACTGCAATTCCGTCGCAAATCAATTTTCAATGATTGAAAGTCAATAATTGAAAATGGCTCCGGGTAATTCTGATCTAAGGCATTAACACCACGCGTAACTCGATCAATTACTTGCCCAAAAATTGTACTGTCCTGTTCACATATAATATATATATAGATGTAAAACACTATTGCTTAATGCGCTATTTCTTTGAATTGAATTTATCAACTTTTATCTTGCTAACAGATATAAAATGGAATAATTTTTAAAAAAATATTTAGTAGCATTTTAGTAGTTATATTTAGTGTTCCATCGCTCCCTTTTTATTTCTCGGTATACGCATGTGACCCGAGTTCGATCCCAAGTACCGGTTCGATCTCCATTGAAATGATGTGAGTTGCACTTTTAAATGCTTATTTCCCATATCCTCATGCATAAAGAAAAACATTGTGACCAAACCGATACGTCAGAAAAAAATTCAAAGACATGAAGATCACGAGTCCGCAATTGGAGAGTATATACATACATGTATATTCTTAAAAGCTAATACCTGACCAAGATAAGCAGATTTCGGATTTTCATTCGGCACATTGTTGATAGATCTCTTCATTTAAAGCCAAGTCATTACAAAGTATACATATTGATTCAATGTGGAAAAGTGAATGGCAGTTTTACATTCAGAAATAGGATAAACTAACCCAAAATCAAGAAATTTAAATGTAATAATGATAGTTGACATGATCGAGACTCTTATCTGAAGTTCCGACAAATGCTGGAACTGCATGTTGGCTAAGTTCATTAACCCCTAGTGATAGTGAGGATAATATGCATCCTGATGCGTTACGTTAAAAATCAAGGCAAAAGTTGGAGAAAATAGTTAAGAAATATTGCGTAGAATTAAGGTCATGTGTAAATGTTCCTGGTGAGAAAATTTCATCTAACTTCGCCCAACTTTATAATTAAACTAATGTTAACAACTGGTTCGCTAAATCGCGGCGAAAAGTGAATAGTGATGACGATCTCGGATTTGTTCACAAATGCGATTATTTCTCTGAAATAATTACTATGCGCTCCTATAACCGTTTAATTGTCTTGACGATTGTACAGAAATGAATACGTGAACTACTGAAATACTCGTTACGTTTAAGTACATATTTACTAATTACGTTTCATGGCGCTCTCAAAAGAAAACACAAAAATCAAAAAAAGACACAGAATCACAAGTGTTCTAACATTACCTGCAATAGAAACCGGTATCCCAAAATCGAAACAAAAAAGTAATAGGCGTACGGCATCTATAAATATCGTACAAAATGTAATTGAAATTTACTAGTAAGATAATATGCAAAGAAGCTAAAATATTTTGAGGGTATTTGAACATCGGGGTATAATAATTGAACTTGGTCTGTGGCTCTGTGTGTCTGTGCATCTGTGTCTTTTGATTCAATTTTAAATGGTTGGTTTTAATTTTGATTTTATTTTAAAAGTAACTTTAAATGTGTAAAACTACTATACGTCTATTTACGAATCTGTATTATGACTGCAGTTTAATTTACCAACAAAATAGAGCAACTAAATTTATATTTTCCCAATAAATAAGGTAGTTATATTATTGATGATGATGATATTAATTTATCCCTAATGGGAAAGGCAAAGGACTTTAGTCCATACAGCCAGGTCTTGTTCGTGTGATGGTTGGTCTGAAACTCAGTTATATTATTGACCATTTTACTGCTTGTTGCTACTAATAAATTATCTGTATAGACTATTTGGTTGAATATACACGTATATCAAAAAATATACGTTAGCCTACAATTTTTATTTATATTCTATTGGCACAAAAAGCTGAACTGACAGTTAAAGCCAGTAATAATATAAATCAGTTAACATGATAAATATTAGTTGTTTGGCAATTTCACAACAGCGTCCGGATTTTACAACGTCTAGTCAGAAATATTGCCTACAAGAAATATTTCTGACTTTCTGACGATCCTGTAAAGGTCTACTACGTCTAATACTCACTTTCCAATATCGAGGCTAGAGATTTGTCATAAGATTGTCTTATATCGACTGTATGAAGTTCTCCTTAATTACAAATATTGTTTTGATGATAGTAGGAAAGGTCTTGGAAAAAAATAATTTGTCCTAGTTCTCTCGTGCAAAATAAGTTAGACGTTGTAAGAGTCAAGGGACAAGTCTTATTAGATGCCGGAACTATTAATTATAAATATAATTTCAGTCTATGCTTTACCTGTCTGAAGGAGGAAAATGGACACAGAAGTTTTAAATAGGTGATCTAGCTTCTAACGCAAACATTTAAAGCTCGGTTTCGCCTCTCAAATATTGATGGCCAATTGAACAAATCGTCAGATAAACGATTTTACACTAGCTTAGACTTGCGCCAAGCTTTTATTAGATTTCGCTTACTGCGGACTGAATAAATTATTTTGCATGTATACTATGATGTATGAACAATGGGAACGTATGCAGCTTCTATTTGTTCAGACAAACATCTTGGGACGCTAGGCTATAAAAAAGCGCTGACGTTCTTATGTCTTGTTGTTACCATTGGCAGATTTTAATGGAAGTTCTTAACTGCTAACGAGCACAACATAAATACGTCGTCCGAAGTTAACTTTTTCGGTCCTTTTGTAACTCCTGGAGATAGAAAACTAATAATTTATAAACTCCCATTAACTTCCACCACGTCAGACAATTTATAATGTTGTGTTCCTACTTTCGCAAGTTTATTCAAGCTTTGAAATTATAGTAAGGTATTATACAGAGTACATCAAGAAGAATGTTAGGTGGAATGGGATGAAATTATGAAATAGCAAGACGCTTGCATAAAATTAATGCTTAAAGCATCTTGGTCTTGTATGATCTTGAATATGATACGTGTAATGTGTATGTAATGCATTTAAATATGACATAGCAGGTATTCTTTTGCAGAAAACATCCAATCACGCATCTAAGTTGGTTATTTACTTTATTAGGGTGACTGGTCGAATAAATAGAATAAATGTTTCTCCACAGGTATGAGCTGGAGAAATTGGATGAGGTTAAGCCTCAAAAATTGACACAACCGGCATGCATTTGACGCAGATTCCCTGCGTATAATGTATTCCGGCTGCGCAAAGCACTCTTACGAAAAGAGATTTTGTGCCTAAAATTGCCAGATATATTTTTTCTTTTTAGAGATGTTGTGTAGAAGCCTGAAACTGAAATGCGTGTCATTGACGCATTGAGTCGCAACCCGATTCCGGGAGTTTTGAGTATTTATGAGTTCTAATGACTGTTTTTTATAGCTCCGATTCAAGTTTATTTACTGTAGACAACATATAATCAACCACTAAGTGGGATGCCTAACAATAACATTAAAACGAGTATTTCGAGATCGAAAAATACTAAATGTGGAACTTTTAGCCGTTCTCATGCTGATGAACCATAATGATATATCATCATATATTGTAATTTTCCTAATTTTGTCATATTAATCAACATTAAAGGGAAAAAATAATAGCCAAATTACAAAGGCCCCCTACCACTAATAAGTGTAAAACGTATTAAAACAATTTCGACAGAAAAAGGAATCATCCAAAAACCAAATAACTGTTAAGTCTTGTGAAGTGAGCAAATTGTACGATCACAGTACGTCTCAAACAATGTTTTCGCCTTCATTCTATTCCACTAAAGCCTCTTTATTGTCAAAAGCTGCCAAAATGTTTAAATACAGTTCTAGTCATTATAGCTGAGTTAGAAATTTTTAAATAGTCAGTAGAGGTAATTTTTGAAACCATTATTTTACTTAATTTTTTTTATTGTTATAATTTTTTTCATATTTACGTTAAGATTAACAAAAAAGCACACAGTTCACGTGATGGTAAGTAATTCCTGCGCTCCTTTTTCCTCCCCATGACACCTACATTCATCCTTGACAAAGAATCATAATGCAGATGCGAGACCCTTGAGGACTTAGGTGGAATGCCCCGTCACCAGTAATAAAGGTCTCCGGATCGCTACACTCACCTGACGAATATTATGCTGCTATTTTTATTTTGCTATTATTATGACGCTGGTGAGGGCGTGGCCCTACCATGGTTGAGTGGATCCATTTATTCTGCAGCGTAGTTCATCAACTGTTAAAAATTTAATGTACAATTCTATTTGTACAATTATTATAGGATCCTATATTTTTATTTTGATAAAGCAAATAAAATAAACACAAAGGATCGTATAACGATATGGTATGTTTAATATTACACATAAACAAATGTCGAAATGTCGATAAATTTCGAAACAATAAGCCGTAAACAGGTAAGGTATTATTTTTAGTTACTGTATTTTAATAATCTCTGAATATTCCAACACAAGGGCTTACATAATTGAATTCCTGGTGATAAATTATGTATTCAATGCCCACAATACTGGTACTTTTATTATTTATTAAAGTAAGCCAGCGCGCAGATTATTAAAGACAATGCCTTGGAGACGCAGGTGTGCCAGGTAACTGGTAATAATTTGTACGGAGGAACAAACCATCCACGTAAATCAAAACACGCCAGCTTGGTAGCTCAGCAATGTCTTTGATAAATTTTCGTTAGTATTGTATCGTATAACAGAGGCACTCCGAACTGAACAACGGGATTAAGAAGCTTGTATAGATTTCTACAGTTTGCATACGAGATACGTGCTTACAATGTGTACTTAGATGTCGAGACTGTGTATACATCAAGATATGGGATAAATCCACCTCTTGAGCACGTTGCAGCTGTGAGCAGAAGGCGACATGTAAATTATCCTCTACTACTAAGTGAAGCGCACCGTTTGTAATAAAACAATGCATATTTATATATTAATGCATAGTATATAAATTCATTGTATGTTGTTTTATTTTAACTTAGTTATTAACGTTAAAAACATATATTAAACGTTAGGATTAATGACTTGATGTGACTTGCCAGTTCCTAACATTTAAATTACAACGTTGGTCAATACATATGACCTACAATTTGTTAGGTGTACGTAATTTTACCTAATTTAATAATAGGAAATATTAACATATAAAATTTTCCACTATGACATAAGCTTGAAAAAGAAACGAATCTTATTCATGGAAAAGTGTCTTATTGATTGATCCAAATGCTGTCAGATTAGCAGGTAACCAGAAATATTTTGGGAGACTAATCTACCTCTAATTTATCTAAAATTTACGTTTCTGTCTGGTAAAGTCATTGGAATTTTTGCACGTAGTAAAGCCACACTACCCCATATTATAAACATAAGAAGAAGTCTGCTCGTTGAAGAAATACAAAAAATATCAGTAGTTTTAATAAAAGAAATTATCGATCCTTTAAGTCAACGTTAATTAACACATAAACATTTAGATTTTTTTATGTAACCTAGGATGACTAACTAGCACTTACCATCAGGGTATGTAATGAGTGTGGCCCTTAAAAACTTCCACCAATTTCCTAATAAATTTGAGGTGCATACGCGTTGTCAGCCTGAGGATTGAGATAGAATGCCTTACTGCCGGTAACAGGGGTCTCTGAACCAAATAAAGACTGACTTCAATAAAGTCCGTCTTTTATTTATTTAAACATTTTTTTAATAAGTCCTCCAAAAGCCATTTTCAATTTGCTTTGAGTTCGGCGTGAAACGCAAAAGTCGAAGAGGGCGCGGGTTGTATGCTGAATGCCACCCCCTCCTTGGCAATTTATTCGCTATGGAGTTGAGCGTTCATGCAATTGTGAAGTTTGTTAACTAGTGTATTCTTTAACTAGTTTGAAAATGGACAAACCTAAATCCAAGGCAAAAGAAAAAAGTGAGGAAAATATGTGACAGTCAATTCACGAGACTCCCGATTTCTCGGTACACATATAGGCCTTAAATGATCCTAAAACTTCTTGCATCGCACAATGCATAAAGGTCAAACTTAGCACCCCTACAAAATAGCGCTGGTGCTTAAATTAAAGACAAATCTGGACAACTTCTGATGTTGTCCATGATGTTTGGTCGATTTAAGTCTTCAACAACATTTTTCTACTCAGATGAGGTACTTACTGCGCATTAATAGGCATATTAAAAAGCATAATTCCTTATTGAGGATAAAAAAGAAATTATATAACGTATTCAAGAGGTCACGTTATTCACCTAAAGTTACTGTTGGTTCTTCAATGAAAGTGAGGAATGATAAGGCCACACTTTTTAGAAGATAAAAGAAGTCGCACATTGATTGTAAATATGTTGAGACCTCAATATCTAGATCAATTAAAATAGAAAATTATATATTCGAAGACAAATGGCAGCTATCGAGGAATACGTGCCGAGCAGCTTTCAAATATTTTTCCTTACGCTTATAAAACCAGCAAAATAGTTCAACACCTTTAGATTTATATTTTTTAAGTTATTTTACTGTAACAAAAAATGTATGTTTATTCATTCAACCTAGTTATTCTTTTGTTATGTATATATTATTTTACGAAATACACAGCTGAGAAAGAATAACCTAGATACCATTTACTAAGATCACTAAGTATAATCTAACTGGGAACAGTAAATAGTACAATTCTTTAAACAAATAAACTGGTTTTGATAAAATTCTATTAAAGAAGTTGAAAGATAACTAAACCACTGTATAATGAATACATCGACTTATAAACCTTAAATATACAAAAATATACTCGGAAGTTGGGTAACATAGTACATAAATTTTAAGCGTTTTTAACAATATTTGATAGATTCGATTCTATCTTAGTAGATAAAATAACTCTCTGTCGTAAGTCTCGTAAGGTATCATTTTAATCTATAGTCGACGCATTATGAACTGAGGCTTCGGGTCATAAATCATATTTATCTGTCTGTCTCGGTCGCACTTACAGGGCTTATGGAGACGTGTAGTGATGTGCGTAAGAATTGTAGAGGTGCATATCGATAACGGGATAGGTACGATCGATATGCTATATATGTTAAGTATTAATATGAATAATTTTTCGCTATCTGAAAATAGTTGTTAATTTGTAAGATAAAATGTTTGTTTCGACGTAATCATAGAGAAACTGTATAGATCGTAATGTGGCCCTGAAAAAGGCCACATTACGATCTATACAGTTTTTTTATATTTTCTAGGGATGACGCATCGACCCCGCATTCGCTAGCTAAGTATGGGTAACGCGTGCACATTCCTACTGTCAGTGACATTTATTGCCCGATGACCCAGTTTAAAATGCGTCAACTATAGTATTCTATGATCATGGTTCCTCTTCGGTCAAGCCGAACTCTCCGTGTTACTACATGTGTAGCTTCGTAGCTCCACCACACAGACTAGTTAGAATCCTTGAAATGATTCCTATTATCCACTAGGTTACACATGGTATTAATTTATCAATTTGACGTTTTGCCAATGCAATTTTGTACTAGATTCGATACTATAGTACTGAATAGTTCTCGGTCGCTTTATAACCGAATTCAAGGCGACCGCTAACTCCGTAATGGTGTACTCAACTGATTGATATTCTTAGCGCATTGCCAATATCGTCGACCGATATTGCTCGGCTCTAGAGGAAAGGACACCGCCGTTATTAAGGAATCGATCTGAAACAAGAGTTTTATAAATTCTGTAGGAAAATCTACTTTGTTAACTTTTCCATTATGAAATTTCATCTCAAAATATCATTCAGTTATTGTTCATAGACTATCGATTCTTACTATTGTACTGATCCCTAGCACCTCCTACCACATTATTGCGTTTAAGCCATAGGTGAAGTATTTTGCAAGACGAGTGTAACAAGTACAAAGTGCAAGTGCAAGTGTAACTAAACTTTTATCTTTGTCGAGGATGGATGTAGGTGTTTGTAGGCCGCAGTGTACATTTACTATCAAGTGAATTATGTACTCATTTTTCAGAAAAAAAGTCTATAAATAATCAAATCATTTGATTAGCATTAAATAGTGTTTTTAGCGATAATTTTTTTGATATTTACGATTAATATAGAAAAAAATTCGGTGTTTGAAGAAGATGAACATAATGCAGACCATTACAATGAATAAATTTCAAAATTAGTAAGCGTCTAGTTTAAGTAATAAAAGCCCAATAGTTTAGGGTATGGCACGTTGTGGGTTCGAATCCCACCATTTAACTACTGCCGTGAACCGTACACATGCATGACACTTTGGGAGGTTAAAGTAAGCATTTGCAATATTAAGAGCTAAGCCGTTCTTAATACAAATATGTATGTATTTGGGGGCTTAAGATATAAGTACCTAGATTAGAGTATGCTAGTTACACATAAATCCTTCCTGGGAAGGCAGAAATATAAGATAGTACTTATTCAAAAATTCAAACTCAATTCATAACAATAATTTATTCGATATGGGAGATATAGGTCAGTATTATTACTGTGTTATTAGACAGAACCTTTGTAGGACTCCATCGAGTGTTACCCAATTTTCAAAGTATATTTGATATTCTCGGGGCGTGGTAAAGTTTTCGAGTTGCTTGTTATAGAACGGACGTAGAGTAAAACAAATATTGCGAAATATAATCTAAAGCTAAATCAACGCAGTAATAATTTTATAATATATAGTTGGCCATATATGAAAAGAAGTACAACCATCAAAAACTTAAGATATTTTTTGGTTGTGATAAGATATAAAAAAAAATCTTTTTATAATGTTAATAATCTTGTTTATACAACGATTCTTGTAACAAATGAATACAAAATCGAGCCTCTAGCTGGACATGCGAAATCTTCCTGAGTATACTGAAAAACAAGTTATCCAGCAACTCATGCTGTAGCCTTTGCCATTCCTTAATGGCGGTTTCTCCGATCTCTGACAGTGACAGACACGATTCCAAACAGCCCGCTAAAAAGCATCCCATGTGCGCTTGATAGGGCTTAAGTCAGGGGAGGTAATCTTATCGTCATGTCCTTGGTATGGAATCAATGGAGTTCTAGCTCCAATTATTATTCCGCCCCAAAACGACACTAATTGGCCGCCTTGAACCTGAATGGTTCCAATTGCACGTTGATTATCAGTACTGATCCGGGTTCTGTCAACGAAAAGGCAATTTACCCACATGTCTTCGTTCTTATCTTCACTTTGATGTTGCCTCACCTATTGTAATCTGCGTTGTGGTTATTGCCATGTGTTCAGTGGTCATCTCCAGGTCCTCATTGCTCGTCATCCAAACTGGTATAAGCAATTGCGAATGATGTGAGTGTTCATTTCACGTCAGATAGCAGCTTGCAACTGTGATTAGATTTGTATGATGGTGGCTGTTATAGCAAGGGCAGTCAGCAGTCTAATGTAACTTTTCTGAACAGCAGTAAGAACAGTTCGGCGGGCACTACGAGGTCAATAGGACAAGTTACCCGTGCTCTGGTACCTCGTGGTTACAGAGAGTCTGTGCGCTATTTCACTCGTAGAAAAACATTTTTTATCCAAAGTTATTGTTCTTTCTTACAAAACTTCCGATAATTCGCGTGGCATTTTGAAATTAACAACAACGTTTCAGTTACATTCATGTACACTGAATAAAATATCTTGCTGGCAGAAACAAGAATAAGCGTCAAAAAGCGTTAACTGGTTTTTTCTTCTCTTTTATTCATTTTTATATGAAAAAGCAAGAGAAGTTATACGATTTTTTTAATGATATATTTTTAAGAATGAACAAATGCTTAAAAATAAAAAAAATTATTCTCAATTTTTCCGAGGGTACGCCAACTTTTTTTAGAGGTGTGTTTATACTTAGAATGTTGAAATTTTTTCAAATAATTCCTAATATATTATTAGCATGTGTATTTAAAAGCATATCAACATAGTATGAACGATGATATGTTCAAATCTTACGACTTACTAAAGTAATTTTCCAATACTGTCGCATTATTGTCAATTGTGTATATTTAAACATATCAAAAAAAGTTATTAAAATACATCCTAAAATCTTTATTGTTTTTAAAAATTTAAGCACATACTTTATTTTAACACATAATTAATTATAAATCACATTATATATCTAACAATGTGAAAATAGTAATAAAAAGGCAAAAAAAATAATTCATTCTCTCCGAACTACGTCCTTAATATCTGTATGTCATATAGGATCAAAAACAGTGTTTAATACAAAAGGTAACACAAATATAACCATACAACTGTTTTTATTCATGGTCTCTGGGTTTTGCATATTTTACATATGAGAGAGGTAAATGTTCTAGTTGGTGTTATTGTTGTAGTGTATAATTCAAGTTAAATATATCTAAGAGGTGTGTGATAGGTTTGCGATGGTAAACACGTGAAATAGTTTCGGTGTCTTTATTGAAATTTCAAACAAAGTTTGGATCGATGTTTAAATTTTACAAAGCGCACAGTGTAAGAAAATGAAGTTGTTGGCTTTATTCATGTTAAATGATGTTTTACAACTACACTTTCTTTTTCTTCAATATTTATTTATTTAAGCTTCATATACACTATGTATAAAGGCGGACTTAACTTGCCTCAGGCATTCTCTACCAGTCAACCTTAGGGCAATGCAGAGATGAAATGAGGTAGGTGTAGGCTTAAAGACCTATATTATTATATTATATAAACAAACAATATATGCGTAATTATAAAAAAACATATATAACTTTCAAAATATAGATACATATATATGATATATATATGACCTTAATGTAACTCTTTCTTAGGGTAAATTGATTAGTTTTTGTTTTCAATTGTAAAATAGGACAACGGTTAGTCACAGCCTGCCTCATTTTGAAACTATGACATGGCTGTAGATGGTAAACATGTTAGCCTATTCAGTCTTGCCATGAAGATCCAAGTTGGTTCTTTGCTTTGATAAAATAATTTTATTAAAAATGTTCTGTATTTGCTTATAAATGATATTATAAGTTTTAAATATGTTTAAATGACAACGGCCCAATTGGTTTACGGCATGGTCATGGTCGGTAGGTTTGAATCCACTATTCTGCTATAGTCGTGAACGATCTCATATTTAAAGCATTTAAGCTTAGTGGTATATTAATAATGCTGGTATTCTTAGATCTTACACTTAATTTCTAACCCTCACAGACTAACATATATGAATGTAGCGCACTTTCAACAATATTTTAAACCCAACTTTAAAACCTCTTTTTGAAATTGGTTAAAAATGATTATGAACTAAATTTCCAGAATGATTGAGTATGTATATCCTGATAATGAAATTCATTCTATCAACAAAATAACCAAGTAAGAGACATTTATTAGGAACGCAAAATAACTCCAAATTCTTTATTTCAGCTCCCCATTCCGGGGTAACGAAGTGTTTTAAAGTAGCTAATTTGAAATGCGAGCCATTAAAGTGGAAACCTTTCATTGGTATTTATCTTAGCAAATTCGTAAATCCGATCCAATTTAAGATTTAGCGTAATTTATATCATTGTTATAAATGTTTTATGCTGACATTTCTTTTCCGTTCCTAGTCTGATAAAAATATTTGTAAGCTTATTATAAGGCAAAAGATTTTTCTCCATTTTTTTTACACACATTGTAAAACCATGAACTAAACTCTATAATCTATCTTTGTATATATATCTCTATAATGTATATCTAATAATCTAATATTCTCTAGACTCTTGACAATTTAATTCCATAGTTTAACGCATTACTTCACAGATTAGCTTTTAATATATTGACAGAAAAATGTGATTACTCTAACACCTATCCATATTCCACCCTTTATTTCAATAATTAAATTAACGATGATATTAAAAGCATATTCATGTGCATTAAAAAAAAGCCTATGCTCTTTCTTATCACACTTCTGAAATGAGAGTCCTAATATTTGAATTCACGAACATATTTTTTTGTAGCGATTGAGAATTTATCTAAGGGTGGTTGTATTACCATTGAAATTTTAAAATATAACAAATAATTTTATTACACTAAAATATATAAAAATCCGATATGTAAATTTACATAATTCGATAAGAAAATCTTAGCTAAGCTATTATTATTGAAATTGATTACCGTATAAACAAATAGTAAATAAACTCGAATGTTTCAACATAGACTTTGTTGAACCAAAGCCACAATTTTCCGGGTCTTTATTTATGTATACGGTGGTCGGTAAAATATCTGCTAAGTTTAGGAATATTTACAATAAAATACAAATTCAACCAAAGTCTACGTCGCTTCATGGTTGGAGTCGTATACTATTTTATATACTGACATATTTTAGGAGCATTAAGCCACACTGCAGCTAATCTAGAAATTACAGCACCATATGTGGGTCAACTGAGCCAGGGATGGACAACAACCTCAAAGAATACCAGCGTGAAATAGCAGCATAGCGCTACTGTGTTTCGCATGATGAGTGTACGTCGCTGTTCACTCAATTATTGTTAACGAGGCATTACATCACAATTCTCTGGTGTTATAACACTGGTGCTTCTTTAATCGGTGTTAGAAAACGAATTATGTGCGAGTTTGCAGGCTGCAGTAAACTTAGTAACTTATCTTTAGATTCATAAGAATTATATATTTTTACAGCTATGTATACATAGCTTTATTACATATTTATTATATTATAACCACACACAAATATCGCAGCCTATCAATAGTCCACTACTGAACATAAGCTTCCCCCATTCCTTCCCCATAAATTCCCATAAAGTATAATCCTGAGCCTCCTGCATCAATCGAGTATATACCCGCAACTTGCTTAGATTGTCTGTCTAGCAGTATATACTATGTTGCTGTACTAGTTTAGTAATACTATCATCTCTTCATATAATATAGAAACCGAAAAAAATAACAAATAATTCTGTATACGTAATATTTCAGTTCGATAAATGCAATTTAGTTGTTCACAGCAAACACACAACACTTATATATCGAATACTTCAACACCCCCTTATTATATTAAAGAAAATTCACTAGTCTGCCTACTTGTACGAACTAATCTCGGAAGTTACTAACAGAT
This sequence comes from Teinopalpus imperialis, assembly GCA_029286865.1. Classification (NCBI taxonomy): domain Eukaryota; kingdom Metazoa; phylum Arthropoda; class Insecta; order Lepidoptera; family Papilionidae; genus Teinopalpus; species Teinopalpus imperialis. The sequence continues at coordinate 11,639,030 of JAGSMU010000003.1, forward strand.
TGTACAGTTCTGCAAATACTGTTTCGATTTCCGTTTCCTTCCTTTCCCTTCGAATTTATGAATGTGTTGTCAGAATTATTACGAGATATTTTGATAAGGAATAAATTGACAGCTTGAAAGTTAGCCAAATCTTGCTTTTTATACCAGTTACATATATAAACTGAAACTTCAGGGTAAACAGGGTAGCTAGTGATCTAATATCAAATATAATTGGCACATTCTCATTTTTTCCCATTCACAATACTACAAATCAGCAGGAAGAGCATGAGCAATCAATATACTCGTATACAAAACTATTAAATTGCATTTTTAATTAACACTGCCCTTATCCTGGAAATTTAATGTGTTGAATGTTTATATATATTGAGTTAAAATAAATGTATTTTAATTAGATTCATGCTTCATCATCACGACTATTTTAGTCTATCACTAGTCCACTGAAAATAGATCTCCCGACACACGACCACTAAGTACGATCCTGAGCCATCATGAAGATGGCCCAGGCCCTGCCTGCATAGGTCGTCTCTACCTAGTGGGAGGTCGTCCTCCACTGTCCATTCAATATACTTACATCTATTTAAATATAAATCATTCACAGGTGCAATTGTCAGTCAAGAATTAAAATTTATTTAACATATATTTAGTTCGTTATTTGAAGAAGAATCAGAATTTTAAGAATTTATATTTTAAACAGTGGAATTGCCAAGCGACTGGGGACAGAATAACGGGCTTAAATAGCAGCGTGAAAGCTTTGTTTCGTTTGGTGAGTGTAGGGATCCAGAGACCTGATTACGAGTAAGATTAAGATATGCCATCTCAGTTCTCAACAACGCATGTGCATGTTAAATCTTTATTGAAGATGAATGTAGATATCATGGCAATCATTATTCACCATAAAAAATAAAAAAATAAATGAATAACTCATTTAATCAATCCAGCAATTGCAAAGGTACATGGGTAACAATAACAGGTAACAATTTAAAGATACGTAGAAAAAATAAAATAAAAGGTATATCTTATAAATTAAACATATACTCGTACTAATAATCTAAAATATACTCTAAAACATTGCGTTGCCGGATCGATAGGGTTTCAGCTCAGTATTGTGTTGGCATAAGCCAACGCTGGTATTCTGCTGACACCTATTAAATGACTTCCTATTCGTCCATGACAAATTATAAATTGGTTCATAACGTATTGAAATAGATTCTAAAATAATTAAAAGTAATAAAGTTTTAAATACAACAGACGCATAATTCTAATAAATAACAAACGATATAATTAAAAATTCTTTAAGCCTACAATTCGTATAGTAAAAATTATATGAACAATGTTATTGAATTTAAAACAATTAAAATAATTTTATTCTGTTTATTTTTTGTTTTATTTTCCATAAGGTGAATATGTGCTCCTTTGTCACCTCTAATATTATAAAAAAAAGTGTACACATTGTCAGTGGCACTCCAGTACTGCGCTGCACTGCAGTTTGTTTCTAGCTGCAGAATGAACGAGTCGACTCGACCGAGGTAGGCCCATGCCCTCACAGAATACCAGCGTAAAATTATTTTTTTTTTTTTTTTATTTATTTATTTATTTTCACCACAACTAAAATACATAGAATAAAAATTTTACGTAATAGAAACATGTTCTTCTTAATAAAAAAATAAAAAACATTAGTACATAGTCGTGGCTGACTGATGCCTGCATAATGCTGCTGTGTTTCGTCTGGTCGGTGTATTGATCCGGAGACCTTTATTACTGGTGATCTATCTTAGTCCTCAAGGGTGACAACGCATCTGCATTACGATTCCTGAATGTAGATGTCACGGGCCGCAGGAATCACACAGCTCTCAATGTAATTAAAAATACAACGCTACAAATTTTGAATTTTATTAATTAGAATTTCTTAAAAAAACAATAAAAAGGGCGGCTTATTAAGGAGAAATTTATATTTAAAATTTTGTGTTGAATCAATACAAACCCTTGGGCTTCGACTAACTTTTTTTAATTTAAAATTCCCTAAAGGGAAATTGAACACTCTTTGTTACTGTTGATATTTATCCATTGCCTTTATACTACCGTTGTAGGTGTATTTTTTCATTGCCAATTCTGATTTTAATTAAAAGATAGAGAGGCGAGAAAGAGAAATGCATGCAAGTGTTTAAATTGCCCCAACGTTTTGTATCAACCACAGAAAAACATGTACTTATGGTGCAGAACAAAAGGTAGTGTACAAATATCTTCATTAAATTTCGGTTAAAGTTTACATATATAATAAAACCGACCACTTGCACTCCATAGCAAGGCACAGGTTTCCTTCCTAATCGTGAACAATACTCGTTGGAGTATTGTTCACGATTATTATTCAAGACTCATTTATGTATCCCATATACCTGAGTATAGTCCGCCATATGCCTAAATTGTGCGTACCTGACAAAGTATTGTTAAACACTTAGGTTAAAGCGTTTTAAATTATAATGTCCGTAAATATCGTATGAGTTAATTATGAATAACAAATTTGGAATTTTACGTATTCCACAATAGTTAGAAGTTTTCATCTATTCCGAACCCGTATATATACGAACGGTTGTAGCTAAGTGTCTTAGCGCTTGCTTTTAATTCACAATACGCGAGTAAGCCGAGTTCGATGCCTTGTGCCGGTTGTCCATTAAATTGTAAATTTGAAATGATAATTTACCACGTGGTCAGCTGTAAAGGAAAACATCGTGAGTAAACCTACATGCGAAGAAATATTATGATTTATGTATAGAATGATATAATAAAGGTATTATTTAGAAACATCATCATTTTCATAATTTTCATAATTAACCTTATTCTACTTCTTCTTCCACTGCAACTGATGCATTTGAAAATCGAAATAATAAAAATTAATTATTTTTCCACACATTTGTCCACACTTAAATAAATTAGAGTGGTCGTAATTTTAGTTCTATGTTACGATATAGCGTGAGTTGTAGCAATATAGCAGAGGGTCCCGCTTATCAAAGCCATCGCTTCCGAAGCGGAAAACGAGGTAGCTTTCGTTCCGTTGTTAACTAACAAAAAACTTTAACTGCTAAAAGTTTAGACAATGCTCGTTTTTCAAAACGATACTTTTGATTTTCGCGATTAAACAACACTTATGTTATCTTTTACATCACTTAACTTTATTTTGATTATACAGGTGTTCATATTATAATAGATATAAGCATTAACAGGATAGACGTAGAAATAATTAGTTGCCCAAATATTGTTCAGTTAAAAGATGAAACTTAAACCGGCTGTAAACGATATTATAGATTGAAGTGCCACCTGTATCTTGAATTTTCCAATTACGAATGAGTGTGATTCTAGTCTAGTTTACTAAAGAAGAAACTCTAACTTAAACTAAGTCGTAAATTAAATTGGACCGTGCTACCCAGCTCCTTGTTGTCATGCAAAGTGTAGCCTTTAGCGGAAACGGGGTAAGAACCAGGTATCTCGATCATGGTAAATGTAATCTGATGCTACCCAATCTGGTATATACTTATTAAAGCATTTTGTTTAATTCTACAATATTAACTCTGCAAGATGGTTTTACCTATAACAAACTTATGATAAATATTTCCTTTACCTTAATTTAAATATACTTCAGAGTATCGCGAGTTTATAAATTTTTATATCTCTAATTTTGAGTTTTACATCGTGAGTTAGTTATACTTTCACCGGGTACGTGTCTATGTCGCAAAGTATCATGTCTTCTCTGAGCGAACATTAATAATTCAGCAGGCAGAGCTCCGAAGCGACGTACAGCGTAGTGAATATAGATATAGTAGACGCCATAATACGAGTATATGTAATTATCGCGTATTTTACGAAGCAATTGGAAAACGTCACTCGTTTGTACCGTTCAGAATAGCATCTTACAGGTGTACACCTTGTAAAGATATTCATTGTATAGTACTGTATAGTAGCGATTATTTGTTGTTTATTATAACACAATAAGGCATATCTCTAATTTCTTGTCCATTTTCTGAAATGTATCCTATCATAAAACTGTAACTAAACCGTTACTGTATACTGGCGTTATATTAAATTTAAACCAACCAACCACTTCATCATTATCATCACATCATAATATCAGCTCATCACTAGTACAATGGAGAACATAGTTCACCCCCATAAGCCTGTTGCTGAATCGGGTCCTCTATTTAGTGGTCACTATATCCAAATATGCAGTTACATATGTACATACAATAACTGAGTGGCAGATTTTATATTATTTCATCATAATCATCGTCATTATAATATCAGCTCATCACTAGTACAATGGAGAACATAGGCCAGCCCCATTAGCCTGTGGCTGACTCGGGACTTCAATTTAGTGGTCACTAAATCCAAATATGTAGTTATATATGTACATACCATAACTGTGTGGCAAATTTTATACTATTTCATCATCATCGTTATAATAATATCAGCTCATCACTAGTACAATGGAGAAAATAAGCCACCCCCATAAGCCTGTGGCTGACTCGGGTCTTCTATTTAGTGATCACCATACCCAAATATGCAGTTATATATGTCCATACCGTAACTGTGTGGCAAATTTTATACTATTTCATCATCATCGTCATAACAATATCAACTCATCACTAGTACAATGGAGAACATAGGCCACCCCTATAAGCCGATGGGTAAGTCGGGTCTTCTATTTAGTTGTTACTATATCCAAATATGCAGTTATATATGTACATGCAATAACTGTATGGCAGATTTATTACTATTTCATCTATCTAATAGTATTTTCAACGTTTATATATATATTTCTTATGCATCCAGGTTTCCTCGTAATCGAGTAAGTTTCCAAGTAATCGATCAGCATTACAGTTAACAATATCATTGGTGCTAACACTGGAAATTGATTTCTTTGTCGTGATGTCTTTGTTGGTTTTCTCAGGTACTGCCCAACACTGATCGACTACGTATAACGAAGATAATTTGTGATAAAAAAAATATTAGTAGAGTGGGTAGTAGACGGTCTTGTAGAACGGTAGTTAACCTAAAAGTTCCATGATAACACCAATCAGCTCGATTCGGAGCCATGGTTAGGTACAGGGGAATCTGCATGCATAGACGTGTTGATATGAAACATAGAATTATGTAATCTATAGCGCCTCTGTGAATGACGGAATTTAGTGTTTACTACATTATTTTTATTTTAAAATAGCTCGGAAAGTACCTTTATAACCTCTCGAAACAGATCTCTTAGGTAAGTTAGCATTCGATCCGGCAACTGTTTAGATTTTAGTTGGTTATTTGTTATTGGCATTTACAACTGAGCGCTTCAGTGCTTCGACTCGTTTACTCAGTTTCAGTTGAAGACTTTAATATCACTCATTCATCTATGTTTGCTTGTCAAAACACGAGCTGGCTAGCTTGCCTTTACGATTGGCTGTATATACTTCTTTTTTGGCCTTCTTTCATGAACTGCAGGACAAAGACCTTCTCCAACAAACTGCTAAAAAAAATCTGATACTAACTTAAATATTCTCTCATAATGATCATGTCGGTAGATAGACGTATTGGTGGGTGCAATGACACTTCCTCAAAGCTAATGATGCTATTGGCCATCTATAAACTTATGATTTGGTTACCAGAAATACGGATTTTCTGTCATTAGTCAGTCTTAAAACCTTGTCTGTTAACTAACGCCACTAGTGGGAACAGTTAGAGATTAGATAACAGGTTATTAATATAAAGACCGTTTTTAAAAAGTACAAAGAAGCTCATTGGGGTCGAACACATCCGCACTCACGCTCGCGTCCGGTCTCAGTGTGCGCCGCGACTCTATGAGATTCAAGTGGACAAGTACAGACGACACCATTATAACTCAAGCCCTCGCAAAAGTGTTTCCTTCTTTTCTCAAAACGTGGCAAATTTGCCGATCTTAGAAGCGTGCCTATTTAAGGATGCACTGTGAAACGTTCTGCACTCTACCTTCGTTAAAATAAAGATAAAGAACAAGTTTTAATGACTTTTAATCCAATGCATTAGCAATGCATAAGCTCGCTTAATCATAGTTTATTGTTTGTTCATAAAAGGTTCATTATAGAATCTTAATTGGATGATTTTATTAACAAAACTCGTTATAACTTATTCTTTTGGGAATCGTTGACTTTAATCGAAGTTTAGCTTAAAATTTTATTTATCCTTACTTACATATTATACAGTCTTTTATATTGGTTTGTATTTAAAAGTCGTTAACATTTTAAATTTAGTCGTATTCCTTACATTAAAAGAATTAGAAAATAATATTTTTCGGATAAAAAAATATTTCACGTAAACTTAGAAAATGATTTAAGAGAACCTTATTTCTTATGTAAAATAAAAACATTAAATGATCATTACTTAATAGGACTTATGGCTTTGAACAAGTCACAACAGTATTTGGTGTAAATTGAAGGCAACACTAGGTTGTAGTTTCTGTTTGGTATATTAGGTGTAATAAATAAGCACCCCATTCACCTGTTGGTAGTTAGGGTCTACTGTTATTAATCTAACAGTGCCCAATGACATCTACATCCATCCTCAAAAAAGATTCAAGATACTTACGCAGCCCTGATGATGAGGAAACGGAATGCCTTGTTGCCTGTATTTGGGCCCCGCATTCCAACATTTACTCTCCGATTATTACTCCGATAAAGCCCATTCAATCATTTCTACATTACCTTTCCAACGTCCCATTTATATTAAGAAAATATGACCTCCTTACATGAGGTGAAATTATGGTCTAAATCTATTCCATTAACAATGAGGCAATTAAAGTAACACAGTTGGAACTATCAAAACAAAATCACACAATAACGCGCATTAAGCAAAACAAAGTTAAAACTCTTTGCAGGTCCAAACAAAATAAACGAAACTCAATAGCGACTGACTTATTAACGACTTTAAAGTATTTTTTTACAATTTTGTTTTCATCAGCGTTCCTTAACATTAAGTCATCACATGATTGCCAGACAAAATACATTTGTATTATGTATTTATATACCTAAAAACAGACCTGAATTAAATACAGAAACTACCATCAGAAGTTAAATATTTACTATAAATTATAAAATTTGTCACTGTGTAGTTGAATCTGACAAAAATCGTGTGTCGGATTAGAACCTTATAAAATCTTTATATATAAAATTAAGCAATAAAAACCTCAGGGTATAATGGTATATTTAACAATAAAAAACACAACTACATAAGATTTATATTATACTGCAACCTCGTTAACGAGGAACTATTTCTTTCATAAATAATATACTTTATCTAAACTTAAATACGGAAAAACTCATTTCAACTTCATCACTTTAACAATAAGAATAATACTCTGACATATTTAATATTTTCGTTTAGATGGTTAATAAAAAAAATAACTTTAACATATTTTTTCTAATAGCATATTCATAATTATTTTATAAGAACCAATACTTAACTGTAAATACTTTAATAGGTACTATAAATTTCCAGATAGAGTTCCGAGTGCACTAAAGTTAAACGTGAATCATTTGTAGGCTCCAGAAGTGTAGAATGAAAGTAAACTTGGACAGTTTGGTAAACTTCCTTCGGTAACATTTTACTAAACTTGACACGCTAACAAAGTAACTGTTACTATGCATTTTCCACTTGAAGTTCATGAGTCGTGACTCAGTTCTCTATTTTCTACTTAAAAGCTCGCATTTCAACTTGCAAATAAAAGAGTTAAAAGAAATATTTTATTGTCAGTTTGAATCGAATCGCCTTTTAATAAACAACATTATATTCTAAATATTTATCCAAGAATATATTTTCCCCTGGCTGTTTTAGTCAAAATAATGTTACAATTTAACAGGAAGGCAAAAAAAATACGGCAAACGCCCCAATTCCTAGAATATCGTCTACACATTTAGTTGAGTGGAAGTTAGTAAATGGTTTTGTGTTGTTTTTATTAGCTGTAATACAATGTTAGATTGTAATACAAGCCAATTAATTTAATTATTTAAACATTGTTAATATTTCGTCAGATAGCATTGTTTGCTTCTTGAAAGCTTTATAAATCTATCTGTTTATCCTGCAATGAAATAGAAGCGAAGTGTTAGTATTGTTTGTATAAAGCCTAAACTTGGTAATTTCCTATTATATTTGATATTTTAAAATTTAACACAGGGATCGGAAATAAATATAATAAGTTGGAGGAGTTTTGTAATCATCTAATCAGTTTAACTAATATAAAATACAGTTATATGCAATATAGAATAAAACAAGCTTGTTCATTAACCGAAACAGTGATTTTGGACCTCTCTAAATACCAATTACTTTTTATGTCAAAAATAATAACATCAATAGACACTATTATTTTATTAATTATCTAAGTTACAAAGTTCAACCTAATGCTTGTACTAGGTAATAATTAGAAAGTACACAATTAAGTATTAATAAGAAAACCGTATGAGGTACAGAAATTATGGTTCACTGAATATGAGTTCAGCTGAATTAATACTGTAAACTTGAGTTGAGTTTTGCGTGTCTAATTACCTAATGACCGAATGAATTAATTGATGTTACCATAGTCAGGACTGACGCAAGGTTATTTTTTTTTAATGGAACGAGTTTTGAAAACGTCACCCGCAGGTGACCCTTTATTAATCAAGCAATAATTAGATTTTAATGACATCAATTAATCAAAAATCAATTATTAACTTTGAAAGGGACATAGGGAGACAGGATGAAGGCAATTAAACCAATATTTTTTGAAATACTATATATATAAAATCCAACTTAATCTCTTGTAGCTACATCTGGACATACGGCTCCCCGATAGTAGACGAGCAAAACAACGAATGAAAAAATCTGACTCTACACTACACTACCAAGAGGAAGTACTTTCTTTTCAGCACATTGAGCATTATCATTTTCTTTTTTTATGTAATTAAAGGTGGCAGAAAGTCCACTTGCTACAAAAACAGCGTAGATTTATCACTGTTATATTAATGTAACAAACTCTTTAAAAAAAAGGGTCAGGGTGTCCTTGGGCTGTTACAATTAAATAGGTTTCAAACACGAGAAGTGCCTCCCGAATGAAGAGTTAATGGATATAATGAAAAAAAAATGCCTGCAATAAATCATAAACGTTTTGAAACCTCTCAGTGACAACTACTTAAAACAGTCTGTCACATTGTTTCTTAAAAATATATTTATTCCATTTAGTAATGGAACTAGCTCTATGAAGCAGTCTACTGCCAGACTAGTAATCAGTAGTGAGGTTTCGAAGAATAAAACATGCCTTAACTTATTCCTATACGAAATAAAGATCTTTGTACAGATTGATGTACATACTTACTCCCGTACGTACTTCGTACGGGAAGGAAGCGATCAACGCATCGGAAGCGAAGCTAGCCAATCGATGTTTTAAGACTTTAATTTACTGTATTCAAGGAGGGATGGTAAAACAATACGAAGATACTGTACTATAATCTTTGATGCTACGCTGACGATAGTTCAAACTTACTTTTTGCCTTCCTTTAGAACTAATACAAAACCTTATTTTCGGATGCATTGATTATGAATTTCAAATTAAAAACAGTACTCCTTAATTGACTCGAGGCAGATTATTAATTCTATATAAAATAAATGAACCGACTTTGAGGTTCATTGGGTTTGCAAAAAGGGACAATGACGGCGACGATAACAATGTTAAGTCAGCAAAGGTCATTCTTTTGTTGCAAAACGCCATTTGTAATACAGTAGCTATTTAATCGTAGAAAATATAATATTTTAGCTAAATACAACTAGATCGAGAATTTGCGCATAATAGATTTATAAGCCAGTCCAGACAACGGGTTATTGAACTCTTCAGTAAGAATATGTCTTTTGTTTAATAAAACTTTTAAGACATATTTATTACTAGATTTTACTCACGGCATCACGCAGCTTGTTACAAATAGCCAAATATTTTATATCTTATCTTAAAGTGTTTTCGTGCGTACATTTGTTAATGAATTATGATGAAATTACACTGTTTTATAAATATCACATAGCAATGAAGTTAAATGACTGTTTCAAATGAAATATATATGATTAACAGTATCCAACCATAAAGCAAAAATTAAAATTGTAATTAGTAATTAAAAAAATCTGTAAATTAATATATAAAAATCTGAAAGTTTATAACTTATTTATTGATACATACAGATATTTAATATTATTATATTTTCCGCATTTTCTCTCACTATAAAACAAAGAAGAACAATTTAAGAACTATAAATGAAATGCATAATAGGAAACTGATAAAAGCATTCGCAAAGAAAAGTTCTGAATTTTTCTATTAGAGTTTGAAAAGTGATAACATTTTTAAAACAAATACGAGCTTTATACCAGTAAAAGCATAGAAGAGTGCAATAGTTAGAACTACTTGTATTTTGTATGAAATACCAATCTTACTAGTGAATAATCCAAATTACCTTTTTTGAATAAACTATATACTTAATTATATATTAAACAAACTAACTTTCGCGTTATAATGACAAAATTATTCTTGATGTATTTCTTTTTGTCTAAGCTTTTTATTTTACTGATATTTCTCTACAATGGAATAAGGGCAGAAAATAAAATATTATTATAAAATAATATTTTATTTTCTGCCCTAATAAATAAATATCAAAAAAATTGTATATTAGTTATTATTAAATATTAGATTTAAAAAAAAATATAATGGAAATTTTACTTACAAAAATGTATAATTACTACTAGGCTAGACCTAGATCATATCTTAAATTTTTCTCTTTTTTTAAAAATAAAATAATCAGCAAATATTTGTAGTTATATCTTTCTTTTTTCCAACCCTCTTTAAATAGTCTTACAATGGATTCAGAATAATATTCTCAGGGGATATATATCCCAGGATACACCACCAAGAATACTAACGTAGTTCTCAACTTCCCTAACTTTTTATTGCCTGAAAGTAATAGCCAATTTGAGATACTAAAGTACCTCACAATGAGCTTGACCAAACAACTGATCTAATTTACAAATACAATATGAATAAATTACACGTTAATTATAAAGAGACATATAACACGATATTGCAACAAATGATGGAAATAATTGAAGCGAAATACACCCACCTGAACGTGAAACAAATAAACGGCTAGCACAAAATGTTACCCACATTAGATGCAACACAAGCCCTAATTAGATTGGTGACCGCATGACGTACACGGTCCAACACAAGTTATGTCTTCATGCCGAAACATCCACGCCTTTATAGACCGTATTACGTATTTAATAAACACGACAACGTAATGGGAGAATCAATGTGCCTCTAATGCGGTGCACTGTAAATAAACCACTAACACGATACACATCGCAGTTGTGATAAATATGTTATTCTGACAGCACTATACTTATAGTCAATTGAATTTATTCAATAGACTTGAATTCCGAATAAAACACTTTCAAAAATGTTAATAAAATAATAATAACTGTGACAGCTTTAGGACTACAAAGAAAATAATATTTTTACTTCAGGTATTGGAATATTTATAGACCTTTGGCTACCGCGTTACGTAGTGATGAAGGTTTTCGACTTCTGAAGTCTTCCTGGAGTCTATTCCCTGTCGAAGAACAATATTGGTTTTTACAAAATATGTGCTGGATGAAAACGGTTTAGGCGGTACGACGTTGAATTTACACAACAGGTATCTCATATTGATTAATTCTTTAGAGAACTCTCCATTACATATTCTGCAACGTGCCTTTGTAATTTAAAATAATCCAGCCTAAATGAAATCTCTTGATCTCCTACAATTCGAGCCGTGCTGCTAAGGAAGAAATTCTCCTGTATTGATAATACTGACACCCATCTGTAGAAAAGATGTAAACGCCGCAGCCATGCTACGTAATGGAAGATTAGCGCCTCTATATAATTAAAAAAATATATGATGAGGTTTTGAAGATAAGGACTCTACACACATCAAACGCAGCCTCTTGTTTACTTTGATCTTTCGTGTGAATGTGGTAGCTCCCCAGACGATCCAGCGCATTTGCGTAGTACAATATTTAAACGACCATAAGTGGGACTCTAACAGTCTTTCGTTCCGAAATCATTTGTAAACGTTTGTGCCCCGAGAACGCCGATAGGCTCAAAAATAGACAGCAATTGCTATCCTTATCTATCCTATTTCGTATAAAGAAAGATTTTCTATAATATTTCATAATTCCTAATTAGAATATGAATAAGAGGAGTGGTATAATATAACTTTGAAGACAACAAACTCAATATTGATATGGACCTAATAGAAATCTTCTTCATCTCCATGAATTTTAAGTGAACCAAAACTCAGACCGATATGTGATTAGAACTTTACCAACCTGCACGGCTAATGGCCAGCTTGCAAAGAGTTAGTAGATTGGCTACAATTTCAAGCCTTAATATGCAAATATTGATGCTTAGATTGAGCTTATGCACTGCATAAGCTATTGGTGGTAGCAAACAGATTATTGGAAACGTCTATATCGTAAAGTGGACAGCTTTGTAAGGTATATTCTAAATATAAAAAAAGTAATTAATCTTTGTGTAATTGTATTTCAAAGATAACGTACATTTTCTTTAAAAAAACACAAATACACTATACTGAATAGTGTGAATATCTAAATTTTTCATTAAATGTCATCCTTACAAGCTATGCAACGCGGTGGTTTGACGACCACTAAAATACTGTGCATTTACGCAAACACATACATAGGCTCTTCACTCATCGTCGCCTTATCAAGGTCAAGGTAATGCTTGTGTACAAAGATTGAAAGAAGTATATGCTGTCACACGGGACATACTTACGATACACCCAGACAAACTAACAATTTGTTATACACAAATATTAACCCTCGCCTGGGAATTGAGCGCAAAAGCCGCTACGTAACATCCAGTTACTCTAAACACTAAGTATAAAGTTTTGCCGTTAATATTTAATAGTTGTAGCAGATATCAACCATTCTTTATGTATTATAGGGTCGTAAATATATACAGACACAGGCACTCTTTCTAGTCACCAGATCAGACTTACGACTAAGTCTGAACTCAAAAATTACACGAGTAATGCATGTGAGTCCTTTCACAATAACTTTTTTAAGTTTTAGCTACTACTACTACTCTTGGTGACGACACAGGATGGTTCATACTACATTATAACCTTGTAGAGTTACGCTACAGCTAAAAACTGTATTTCCATCCGAGAAGAATGGCGGGTACACAGAATACGAGCGGTCAATGGCAGTTTACTGACAGTTTACAAAACTGCACCTCGATTCTTGATTGATGGAAATGTCTAAAGTTAAATTAATCACTGATCATCAGGACAAGTTTCGTTCGTTAATACGATTTCATTTTTTGTTTCGTAAATACGAATATAATATTTATACATATATTCATATTTCATTCATATATATATAACATAACATATATTTTTATGGTATTGGAGTGATAAAATATTTAAGTCTTCTAGCATTTGCATTGAACGTAAATGGTGTTATGCTATTGATGCGCCTTTTTGAATAAAATAAAAGCTATGGTATTGCACTATTACGTTAAAATAATATTCAAGTTATCAACTTGTTACTCGAAAAATTAATAGTATACACTGTTTACTTTTCACAGTAAATACATAAATTTTTCATCGTCACGTTCGAAACATAATTTCGTAGAGTTAGCCGTACGTGCTTAACATTATAATCAAAGCATTGATAAAATTTTAAAGCAAAAACGGCTGGAGAACGCTTATGCGATATTGGAACGATTTAACTAGATGTAATAAACAGCTTTTTTTTATTTTTTATGTATTGTGTATCTCCGTATGGTACAAGAGAGACAAAGCATAGGAGAAAAATGAATTACTTCACGACCGGAAATATATGTCATTAAACCAATATTTAACGATGGGTAGCATATTTTAAATTTAATAAGCGTAATTAATATCTACAAATTATTTTGACCCTCTGTGTCATTTGCAGACTAACAATATTCGCTTATTGCTCTTAAAAATTAGAAAAACTTAACTTGTGTAATATACGCAAACTTAAAAGCTTAAACTTAACTTGTATCACGCGCAAGATGATATGATGTAACTACTCCGGGTCTAAACATCTGCCGTCACTAACTGTCACTATTCTGCTAGCTTCAACTAGCGGTATTCCCTTCCCCCTAATATATAAATATGATATACTTGTATTAATATATGACACTTCGTTGTAATGCAACATAACTTAATTTCTATGCTTCAAACTACTGAATCAAGAAAAGTGAATTAACTTCTATTATTGATATAGAATACTGGTAATGCTCCTTGCTACTAAAAATCTCCTTGGACTCTGCAATTAAACTAATATACTTGTACAAGTAAATGGTTCACGACAACAGACGTTTTGGTAGCTTCGAACCTACAACACTAAACTTCAACGACCATACCTTAAACTAATACTTTAGTAGTGAACTAATAAGCTGTTGGTGCTTAAATTCATAATTATTTCAGGCCATCATTAATCCATCTTATGCCATACAGTCTATGGTCCACAAAATAAGATCCCGAGCCACCTGAATCCATTGACTTCCCCTGCAAACTTCCATAGGGCGTCATTCCATCTAGTGTGGAGTCGTCCTACGATGCGATGTTGCCACTCGAGCCTTAATTCCATTACATTGGTTATCGGTTCTACGAGCTATATGGGCTTAAATTAGTTTTAATTTTTTAGTTTTCAAATCTGAATATGAGTTCAAAAATAGACAAAAACTATAAATATCAGTGTAAATACAGTATACAGTGGTAGATGTACGCTGCTGCTTGTATCTAGCTATATCATGAATGGGTCGGCCCAATCGATCGTTAGAAACTCGCTAAGAATACCAGCATGAAACAACGTCATAACGCTGAAAGTAAAAACAAGAGCTATATCATGAATGAATCGGCCCAATCGATCGTTAGAAACTCGCTAAGAATACCAGCATGAAACAGCGTCAAAAACAAGAGCTATATCATGAATGAATCGGCCCAATCGATCGTTAGAAACTCGCTAAGAATACCAGCATGAAACAGCGTCATAACGCTGAAAGTAAAAACATGAGCTATATCATGAATGAATCGGCCCAATCGATCGTTAGAAACTCGCAAAGAATACAAGCATGAAACAGCGTCATAACGCTGAAAGTAAAAACATGAGCTATATCATGAATGGATCGGCCCAATCGATCGTTAGAAACTCGCAAAGAATACAAGCATGAAACAGCGTCATAACGCTGAAAGTAAAAACATGAGTTATATCATGAATGGATCGGCCCAATCGATCGTTAGAAACTCGCAAAGAATACAAGCATGAAACAGCGTCATAACGCTGGAAGTAAAAACAAGTTGTATACAATTAAATAGAAGTTTTATTCTAGACTTTTAAAAATTTAGCAGACAATACGAAAAGAAAAATGTTGATAGTTCTACAGCAGCACCAAAACGTTGACGGTTGCTTACAATAAATTATTGTAAAGAGGTATACCATATACGAGTAGTTTATGTTAACGATTTTTTGAACAGTAAGTCACGAAGGGGATTCGAGAAGGTGTGGTTTAGTTATAAAATATCGTTCATAGCAACACCAATTAAACCTTAAGCTTACTTTAAAGAGCATATTACATCTAGTTAAACGCTCTTGACATGGGAGAATATTTTTACTATAAATTACCATTTTAGAACGGTCTTCGATTGTTAGAAAATACTTATAATTATTATTACTTTTTTTATTTATTGCATTGAGATTAACAAACGTGCTCACAGTTCACCTGATGGCAAGTGCTACCTGCGGCCCATGACATCTACATTCATCCTTGACAAGGAATCATAATGCAGATGCGTTGTCACCCTTGAGGACTGAGGTTGAATGTCTCGTCACCAGTAATAAACGTCTCCGGATCCCTACACTCACCAGACGAAACAGCAGCATTATGCTGCTATTTTACACTGGTATTCTGTGAGGGAGGACCACGCCCTCACCCCGGTCGAGCTGACCCATTCCTTCTCCAGATAGAAACTGACTGCAGTGTAGCTCTACCACTGTTGTTTTAATAATTTTGCCGATCACTGTGCACAAACGTCCACTAGATGAAGTCTACGAGAAGTCGATGGATGCATTTGGCTCTGGATGGTACTCTAGCAACCAGCTCACGGACCTCTCAGTTCCGTGAGCCCTGTATCCGATGAAGTTGTAAGACCCGCATAGGCTAACAGCATCAACATCAACAAAATCTAGACGTACTCTAGGACAGTTTGTGGGGGAGGCCTATGCTCAGCAGTGGACTAATGATGGGCTTCACATAAATTTAAAATTTTAATGAAAATCACATAAAAACACATAGTTTAATACTAGGTATATTACATATATTTTTACACATATATTTCAGTAGCCCATGGTATCAAAAACATCTCCAATAAATAATGATATAAGAGTCAAGTGAAGACATGTTTTCTCTTACCTGTAAAACATCATTATTTCTTAGCAGAATCGACTCATTAGTGCAACAGTTGTAACGTGGCGTATAAAATATAAAAAAATATTATACGTACTAAAAGAAAAAAACTTGATAATAGATCGGTTTGTGCATCGCGTAATGTTATATGATGTCACACAAACGAGAACCTCGTTATAGCCAGAAAAGAAAAACTGATGAAATAAACAGATCTAGCTTACGCAGTTTCCGCCATGCGGGATATGGAGTCGACTATCATTATTCCGTTAGTCGTATCTGTTCTCGGGTCATTGTGAATTGCTTCGATGAACATATCGATAACCTCTCGCTAGGCTGTTGGATTAAGGGTATTTGATGAAGATGTGCAGATATATAGTGATAGTAAATCACGTCCCTTACAGTTTTAACGTTTATTAGCACACATACAATTTAGTACAGAAGAGAGAAGCAGAAGCACAGTATAAGCATAGTAAGAAGAGAAACTATCAAGAAAGGCACAGTGATACATAAGTCTTTAGAACGAATAAAATATATTACGTAGGCATGAGACAGTGAATTTCATGAGCACAAGAGACAAGCGTTCCACGTCATACAAACGGTAGAACTGGCGAGCGAGGCGCGCGCGCATTCCTGTCAAGACAACCGAGTGAATGTACCCATACACGGTACCTTTGTTGCAAGAACCAGCTGTTACTATACAGCATTGTGTATGCGTGTGGCTCTGCAGCAGGCGAAATACTATTTTATATTATTTCGTTTAAGTTGAACTATATTAGGCAGGTTTCCTGAAGACCTTTGAGAACATTCCTGCCCAATAAAGAATTAAAATGCTATTACGTTATCCTATTTGTTGGTATCTTATATATGTTTTAAAATATTAGAGGTAACAAACAGGCATACATTACACTCAATGATAGTGATGACTGTAACTTATCAGTATTTTTTTTTTCTAATGAATGTGAAGGAGAGGTAATATTAACATTACTATTACAAAGTGCAAGGAATATATAGGGGGGAAGGATGATATTGATACAAAATGAAATTTTCGGCAGACTATATTTGAATTTAAAATGTATTTTTATTACGAAATATAACACAAAAGGCTTGAAGCCTGAAGTACAATATCAAAGAGTTCGATCGATAACTCAGTCTACTACTATTCATAAGTCGTGTGAGTTTTTGGTACCTATTTTAATTTAGAGTTTATTAGTAAGCTGAATACAGTGCTGAGTGTAGACTATTTAATAAAGTAAAGTATAGTATAGTTGATTTATAATAATACGCTGAAATAAAATGCCCGTTTCCGAAACAGTTATACATAACTTAAAACGCTTAACATTGTTTTTTAAGGGTAGCAAACAAGCACATAGAGAACTTGACGGTAAGTAATCCCTGTGGGCGACCTTAGAATTATAAACACTTTTAATGAAATAATTTTTATTTAATTTTTGTCGGGTGTAAAACAATTAATAAATATTTGTTACTTATCCCAACCTTCATCACGATAAATTTCACAGATCGTATCGGTTATTTTAACTCGTTACGCTTCGAAATTCGGTGTTGCTAAAAACTTTATTGCAAATGCATTAATACACACGAGTTTTAACAGATATCAAAGAATTGATTATGAAAATATTAGACTAACACAAGATTATATTGGGGCATCACTGGGCTTGGCACAGTTGAGCCATTAACTTAAGTGGTTGACACGACATGCCTCCTTGTTAATGACAGTTCCACCATATTACACGCAGCATTCCCGGTACAAATTAGAGCGACAAACATTATTCAAGTATCGATTCTTATTGCTAATATATGCTTCACTCAAACACCACTGTACGATAGTGTTGACACATGCAAATTGATATAACAATGTTATTGAGCTAATAGCCGAGTTCCCGAGATTGATGTTGATATGCTGTAGAGGATTTCAGTCTTATTTCAGTAAGTAATTTATGAATCGAGTTGTCAATATGATAGGTGGTTGATGGTTCTAGAACTGACTATAAATATTCATGGTGTCTATATATTTACGAAATTTAGAAGCATGCTCTTCAAAGCGTTCAATTAAATCCAAAAATTACAGAAGATAAAGTATACTCGGGAGTACAAACAAATCGACTCAACCTTTTATTTTTTTATTTAATTTTTGTCGGGTGTAAAACAATTAATAAATATTTGTTACTTATCCCAACCTTCATCACGATAAATTTCACAGATCGTATCGGTTATTTTAACTCGTTACGCTTCGAAATTCGGTGTTGCTAAAAACTTTATTGCAAATGCATTAATACACACGAGTTTTAACAGATATCAAAGAATTGATTATGAAAATATTAGACCAACACAAGAATATATTGGCGCATCACTGGGCTTGGCACAGTTGAGCCATTAACTTAAGTGGTTGACACGACATGCCTCCTTGTTAATGACAGTTCCACCATATTACACGCAGCATTCCCGGTACAAATTAGAGCGACAAACATTATTCAAGTATCGATTCTTATTGCTAATATATGCTTCACTCAAACACCACTGTACGATAGTGTTGACACATGCAAATTGATATAACAATGTTATTGAGCTAATAGCCGAGTTCCAGAGATTGATGTTGATATGCTGGAGAGGATTTCAGTCTTATTTCAGTAAGTAATTTATGAATCGAGTTGTCAATATGATAGGTGGTTGATGCTTCTAGAACTGACTATAAATATTCATGGTGTCTATATATTTACGAAATTTAGAAGCATGCTCTTCAAAGCGTTCAATTAAATCCAAAATTACAGAAGATAAAGTATACTCGGGGTACAAACAAATCGACTCAACCTTTTATTTTTTTATTTAATTTTGTCGGGTGTAAAACAATTAATAAATATTTGTTACTTATCCCAACCTTCATCACGATAAATTTCACAGATCGTATCGGTTATTTTAACTCGTTACGCTTCGAAATTCGGTGTTGCTAAAAACTTTATTGCAAATGCATTAATACACACGAGTTTTAACAGATATCAAAGAATTGATTATGAAAATATTAGACTAACACAAGATTATATTGGGGCATCACTGGGCTTGGCACAGTTGAGCCATTAACTTAAGTGGTTGACACGACATGCCTCCTTGTTAATGACAGTTCCACCATATTACACGCAGCATTCCCGGTACAAATTAGAGCGACAAACATTATTCAAGTATCGATTCTTATTGCTAATATATGCTTCACTCAAACACCACTGTACGATAGTGTTGACACATGCAAATTGATATAACAATGTTATTGAGCTAATAGCCGAGTTCCAGAGATTGATGTTGATATGCTGGAGAGGATTTCAGTCTTATTTCAGTAAGTAATTTATGAATCGAGTTGTCAATATGATAGGTGGTTGATGCTTCTAGAACTGACTATAAATATTCATGGTGTCTATATATTTACGAAATTTAGAAGCATGCTCTTCAAAGCGTTCAATTAAATCCAAAAATTACAGAAGATAAAGTATACTCGGGAGTACAAACAAATCGACTCAACCTTTTATTTTTTTATTTAAAAACACATTTTATTTATAGATATCATATTAGCATTAAAAGATTTATTAATTAACATATTATATAATTACGAGTAATTAATTAACACCGTTATCACTTAATTGCGTTTGGTGGAAAATTTACTCTACTATGGTAGAGAGTCAAGTTGCACTACGAACAACCCCAATCAGAACTTCCGCAACCGGGTTTTTTTTATCAGTAGCTTATTTTTATTTGACGAAACTATGGATACTACGCCTGCAGAAGCTGCCCAAATTCTCGCCCTATTGCAGCAAGGACTTAGTCAGCGATCAGACGATGCCAAGCTCCATTTGAGCCAGTCTGCTATATCAGAATGGACTAGTAGTCAGTGTATACAGAAGAGACTGGTGCCTTTCATTGAAGACCGGTTTTATTTAGTGGACAGTTAGAAAACGGTTAGGAGAAGCCAATCTCACTCAAAAACGGCCCGCCACGGGCCTGAAAGTAACTACAGAGCACCGACAGGCGCGCCTTCAATTTGCTCGGGAGCATCTAAACTGGAACATCGACCAATGGAAGTCAGTATTGTTTAATGATGAGTGTAAAATATGTCTACATGACAGTGACAGGAGACTTAGGGCCTACAGGTATCCTGGCGAGTGATTTCAGCAGTGCTATTTTGTTAAAACAGGAACACGAACGGCGGTGGCACCTGCATGATGTAAGCTGGTATCGCGATAGAGGAAGAAAACGTGCCTGAGGGACGCCAAGGAAGGGGGATGACAGCTGATCGGCCATTACCGACATTTTTCAATAAAGACCACGTGTTCCCCTACGCCGGGTTGTAACTATAATGCCTGGTGTCACTCGTCACGTATCACTCGACAATTCTTGGAGGAAATTAAAATACGGACAATGGATTGGACTGCACTCAGCCTAGACATGAATCCCATCGAGCATAAATGGGACAAGCTAAAGAGAAGGTTCCGAGCTAGGAATCCAGTCTAAAAATTAATTGAAGGCAGCAAGACAGAAGTTGTTAGAGGAGTGGTATGGTATTTCACAAGACGACATGAAAAAAACAATAATATCAATATCGAACTGACTGCGAGGCATGATTAGTGCTAAGGAGTATCAATACCAAGTATTAATATACTATTTTTTTTATGATCTATGATTTTATTTCCAAAATACCCAACCACGAGTCATATTCCTAAATTCATGTTTTCCTTGCATTTCGATACAGATAGCATTATTTTATAAAGTACTGAATAAATGTTGAAAATAATGGTAACAATTTAAGGCTGACGTCTGAAATTTTTAAATCATAAATGATTTTTTCAAATAAGTAACGTATTTAAAAAAAAATGTGTGCCTTGTGATAGATAAATATAACATATAGATAGAGTTCGATGTATTGTTATAAATAAAATCAAATGTATATTTTGATATTATTTTTTAATAGCCCAATCCAAATTTACAAAAGTCCAAGATAATTTTAAAAGCATCGTTTTTAAAATCATCTCGAATTTTATCACACAGGATTTTTAGAACACTAATTAACAACATCTGCAAAATTGTGAATCATTCGTTGCGGTGAGACGCAATAAAATAAAGGGAAAATGAAAAAGCGTTTTGAGAATGTTTGGGATAATGGAATAATACGAGGAGTGTTTTTTATTATTTTAAATTAAGAACATGAAACATTAAACTGTCTTTAATAAGGTTGCCAGCAGCAAATATATTTAAAGAGTTTGTGATTTATTGTATATAAATATGATATAAAGAAATAAGGAAAAGTTAAGATATTGCTAATTACAAGACAAGACAATACGACATACACGAAGTTGAATGTCTTTAAAAAAGTAACAGAGCCCTGAATTATATTTTTCTTTTCGAATTATTAAATCTGTACTGTATTGGCTTCTAAATAATGTAAACAAATGTGATCTTTTCCCGAATACGAATCGAATTGAATACGACCCAAAAACATGTTGTTATTGCTAATCACTATTTTTGCACCTGTTATGAATAGCGCTAAGTAGGGGTTGTCATGCCGTGAAGTCCAACAGGAGCTCAGAGAAACACGAGGAGTGACTGTTAAAAGCGGAATAGTCAGAAAAAGACCGAAGGCGACTCAACTGACTCCAAGAAGCCTACTACTGGCCCTAAAATAACCCCAGCTGATCCAATCGAGCAGCCCGACTACGTTTCGCAAGAGGACACTTGAACTGGACGGACGAACAGTGGAGCTCTGTTCTCTTCTCAGAGGAAAACAGAGTGTGTCTCCATGGCAGTGATAGACGACAAGTCTACAGAAGATCTGGAGAGCGTGTCATTAAGTACTGCATAAGCGAAAATGTGGCATTTCATAGTTTCCTGGATGGTGTGGGCGGGCATTTCAATGGAGGCAAAAACCGAATTGATTTTCATTCAAACTATCGGGAGCTTTGGAGGTTTGACGGTGAACCGATATACTGAATAGATATTAGGGGATCATGTTATTCCTTAAGCAGGCTTTATCGGTGAAAACTTTGTGTTAATGCAGGACAATGCCCATCGACATACTGCAGCTTCTGTTCAGTGGCACCTGCAGGAGGTCAAATTGATTGCATAGAGTGGCCAGCATCGTAGTCCGGACATTAAATCCTATTGAGTATTTATGTAAAGTGCTTAAAAAAAAGTTCGGGCTAAAATCCTGCGGTATCTACAAGATTGGATGAAGCTCCATTCCACATTCCCTGAAGAATGGGATGACGTTTCTCAAAAAACAGTGTAAACTAATATCCGGTCTATGAAGAACCGATTAGAAGCCTTAATTATAGTCGGAGGGGATAACACTAAATATTGAATTGTTTTTTATGTTAATTTATATTTCTTTTGTCATTTTATCTGTATTTTCTTTGGAATTTTTCCTTATTTTAAGACGAATTTTGTAAATTTTTTTTAATACTAAAAAATTGTTTATTTATATGATTATCCTCTCATTTTAAAGTTAAAATCTTTACTACCTTTAATCTGTTTTAATCAAAATAAATATCTGAGCAAAAGATTTTTTACGAGAATATTTTGACCGCAAGCGTACGGCGTTAGTTGATTTTTTGCTACCGACTGTATATACATAGGTACGTATATACCTATGTTGATGATGAGTCGAATCACAATACTTAACTCGTAGAAATAAAGTATGTAATTTTAACAATGAAACTGCTATATTGAACAAATATATAATAAAAACGTTTACTATAAAAAATAAAATATATTTTAAACTTCGTCAATACAGTAACAATAAATGAAAAATATTATCACACATTCCATTACATCAATATTATTTGCAAAAACATTTAACATGCGCTTGGAAACTCCGAAGTCACTACCTAATGATACTCTGTTTAGTACACCAAGCCTCATAAAACTGAAAGTCTCATTAAAACCCGGAGAGTAGTTTTACGCGATACGGTAACAAACACAGAAATAACAACGAACAAGGTAACATTCCGAAAATAAACTTGCACATTTGCTCTCTAAATATTTGGCTAATTTCCGTGGATCCTTTTTTATTTTCAATTTCTGAAATTAATATAAGATATTTGAATTTAGAACACATCGCTTGTAACTATATAAATCGAAGTGTACTAAATTCAAACGTTTAACGAATCGTTGGTAATATTCGCAGCTTTATCATGCATAAATGGGCAATTTTGATTTCCATTTCACCTCAACATTATACGTAATACTCCTAATCTAAATTCTGATCAAAACCAATTACCGATATATGGAGTATAATGTTGAGAATTTTTAAGATTATGAATTTTTGAGATATGGATGTACATCCAATTTTATTTTCATCTTTTTATACTAATTACAAACATTATGTGAATAAACTGTCTGTAACTTGATTAGGACGAGTGGGGATGAGCTATGCCCTCATAGACAGATGTCTGTCTTAGATAGACAACAGCAATGCTGAGTTTCGTATGGTGAGTGGGAATCCGATATCATCTAATGTAATATAAGATCGGAGGAAGGTTCAAATGCATTGTCAAGAATATGGGAGGGATATACCCCACATCCAGGCCGACCAATAGTTTCAGGTACATAAATATTTTTCCTAGGGGTTTTAATCTAACTAAAGATTTGCGCCGCAGACTCTTCATTGTGTACCTACGTGCATATTTTCTTATTTATTAGTATCACCAGCATTAGCTATTTAATCAATCTACAGCTTTATATTAAAGCACCACAACATTAAAGCACTCCAACCTTTACCGATTTACCAATGTGTTCCTTAAAGTCACACTAAAAGGATAGACAATTGATTTGTTTAAGTTATTAGCGATATTTCCGAACATACTTTTAGCAGCACAATTGAAAATTTTAAAACATCGCTGAATAAAGCGTTAGTAAGGAAGTCGAGAGTTGGCGAACAAATTATAAATTAATTAACAACGAGAGAGACCCGGGTTCCAACAATTACTTTAAGATTGCTCGACTCCGATTCCGCGCGGGCTCCTTGCCAACGAAGCCTAGGCGGACTCCAATTTTAATAATTATGACTTATTTCATTAATACTACAGTACATAGCACGCCACTGAATTGTCTGTTCTTGCAAAATTAATGCACCCCAAAGAGGACCAGTATTTAAATATTGTGTGTTGGTAACTCCAATGAATACTGGTCATAGGTTATGTGTGTTTCATTTCATTTGTAAAAGATATAGCAGGTTCAGCGTTTTGTAACGGTTAATTAGAATATTCTTTCACATTCAAAGGTTTATTTTTAGTAATCCTTTGCATCAATATTTTGTAAATCGATCTTATGATTGACAAAATACTGAATGATATAGCAATTTATAACCGAAGTTTACCAAGTGACAGGAATTGGAAGGGTACTAGTTTTTATTTAGCGGACGGGTACAGCCTAGGCAGACTTCTTGTTATTACGTGATGAATAGTAAAGTGAAATAAAACAGACTTAAAATATTTTTACATAACCTATTACAATTGTGTTTATATTGTTGTAAAAATATTAAATTCTCTTTTCTTTTATCTTAAAAATCCAATTATAATTTAATATCTTTTTAACAACAATGATTCTTATACTTTAATGCTTCCATTTACTTTTTATTAATTAAATTTTAACTTTAACACCTTTTTAACTTTGTTCGCAAACTTTTCATATAAGAGCAAAGATTTACAACTTTGTTTGCCTTCTCGATGATTTTGAACAGATAAAATGATTTATTTATATCATAACTATGACTTTTTCGCTACCTAAGATCGTAAAAACTAATAAAATTCAATATAGAAGGGCTATTTTCACACATCCCTAATATTCCTTAGAGACAAAACGTCGCTATAAAGATAAGGCACTGAACTAATTGCAATTAATTAACTTAGGAAGGCTAAATACATCTTCTGCTTTCGGACATATTGTACGACCTATCGTTCGTGTATTACGAATTGAAGTGTACAGTTAAATAAGTAATTTTCTTATTCTTTTATTCGTAATGAAGTCACGGGGAGTGAAATGTTTTCAAGGCAACGGAGAGGAATGCTTTGTATTAAATCTACTTTCTTTGATAGATTTTGTCAGTATTTTGAATTGAGCACATTGATTTTTTTATATTAATAAAATAATAATATATGTATAATAATATAATGAACAATAAACAATATTTATTAATTATTATTTTGATAGTCATTGCCGAAAATTAAAGGTTATTATTTAAAAAAAAAACTGAATAGAATATGTAAGAAGAAAAAGCAGAATAATACTCAAGAAAAGTGTTGTCCTTTTGATACTGATGAAATAAGTAAATATGGCGAAATTTCAAAATAAATTAACTTGAAAGTTTACGAGCAAACTTAGACAAAATCGATAGCTTTGGCGGTCGTGAATTATCTATTAAGACCATGGTCTCCTTGCCAGATTAAAACTACGTGCCGGATTTGTTTATGATCAGATATATTGTAATATTGAAGAAGTTATTTTGCCTTTTGACAGAACATAAATTTCGACAGAATCTTTGTGTATTGAACATAATTACTCAATGCGTGAATAACCTGCAATTAGAATTTTTTCGATATTATATCGATAGTATAGGGCATGATACAATTATAATACAACATGATTTGTACCAATCGAAAATGAACCTCGCTTTCCTATGAAAGTCTTCTATAATACTTGCGTAAAATAACTGCATAGTACTGCTGTGTTTCATGCGGTTAATGAGAGAAGCTGAAGATCCAATTACATCCTGATCATAAGACGTGGCAATGTCTCTCCTCACACCTCATCAACATTGAATTTGATAATGGCTTCCTGATTGATTTCGACCAAAACCATATGTTCTTAATATCATATTATTACCAGAACCTAATAACTATGTTCTCATCGCTACACGGCGTCACTGGATTTAGGTGTCTATTAATTGCGTAAAAAAAAATCTCGTCGCTAATATATGTCCTAGTCTGTCGCTCATGTTTTAAGTTAGGATAGTAAGAAATAATTAAATTTATGATTATTCCAGATCCCTACACTCACCAAACGAAACATGCATGCGTGCATTATGCTGCTATTGACTTGTAGACTAATTACTACGAGCAGGCTTGTTCTGCCTTGGAAAAAAGCCGCACCTTCGTGGAAGCCGAGCTGATTATCTAAGGTTAGTATGCCCTCCCCTACTCTGCGAATTTCACGCTATTCTATGCCTTCAGTAGTTTGCCTTTATAAGTTTTTAAACTCTCCTTTCTCTCTCCAATTTATGAAGCCCTCGTCTTGTTGCCGAATTCGTCCATTATGTTCTGTCCTCTTCATCTTGGTTGCCTAGCTGGTCAAGATTTATGATCGAAAACTGAATATTCTATTGGCGCTTCTCATTTAGAGAATGTGCCCTTAATATCTATATATATGTCGAATGTTTTGCAGGGAAAAAAATTATATACATGTATTTAACTGCTGTGATATTTTTTAAAAGTAAACTTCGTTCGAGCTAAATGTATTTCTTATTCTATCTTCAATAGAGTATATTCAATGGCTTTTAGTTCAAAAGTTTACTGAAATAACGTTTATTTTAAAACTAAATTTCAATGCAGTCTCTGAACCTCGGCTTTTATTTTGAATGAAATAGAAACAACGCCCACTTCTCTTCCCTGTAGGGAACGTAAAACATCTGATGTTAACCTAGTTAGCTCAAGTATGTATTGTACCTAAAAATGGCGACGAGAGCGTTATGATTTTTATATTATTTTACTTACATAAATGTAAGTAAGATAAAAATAATGAATTACTGTATTACTGTAATGAAATCTATTGGAATAATTTATTTCGTTATCAAATAAATTAAGTGATATTCTAATATTATTAACAGCGAGTCGATTGAGTCGATCACCTTAGGCATTTCGTCTAAGTGCTGGTCGGTCGTTACAAGTTCACAATAGTTTTCTTAGGTCTGACGGACCGTCTGCCGCCTGGCCCAACTTAAGTTACACCGGTCTGTGGTCCCATATGATTTCGTGTAGGGTATCTACAGATTCGACCTTTAGAGCGCTATATCGAGGACTTTAGCTATATGAAGTACTGCGTGGAGTGGACATTTTGTCGGGGGATCGGGGCGATTGTCGGATGTACAAAGACACCGCGAACAACATTTAGCCTCTTACGACTACCTCATCCGAGTGAGCCTTGGTCCGCTTTATGGCGTCAATTGTAGGCAATCCACTTGGAAGGCGAGCTGTTGATCTGTCAGATATGGACCTACCTCTCTGAGATGGTCAATGAGACGCCTTCGAGCGAAACTACGCTCCATCGTATGTGTGTGGCTCTCGTTATGTATGAAGCCCTCCGCCGCCGCAACCTTCATATCCGAAGCGCCCGACTCCGGGGTTGTTAGGCCGACCGTTGCCGAGGAAGGGCGCAGCGCACGCAGAAAACGTTGAATGCGCTGAGTGCAGTAATTGTGCTGGTATTTCCGGATCCGACGATTGCCACTGTCGCTGCAGTCGACATAATGGATTCGGTCATCGTTCATGATGTATGATGTCAATTTGGAGCCGATGCCCCTTTGCGGTTTTTGTGATACTTTAAAGTAGCCTAGACCTATGTAAACAACAAAGAACACCTAGGACCGATTTAGGTACACTAAGGTATATACCTAGGTGTCGTTTAGAATGACAGCACACAAAAACAAACAACTACCTCTGAGGAGATAAGGAGTTGGTTACTTACAATTGAAGTCCAAACCGGCCCAGTGGTCGTATATAGAGCAAGGTCACAAAACTCGAACGCAACATGAACTTCACTAAATCTGACAGCTCCTATAACACGAACTTCACTAGCTCAACTAGAGGTAATTTTTTTCCTTGTAGAATACGAAGAGTGCTTAGCATCATATCCGCCTACGTCTATCCACTGCGAATCAATCCGAGTAAATATTATTTATGCAATTAGAACTATACTACTAAAGCAGCCCCTCTCTTAAGGGTAGGCAGTTACATAGGAAAAGTATCTATAAATAAAGGCTATTTCTTTAATTTTCTATAAAACTATATATTGGAAATCATAATTAATTAAATTGACTTGACTTATAATTACTATTAAAATAATTTAAACAATTTTACAAATAATAACACACTCAAAATGTCATCCTTTTAAAAAAGTACAATTTATAGTACATTACTGTATCAATCAAAACATTTATAAAACGGACGATATGTTACTGTACTAGGAAACAAGCAATTGCAATAAATTGTCACGATAGATTTAAAACCAGATGAAACATGTATAATGTATTCGGGACGTGTGTTTTCAATAAAAAAAACAACATTTTTATTGCACGTCAGCTGTGAAATAAGTCTCGCTATGTACAAAATTATCCGCAAAAGTATACTTTATAGCTAAAAAACACATGTGCTTACTCTACTGCTTACAATAACAGTAAAATACATGTTCCGCTACTGCTACTATATATATATATATATATATATATATATATATATATATATATATATATATATATATATATATATATATATATATATATATATTCATAGACCCATTTACTGTGTCGTGAAATAATCAACATAATCAACAACAATTTGACACGAACGTGAAATAAACAAATTGCAAGCCGTGTGGAAATCAATTCTTCTGAAAATTAAGGTATTTTCCCTGCCACGCTAATGAACAACATCTGTTTATATATATATATATATATATATATTGAAATATATATAATGAGCTGAGAAAATGGATGACAATAACGAAAAAAGAAGTATATAATTTTTATATAAACTTGATATCTTATATGCGTTCTATATTCATTAAACTTAATTAAACAGCCACCTAGAGCGCACATGAAACCGTGATGGAAAGGCTTAAAGGATTATAAGTATGCATTGTAATTACATTGTTAAGGTTGTTTACGCCAACGTTGGGAAAGTATGTTAATTAATGTTGCCGTTCTTTTGAATTTTTACTCAAGTACCTACGTTCGTGTTAATGGTGTTGTTTTTGTTTCTATGTTCTAGCATACACTATTCACATTGGGATTTCAAGTTATTAATAAATATTATTTAATAAAATAAATAAAAAAAACGTGTATATGCGCTAGCACGTGACATTTTTTTAATTTACATAAATTTATGCTTTACTTGAATGCCCGGTGCAATATAAACGTTTAAATGAGAAACCGTTAAAGTTGACATAAAGCAAAATGGAAGCAACATAACTAAATGTGATCCAAATATTTATGTGTATAAGATATAAGACTGACCGTTCAAAAATAAACTTCTATGTTTCAAACTCGACAGAGAGAGATTACTTTTAAAAAATACTTTATTTAATAAATTAAAAACTCATTTCCACAAAACTTAAAAACAAAAA
Organism: Teinopalpus imperialis; assembly: GCA_029286865.1. Lineage (NCBI taxonomy): Eukaryota > Metazoa > Arthropoda > Insecta > Lepidoptera > Papilionidae > Teinopalpus > Teinopalpus imperialis. The sequence goes on from JAGSMU010000003.1 coordinate 11,668,932, forward strand.
GAATAATCTCAAATTGACATTTTATCTCAGTTCGGTGATAAGAGTCGTATTAAAATAGGAATTTCATGAGACGGATAGATAAATTCATAAAAAACTTTTTATATCGCCTTAACTTTCATCAAAGAGAACCTTCTTCAATTTAAAAATTTTAGCATACCTTCTCAGCAACGTATAAAAGCCTTTTTTTATGAATGTCATAGTTTTGATTGAAAATCTATATTTGTGACCATCTTCAGAATGAGGCTTATTAAATCTTTGCTATTGGATGAGTATTTTAGTAATTCAATGGTCAAAGTATCGTGCTGCCTAGTTCATGTTTCTTAATTTCTCTGCAAAATGAAAATAAATGTAATATCCAGAATCACTACTGAACATCAAACAGAAATAAGTGTTAAAAGAATAAGTTTATGCCTATTTTTTTGTGTTATACCGTCTAATACCTAAATTCAAAGGTTATTTGAATAGTCAATGAACGTTGGGGTCTACAGTCACATATACAAACCTTACACTGGTTCAGTAAAGGTTCAGACTATTTTTTTTTTATACTTTTTATCTTTAAATTTTTATCCAATGTTATTATAAATTCCATATCAGTGATTGAGCCACTCTGCGGTATGATTCTAGCAGCAGTATGAAACAGTCCGTCCGACCAGGGATGGACCAATGCCCGAATAACATGACCAAATGACAGCACAACCCTGTTGTTTTTCGTTTGGTGATGGTGAGGAACCTGAAACCTTGTTACTAGTATAGAGGCATTCCATTTTAGTTATCAATGGTGATAGTGCAAGTGCATCTTGGGTCTTTGTTCAGGATAGATGTGGGAGCTTGTGGACCGCAATCATCATCTACCATCAGGTGAACTGTATGCTCGTTACTTATGCTTAGTTTAATAAATAAAAACGAAATAAAGTCAGTAATCATTTAACATTTATATGAACGAAAAAACTATAACACATTTGTTATAGTATACCATTCATATGAATATGAGATCTATCCATCATGTTTTTCAATTTTCGTGACATCTGACTCCATCTATTATTATACAGTATATGCTTATAATATTATTTACAGACCCGAATTAACTTTCTAATATCAACATCGCTAGAAGTTTTTTATTTATTTTATTATTTCAAGTTGCAATGTATTAAATGTTCATTTTACTGTCATTATATCTTGATATTATACTTTATGTAATAAATAAACGAAATTGACCGTACAACACATTGACGTCAGCCAATAAAGAACTTAATCGTACAATCTGCTGGCTCCGTATTAAGCCCTCGGTTTACTTCCTGTCAAAACAAAATTCTGCTAGAAAGTTCGATGTATCGCAAAAAAGCGATTTACGTCGTCCGAAGCGGCAGACGCCCCGTCGGTAGATGCCCTCGATTACGAAATGCGGCGTGAGGAAATGAATGATATCTCGTTCCAATTGCGAACAGGAAACTACTTTCGATCGACTTAACGTTCCTGCGTTTTCAAGTAAAATGACTACGTACTCATTTCTTTTGGCTTTACTTTTCCTTTGTTGCACCATTTGATTTAATATTCAATTAAAAATAAAAATACAATAATGCTTTTACGATTTTTGTAGTTTTTATTTTTATTATAATGCCTGAAAACTTGAAAAAATTAATTAGAAGTAGTATTCAGTAATATTCAATTCGGTAGATTCTGAGATTGTCGCGTACAAATAGACAGACTTTTATTTTATTATACTACATAGTAATGATGATGATGATAAAAGTAATCGATCTAATTCCGAATAAAAATCTGCTATTTAGGTACGCATTTAATTTTTTTAATACGCTGTTATGTCCTGTTGTAATTTCACAGCGGTTCTGTATCAATACAACAGAATCCGATTAATTGAAACGGAACGACTCGAAGTAAAACTTGTTATTTAGTTATATTGTTTGAATTAAAAACAATCATATCTCGTCTATATTATATTATAATATATTATGTTATTATCTTGTTCATATATAACTAAAGGTGATTTGAAATTACGAGCCTTCTGGTTTTCAACTCCTAAAGACATGTCATAGTGTCGTAAATATTTTCAGAAAATTAAATATTTACACAGGCTTACTTACTACTTCCGTACCTTGTACTTACATGCTTTCGACGTAAAGCATATCTATCTTGGAAGTATGATCAAATGAAGTTTCAATAAAATAGGACACATATAAACAATATACAGACGCAAACATTAACAATGCCTGTGTTAGGTAACTACTGCACAAGACAAACAAACCAAGGACCCACGCCTCAATAGCCAAATAATCATGATTCTGTAACCAATATCATAAATATACGATGTATATTTATTATGTTATTTGATCAACCAAAGCCTATAAATTTCTATAATGAGCTTAGTTACATATTCGCGAGGACATAAAAATAAATATACCAATTGAAATAAACGCATACGAAAGGCTAAATGAAATCCGAAATATGAGTCGTTAAGGTTAACCGACGAAATTAAATTTTAAAAACTCCCATTAACACTCCGGCTGATGCGACACATCCCCGCCCACCCTCTTTCCGACGCAATCTACTCTTGTTATAATGCCGCGACCAGAACTGGGTCACCGCAGTTATGTCTCAGACTTTGCTACGTTTAATTTATCTAACAAATTAATTTACTCTTGATAATGCTTTAATATTTTCACACATCCCTAGTTTTTCAGTAATCAAAGCATAATCTGGAAGGTTCAACTATCAAAACTAACAAATATCGACAACTAGAAAGAAGAAAAAATCCTTATATTACATTAATGAGTATTTATTTACAGATAATTATTATTTATACACACTTTTCTAGCACTGGTTTGTAGTATCTAAAATTGTGCTATCTAAAAAGGAAGGATATAAATATAAAAGTATTGATTTTATTATTATATCATATTCTTTAGCATAAGCATGGAATAAGTAATGCAAAATTGTAAATAATGATGTGACGTTTCACTCTTCCAATCAATCATCTCGCACGCCTCATGACCACTATGTTATTATGTTATTCTACAGCGGTACACCTACACTGCAGTTTCTTTCGAGCTGCAGAATATATGAGTCAGCTCGACGGGGGTAGGACCTCGCACAGAATACCAGCGTAAAATAGCAGCATAATGCCGCTGTGTTTCGTCTGCGGAGTGTAGGGATTCGGAGACCTTTATTACTGGTGACGAGGTGTTCCATCTCAGTCCTCAGGAGTGACTACGCATCTTCACTATGATTCCTTATCAAGGATAAACGGAGATGTCATGGGCAACAGGAATCACTTACCATCAGGTGAACTGTGTGCTCGTTTGTTACTCAAATGTAATAAAAAAAATGTTTACATGGTCATGACGTAGAACTACGTAGGCTTGTAGTTATTGGTTAGTACACAATATAAAATAGAAAATTTGGTAAAATAAAATAAAAAATATATGCTTAGTTTTCGTGCTTTTTTACCTTTTAGAGGTCAGAATTGCAGTATATTATACAATCTTATTTATTATATAATAATTTAAGGCACAACATGTGTCATAATTTTATAATTATTACTTGTTTATAATAAGGATTACACTTACGTTAATTAATGTTTGTAATTGGAATATATTTTTTGTATATAAAAATTAAGTTTCAATCAAGGTTAGTTCTTCTTATCTTTGTAACTATAACTAATTTTGCGAAATAAAACTACATTTTGGAGTTAGTGCATAACTTGCTTTTACGGGTTATGTATCTCGAAATTAATTATTGTGTTCTCTAACTTAATGATATTATCCTTCTATTTAAGCATGGTTCTACAATTCTTTCTACAATAAAAATGCAAATATAACCTTGGATAGTTACTAAATTTTAAAAAAACACAAAAATTACCATAATTACTTTATTGTAATTTCGTTAAGTAGATTAGATAGCGTGGAGTTATAATAACATATTGTGACGGAGACGGAATAAAGGGGAAGTAACAGAAACAGTTTTAATTTTTCGTCACTTACATGCGTTTTCAGCAGACTGAAGCACGTTTTCAGGCCGTTTCAAGAAACAACGAAAATAGTGCCACATTTCCTGAAAACCCATTTTGAGGCCGTTTAAGGCCTAGTTATACCCCATCTGAACATTCCAGAAGGTGTGTGAGAAGGCAAGTGATAGAAAGTTTGGTCATGTTCGTCTACGATCCGGAATGGTCTCGATTATGTGTACAAAGGATGGCTGTATACGTGAAGGACGGGACATACATTCATACATATATTCAACTGGAACAATCGCGAACCTTATATATTAACTTACCGCGCGTATATAAGCGGGTCGGGTAGCGGCTACGGAGAGTTTTGATTGAGATACGTAGTGATACACATCGGAGAGAACTAAAAGCTACTAGTGAGTGAATTTCCGAAGGATTTTTAAAGTGAATAAGTGATTCCTTTTAGCCCAATAAAATTATTATTACGTTAAATGCTATTTTCTATCCAATTAACTCTACAACTAGTAAGAATATGAATAGTGAAATTACAATTTATCGTAAAAATATCAAAAACTAGTCTCGTATACATTCGATTTGTTTATTATAAATTCTATAAAGACCGGATGTAACTTTGATGTTAAATTTATTTTTTGTTTGTTAATCCTTGAGTATAAGGAACAAATATCAAGTTAACATAAAATTAAAATTAAATTTACATTAAAAAAAATACAGTGCGCTTTAAATGGTTAGATGACTTTTCGTTTGATACACCAACCTACTAACAAATTACCGATCTATATTATACGTGACTCGAGTGGCACGTGAGTTAGCCTCACTATTCTAAAGACATATTTCACTTCTTAACGCCATTCTCTTGCCTTTCCTATTCGCTCTCTGTACGTATATGCCGTGCATAAAACTTCACTATCGTGGTAGTAAAAATGTTATTATGTCATCCGTATTTTATTTACATGAATGCAAGGCACTCTAAATATTGATATTTTACTAGAAGTACACTTTTTATGTGGGTATTATTATCTAGCTGTACCAGCATGCATGTTATGTATGTATATTAATATTCATAACATTTAATTTTATTATAGTGCCAATTTATTTATTACTGACTATAGTGTCGAGTGCAAATTTTGATACCGATCACATACATTATTATAGCAAAATCACTGATTGTATTTTTTTTATATAAACGATTGATGACAAGATGACCTAGGAAGAGCCCTAGAAGTTCACTAAATAAATTCAATATGTTCTTCCTCACATATCGGTGCAGCTTATAAATTCACTGTATGCTTTGGTAGATTGCACTATGGTCCAAATGAGTTGTTAAGATCTTTATCATCATTAATCTTGGTAAATACGCTTATTTATCGTAAGCATAAGATTTGCTAAGCACGTGTCTATGAAAAGAAAATCTAACAGAATGTTTTTAAATGAAAATACATTACGTTTATAGCTTTCAGGAAATCTCGATAGATATAATAATAGTAGTTTGAAAAGTAAAGAACTATACACTCGTGACTAAAACGTAAAAAGTTATTTTAATGTCAATCTGTCCATTTTATTTCTTTTATTGTTAAATTACGATTAACTTTTCAAGCAGTTGCCGAAGTTTAACTCATGAGCTTCAGCGCCACGTGTTAAGATAATAAACTTATGCATTAATCTTATACTATTTCTCAGAATCAAGCTATTTAAAACAAAAATTAAACAGTAATGTGTTTTATACTAAATAGCCCGCAATGCGAAAACTATACAGCACATATTGTATCCGCTAAGCTAGACGTACAATTTTTACACAAAGACAAACTTTACTCCGATGTCTACAGTCTAGACTATTTGTCATCAAACTTTATACTAAAACTATTTTAATTATCTCCATTAATTTTTTATGACGTCTTTACCTTTTTATGAATACGACATGTGTTATAGACACATGTCGTATTCATAAAAAGGTAGTAGTTTTTAACTATTACAAATATCTTCAGATCAGTATATCATTTGAGGAACTTTACAAAACAGTAATGAGGTGAAACTCTTCTGATACAGCGAAAGCATTTAAAACTGTTTTAGAATTTTATCCTGTCTAAAAAACAATTTCATCACACGACATACTATTAAGTAACGTGTAACGTTAATTTGATACGCGTTCATAATAAATACATTTCGTAATATCCGGTATCGGAGGAAATCTACATAGAAAGTTATTCATGCTCTCAGAATTTAAAGCGCGCCCTCGTAAATTTTATGTTTCCTTTTTATTCCTTTGAAATCCGAACTTTATTTTTATGGAGTAAAGTAACTTTCGTTCATTGTTTTTATGATAAAAAGATACGCGATATTTATATTCTCCGTGTTAAAAAAAAAATATTACATGGAAATCATTTTTTATTATTGTACATTTATTAATGACACTTCATATAAAGCTCCTCGCAAATATTCAGTAATTAATGTCAATACATAGTCTACATGAAATAAAAGTTTAAATAGGAATTATTAAAAGATAAGGAATTATTTCAGCATTAACAAAAAAAACATTATTTCTATCATGATTATGAGCCTCCTGGTCGATTTCAACATTGGCGATGTCTCTGATTATAACCAAATGACATCTAGTGCGCAAGTACTATATATATTTTCAAAATTCAAACTTAAAGTACACTCGTTGCTTCCCTAGATAATAGCTGAGCATTTAGCGACCGAACGAAGTGTCAATTTCGTTGTTCATTTTGTTAGAAAGACTTTTAACCTACAATTAGTATATTACAATTCGTAGATTATTACGATACCTAGAATATTTTTAAATAATGTAGCACATTCTTTTCTTTAATATCTTTGTTTTTGCTTTTAACACAAATTCTGTTCTAGCAGATGGTTTACAACGATAATCAAATTGCAACGCACCTACGATGTTAAGTTTCGCAGAGCGTACCCTAAACCATTAAGCTATTAACAAACCGTGTTAAAGAAAGAATGTACTTTTGTGATATGTCTGATGTGACAGTTTATAACCCACCTGTAATCGTAAAACATTGAATGTGTTCCAATAAATGAAGAGAGAAATCAACAGTCGTCTATCAAAATCACAATAACTTAGATCGTATTTTCCAAAGTCTTAAACACAACCTGATGGTTAAGAAGTAACGTGAATTTTCATATCAAGCTTTTCAAGACGACCTCCCGAACATGAGTTAATGGAAAAGTTAACGATACTTTTCAAAATCATTCACGATGCGATCAACCACGACATCTTTTACTTGTATTGGATGAATGTATCATTCCTCTTATAATTCAACTCTAACATATGTTAACAAATGTCATAAATTGTTCGCTTGACACAATTTATGAAATTTATCAACGATTCCAACAGTTTTGTAGTTTTATGTTTCCTTTTTATTCCTTTGAAATCCGAACTTTATTTTTATGGAGTAAAGTAACTTTCGTTCATTGTTTTATGATAAAAGATACGCGATATTTATATTCTCCATGTTAAAAAAAAAATATTACATGGAAATAATTTTTTATTATTGTACATTTATTAATGACACTTCATATAAAGCTCCTCGCAAATATTCAGTAATTAATGTCAATACATAGTCTACATGATATAAAAGTTTAAATAGGAATTATTAAAAGATAAGGAATTATTTCAGCATTAACAAAAAAAACATTATTTCTATCATGATTATGAGCCTCCTGGTCGATTTCAACATTGGCGATGTCTCTGATTATAACCAAATGACATCTAGTGCGCAAGTACTATATATATTTTCAAAATTCAAACTTAAAGTACACTCGTTGCTTCCCTAGATAATAGCTGAGCATTTAGCGACCGAACGAAGTGTCAATTTCGTTGTTCATTTTGTTAGAAAGACTTTTAACCTACAATTAGTATATTACAATTCGTAGATTATTACGATACCTAGAATATTTTTCAAATAATGTAGCACATTCTTTTCTTTAATATCTTTGTTTTTGCTTTTAACACAAATTCTGTTCTAGCAGATGGTTTACAACAATAATCAAATTGCAACGCACCTACGATGTTAAGTTTCGCAGAGCGTACCCTAAACCATTAAGCTATTAACAAACCGTGTTAAAGAAAGAATGTACTTTTGTGACATGTCTGATGTGACAGTTTATAACCCACCTGTAATCGTAAAACATTGAATGTGTTCCAATAAATGAAGAGAGAAATCAACAGTCGTCTATCAAAATCACAATAACTTAGATCGTATTTTCCAAAGTCTTAAACACAACCTGATGGTTAAGAAGTAACGTGAATTTTCATATCAAGCTTTTCAAGACGACCTCCCGAACATGAGTTAATGGAAAAGTTAACGATACTTTTCAAAATCATTCACGATGCGATCAACCACGACATCTTTTACTTGTATTGGATGAATGTATCATTCCTCTTATAATTCAACTCTAACATATGTTAACAAATGTCATAAATTGTTCGCTTGACACAATTTATGAAATTTATCAACGATTCCAACAGTTTTGTAGTTTTATGTTTCACTGTTAGACCACCGTGTATCATCGTCAAAAGTATTTTATTAAACTATCGAAATCTATCAGTTCAAAAAATTACTACTTGATTTTCCCTGCTTTTTACCGCTTACTTTATTTTGTCTTTTAACCTATTTCCTAAACGAAGTTAACAAAGTAAGTAATTTGTATGGTAACGAAAATTATATCATATTTAATATCTACCTTATCATCATGGTGCTATTGATATTAATACGTAGAATTAAAACTGCAAAAAATGGGAATATTAAATTTTATATCCTGTATCTTTTGAAACGCTCTTTATGGAAGTAAACATAACAAAACATTGTGAATGAAAGTGTGTTGTCTCTGTTGAGGAACAGAACTACAATACAAGTCTGCGATAATATTTATTTAATAGTGATATTTTTATTATTCAAACAATTTATTATTCACATATTCTTAATCTTAAGCAATAATGACGTATGAGGGATTTTTCCTAGGAATGACGTTACTTCCGTCCCTGGGAGATTATTTAAAACAAAAATTAAACAGTAATGTGTTTTATACTAAATAGCCCGCAATGCGAAAACTATACAGCACATATTGTATCCGCTAAGCTAGACGTACGATTTTTACACAAAGACAAACTTTACTCCGATGTCTACAGTCTAGACTATTTGTCATCAAACTTTATACTAAAACTATTTTAATTATCTCCATTAATTTTTTATGACGTCTTTACCTTTTTATGAATACGACATGTGTTATAGACACATGTCGTATTCATAAAAAGGTAGTAGTTTTTAACTATTACAAATATCTTCAGATCAGTATATCATTTGAGGAACTTTACAAAACAGTAATGAGGTGAAACTCTTCTGATACAGCGAAAGCATTTAAAACTGTTTTAGAATTTTATCCTGTCTAAAAACAATTTTGTAGTTTTATGTTTCACTGTTAGACCACCGTGTATCATCGTCAAAAGTATTTTATTAAACTATCGAAATCTATCAGTTCAAAAAATTACTGCTTGATTTTCCCTGCTTACTTTATTTTGTCTTTTAACCTATTTCCTAAACGAAGTTAACAAAGTATTGTAATTTGTATGGTAACGAAAATTATATCATATTTAATATCTACCTTATCATCATTGTGCTATTGATATTAATACGTAGAATTAAAAATGCAAAAAATGGGAATATTAAATTTTATATCCTATATCTTTTGAAACGCTCTTTATGGAAGTAGACATAACAAAACATTGCGAATGAAAGTGTGTTGTCTCTGTTGAGGAACAGAACTACAATACAAGTCTGCGATAATATTTATTTAATAGTGATATTTTTATTATTCAAACAATTTATTATTCACATATTCTTAATCTTAAGCAATAATGACGTATGAGGGATTTTTCCTAGGAATGACGTTACTTCCGTCCCTGGGAGATTATTTAACGTTTGATGCGTGTTATACAAAGTGTTAAAAAAACAATTGCCGGATGTACCCTTTCACCACTGGCTCACTATACCACCCACTGAGCAAACCCCGGTTATCAAATGGCATTTTTCCTGTTACTACGAATATAATAAGCCTTTTCAAAGTTTCAATTATGGCATCCATTGAAAAACTTTGTTATAAAAAATTAAATCAATATATCGAGCTGTATAACAATATTTTAGTCCACTTTAACGCTTAAATATCAAAATTCTGGTGGAAACATAAGGCACAAAGTTTGTAATTACGTTACACAATACAGCAAAAATTTAGGCTTATATATTTTAATTAATTTTATTAAAAAATATATTACAGTGAGAAGAAAAAAAAAGCGCATAGAACGATTAATTTAAATAATAACGTTTATTTTTACTTTCACTAAATAAGCTCATATATGTAGCATATGTCTTAACTGTAATTTATTTCAACTAAATATCAAAGGCATATACTTCGCGTAAATAAATGTGCTCTCTGCCAACATTAACCTCAATAGAACCTTCCAACCTCCCCTCGTTCTACTCTAAGTTATTATAAACTTTTACCAATCTCACCAGGCCACGTCCGTGTGACGCGATCAAAGAAACTTTGGTGTTAACAAGCCCAAAGTCAATATCGTACTTAACATATTTTGTACATTTTGTTTACGTTGATGTAGACAGAACAATAAGTCACATACAACAGTACATAGAACTGTAGTAACAGATGTAGGAGTTTATAGGCCGCAGTCATCACTAACCATCAGATGAACTGTGTGTTCATCTATCACCCAAACCCAAAAAAACATATTTGCATCTTGATTTACCATTGTTACTGTGCTCCTCGTTGGTCACCATAATAAGATCCTTAGAAAAGCTTAAGAAATTTATTAAGGGCTATTCGATAAAATGTAACGATACAATATACAATAATTTAAAGATAGATACACCGCTTCAATAAGAAACTTTGCATATCGTTAAAATGAAATTTTCAACCTATAAACAAAATTCATTTCCTTTTTTATACAGTATTACGAAGAAGGTGTCACAAAACTTAAGAATAACAAGTATCCTACGCCTTACACTTCATTAGATATCCTATGTACCATACACTTACAAGTATAATTGTTAAAATAAGAATGATTACAAGATATAAAACAGATTATTAAAAATCTTGTAATAAAATAATTATAATATCGTTTTATTAGACTTCTTCTGACCCTAGTCCATAAACAGCCAAATACTGTAAATTTATGTGTCGGCACATGCTCTCAAAAGTTTTATCTTACACATAAATAATGTCCTATCTAGCCAAGGAACTTTTAACTAGTTCAACACATTAATAAATGCTAATGATGGAAATAAGCTTTTCGTATAAAAATAAACCTGAATTATAATAAGTGTCATTAACCTTTAATCTAGGTTTAAATATATTATATTTTATGGTAACAAATAAGTTGTTTCTTTAGTTCGTAGTAAAAGCAAATCGCGAATGACCGCGACATATACGCGTATTTTTAACTTAAATATATACGTGTATATTTTTACGTAACTTTTGACTGTCACGAAATATAATATGGAAAATATTAGTTTTGGCTAAACATTAAGTGACATAATATGTCAAAATAATTTCCTCCCGCGAATAAAATTAGTGAACTTGTAAAAAGTTATTTGCTGTAATATGCAAATGGCACCTCCTGGGAACGTTGGGCCACGGTCAGGAAACACAAATGATTCTCAATGTAAATGAGGAGCCCGGCTGCTAAGAATTTATCTTCTGCCTTCTTTTTAGTACAAACCACGTTTTTTGTCTTTATTTAAGGAAAATTAATGAGAACAGATTTAATAGCGCCCCTTTTTCATTTTCAAAAGTGTATAAGTTTTGGGATCATGGCAATGCTTACGTAACTCTAAGACTTTTTAGAGGCTTTCATAGAGTTAATTGATAAAAATGCAACCGATTCACCAAAATTAAGTGATCAGATAGGCATCTACATTCATACTCGATAGTGAATAAATATCCCTTAATTATATTTAATAAAATATAAATTTAAGATGAAGAAAAGTACGTCTAGTAGTTCTTACGCTTTCTCAATCCATTCATTCTACGACTGCAATATGTGTCTATAACTCAATAACGTGAGTTTTGTGAAATTATGTCTTTTTGTGCGTCATCAAATAATAAAACATAAGCAACACCTACTAAACTCATTACCCAGCTTCATTCCACTCGGATCTCTCGAGTGGTACAGTCACCAGGAAGCGCTCTCCATGCGCCTCCAGTCCGAAGTTTCTAAAACGTACAGTACGATTGTGGGAGTTTTTTTATCGGCAGTGGTAGTAGTTATAACAGTGCCTGAAACATCAACAGTGGATATGTGGTGCGACGGAGCGTGGGCGGATTACCGCACTGTAAGTGTGTCATCGTGCGCACACCTGCACCGACACCGACCGCCACGCCGACGAAGAAAGCAGCCTCTCAGGCTCACCAAACCCAAGCGCCCCACGCGAACCGTAAAGTAAAGCCTCCTCCTCCAATCATCTTACAGGATAAATCTAAATGGGCCGACGTGTTCCAAATGGTTCACAATGAATAAAATAAGATGCCCGAAGGCACAAAACACCCCGCAAGGGATAAGAATTAACCTCTCCACCGTTGGAGACTTCCGCGTGGCCACAAAACTTACGCGAAAAAAACATAAGTTTCCACACCTATGCCCTCCCGGAGGAACGTAAACTCCGCGTAGTTATCAGAGGTATGCCATTCGAGACAGAGCTAGAGGAGATGATAGTATCCCTCTAGGCTCAAAACCTCCCTATTCTTGAAGCGCGCAGGATGACTGATCCACGCACAAAAAAGCCTATTTCATTCTGGCCACCCTGACCTCTCCAGAAGGCAAGGCCATTTTTATTTTAAAATCCTTGTGTGGCCTCACCGGCATATCCGTTGAGGCCCCCCTCAGGCGCGGACTGGTCGGACAGTGCCTATAATATAATACTACTGCCACTTGGTGATCACGGCACACCAGAATTTTCCCGCCCGGAGACCGGAGTGACCAAATCCCCGGCGTGCTACCTACGCAAGGCGGAGGGTCACCCAGCGAGTTATCGCGGATGCCTCAAAGCACCGCAAAGGCAACGCGGTGGGCAAGGCCACAATAGTAAGAAAGCCATGGCTAAAAAGCCACAGGGGCTTCTCCGCGTCCATCACTTTCAAGGCTGCGCCTGCTCCCAGACCCGCCCCCACTCCAGCTGCAGCTCCTCAACCCGCTGCTCCGTTGCAAGCTCCTCAGGCCCCTGCAAAGTCAGCCTGGGCTATGGCCCCATCAATGGCGCGTAAGCAAGTTGCGGATATCTCAAGGCTGAAACCTTCCCCGGTACAGCCTGCCACTCCAGCAGGTCACACCCTCTCAACCTCAGGGAATGCCAAAGCCAATCACCTCGCTCACTGTCTCGTATTTCAACGCGGACGGACTCAGGTCTCAAAAAGACGTAGTAGCGATCCATTTAAAAGATCACAACATCGACCTTATGCTAGTGCAAGAAACCTTCTTGAAACCTGGCCACCGCGATCCCAAGATCGCTAATCACAACATCATCCGTAGGGACAGGCTGACCGCCCCAAAGACGGCACCCTGATTTACTACAAAAGGTGCTTGCACTGCGTACCACTCGGGGTTCCTGTCATAGACCGATAGATATCGCCTGATAAGGCGTATCGGGCGATCGACTCTTTAACTTCTCACCTTACCTCGGCCGTCGAAGACTCGAAAAGGACGGTCCTCGCGTCGACTGATCAATTCGGGGTCCTTTCCTTGAGTCTCCGTCAACTGATAAGGTTAATATATCAATGCTCCCCATCAAACGTCCCCGCGGACCTCGACCACGCATACAACACGCTCCTCTCCAGCTGCTCCTTCCCGGATGCCTGGAAGGAAGCGGACGTCATCGGGATTCCCAAAACGCACAAACCGCGGAATTTTTCCAGCAGCTATCGCCCAATCAGCCTCCTGAGCTCCATGGGTATGGTATACGAAAGAATTATTCTTAGGCGACTAAAAGAACACGTCCTAGCAAATAGATTACTTCCCGACGAACAGTTCGGATTTAGGAATACACACTCTTGCGTTCAACAGGCCTTCCGCTTAACGGAACACATTCTTGCAAGACTCACCCTCAAAAACCCAGTAGGTACTGGTGCACTATTTTTCGATGTCGCAAAGGCATTCGACAAAGTCTGGCATAACGGTTTTATTTACAAACTTCACTCACAAAACAAACCGGACAGGCTCGTGCACATTATACGAGCCTTCTTGTCGAATTGCACTTGCAGATATCAAATTGATGGCACGCGCTCCTCAAGCATGGGGGAGCCGAGCTACAGTCCGTCCTCAATAGACCCCGGACCATCAGACACCGAAGACATCTCGCCGCGTTGCCTTCACGTTCAAGCGCGACGCAATCTTCACGACACCGCGTACACTAGATACACCCGCGTGTCAGGGTAGTTCTCATCGCCTACAGCTTCCGATTGACAAGACAACAGGTGGCGTCCCTCAGAGGCTAGGTCCACTACCTGACCTAGGACGGTCAGTAGACATTACCATCCATTCTCCACTCTGGAGAATCCTCTGATAGCTAGGGAACTGGCAACTTAGGTAGCTATATCAGATAGGAACGTGATCAGAGCAGACCGACACGCTCAGTGTATGAGCGGTTTGAGTAAGTAAGAGAACCAAACTACATAACCAGCACACGGACGCCTCAATTCCGTGAGCCCTGTGTCTGATGAAGTTGTAAAAGCCGCATAGGCTAACAGTATCAACATTAACAGAATCTAGAATAAACTCATTAAATGTTATAACAAAGAATAATTTTAATGATATTGCTCAGGCTTAGATATGGTTAATTTTACTGAACCCGTATCCTTAAAACTTGACATTATATATAAAAATTAAGCTTGTTACATCATACTAAACAGGCTTTGAGTAAAAAGAATAAAAAGACGGAGAATAGCAATAAAAAATATAAGAAATTTTGAAAACGAACGTGCAAAAGAAAGTGTCGAATAATAAAGGAATATAAACTGTTTGCGTCAGAACGTGATACAGTTCAACTATTGAAATAATATCTTTTATGTTGCCAACTCAAACTATTCTGTGACTGATATGCTTTATTCTCTATTTCATCATCATCATTGCATCTTCGTTCAACTCTATTAATAGTCCTTCTCCACAGCATCATGCACACTTCTGAAGTCAACGAAAATATATTTTTCATTTATTTATTCCTTAGGCACACCTTCACGATATTTTGCTTCACCATCGAGAACGTGTTTCATCATCACTTAAAAATGCAACTATCAATCTCATAGGTGAAGAGAGTAGAAGATGATTTAAACATACTGTGAATTAAGCTACCACGGCTCAATTGGCTGATAATGTACTCGGATAATCAACTTTACATACAATCAGGAATGGTAGCTCTGTCTTATGTTTTATACTCATATTTACTAGACCGCAAGATTTTTTGGGATCGAAACCATTTCTAAATGACATAATTAATGAGTAGTAGTACATAAAAGATACATCACATCTAATCACCCTAATTACTATGAACTTTGTAAATATTTTTTTAAAAGGATTTTCTACGCTTCCACACATTAACACTTTAATGAATAGTACCCGTTATCGCAACTTCAGCAACAGTTGCAGCGAAAATAGCTTTTATAATTAACGCTGGAGAATGCGGTGAAAGACTGCTACAGACTGCACATTAATCAGAAAAACATAATAGAACAGAACTCTTGGTTGAACAAAATGCGCAATAAGAAAACCTCCTCACAATACCAATTACACGTAATAAATAAACTAACTTCGGGAAGTGGGTGGACCACGTCGGTTCATAGTTGGTAGGCAATATACCCAGCTATTGTAAGCAGTATATATAGGCCATTGTCTTGCTGCATGGCGAGTAATACACGAAGTCCGAGATTCATATAAATAATGCACGAACATTTGTCGCAGCACTAAGTTCGAGCTTACGTAAATTCGTCATCCGTTTCCAAGTCCTATTGGCATTTCACTATTGTTCGTGTTTTATTCACGTTAAATGGGCCACTCGCCGCATTGATTAAATCAGACGAACGAATTTGCTCTGAAATGACGCTTGTTAATCTGATGAGTAGGGTCCCTAATTGTAAAAAATGTGCATTGTTATCACCGAGAACACGATCCACTTAAAACAATGTGTGACCATATATTATTTTTCAATAGTACAGTTACTAATGATATTAGATGTAGTTCTACTTTTCGATATTTTTATTATACTACTTATATATTGGTCTATATTAGACTAATAGATAGTGGTAGAGCTTCAATGCAGTTTGTTTCTAACTGCATTATGAATGGGTCAGCTCAACCGGGGCATCACCACTCCCTCACGAAGAACGACCGCACAACTAGAGTACGTGTAGACTATCGCAAGATAAATGAAAAAATGGTTAATGGTTAAAGTTCAGCGAGCTCTTAATAGTACGTTTCAACGCAGTATCAACACCACACCTTTTAATCTACCGATTGGGAGGAAAATGAAGAATAAAGAAGATATTGAATTTATTACTACAAGAAAACGCAAAGATATACGATGAGGACAGAGAGGAATTAAGGATGAAGGTAAAGGACCAGATTATTAAAATACAGGAAGAGAATAAAAAACAATATAACAAGAAAAGAAAATAGAGTAAGAAATATGAAGAAGGTAAAATGGTGGCAATCATGAGGACACAATTTGAAGCATGATTAAAATTGAAACCGAAATATTTGGGTCCATACCGCATAACTAAAGTAAAACGAAATGATAGATACAATGTTGAAAAGGCTGCAGGTTCTGCTGAAGGTCCTAATGTCACGACAACTTGTGCCGAGTACATGAAAATGTGGCCAACTCTTTTCTAGGTGACTATTTATTGTTTCTTTTTATTTAAATTTCAGCGATCTAGAGTTGTGTTTTGTGTGTATATATAATAACATGTGTATATATATACATATATATATATATATATATATATATATATATATATATATATATATGTATATATATATATACCTCACGAAGAATATTAGCGTAAAATAGAAACATATTGTTGCTGTGTTTCGTCTGCTGAGTGCTGGGATCCGGAGAATTTTTTTAAATATTAGCAATGCTATGAACATTACTAATATTCCAACTAAGCTGAAAATGCTTGTGTTAGGAGATAATTCACGACAATAGTCGAATGATGGGTTCGAACCTAGGACCTTAAGTTTCGTGGACCGTAACCTAAACCATTAGGCTACTGTCCTCAGTCCTCAAGGGTGACAACGCATCTGCATTATGATTCCTTGTCAAGGATGAATGTAGATGTCATGGGTCCGCAGGAATCACTTGCCATCAGGTGAACTGCGTTCTCGTTTGTTACTATCAATGCTATAAAAAAAGATACAGTAATTAATCAAATGATAATCTAACGACTGACGGAATCAATTTTTTTAAAATATAAATATTTCATCTATCGCAATATTTTTTATTGTAACAAACAAAAATATAAAGATAATATCAACAAAAAATACTATAAATTAATTTAATGAGTAAATAATTTTGCAATAAACAATAGTAAATAAGTCACAGCTGTCGGTTATATATTTAATTAAAATCATTAGTGTACCTGTAGCTACTTTATAAACTGCGTATTGAAGTGGAAAGCGTTTCTTAATTAAGTTAGCTTGGCCAAAAAATTCTTTATATGCTAATGAAAATGGTACTTAATAAGTATGTTTCTAGCAAATTTATTCAAAGTATAAATGACAGTCAGACAGACGTGGTTCCACTGCGGAATAGCGGACTTACTTTTTCTTTTTTTTTATATTGAGAGTAACAAACGAGCACACAGTTCACCTGATGGTAAGTGACTCCAGCGGCCCATGACATCTACATTCATCCTTGACAAGAAATCATAATCCAGACGCGTTGTCACCCTTGAGGACTGAGATGGAACGCCCCGTCATCAGTAATAAAGGTCTACGGATCCCTACACTCGCCAGACGAAACATAGCAGGATTATGCTGCTATTTCAAGCTGGTATTCTGTAAGAGCGTGGCCCTACCCCGGTCGAGCTAACCCATCCATTCTGCAGATAGAAATAAACTGCAGCGTAGCTCTACCACTTAACTTTTGAAGTACTTAAACATAGTTTTATTTATTTACTTCGTACACCCGCAATCTTCCCCACGTTGTTTTGTTTCATCGCCGAGCACGTAGTAAATCAGCAATTAAAATTGCACTTCACAATTTCGTCGGCACAGCAGATCGTACTTGGAGTGCTCGTGTTCTATGAATTAAAAGTGAGCGCTTAGAAACTGCGCTACAATGGCTCACACTTTTATTATTTATAATTAATCAAAGGCGGCAGAAACTACGAATAACCTATAACGCATAATACATTTTCTATAATAAATAATTGAAATAAATATCAGGACAAATGAGCAGATAAATAAATATTAAATTCATTATAATATGTATATTTAATTTAAAATTTATTGTTCATTGGTTGTGATAAATATACTTCTCATAAGTATTCACTACAAAAAAGTTGTAGTATAAATATATTACATTATATACTATATTATATTATTATTATATACTATACTGTAAAAATATTTCTTACACTCTAACGGTATTACCGTACATTAGAATTTACAAACGCAATAAAGTGCTTTCCACGTCATAAAAATACTAAAACTTACGAACTATAAATTTCTATTTACCTTCTAACATTAATATACTTTATAAATCATTTATATTATGAAATTTATGAAAACACCTGAATGTGTAGCAATTTTTAATATAACGTAAATTGAAAATGCCAAGACGGAGCGGCACCTCATCAAAAGTCATGTAACAAACGATACTCAACGCCCATAGCAAGTCGCTTCTCAGTCATTTCCCAAACCAGTCTACAATATGAGACGCCGAGAACTTAAATCGCGACAATCTCCATTTATATGGCTGTCATAAACCATGTTCCGTGTGTTTGTCTACGAGATATAATATTGTAGTTCCTTACGTGCTCGTGAGTAGTTTGGTTATAGTACGTGGTATAAATTCGCTTATTTTTCTTACAACGTAACCACCGCAAATAATTGTCCTTCAAAACGAAATGATTCTTTAATGTTGTCAGTGTTTTTTTTTAATGAAACATACTGACAATTTTTTAAGCATACAATTTTTTTTTGCTACAGGATAAATGGGTTGGCTCAGCTGGGAAAAGCCAATGCCTTTAGTGTATGTCAGCGTAAAATATTAGGTCCTAACATATGATATTGACGTTTTGTCGAACTGGCCGCTTTGATCTTAAATAACCTGACGTTTAATTAGGAATTCGAAATTAAAATGAATTTCAAATTTAAGCTTGTGTATTTGTTGTCACGCCATTTGTTTTTTCTTTGTTAACAAAAATCCTTCTGTTTATAAAATGGAAAACTTGAAATATCGCGTTATTGACAAAGATGACTTCCGCCGTAGCACTTACGCTGCAGAAACAGCTCGAAGGATTAATTATATGTATGCGGAAGCTACTGTAAAAGAAGGCACGGTACGTTTTTGGTTCCAACGATTACGTTCTGATGATTTCAACCTCGTAAGCAAACCCCGCGGATGATTGGAGACCCATGTTGATAATGAAAAATTAAGGGTGATCGTGGAAGCGGTCAATACCGATGAGGCAGTCCAAACCGCTTTCAAAGATTTTAAAGATTCACGCTCCCAAGTTTTTTTCATCAATTGAAACAATGAACTACCTATAAAAATTATATAGATAATAATGGTACAGATATTGATTAAATATATAATTTCATAAAAAAAATAGTTTTTTACTTTTTTCATATAATACCCTAATTCTATATAACGACACTAATAGTAGTAAGTAAGTAAGTAACAAATATATAAATAAATAAATAAATATATAAATATAAAAAAATGTTGCTGTGTTAAGTATTGTTAGTGTAGAGAGCGGGAGACCGAATCGATGTAATCGTGGTCTATCTCAGGCCAGGAATGGCAATACATTATAATCTTGAATCTTTTTTTGTATACAATAGGTGGCAAACGAACAAGCGGTAAGTGATTACCGCCGCCCAAGGAAATCCGCAACACCAGAGGAGTAGCAGATGCGCCGCCGGCCTTTTTAGGATGAATATAGATGTATATGGACCGCAATGATCTTTTAACATCAGGAAAACTGTTGCGCTTGTTTGTCAACCATCATATCATGCGCTACGTATTATTGTCGTATTCAGATAACCCCAAAAAGTATATACTCGTATTTGAATAACAATAAATTGCTTGCGGACAAACGTTTCAATGGATTCATATCAATTTCTATTCCTACTAAAATGGTACTTATACAATATATCCCAAAGATTTCATTGGTTGATATACTTGTTCAAGGCTATATTTACAAGGTGACGTGAAGATGAAACGAGAATATTACATTTTCCTTTTAAAAACATTTGTAGCAATATTTCTGTCTCCATCTGAACGTACAAAGCTGTACGTACAAGAAAATTAACATACAAATTGTGGGTTGTGCGAACTCTGTGATGTATGTAAGGTTGCGCTGGCTTTTAGTGCGATTACACTGGATTCGTGAACTAGGAATAATGCAACGTGGATGTTGCAATTTCTATATCTACATATTTCTACTGACATTTTTGTCTTTAGTATCAGTTTTCTTAGTCTAGAAAGGGTTGTGTATCGTTAATGAATGAACAGAAAATGTTTACGTCAAAATTCGTTTCATATTGTAAATTCAATGTTAGGATTGTATGCCATGTAAGATTTTTGAAACGAAGATGAAATTACCTATTTATAGTCATCAAATTAAAACGGTAATAGTATCTTAATATAGGAACTATTAATTACGTATATTTAGTATAACCAACATTAACACTAGGTTCAAAGAGGACGAGAAGGGTGGTTCTTATGGTCTTTTCTAGTAATATAACTTGTTTCCACGAGAAAAAAAAAAATTTCTTCTATTTGGTTTTTCATATGCGTATTTTAATAACATCGATCTTATACAAATGGATGAATCTCGTATATTATAATTATACATATTAATTTACACATCACCCTTACTTAAAAAGTAAAGTACAATATGTTTAAGTAAAAGTACAATTATGTTTCCCTGAACCAGACATTAATAACACATAATACCAGTTCGAATAGCTTTAATTAAAAATTATGACACCTTATTACTCATTTATTTTTTTAGCTTTTTCTGTAGTGGAATTATTTTTTACAATTACGCAAAATCTAAATCATAACCGTAAAGGTAGGCTGAGACGTTAAGCTGTATGAAAATAGAAAATAAGGCCAAAGTATATTAGGATTAGAGTGTAATTTTGTTTAACTGATATTTCGGAAATGCTATTGCCCAGTACAGCTATTAATATCTTTCATTTCCTTAATACTCTACGTTATTCTCGATTATATTTTCCTGTAATGCCCATTAACAATTCCATTAAATTTCGTAATCTGAGACAAACATCCACAAGCAAAACAGAATGCGTATATACTATGCTCTATTTTATTAATTTGATATAAATGTAACAACAAAGACTCTTATTATATAATAGAAATATTTTTGTATTTTCATCAATAAACATGTAGATTTTGACCTTTCCCTCACCACCGAGCACATGGCGCAATTCAAGATTCAAAGCAAATCTAGTTGAATGTCGTAGCACCAGGGATCGAACCCGGTTTGCTCGCATAACCTTAAGTTAAAAATGTACGCCTGTACACACATCTAACACGGCTTGACGCCCAGACACTACTCATGAATTACATAAAAACCTCTAACTTGAAAATCATTAAAATTGTTGATAACATGCAATTAAAGTCATATAAAAATTCAATAGGTTATTCAGATTTTTATATTATTATTTTTTTTTTACACGACGCTTTGGCATGCATACTAACGAGCTGATGAATATTTCCTATACTTTGACGCTAGTAATGCTGCTTCTTATTAATAGCCAAATGAAATTCGGTTGACACATATTTGGATGGATTGGACATGAATTTAGTGTTGGGTGGCCGTTAGAACCTCGACCGTCAGCGGCACGCACGGCATGCGGCGAGCATTAAATTATTTAAGTGCTACGCTAAGTTATATTTTAACTGTTAATCATGCGATATAACTGAGAGAATTGCTAGGAAAATCTCGTGGTGGAATAACAATTATCTTAAATGTCTCCAATTTATTTGAACTAAAAATATCGAACCTATTTAATTCAGCATCATTTATGTAGCAATGTATATCTGACGTGTTACATCGGCTTGCCAAAAGCGAACATCACAACAAATCCTTCCAACTACCGAAATACGACTGTTGCTCGGTAACGAATACCTAATGTAAATGACGTTACGTTCAAAACGAATTGATCGTTTTGTTCTCAGCTTTAGTCTACTACGGCTTATATTTAACTCTTGAAAACTTTTTTAGCTTCCTAAACTCTTGTAGTTAAAAGTTAAAAAGGCTGTAAAGAAAGATCGTTCTAAACTTTAATGGCCTAACATAAAGTTTACAAGCATTTTTAATGGCGCGTACCTACACAAGTAACTGCACGAACAAAAATTTATGTTTCTTGCATTAATACGTATTATAATTAACAGCGTTTATTACTCTAACTAGTGTAAGTGATATTTTATTCTTCATGACCCAGTTTAAAACATTATACATTACAAATATATTATATACATTTATAACTATTTATACCTCTTAATTTTAATTTATTATGTTATTAACAATATTGTAGTTATCTAAATTTAATCTACTCCCGTGGCGAATTATAAAGAGAGGTCAGACGTGCCGCTTAATTTATATAGTTTCCACTTTTATGAATAAATAATGAAGTTAATTCATTTATAAAACGATCCGTTCGTATAGCTCTTCTACTTCATGGTCTTCTGAGATGAATCAGAAAGCTCCGTACAATCCCTTATATGCGCACTAAAAATACATGCCATCGTTATTCCAGAATATTTTCTTTGTAACAATGTTGTCTGTACTCTTTTGTGCTTCATTTTTAAAGCCCGACATACGACTTGTTTTTTCAGTATACAGAAACACAAACAGTCATTTTAAAAACTTAACAAAGAAGTTAAATAAACATTAATAATAATTTCAAACTTATCTAATTGAATTCTCCATTTTCAAACAAAAAAAACTTCTCGCATAGACGAGTCAATGTATTAGAGCCGTTGATTTCAAGTACTCTTAGTTTTTAACAATAACACAAAGTAGATACTTGTTATTCTTTACAAAAAACTATCACTCAAAATTTCAATTCTTGCAATTTTACAAAAAAACGGCTCCTCGCAGATAACAAAAGACGAAAATTTCGAATAAAATTGTAAACCTTCGTGAAATAAGAAGCCTACAAAAATCGGTGCCTATTATCAGACACTGCAAAATGTGAATGGATTCTCGGTGTATCAAGAAAATAAAACGAAATGAAAAAGATTTTCATATCTATTTCACACTTCAAAATTAATTAATCACTTTTATTTACTAAATTAATAAAATTAAATTTAGGTATATTATGTGAAGCCGAAATTATATACATAAATGAATTAAGGATATTGAAATAGTAATTTTAAAAGAGCTTTAGTTTGAACAGTAAAAACTGAGCAATAATACAAAAGTGAAGTTTTCAGTGAAGGGTCAAATAGTTGAGTTAAAGTTAACTGTATAGTCTAGATTCTGGTGATGTTAATGCTGTTAGCCTATGCGGCCTATGTTAGCCTATAGCTGTAAGACAGCTTCATCGGACACAGGGCTCACAGAACTGAAGGGTTCGTGAGCTGGTTATGTAGTTTGGTTCTCTTACTTACCCAAAGCGCTCATACACTGAGCGTGTCGGTCTGCTCTGACACTCTCACAATCCTATCTGACAGTGCCACCTAGGTTGCCAGTTCCCTAGCTATCATAGGATTCTCCAGAGTGGAGAATGGATGGTGATCTACTGACGGTCCGAGGTTGGGTATGCGCACCTAGTCTCTGACGGACGCCATTTGTTGTCTGGTCAATCGGAAGCTGTGTGAGAACCGACACGCGGGTGTATCTAGTGTACGCGGTGTCGCGAAGATTGCGTCGCGCTGGTACGGTTCTGCTCCGGTCGCTATTCAGGTGAAACGGTTTTGGACCGTCTGTAAGAGATTATTAATTGATTTGTTCGCGGCTACGTGGGCGAAGACGACGGTGGCGTAGGCCATAATTGGTCTTACGCAGGACTTATATAGCTGAAGTTTATGTCTTAGGGACATTTTACTATTGGCGCAGATGAGCTGGCTCATGACGGTTGGAAGTTAATTGTATAATAACAAATAGTTTTCTTTTAATTTTCCTTAAATATTCTAACATCTTGTTTTTTTTACCCTCATCTAATTATCAAATAATTTAAGAGACTACTTTGATATCAGTATCACGGCTACGGTGAGATGAGATCATCAAGTTTTAGATTTAAAATGAATTATAGCGGGTGATGGGGAATAAATATCTCTTGTATTACTATAATAAATATTAACACAGTAGTTCCCATTTGGCAACAGGTATTAAGACGTTTGACATTGGCTATAAAAAGTTTAACATTAGTGTGACTACCAAGCACACATTTCACCTGAAGTCACAATTCACCTTCAAGTGAAGATATGATGATAAGAATAAGAAAAGATACAAGAGGCACATACTACGTTCTCACTTCTGATGATAAAGAATAGGGACCTATAAATGGGTCTCCGGATCCTTACACTTGCCACAAGAAGCGGTGTAATGCTCTTTTACGATAACCTTAAGATGATAAACTTAATTATTTTATATCAAATAGTAAACGTATGTTCCTACTTTCTTTGTTTGTATTTTTTTCAATTGAAGACTCAATCACAGTTATCAGCTTGTTCTATGTTGTAGACAAGAATGAAACATGAAATGATCAATTTTAATAAAATATATGATTTCGCGTAATATAATTTCAAAATTAACAATCAAATTTTCTTATTATTGTTTCATCCATTTTACCTTGTAAGCCATTATACTAAATACCTTCCCGTGTAACAATTTACCTCACAGTCATTTCGATAATTGCTTTCATCGGAAAACCATTTGTCTTACTCTCATTTTCATAAAGCCTACACTCCGACCTAACATAGAATTATTCTCATTGTTTTAAATGTTAACCGTTTTCTTCAAGACCATTTTTATAATCACTTTTTTTTTAATACAAATAAAAAATATGTATCCCTCGTAATTGTAGAATCATTTTAAATAATTAACTTTCTCTCTAGTCTTTGAAGATTTTCTAGGATGTAAACCATCGCAATATTCTTTACTTAAGTAACATTTGAAAGTAACTTACTCGTACCAAAGTACCAAATCAATTTTTACCTACTTTATATATTTTTACCAGTACAACTGTCAAAATAACTTTATGAGAAAATAATTATTGATACCTTAACAATGTGATCTTCCGTTAGTAATTAAATAAATATAAAAAGTTGTTATAAACCTTCACTACAGATTATATATATAGTTCAAATACTAAATAACACTAACACACTACATCACAAAATTCATTCATTCTCCATATATTTTGATGGTGCGTTAAGAAAGAATTTTAATAAATCATCTTTTACGTAATCAAATCTAGTAAAGAATTACCGAAGCACGACATAGGCCTTAATATTAGCCTAAGTCCCTTAAAATTCTACATTGAAAGACTATACTTTTCGAATTAAATGAAACAATTTGCTCCAAAATTAGAGTAAAAGTTAAGTCAGACAATTTGTTCGGCTGCCCGATCTGCTGTAAGGGTGTATTTGGCGTGAGATGAACCGCATTGGAAGGTTAATAGTGCTCCCGAGATAAGAGGGGGAGCGAAACACGAAATATGGCGTAGGGTACGCACCCTAGAGACGTAATAGTACCTACAATTGTATAATGTTAAGTAAGTGAGGTAACGTATTAGTCAAGCATGGTTGTATAATTGTTCCCGATTTGGAATACACTCTGCCCTAAATAGTCACAAAGGGACTCATTTAAACAATAATTACACGTACTCTCCACGCCTTTATTCTCTTGCGGAGTAAGTACGTCCATATTGACGCTTAATGTCACTTTTGACAATGTCTAAGAAATTAACTAACAACGTATATTGGTTGAAAGCCTATCATACAAAATTCTAAAACTAGCTTCCTACTTTGACTGTAGTATTATTATTTTGCTACGTGTCTTCATGTGTACTTTAAACTCAAAGCTTAATTGTGACTATGTAACGATAATTAATACTATTATTAATTCAGATGACATTTTTTTAAAAATTATCGGCATAGGGTACTACTTGTGTTGCGGATCGTTTCCAATGTCTGGAGATTTGCTTTACAGTGGACGATATTAATGTTAAACTCCTGGAGACTGTCCATTATCACATATATCCACTGCGGTAGGAGAAAAGCATTGCAAGAACAGCCATACAAAAAAACTCTCCGATCCCAATCTGATCTGATTCTTTATCCCATGGAAACAAGGCGTGATATCAGTGTAAAATCAGCTTAATAGGTAGATCTACAAATCTACTAGAATAGCGCTGCTTCACTACGATTCGTATTGAAGAAGTTATAGAGTGGAACCAAGGCGCCAATCCAGATCGGCGCCAGAGATTTGTCTATAGGACGAAGATCCATCATTTTCGCTGTACCAGAGATTTTGAGAGATATTTAGAGGTTTTATGGACAGCTATACACACGTCGTTGGAGCCACACGTGTAAGTGACGACCCAAGAGCAATACTTTGTCGTCAGATAACATTCCAGAGATATCCTGGACGTCAGTCTGAGCTTGATTAGGATGGATCTCTAAAACCTTAAAAACGTCAATGCTCCGGGGGAAAATTGAATAACAACAATTTCGCATTTCGTGATGGTGCTACGCTGCAACCGTGGGGCAGAAGTGCGGTGGTACTGTTCTTCAAGAAAGGCGATAACGCCCTTTTTAAGAACTATAGATCGATAACAATTTTGAGGCACATCTATATCTTGTTATCGATAGTTTCTTACTTCGAGACTTCCAGACTCGAACAAGCCGACATACATCTCATATTCTGCCTCTGTGCCTGACGTATGTCGACTATAAAAAAGCCTTTGATTCCGTCGAAGTGTGGACAGTGCTTCACCTCAGCGGTGCCAAAAGAAATATTGGTATATTAAGATGCTGATTTTCTAACTTAAATAATAAAAAATCAAAAAGTAGTAAAGAAAATATTACAAGTTACCAATAGTACGCATGTTTCCTACAGTATTATAAGTCCAAGAACACGATAACCCAGCTTAACTCGTAACTATAAATGTTACTGTCAGACCCTACTGAACAGAAAAAAGAATTCATCCGATAAAAGTTTGACCAGTTTCTTGACCTAAAAAAAATAACCGGAAATTTCATCAAAACCGTTAAAACTGCTTTCGAGAAACCAATTACATAGTTACACTCAGTTATACATGTACCCGGTACGGGCACGAATTATTTTATTTTTCTCCTCATCTACAGAAGAACAATAATGTTCCTGTACCAAATATATTGTATGAAAACAATTATACACACATTACAAAATATATTTTGCGCCCCTAATGATAGACCTTTTGTTTGTAGAAATATCACTTAATAATAACCGAAAAGAGTAAATCTTTTAATTTCAAAGTACAAAGGCTTTTAGTTCATAACAAAACAGTTTTTAGTGAATATTGTAATTTCAAGAAAGTTTTACTTTTTATAACCAAATTCGTGTTAAAAATTACCATATTTTCATAAGAATATTTATCTAGGGAATGTTATTTTTATAATAATCGTCATCAATTGTTTTTGTTCTAGATCTGTGATGGACCTTTAAGATTAAAATATTTTTTTATATAAATGACGTGAGTACATATATAAATGAGTGAGACGAAATCGATCTAATCTTATTATGTAGTTTGTACAATTGTATTGTAGAATCTGACTATGAAATTTAAACTGCTAAACTGGTTGATAATGTGGCCCGAATCCTGCCTTATTATAAAAGCTGCCGAGTACAGTGATTACAACAATTTTTTTCTTCTGAGGGTTTCCTTAGCTCAGATCCCTATGATCTCTAAATTCCTAATTTAAGCATCAAGCGTCACAAATGCTTATAAAAGCAGAACAACCATAGTGGCCGATTGATACATATAAACATTCTCCTTGAAGATTTTACCAAGTAGTCGCTTTTAATCACTAATATATGTATATATGTATATACATATATCTTCATTGTCAGTAAATAATTCTTAGGTTCATATTTCTTAACATTTGCAACGCGTTAATATTATGGTGACTCTTAATGCTTATATAATATGGGACCGTCAACCTTCCACGGTTGAGCCGACCTAATTACTTGACATTGTACAGTCAGTTACAACATGACTCACGATTAAAAACTAGGCTTACCAGCGTGTCATCGTGTCCAGGTCTCGGAATTTCCATTTGAAAAAATTATAACGAGCAATCGATTAGCTGTTTATTAATGTGATAAGCCCGAGTAAGTAAGTGGTAAGGCAGAGCCACTCTCTAGCTAGTTACTAGCCTCAGCATGAATGGTTTGGCCTGACCGGGGTAGGAAAACGTTCTTACAGATCACCAGCGTGTAATAAAAGTGTAATACTGCTGTGTTTTGTTTAGTAAGTAGAGGGATCCGGGTTCCCAATTACTGGTGACTAGTCATTCCATCGCAATTCTCATGGTTGCAATTTAATATTTTTTGAATATGGAGTTATTTGCCATCATGAGCACTATGCTGAGAAAACTGGTCCTTGTAGGTTTTAATTAAAAAAACATTGTATTTATACCGGAAAAGGGAAAACCAGCAAGTGACCTTTTTACCAGGTCAAAAGGCGCGATGACCAACTCAGGTGCCTATATTGCTTCTGGTGGAGTGTTTGATGTAGATTTTAAATCCGAAATTTAAGCCACTATTACTGCTTATTCAATCCTATAGTTCCTACAATTTATATTTATTTATCGTTGTATATAAAGAGCCTTCATAACTCTTTCATTTCAAAAAAGTTTTTCGTTGAATTACTTTTTGTAAAAACTTTGTTAAAAAATTTCGTTTGAAACAATTGTATAAATTAAGTGTTGCTGAATTCCTTCTAAATTACCGAGTATTTTTAATGATTTATTCATTTTAAAAAGTTAAAATATTTATGTGAATTACGTGCTTACATAGATAACTTTCCCTCCCCAAGAAGTGCAAAGAATTTTATGTACTTAAATTTAGGACCATATTTTTAAATGTTAGAAAAATTTCTTTTAAGTAATAAATTCAGGGATTTATTACTCGGCTGGATAGGGACTGGATTACATAGCAGAAGAATTAAAGAGTGCGAAAACGAATCTGATCCGATCCTTTAAGAATGGGTCCAGGGTACACCTTCTTCTAGCGGTGTGAATGGGTTCTCTAGACCGGATTAAAGATCAATGCCCTCAGGGAATACAATTGTTAAATAGTAATATAACTCTGCCGTGTTTTGTTTGGTGAGTGTATAGATCGGAGGCCTTCGGTCTCAGTCCTCAGAGATTAAAACGCATGTACATCTTACATAATTGCGACTGGTGTTTATAGACTGCAATCATCACTTACTATCAAATGAACTGTGTGCTCGTTTTTCGCCGTTCCATAAATAATAACGTATGTACTATATGTAGTAATTAATTCTTAAATTGAACGGGTTATATGATATTTTTGCTACTGTAAGTAAGAGCCCTAAAGAGAACTTTTTTATTTATAAAAAGGATAAAGAAAAAATACTGAGCTTAAATTTACATAAACTATATGACATTACTATAATAATCTAATACTACTTAATTATGTACATAAATCACATTTGTACAAGACACATATAAATCAAATTACAACTTCATCAAGTAAGGCAAGTAGGCCTAGGCGGACTAGCATGCATACCAATAACATAGGAGTAAATGCAATTGACGGAATAATTTACATAAAAATGAATTATCACAAATCATTTTTTCTTTGATATCTAATTTCAACAACGATTTGATTTGAACGAAGAATTAGAAAGACTTATTAGAATATAACAGTCATTCGCCGAAACTGTGATTCTTGTCTAAAATGTTTATTTATAATTTAACATTGTGTTTGTATTCTTACTGGCTTATATCAATGAGTTTTCTGTTGTATATGTCGGTCTCCTATATATAAAGAAAACAGTCCCTGAAGCTATTGCCCAACTTTCGGCTCATCTATTGTCATGTTCTCTAAATATAATAATAATAATAAAAATCTTCAGATTGAAACGAGGAATGAAATAATACAAATAAATCATAAAAATAAATAAATCATAAAAAAAATCATGAAAATCGTATTATTAATGTAGTGATGAATACGAATGTGGACGAATGTTATGCAAGAGGAAAACCAAAGAAAAAAATGTTGGATCGTGAAAAAAATATTTGAAAGTTAGAGTAGTAGTGGACGTGCAATTATCGGAATAAAGAGATGATTGCAATAATATAGCGTAGAGATCCGACATTGAAAAATAGGACCTGATAAGGCTATAGGGCCTATGTTCATCCAAACCATGCTCTCGAGTAATCTAAGACGCTTGGGACTCAGGCCGCTCATGGCTTAAATACGACAGTTCGGCAGTGTTTCTCAGTATCACCCGTATCGTCCGCCAGTTTCTTTTCCTTAGCCTCCTGGTCTCCCCTGTCGCGTATTAGTCTATGTATATTCATATCACATATGTATATTGATTTAATAGCATTTTATTCATTATTTGGACCAGACTATGACAAATATAAATATCCTCTATAATAATCTTATACACCGTACTATATATAAGGTGGACATGGATAGCACTTTTTTATATCAATGGGTGATAAACGAGCAAATAGGTCACCTGTTGGTGGCGACTGCAGATCTACATCCATCCTCAACAAAAACCACCTGTCATTGAGTCCCCAGATCCCAGCACTCACCGAACTAAACACAGCAGCATTATGCTGGTATTCTATAAGGACATGTATGAGTGAGAGAGTCCCGGTATGAGCCGACCTGTTAATATTTTAGAAACTAGCTACAGCTAGGCTGTACCACTGTTTAGAACTTGTTACGTCTGTCTATTCTATTAGGGAAACGTTGGTTTTTGGTAGACAATGTTTTAATTAATTATGTTCTATTTGAATTTGTCCCTTTTCCTTTACCAGTAGATTTCTAATTCGCATTGAGTATGTTTTCCTACTAACAACTTTCATTAAATGTTTCTACAATAGCGCCAAATTGTATGAGGTTCGGAGTAGTTCAATAGTAGTGACTAGTGGTCCTCGAGCCTTAGTTCACCGACCGATGCACTGGCACCGGGCCAAATGACGTCCGCTTAGCTCTGCTGCATCGGTGTCTATAGATTGTCTTATCCCGAAACTGTTTGTAAGCATTACGTGGCAAAAATAACGTGTAGCAAATAGGTATCAGATTGAAATCTATACGTTTTTTTATTATTTTTAGTTATTATTTAATTGCATACGTTATATTTTTATATTTATCTTACTTGACTAGATTACACCAAATAGCTTGTCATTTCGAATTATAGAATAAATATTATTTATTTAATTTTGTGGACTGGTTAGCAGTATTATAATATACTTAAAAAAGCAAGCAATGTATTAAAGATAAATAGATTGTGATTGGAAACAATTACTGTACTAATACGCGCATACATACGCAAATATTAGTACATAAATTGTCAGAAAACTGAAATAAAATTAGGCTTGCCAGGACTCTTTAGTAACTGTTTTACGTTATACGTTTTTATTGTTGTTATGTTTTAGTGTCCATAGTCTATATTCGCATTGAAATTCACTTTATTTATACGTGATCGTAGATGTTACAACTTATAAATGTCTTAATCACGTCAGATGCTCCTTCCAGTTTAGTTTACTATCTATTACAACCCTTAAAAATAATACTTCGGTGGTTACTTAAGTTTTAAATCCTTTGAAAGTAATTTTCATGTTATGCTCTATAAAACTATAATTAAAAGCTATAGCAATGTCTATTATATATATATATACATACACATATATATATATATATATATATATATTACTACTCAAAATGTGTTATATTTCTTTGATTAATATTCCTGAAAGTACGAACATAAGCCAAAGAAATAACAAATACTTATGCTTATATGCATGAACTTGATATAAAATCGAGCGATGCCAAACTCATTCTCTGAATTTTTTATTACGTCCTGGATAGAAAACAACTGGCATATTTTATTTATTATGTTGGTTTGTAGATGATTTTCTTTCTTACCCAAACATAAAAAAAAACTAAGAAGGAAATTTTGAATTAAAATAGTACAGAAAGTTAGACGGCTTACTTTATTCGATGTTCTATTATAGATTGAGTTTTGAGACCTTAGAAAAATAGAACTTTTAAAAAGGAGGAAAACTCTATTGCTTTATCTCATCGCGGCCATTTTAGCATCGGAAACGCGAGCTGGCACCGATACCAAATTTATGACAGCCCATACATTATTGTATTTATTAAACGCTGAATATTTATTGTACATTATTTCTGAATAGTATTGGCGTTTAGAATATATTTGAATATATACACTGTACTCTAATTTAGTATACTGTGTTTAATATGGTGAGTGTAGGGATCCAGGGATCCTAATACAAGTACTCGTAAGAAGGCATTTTATCTCAGTCTTCAGCGGAGGAGTGCGGTTACATTTATGGAATATATTTTATCCTACTTGGACAAGTAAAGCCAGGAAGCAATACTCTTTAAAAAATATGGGTATTACTTGGAATAGGTTTGAATCTAACATTTGACAAAATCAATAATAATCTTTCATTTTTAATGACACAGATACTTAAAACTAAGATACAATATTTACTTTTAATAACATGGAATCCTAAGATAAATACATTCATAACGCAAACCACTTATTCTAACTTAAAATTAAAAAGAACAAAATGTTAATAATTATCATGACGATCAATAATAAATGCTACTAATTCTTACTGTGTATAAATTCGTCGTCTGCAACTTAATCATCTACTTTTCGATTACAAGAAAGTGTTTGTGAGTTGTTTTAACTCTGAATCCCAAGAATTGTAAAGGTTAATCGTGTGAATGAAATGATAAACGGAATTTCAATTCAGATAGGTATACAGTGGTTTAAAGTACATCGATTTAAGGGAAACTAAGAAGCATAAAGCTGTTACAGCCTTTTTTTTTCCTTAAACTATTATTGTTGTAGGAATGTCGAAGATTTGTAAATATATTTAGTTATATATTTAATTTGATATTCTTTAACAAGCCAAAGTAAATCCTATAAAAATGAAAATAAAAATTCCTTGACTAGGCCCTTTGGATGGGAATTTTATTAATAATGTGCTCTGAGGCTCACAGTTCTGAGTGTTACATTTATTATACACCTTCCAATATAGTCAGGAAGCCAGTTTAACGGCCACATTCTATCACTGGTTAATTAATGGTGAAAGTATCTAAATAATAATAATATCGAAGTAATCGTATATGTTAAGTATCAAGTTTGCGCTTTGTTACCTAATTTAATATGAGCGTAACGTATTTTTAAAATAATATGGAACACGTGCAACGAAATAATATGTTCTAGAATGGACCTTGTAATCAAAGAAAATCTTGAAAACATTTCAATCTTTTTTCAAGGATTGGATTTAATTTCATCGGAATAAAATTCGAATCCCAAAAACACTTACGAGTTATTACACACAAGTCGCTTTGTAAGTAACAAGAATTTAATTGGTTAAAGAATATCGAGTTTTCTTTAATTTTTATTATTACTTGGCCTGGACAGATGACGAAATTAGTAAATTAGTAAGTATTTTATGGTCTCCGAACCGACGACCTTTAAAATGGTCTTATAACAGGGAACGGGTCCAGGCTAGTCAGTTTCGTCGGCAGATAGAATTCTTAACGAAGATAACCGCAATCGATGTAAAGTATTCAACCCAGTGCTCTATGTTTGCAAGCAAAAGAGGTCGCAGTACAGACAATCCCACGACGCAGTGAATTCTGCCAAGGTGATCGCGTATTGGCAGACGTCATTTTAGGATGGCCAGGAGCCGAATGGAACGATGATCCGCGCAAAGTGACTAGCAGCAGATCAAAACTAACCATTCAATATTACTAGTAATGTTGACTCGAATTTACAATTGTTATAATATATTTTATCTAAAACAAGGGCTCAAAACGTATGGTTATTAACTTTGGTTCTAGTCACATAGACCGGCTCCAGATACAAGAACCATCCAATGCATAGACAAGGCGCTTTTGGTGACGATTGGTCGTAAACCGATTCGGATCGTATGGGAAAAGGTGCGTTCAAACGCAAGGGCAAGCAGACGGGGAAAAGCCTGTCTGCTGTATTAAATATTATTTTTATTATTTATATCTAGCGCATAGGAACAGATCTCACTCCTCTTGTAAGAAAGACGTTAAAAGTAATAAGAATTAACAAATTTATTTATTTTCAAAATCCATTCTTTTTTTTAAACGGGCATAAATCTCTCAAGCTACAGTCCGTATAACATCCTGTGTGTGAAGGAAATAACCGTTTACGCATAGATAAAACATGGAACGATCTCAATCATCTTATGGAAAAAAATATCAGGTGCACATATTAAAAGTATTATATTAATTATATAAGGAATAAAAATATCTCAAGATCTAAGTGTAAAATGGTATTATTATTTTATATAAATGGCATCGTGCATATCCTAGTTCGAATTTTATTTAATATTCTCTGACTGGATTGCAAGTTTTTCCACCGAGCTATGTTAAAAATCAGACAAGTTTTCGAATCAGTCAAACAATTTATTATATAAACTTAGAAAAAGGTACAAACCTTGTAAAGTTAGTCTTTGAAGTGTAAAAAGCTTAAAAGTCCCCTTTTCAAGCATCTCAACGTAGCTAGGAGAGTTTACGAATTTGTGTACAAATACTCAAAACCTCGCCAGGTAGGTATATAATCTTTAAGAACGTTTTACATCTGTCTAAACTTACAAAATTGGTAGACAGGTGATTTTTCTGTCCTAGTGTTGATCTGATACGTATAAATGCTACGAGTATATATAGTATTAACTATACTAATAAAAATTAATAATAACTGTTAGTATATGCTACATGATTGTTAACCCGCATGTACTTGGTTCAATTCCCAATCGAAGCCAATATTTGTAGTTTACATATCTTGGTATCGAAAGAAACTAGTACATCATGTTTATAATCGAACACATATATATATATATATATATATATATATATATATATATACATATATATATACATATATATATATACATATATATATATACATATATATATATATATATATATCATATCAACGCAAATAGTTTTACTTTTTTTTAATTTGATATAATAATAAATCAAAATATAATACAGTACAGACTATAACAGTATGATGACAAACAAACCGCTAAAGTAATTATTGCTACAAAGTTACGATTCCCAGCACAGATTTAAACGGATGCTACATAACCGTTGAGATAATTAATCGAGACTATATACGTAAAAAGTATTTTCATATTTATAAATAACATAATCTCTGCCAAAAACCGTAAAATTTGACAAGCGAATACCAAATGCATTCGAAAACACAGTAAAACGTGTTCCTGAATTTTCAAATGCACTCTGCTTCCACTGGTATCGTTATATTTTTGTATCTAATGTTCATAAACTGGGTCACGTTAGCGCCGAGAGAAAGGTCATAATATAACAGACATGTGACAACATTGTACGATACGCTTGAGTCACCTTATGCAAAGAAAAAAAAGGCCTATAATGATGAGCTAGAGCGGCATTACTCTCATGAGACTTGAGAAAAAGTAAGAATGCCTACCCTAACAAAGCCAAATACAAGACGAATACGTGACTGAAAACAAAAGCTCTCCGGAGGCCAATGATCAAATCTTAACACGTGCTTACAGATTAATATACTTTCTGCGATTGAATATTCCTCAATAAGAGATGTAAACAGTCGTTAATAAAGATAAAATTAAATTATTTAAACGTGTTAATGGTCTATAATTATGTATAATTTAGATCTAAATTGCTAAGAACTATATTTTGGGCCAAACAAAAATTATTAGATTTAGAGTGGGAATACTTTTGTTCCTGACATCTGAATCTGTATGATAGGTGATTAGGAGTTTCTTTTAATATTTATTTTGTTATTAGAAGTATTTGGAACCTGTTGGTACCTACTAACGATTTAATCATTTATGTATTGCTTAATGTTCTTCAACATCGAACTATTCCAGGGGGTAAGGTTAAATATTAATGATGATTAACAGGCACTTACCATTGTGATGAATATTACAATGGTAAGTGCCTTTTAATCATCCGATTTAAGGTAGCCTATCCCCGAGAAGTTCCAATCTTTTCTTATTAGAGCGTTACAGTTACATAATATGTTTCATAGTATCAACGACTTCATTGCAGTATAAATATAGCGATTCATATGTACACCAATTTTGTACAGAAGATAAATATTATTATTCTTTTATTTTTTTAACATTAGGGATGACAAGGCTACCCGCATTCGAGATTCTCAAGAGATTATGCAACTGGGTACCCGATTTTCGTACTAAACGTAGCATAGGGTAGTAATATATGATATGGGTATACAGGGTATTAGGAAACCGCTTCCGAAAACAAAGACAGACGATAGTACTAATGACACCTTTCATGATGGGACGGAAATATTAGTAAGTAATAATATTATCAGTATAGTATCGATCAGGATATATATGTACGTAGTCCATACCCAGCTCAAGTATGCTGGCGTCCTATTAGGCAGTATTTTCCCTTACTTTATTTATTCTACATATTTATGAAATCTTGCAAATCTACAGCATTAATTGCTACGCAGACGATAGCACTGGAGCTGTACTATACTTCAGCCATGTTTATATCTCTCAAGAATATACATTACCGAGAGATATATAGTCACATTATACCCCGCAGGACATAATAGTGGAATCTACTTCCAGCAGGGATATTCCCTTACGACAAAGTATTGGCAGTACCACTTAGCTTTAGACTATATTATATCATAGGTATACTATAGTAGGATATTGTAGTCTTTTCTTCATAGCTCCCACCATAGGTTACACCTCAACTAGTTGTTTTTCACTTTCAGTATTTTTCTCCTCTAACCGCCTACCTAACCCACGACCCCACAAAGTTATATGTTATTACACGGTGCTAAAATTCACAATATCTATACCTCATCTTAATTTGTCCATATACTCTGCCTAAGTTGATATATTAAACGAGAAGGTTAAGAAGTGTGGTGAAAATGTATATTCTTAGGTGTGGTTAAAGGGATACAAAAGCGCATTCCTTTATTTATTTTACGGAGTAAGCAAATTATCAAGTCCACGATAGCTATTTCAGAGAGTTCTAAAAATGCAATCTTGGCAGGATTCTTAGGCTTTCTTTCAATCGCCAACAATACAAGTAAGCGAAAATCCTCATACCCTTGGTTTTTGTAGTTTTCCCAGTAGCCGTCGTCGGACTCGATGATTTAAACTAAAACATTATCTATTTTTTGGGCAAAAAAATATTATGGTCTGAATAGAAATTAAAAGTGGCACTCCAGATAATTCATAAAATTACTTAAAGCTATTTGTTTAGGCACAGGGCTTATTTTTGTCTAAGAAAACACACAACCAATGTCTAAATTTATCTTTTAAAAAAAAATTCTTAAGTTTAGGTCTAGATTTTTAGAAATTTCTAGTTCTCTTGTTTTAGGGACAGCCAACTAACTTGACCTTGCTAACAACGATAAGAAAATTAGTAAATAAAAAAAAGTATTTCAGTAATAATAATGGAGCTCTAAATTTTAAATAATAATTTACAAAACTACGTTATGGGTGCAAAAAATTATTAAAAATACAGTCTTAAAAGATATAATTTCTATTGAATCTTATAGGACTTTTGAAATACTAAAAGTTTGAGATATTAGTGTGATAAATGAAAATCCCAAATGTCTGATACATAATAGCAATAAGTAAAATCTTTAGAAATATATAATAATTAAAATAATTTCCAGTATTTAACGGGATAAAAGTTTTAGTACTAATATACAGAAAATTAAGTAGATGAAATCAATATCGGACGTAGAAGTAACAACACTTATGAATACAAACTTTAGTTCTTCGGTGAATAAAGTCGACACAAAACAAAGTTTAAAAGATAAAGTTTAAAAGTTAAAGAAACATGTTTCACTTTTTTCTAATAACTTTCTGCTCGTATTTAATTAGGAAAAACCCGTTAGCACCTGACGCCAGAACTAGGTTAATAAATTCCTTTTTCGCTCAACTTTCGTAACTAAAGTTGCATAGAGCTTAAAGAAAATATATACTTAAACCTAAGAGGCCCATATGCTTTATAAATACAAAATTAATAACTCGTTTATTCAAAATGGACTGAAAATCAGGTGTTTTTTGGACTTCGACATTTCTTAAATACGCTGTAATTTAATTATGGAAATGATGTAATATGGATGTCAAATTTTATTTCAAAATTTATATTCTGTTTGATAGTATAGTCTTTTCACACGCCTATTACGTAATATTCATATATCAAAGCAGAATCAGATGATAACAAAACAATTTTCATTAGATTTAATCATCGTTTTCAATTAACAATTCAATTATGTAATAATCAATTTCTCTACGAGCACATGCGATCACAATTTCAAATAGAAAACTACAAATTTAATTATTGATAAAGTATTACATTCAATGTTTTCATAAAAAAATTCAATCGCATACGTCCTGCTCGCACATTCAGTCACCTTTTTTTTCAATCGCGCATCTGAGCCTGCAAATTTTACATAATACATGTCCCGTATCACTGATAC
The DNA here is from genome assembly GCA_029286865.1 of Teinopalpus imperialis. NCBI lineage: Eukaryota > Metazoa > Arthropoda > Insecta > Lepidoptera > Papilionidae > Teinopalpus > Teinopalpus imperialis. Next base: position 11,707,952 of record JAGSMU010000003.1, read on the forward strand.
TTTATCTGAACCTTCCTCTGATCTTATTGCGGGCACCATTTCGAACTAGGGTAGGGAACGACGAGTCAGTACCTCTATGTTTACACGAATGTGGCACTATATCCTGTGGGTTGGATATATAAAGAAAGCTTACGACACCCTGCGCGTCCAATATAACAATTGGTTCAGTGTACTAATGTGGTTGCCACGCTTTTGACATGCTTCTGGGATGTTTACTGAAGCTCTGCACAGCTCTGAATCGGAAAGCTTTATAGGAATAATGAATAAGAGCTTAAATGCGCCGGGTGCGCGGCAGCTCCAAGATGTACAAGTGTCTCGTAGCAGAAAGACTCTAGATACGGGTACTTAAATTCTGCGGTTGTCTCTTCTTTCAGTTTTCTCCTCTGTCTCTTACTTTATTTTTTCTTTAGTTTTGTTTCATATATTTATTATTTTATTTAACATTATTTTAGTCATAATTACTTTATTAATATTTAATTTTCATGAGTATTAAATATTTTAATTATATACTCATTTATTTATATGCTAATATAGACTTATATTGTGTCATTTACCCAATATTCAAACTCTTAGATAAACAATGTAATTTATACTGCTAGCATATGGGATTAATATGTTTTACTTCGTAAATACACAAACTCGTGTGTATATAACGTAGACAAAAGCGCGTTGTGCCTTGATAAATTAATAATAGGTTTCATTTACGGCACCATTATAATTCCGTCAAGGCTTAAGCTTTATTAATTTCAGCATCCTCACAGACTAGCTCGTGGAATAAGCTCCGATAAAAGTTTTAAATTTAGATATTTATCTTAACCCTTTGAAAACTTTAAAAAATACAAAATACATGTGGTTCAGAAACATGCGGTTTCTATGCGAGAAGTTTACGAAAAGTGGTGAATTTTCCTGTCAAATAAGGTAATGATTCTTTAGAAACTGTTCAAGTCAGGGAAAAATGAGTAAGCGTTTATATTACGTCATATTCACAGTACATGTTCTAGTTATTACCATAATATTCGGCTGTTACTTTCTTAAAGGCCGGCAACGCATTTGCGACTCCTCTGATATTGGGAATGTTCATGGGCGGCGGTAATCAATTAACCTGGTGTTAGCTGAAAAAGAAAATATTGATATGATAGTTAATTTGTCCTTTTTACCGATTCAATATTAAACGCAATTCGATAAAAACAAACCCTCGTGCATCTAGGGCATATTATTGCAATTGGAATGGACAATGATAATCTTTTGTCATCACTTTATATATAAACATTTCAAAAACTAATCTCCAAAACCAAGTCCACTACATCTGACGTGTTGACAACTAACTAGGCATTATAAATAAATTACAACTTTTCGGTGTATAAAAATTTGGCCTTGTGATTATCATTTACATGAATTCTATATCAGCATTTCAAAAGCTAGTTCATTAAAATTAAAATCTGATTTATGACATACTTGTTAGTGAAGTGAGTCACCATTAGTTATTTTTTATTTATTATTAAAACTGTGTCTTAACTTAGAAAAGCACTTCAGTTGTAAGATAGCAGTATTATTGGCGTTTTATTTTATAAATACAATCACGAACTTCAACGATAGTAGAGGCATGCTGTAACAATTTCTTTCCGGCAACAGGAATGAGAAGGCTCCCCCAGACAAGGACCACAGAACCCAGACCACTCGCTCACAGAATACTAACGTAAATCAGTAACATATCACTGTGCGCTGTGTTTTATATTAGGTTTACATTACGTTATCTGTACACAATTACAGATAAAGAAGCATTCTATCACAGTCCTCAAGGATGACATCTACTCTTATATATATATAACCTGACGCAGATTTATAACATAGGTATAAAATATATTGACATCAAAAGTGAGAGTCTGTCACCGCCCACTACTTAATACATCTTATATTTACTAACAAAATAGAAAAATATTTTCTAAAGATAGAAAACTATGAACGAAACTGTTCACAAGCGAAAAATGGGAAGTCTAAAACTCCTATGCTAATGTCAAAAATGGAACAAAAAGGTGGCGAAATAAAATCAAATGAAACTGCCCACGGACAATGACTTAATTGTTATAATGTTAATTGCTCCTAATGTATAGTCGTAGTCAAAATGATTAGTTATAATTTCATCAGTTAAAATTTATAACATTTAATAATTATCATGCATTATAATTATAATACAAGTGACTTTCAGTAAACCTTACCTCATTAGCATTATAGAAAAAAGTAGGTCAGTTTATTGCGGTTAGTACAAGAACACACGTGGAACGAAAGGTCCATGAGCGAACAAAACAAAACTTGGTGCGCATACAAAGTATTTTATTCGTTTCTAATACATGTAGCAAAAAAAGCTAACCCTTGCTCAATCTGTTCTTTCGCCTTTCCTCGACAACTTGATAATCTTGAGAGATTTCTAAATTTATACTTACAATTTATATCTATCAAATATGATCCACTCCTCATTACTTTCAAGCCCATTTTCAGTCCTTTGTTCGTTTCTTCATTCTTTCGTTCTTCTACTTACCTCTGCGTATAAAATGCGCTAAGTCTCATATGTCCTTTTAAAACCTTAATATTTGTTAATTGATAATATTTATATGTAGTACATCCCGTCTTTACTCTTTTTATGTATAACCATCACCAAGTACATTTACCTCATTTTGCAGATCTCTACGTGTAGGTTGTCCGTGGTCAGAAAAAAGCCTATTGTTCGAATCTTTGTTATTGCAATTCTTATTATTCTAAGCAGCTTGGCAAAGCAAGGCGATTCCCAACCGGAGAGCAAGGGCAAATCTACTGAAACCGTTGATTCTCACTAAGTCCGGAGCTTTTCACCATCGGCAACGTCCAAATGTGGACGGGTGCTACTCTTGGCATTGCTGCTCAGTCAGGAGCTGCGAGAACCACCTTGACAGTGAATGTCCCCAACCGTCAAAGAACCTCTTCCCTAAGAAGATGGCCCGCGTGAGTAGTCTGATGAACCTGACGGGTCTACCGGGGATCGATCAAAATTCTTCCAGTATTTATCAGGTTGTGGAGTGATATGCGTGTCCATTACCTTCAAAACGACCAAGTGTATTCCGCTTACGCCATAACTAGTGTCACCATGTAATGATATGGTAACTGCTCTGGTATGGTAATTTACGCTGGAAAGCCCTCTGTAAGTACTTTCCTAAAAGATGAACATGTCCACGATCGAAGACAATCAAAACTAAAGAAATGACCCAAATAAAAAAAAATATTAATTTCTAATCAATTTTCGTAATTTTCTCATTTGGTAAATGAAGGTGGTAAAAGAAGATTTCTACAAGCTTATGATCAAATCCCAGAGGTTAGTTGGTCCCATAGAAAGAATTGCTTGAATTGATTGAATATTTCTGTATTAATAACTCAAGCTCACAAGAGACCCTTGGTCTTCAACGCCAGTGTTCTCCAACTCCCGTGTTCACCTGACTGTTCAACTACTAGTGAGTTATGTTCCTACGTGTTTGAAAACTTCAACGTCGTCATTTTGTTAACTAACTACTAGCTAGTGTTTTGTTGTGTTGTGCCCTTACAACGGTATTCTACACAAAACAAACTTTTAAACCGATTACATCTGTTCCAAACAATTTTTTGGATTTACGAGTATATTTCTAAAGTCATTGTAAATATAATTGATGTAAACCATTTTATAACAAGTGTTTAATAATTCATGTAATACAATAATATATTTCTTACATGTACATTAAATAATATTATAAATATTTTTAAAAAATACGTATACCATACATTTAGTTTTTAAATTTTCTAAAAGATGGCGTTGTTAACTAATAAACATCTACATTGTGGTGTTAAGATGATATTAATTTTGTGTAGAAAGATAAATATCTTACCAAAAATCTATAGTTGGATTGCATTATCATGAATCTTTTCGAGTGCGTTAGAAATATAAGTAATGAGCCCTTTAATCCTGAATCTTTTTCCATTACTTATTATGACATATACACACAACGATAGAAAGTATTTTGATTTTCCGTACAGTTAAGTTTATGATTTCGAATAATATCACTATTATATCAGTATTCCATGTGAATGAAATCGATGGAATCTTTAACTCGATCGAATCTCTTTCAGTGAATTTTTAAATCGATTAAAATAAATTATGATAAAATATTTTAACCATTGAGCCTCATTCGGTTTGGAAACATCAGTCGATCGGACAACAAATGTCACTTAGATTAATGACTCAGAAAAGTCGAATCTTAATCCCCGATAGGAGGGTTTCATAAATATTCAGTGTCGTTATTTCACCTCGGCCGAGGCCGATCTTGTGAAGAGAGCGCGGGCATCAGAAGCCCGTGTTTATGTTTACAGGCGGCGAGCGGAGGGCGGCGGGGCGCACCCAGCTGAGAACTCGACCCCCCCCCCCCTTCACCAGCGCCCCGGTGACTGCGGAAAATCGATAACGCTCCCAGCGCCGCAGTACTGTGCGGATTTACAGACTGACGCGTCTTTCAAATATAACAGGCGTATACGCTTTAGTATTCCCTATTTACCTGAGCCAACGAGTCCCTCTCGCTCAATTTCAATAATTCACACAATCACGTCGCTTTCGCTCCGAAATTCATAGATTCGCACGCACAGTTACGCTCCTCGTACCACTTTTTACTTTCCTTTAATTTTCGTTAGAACGAGTTATCTTATGAAAATAAATTGGACTCCGCAAAAACCGCTTATGATGCTATTAAGAATAATTTCAGAGCGAGCCTTCGCTAAGATCCCTCGCATTAAGGCATCCCATTACATTTTAACATTGCTGTTTTTGATCTACGAAACTCTCAACGAGTTTACTATTTAGCGACAGTATGATACAGTTATTTATAGTCATCAAATATAAATCAGTATTTATATTTTTAATAACAACTAAAATGTTGAACGAGTACGAAACTTAGTTTCAAAATGGGTCAGGTAATAATTTCGCTGTCTCTGAGCAAAGCTTAAAATGCACATTTATCTGAAAGCTTCCATAGCGATTTATATTTGTCTCCCTTTCGTCAGCTCGTGTGCTAATATTAATTATTTCTAAATAATAAATAATTACTTTTAAACGCATTTGACGAAGTTATTTATATAATTCAAAAATAAGACTCTTATGTAGTTTCTGCCAAAAACATTATATAAAATAAATTTATTATATTACTTTTCAAGAAAAATATTTTACCTATCACATTTAATAGGCATATAATATAAGATATAAGAAATACGATTATACGAAAATTAAAAAAATATAAATAACCAAATAAATTTCACACAAAAAGGTCAAAACCTAGAACTTGAATTGTGGTCTACCATATACAACACTAAACCTGTTTACATAGTCATAAATGCTACTCAAGACAAACACAAAAATACCTTTCCACCTATATAGCAAAACTATTACAAGTTTGTAACCTTCAAGGAGAAAAACTTGAGTGAATCTCAATATTCTAATTCTTACCAAAGTGCTTTTCCCCTTTTTTCCTAAATAAACAAAATTTATATAACACTCTCTTTTATCTTTATAGATTGTTGTCCAACAAAGAGACCTATTATACTCTTCTACTTCACTCTTCACCTAGAAGGTAGAATTAGTGAAGTATTAATTTAATAAACAATTAAATAAAGTTTGAAATGTTTAGAAAACCGCTAATATATTTCATGGGCTATATAATTATGTAATTCAAGTATTTAGACACATAACATATACATTTACGTTATTTAGGTTTCCATAATTAGGATTGCAAAGTTTTTCGATTAACACTATAAATTACAATTTAAGTGATGTATGGTTTTATAATTAAAATAATGTTAAAATTAAATATTAATTAACTATTAAAATCATTGAAGCGTATATAAATATAAAATTTAGCAGTAGATTCAAGTTATTTAACTTAAATGTATTGCAGTTTCTAAACGCAAGTATATTTCCCTTAAACAATGGCATTAAGTTACTGTAGTATTCACTAAACAATCAACAATCATATTAGTGCTGACTCAGCTGTAAAGTGAGCCTCGTAGTTAGCGAGTGGTATTTCATGATAGACAGCTTCGAAGCCATGTGTATTCTAAACAATCGACAAAGGCACTCTGGCTCAACATAACAATGTGCCTTTATTTAATATTATACAATATAGCGTTGTATCGAATGCCTGTATTTGTCATTCAGGCACATAATTATATCACGAATATTGTATGTGATACAAGTTATATATTCGATAAAAGATGTCACGGATTGTCTAAAGGAATTTATCGATGTTTTTCTTGAAGTGAAAATCTTCAACTGTTATCGCGATAAATAATTTGACAATTTGTCAATATTCAAAAGAAAATGCATAAAACGTTGTAGCTAAAGTTTCTATAGGGTAAGTTAAGTTAAGTTTCTATTGGCTATGATAAGCGAAAAGTACCACGCTCTCACAGAGTACCAGCGTGAAATAGCAGCGTAACGCTTCTGTGTTTTATTTGGTGAGGGTAAGGAGTTAGAGGCTACTAACTGGTCATCCAATCGCAGGTCTCGGGAGTAGCGTTGAAAAATTGTGTTTTTTTTTTGTATCTTTCAATTTCCTTTCCTTTCTTCCTTCCTTTTTTCTTCAATGTTTTATTACAAATTCCAAAGAGAGTTCTTGTAATTTTCTTTCCTAATATTAATAAAACGGGAAAATTTTGAGTTCTTTCAAATTACATATATAAATATATATATATACATGAAGTATACATATATTTGTATATATATATATATATATCTAAATATAGAAGGTATACCTCCATATTAATTTCCCTGATTTTTCTTTCATAAATTGTATATTTCAACTGTATATTAATAATATTTATTAAGGGCGGATATTATCAGCAGTCATTACTTACCATCTGGTGGACTGTGTGGACATTTGACCCCATAAGTTTTATCATAAATTCAAAAAATGATTACTTTAATTTTAAATTTTTATAGTTGTTTGCAGCGTAGTTTAACGAAATTATTTTCAAATACGTATCTTTATTGGCAACAATGTCAAGTTGTAGTATTTTTCACTATTTTATGGCGACATTTCATAGTAATAACTAAGAGGTGACCTCACGACGTGAGATACAGGATACGTTCAGTAGGTGTGTAAGCAAAGTGACACTACATGAGTCCCAATTTATTATCAAAGTCATTAAATTTTAAGATGAGGTTGGAATAAGCTAAATGCTGAACCATCCGTACATAATCCTCTAAACCACACATAAAAATTATTTCAAATCAAAAAAATATTACTATTGAATATTATATTAATAGTTGACGCATATCGTTTCCTAAAAAAACATCTAATAATACAGAAATGGAATAAAATTCTCATTTGCATATCGGAAAGTTAACAACAAAACAAAATTTATAACAAAGATAACTGGCGAACGTATATTACGCGTATTACGTTAACCGGAAAAAATAACGCCGTAGAGATAATTTCCAGGAAAATATCAGCATATTTAAAGTGCACGCTGCTAGTAAACTCAAGATTTTGGCCGATATAAATCTTTCAAGTGGAGATAAATTTCCCGTACTGCGAAATGATACATTAAATATTCATTACGCTCAGAAATGCAAGCATAGTGAAAAACATACTCAAATGAAATCGTACCTATTTCCTCTAATTTTGCATTTAATGAAAATCGACGCCATATATAATTTAATAGGTCATAAACAGAAATTCGTACTGGCATAATTTGTATCGTTGGAATTGGTAAATATTAAATTTCTTTTCGTTAAATGAAATTTTCCATTGCTTCCCTAAGCATTTCTCTATTGTTCAAAAAAATACCATATGTACAGCAACATACCTGAAACAACAAATTAACTCTTATAAGTACATGTTAAAATCATATAATATTACAACAATATTTTAAAATCATGTGTAATAACACAAATGTTTTCATAAATAAATGAGCAGCCTTATACATATATAGATTCCTCTACATTGCATAAACCTCCTCTCTAGTAGGTGACTGATGTCTGCCAATCTTCACTGCATACTAAGGGATTTCACACGTATCAAAAGTGTTTTTTTTATTTCTTAGAAGTGGCGGTTCCTTTACGAGGCTTTACTTTAAATATTATATTACATAACTATTTACTTTTTCTATGGTATCGATACCGAATCGAATTTCGCATACACTAAATTCGTGCTCAGTATTTATTTACTTCGTCTAATTCTGATTTCAATAAATATACTAGAAAAAAAATGGAAGATTTCGTGGACACCGGGTCATAACGAAGTTTCTTGCGCATTGTATGTAATTTCCATAAATAAGTAATTGATTTTTTTGTTCACTACTGTACCACATTCTACTATATCACATTCATACTGAGTCTTCGTCGTTCTACCTTATTATTTATAGAATAAAACTTATTGACTTTTTTTTAATTGAATAGATTTTAATATTAATTTATATTTAATAATATGTAATCGTTAAAATAATTACAAATATCTTTTTAGTTTTAAATTTATGCAAGCATATTTAGATATTATTAATGCAGTGCTCCCTTAGGACCCGCAAATGCAGTAACTTAATCCATAAATTATACAAATATGTTGCATGAAATGAGTAGTAAGCCCGAAATTAACATCTGGTCTTTTTTAATATTCTGTGAAGGAAACACGTAAATAATATTTTAATAAATTGATCAATCAATCGTTAGTATTCTCTTAAATATAAGCTTTTTCCAAAGATTGGCAAAAAGCACAATAAAATATAATAATGTTTGTAAGATTAATAGTCAATCTGAATCATAGTTATTTTCATAAACATTTTAGCTAATTTATTCTACGCTGTACTGAATGAGACATAAAAATTTGAAAAGTGAGCTAAGAAAAATAGCAATTATCTGCTTTAAAAGAATCTGGCTTTGTTTTGGTAATACTGTTGAAGTTAGAAAGATCTGCTGCAAAGAACATATCAGTCTATTATCTCGTAATATGCTTGACGCTGTTTACTGGAATAATTCTCAATCTCAATCTCAATTAGGGCTGTAAAATAAATATAATCCTAAGAAAATTAAAACCTACAATGTATGTCCAAAATGTGTCATTATCGAATAAAACAGCTATTGAGTGAAGTGAAAACCTATATAAACTATTCAAAAAAATCGGTATATGTGCCTCCTTAAATATGGTTTGTATACATTTACTGAAATTTTTTAAAATTCATAAATTATTCGAAGGCCAACTAAATAGATTGCATGAAAAGCGGTGACACCTAATTTTCAAAATTCAAAATTAGGAACAATTATTTCTCAAACGAGTATACGTTACTAGTTATTTTGATTTTATAATATTAGACGTATACATAGCATATGGTATATGTAGATTGCGCCAGTGAAGTGAAGTCATTAAAGAAATGGATAACACTGATCATATTGCTGATTTAAATACATAACAGTGGTAGAGCTTCGCTGCAGTGTGTTTCTAGCTGCAGAATAAATGGGTCTGCTCGACTGGGGAAGGACAACGCCCTTACAGAATACCAGCGATGGTGACGAGGCATTTCATCTCAGTCCTCAAGGGTGACAACGCATCTGTATTATGATTCCTTGTCAAGGAGGAATGTAGATGTCATGGGCCATATGGATAACTTACCATAAAGTGAACTGTGTGCTCTTGCTCTGTGTGTTGTAGCTCTTAATGTAATAAAAATAATAATAGAAAAATCACATGTTTTGTTCATAGTTATGTTAAGTAATATGTATGCTCTTATACACACTACACTGTAACTACAGGTCGTATGACATATTTATAAATAAAATATGTTAAAACCTGAATATCAAGGCGTGTACTAAGAAGTTGTATTAAAAAGGATCTTAAAACCTTCTTTAAAAAAAACCCACAACTTTTCCCTTTTGTACTTTTGACCTTTCGTAAACGCAAATTTGGCAAATATGAGATCGCTTCGTAAATCCACACTGAATTTGTTAAAAAGTAGATAAACTTTTCGTTCCAAACGACAGTCTAGTCTATTTTTTTACCATCGAGTTATACAAAAATTATTGCTGAATATTACTTTGGTGGCTGTCGATATTATGATGGATTACTAGACAAAGAAGGCTGAAATGTCTTTTCTTGATAACGGCTCTTGGGACACACGGCTCATATTAAAATATACCAGGACTGCGTATCATATTACGTTGTCATGTGCTAGTGCTAATATTCCGGTAAGACACTTCAACAAAACTTGAAATGCTTAAAGTAGGCGATGGTTCACAACAATAGGTGAATGGAGCGTACCCTAAGCAAGAATATATAAAGATATGTAATTTATTTTAGTTGTAGAACCACGCCGCAGCTTTATAAGCTAAATTGTGAATAGGTCAGCTCATTCGAGGAAGGAATGGATTCAATGCCTCCTCAGAAGATCCTCAGAAGTGACAATGTACATATACAAGCTAATCCTGTTCTAGATTCTGTTGATGTTGGAGCTGTTAGCCTTGCCTTTGCGGCTCTTACAGCTTCATCGTACTTTAGGCTCACTTACGTACTTCGGGATCCGCGAGCTAGTATCTAATCCTGTATTGAGGATGAAAGGGCGTGTCACAATATTTATCATCCGTTGAACTGATAGCTCATTTATACTTCCTGGATTTTTCCTGGATTAAATGAATACTTTCAGTCATACAGTTGCAATAATGTACTATTTATCTTAAATTTACAAATGCAAGTTAAAAATTGCATTCTGTGTTCAATTGTTTGCCGCTTAAAACATCTCGAGTAGAAGTTTCATCAAATTTAATTCCAAAAGTTACTCTAGTTCCGAGATCAACATAACTGCGAGACAACGGCATGAATTTATGACGCAATTCATTAAAACTGACCTCATGGCGGCCTCGCCTCACAAAACTAAGATAAAAAATAAGTTATTACTTTCATACTACGTACAACTTAATAATTTTATTCTATTATGAACAGTCTTATGTTGTAATTTCTTCATCTTATCTATCTGTTATTAATATAAATATTTAACAATTACATTTATCGATATTTCTTAAAAAAATGAAACAAAAAGATTTTTTGAAAAATTTATACGATAAATGCAAAAGTGTAATGGAGACCTATGTAAAGCGGTGTAGAAGTGATGAGCGAAGACGTTGATGACGAGGATTATTATGAATAATATTCAAATTGTAAATCTATCAATTGAACATCAATAATAATATTTAAATTAAAATATTAATCAAAATTATATCTACATATGTACACAGTACAAAACAAAATTTATTTACAGATTTGAAAACTGTATAATAAATAATATTATTACTATAGTATGTATATAAATAGTAATAATATTATTTGTTTTATTATTATACATATTTTTATTTTTGACATTTTGTATACTCGTATGTTCAATTTAGTGTGGACTTTGTATCGTGACGTCACCAAGCGACCCCAACAGAAGACCAGCGCTGGTTGTTTGTAGCCAGTATATGCTGAGTTGGGACCGGTTCGTGATAACTAGAATTTTATTTAATTTATCTTTTTTCTATTAATCATGTGTGTAATTGTATGCAATGTTTAGCTTTAGCTTTCCTACGAATAGACAAATTCTTTCTTTCAATTTCTTTTTTATTATACATTTTATTATAACATATTCTTCTTCGACGCAAAATTATGCATCATCATGAACTCTGATGTCCTATATGTGCAGTAAATCTGATCTGAGGAAAGAAATTTTTCAACCAAATTCACATGACTCAAGTTACGTTATGAGTTGCCGCCGACGATCAAGTTTCGCGTTTGCAGTGGTTTTATTAAGGGAGCAGAAAGTAAAATTACATAAGTTTTGTTGTTGAAGCTAAGCATCTTAAGCGATCCAAGCGTTAACATTATAGATACTTTTATTATTTAAGATTTATTATTTATTCTTTAATGTATTTTATTTATTATGTAATTTATGACATTTATCGTATTATATATTCTCTTTTTTTAATGATGTTTTTTTCGTTACTTTGAGAGTAACAAACGAGCACACAGTTCACCTGATGCTAAGTGATTCCTGCGATCCATAACATCTACACTAATCCTTGACAAGGAATCATAATGCAGATCCGTTGTCACCCTTGAGGACTGAGATAAAGTGCCTCGAGACCAGTAATACAGGTCTCCAGACCCCGGTACGAGTTGAGCCATTCATTTTGCAGCTAGAAACAAACTTCAATGTAACTCTACCATTCTGTGAATATATGATAACCTCCTGGACGCTTTCTACCACGATGCATGATTATTGTATTGCTCAGAATATTTTTATAGTTCTGTAAGTATTTTAACAAACACAGAGGCTCCCTAATACTCATAAGATTGGAGAAAAGTTCTTATGCAGTTCAGGGACACGGGACATACATAAAACACGCTCAGAACCATAAAGCAACAATTTGTGAAGCAACAAAATTCCTCTTTGACACAGCAGCCTAACCAGAACACCAGGTTGGACATTTAAATATTTTGATAAAATTTATTTTATTTGTTATAATTTATATATAAGGTATCATTCTTTTTTGTAAATTTTGCATAATTTAATTTAAAAGGCATTCAATGTTTCTATATCTCTATCTCAAGCAGAGTGTTCTAAAAGGCATTAAACCCGGCAATTGTAAAAATTTTTTTGAAAAAAAAATACAATTATGCATTAAATAAATAAATAAAATTAAAAACGTGTGAAAAACATATGAAGATCACTGTTGAAATCTGTTGATTAGAATTTTGCCTTCTAAGGACAGGCTAAATGTTAAATCAATACAATCAAAGAAGTACCATAAAGTTTTAAGTTTTATCTGTTCACAAATTTTTAATTTTATTTGATTGATACCAATTAAAATGTAAGTCTAACCCTTTTTATCAAAGATCTTTAAAGAAATCCTTCATTTGTTTGTCTCAAGAAAACTCTTCTACAAAATATACTTTCAATTAAATATCTTCAAAGTTAAAATGAAAAGCGATTTCAAGATATGTTAATTTTGATATTTTCGCTGAACTGCTTAATATTTTATTTAGCACACTACTGATTTAGATTAAATTTTCGTTTTAACATTTTAATCTGCCGTAGTTCTATAGTCCATTGGTGGAGATTAGATTGTAACTATGGTCTAGTGCATGCGGATTATGCTACCTCTTGTTTGAGATTTGAGATGAGCTGGAACAAATTTGTGTCTGCGGTCGAGATTTTGTTAAATAAAGTCTTAGATTAGGGCAGACAAAATCTAGTCCAAGTTATCCCCACGAGGACACAAGTTTGCGCGTTTACCGCCGTTTGTACCGCTAAAAAGAATCCCTATATGGCGTATCCTTATTTTGAAAACACTCCACTTGCTACCTCAGCTAGTATCGAAACCCTTGGTGTTGACATATCAAGCGACGTTCAGTTCCGTTGCCAAATTGGCCTCTAAAACTGAGCGTGTTTGATATAGCGAGACAGTATTTCATGTCGGCCCCTGTGTTAACAAAACGCAAGTTCGGCCTTACTTGAAATACTATTCTCATCTCTGGCCAGGGGCACCCCAGTACCAGCTTCTTCCGTTTGACCGCATTCAACGGAGAGTGACTGGAAACGTTGATGACTAGGTACTTTCCGATCGGCTTGATTCACTGGGGTTGCGAAATGATGTTGCATTTCTCTGTATTTTTAACCGAATTTACTATGGGGAATGTTCTGAGAAGTTGTTCGGATTAATTCCAGCCACTGAGTTTTAACATCGTACATCATAACGGAATTTCCAATTTCATCCTCATTATCTCGATAGTTGGCAATCCACCACTGTGCGTTTTACCCGAAATTTCCTGCCACGCACAACTACTATGTGAAATTAGCTGTCGCCAGCGGTGTTCCCGAGCCGATACGACTTAGGAACCTTCAAGAAAAGAGCGTACAGCGTCCTCAAAGGCCGGCAACGCATTTGCTAGTGTTCATGGGCGGCGGTAATCACTTACCATCGGGTGAGCTGCTTACTTGTTTGTCACCTATTCTATATAGTATATATCAAGAGAAATTTCAATGTATCATTATTGCAAATTATGATAGTATAGTTTTATTATATACCTCCAGCATAGAATTTTATTATGCTAGATTCAAATTTATTGTATTGATATAAATTATGATTAGTAGATGTAGAAGCAGTAACCCAAGTACTGGAACACCAATACTTGGGATACTGCAAGGACAGGGCAAGGGAATGAGAAAGCTTATTTTGCAAAGATACAGTGATCTTATATCAAAGCTACTTCATGTAATTATGAGGCCATTTCGACTTAAAGACGTCCTATGAATCAAACTTCTATTGCTTCAGCCTGCTTGTTTATGAAAGACAAACTCAATAATTCAGTACTGAAATAAATTATTGTCGAGAAATACTCAATGTTTGTTGCTTGCTCACAAACCGAAACAACAAAAATAAAGCAATTAATTATCTGAGTATATAGAAGACAAGACTTTACTATTGTAGCATTTCAATTAATAAACAATTAAAATGTAATAACAACATTAGGTTTTTTAAACCTTACCGTTATTTTCTGTTGAAAACAATAATCAAACTTTAATAGCAATGCATATTGCATGTGCGAAATTTTCTAATAAAAACGAGTCCGAGAAATGCGTTAAATAGCATAATATCTGAATTTTTGACGTAAATAAATTTACATACTAAGTCACTGTACGAAATATATTTACTGTCGCCCCTGGTCGGTCGCAAATTATTTAATTCATAGGTTATAGACCTTTACCACTTTAATATTACGCAAAACCGTAGAGAGAGTTAAAACAATATATTTATTAAGTATCTTCAGAATACCTAGATGCTGCTCTGCGTATCTTGGGTCCAATTTCAAACAAAAGAATTGGTGAATCACAAATTATTGGTTCTTGAGTTTAGACGTTATGTATTTACGAGTATTACATCAGAGGTAAGAGGGGGATTAATGAGAACCTGTATGCTTGCATGAATTCTTACAATACTATAATAAATCACACGCAGTTGATGTCATTTGCTCATATTCAGAAGATTTCACATCGAGGGCGTCATCATCATTGTGCTTTAAATATGGTAGAGCAACGTTGCTGTTAGTTTTATTTCTCACAACAGCATGAATAGGCAAACTCAACCCATTTATGCTGCAGGAAAGACGACTACTTAACGGGATACCAGCGTAAAAATAGCAGTATAACACTGCTGTGTTTTATTTGGTAACTGTATGTATCCGGAGAGCCTTATTAGACTAGGTATTCCATCATAAACCTCAAGGGTGTCAACGGATTTGCATTATGATTCCTTATAAGGGTTAAATGCTTTCACAAGCCGCAGATATAACTTACATCAAGTTAACTCTGTGTGCTCGTTTTTCACCCTAAATACGATATAAAATCTTTTGCTCTTCATGTTTAACATTAGTATCAGAACCTTCAAATAGAAGAAAGATGATGAAAAATATATATATATAATACATATATATCATAATAAATAGCTTCAATGCGGTATTCCACAAACTGGAAAACAAATTGTTGGCCATACGATGTTGGTTATACGAATGGGCAGTTTAATTAAAATCATTAAACTAATTATTGAAATTAATATGACAACGGTGTGTGATTTTTCGTTAATGAAACCTATGAGTATATAAGTCTCTAAATCTAGTTCTCTACGACATGGTTAGAGGATTCAGAGAACAAATTTGTGATATGTTATTTTAGACTAATATGGTCTGGTAATATTACTGAGTATGAGTCTATTATTTACTTAAGTTTTCAAGCATTGGCATTGATATACGAAGCGGAAGTAGAAAGCGGAAACGAAGAGAAAGAACAGCCAGTAACAATGTGCGTTAGTTAAATAAGCAGAGGTACTTATTTTTAAACCTTTCGTGGCCTTAAGGGAAACAGAATACAGAGAAATTCATTAGCTAAGCTGACGTACACTCCCTCTACATTTATTAATGAATAATCTCCCATATAGCTTGTTTTATAGTATGTCCATAAAAATTGTAATATACGATCCTACATTACTATTACATTATACTTATATTGACTATTATAAACTACTCAGCGGTCCTTACGCTCGCGAGTTTACTTAGATAAAGCTTTAAATGTCACTGGACTAACAGCAACACACAAATAAAAAAAAATGTATTACAAGAAAGAAGAAAAATAATTCATATCCCTAATCCTATTACGAATTTCAAACAAAGCTGTAAATCATGTGTACAAAGGGACCGCAAGCTCAGGTCAAAATAACAGGCAAAACGTATTTCTGACACTCATATATTTTTGTGATAAACTATGCAATGTTTACATTACTATCAAAATTTTTATGTATATTATTATAACTAACTGTAGCAATAATAAATAATACGTTCAAAGTCCTATGACAAACTTCAATTTTTTTTTACTGGTTTGATTACATTTTCTTTTAAGGTTTATTAAATATACATGACTTTCATCTTAGTTATTTTTAAGAATTGAATTTAATTAAATATAATCACATTTAATAATAGCGTGATTTCGAAGTAGTAAAAAATTACGGTGTATTGCTACGTTTTGCTAAAATAAACAAATTACTTAGATAATATTAAAATGGAATAGTGTACACCAATTGTATTTGCAACATGAGTCAACGTCTTGTCAAATCAATTCCATTGAGTTTTATTTGCTCTTCAATGTTGTCTAGTAAATTGAATTCTGTTTGAAGCACAAGTAATATCAGATAATAAATAATTAACTTAATAAAATAATTTAATATCTTTAACAACAGATATAATTCATTTTAAATGAATTATAATAAAACTTTATTTATTTGTACAACTATGAATCAGAAGAAACTTTCATATTTCTCCCACGGACCCCTCAGTTCTGTGAGCCCTGTGTCCGATGAAACTGTAAGAGCCGCATAGGTTAACAGCATCAACATCAGCAGAATCTAGATTTCATAACTCTGAGGAATCAGCCATCACCAGCGATATTTTAGAACCGATGCAATTTGGGACTTTTTCTCAACACATTTGGAAGTTCTTTCTCAACACACATAACACGCTTGCAACTCCTCTAGTGTAGTGGATATGATCAGGGGCAGAGATCACTTACCATCGGGTGAACTGGCTAGATCATTTGCCCTCTTTATATAAAAAGGAATAGAAAAAAATTACGTAAACTACAAGTTCATCTTATAACTTTGTTATTTGAAGAAAACATTGTTACTGATAACTATCATATACGTATCGTACCTATTGTACATTTATGCTACATAATACATTTCTGGCAATATAATAAAACTTTCACGCAAGTCCCAGCAACAAATATAGAAAACTCCAACAAAATCGGATGAAAAATGCGCTAAGGCATAGAAGACGGAGATAAATACATTTTATGTGTTAATGACAATGAATATTTAAATAATTTATATTGACATGTAAATTTAACTCGACGATAGCAAAAGGAACGCTTAAATATTACAATATTACTTGTTCTTTAAAATTATTTTTATTATATTGAGAGTAACAAACGAGGACACAGTCCACCCGATGGTAAGTGATTCCTGTAGCACATGACATCTACATTCATCCTAGACAAGAAACCATAATGCAGATGCGTTGTCACCTTGGAGGACTTGGAATGCCTCGTCACCAGTAATAAAGCTCTCCGGATCCCTACACTCACCAGAAGAAACACAGTAGCATTATACCGCTATTTTACGCTGGTATTCTATGAGGTTGTGGTCAAACATTCTTTATTTTTCATTTCATCATTGTCATTCATTCTACAGCTAGAAACTGCAGCGTAGCTTTACCACTATAAAAGTTGTTATTTTGATATTTCCACTCGTGCACAATATGTCGCGCATAAACTGTGGTGTTACCCCAGGAGTTTGTTCTGGGTCCCATGATATTTTATTCTATATAATAAAAAATCTTGTGAAATAAATAATTATAATTAACAAGGTATGTCAGTGGACCACAACTGCAAATTCTTTGTCCCTTAATTCTTAAAAAAATTATATGTCTTACAGTGTACGTTGATGGGCTATTGCATTTAATCTAATAAAATTGTAGCACTTGCACAAGCAACTGTATATTTGTTCTTTTTCACCATAGATAAAATTAAGGATATATTTAATATCTCGGTATAACTTGGGATCGAACTTTAAGCTATCAGGAACTTATTAGAAATTAAACTTCAAAAGCTCAGCGGTTTATTTTAAAGGTCTCCCTTTTTAAACCTATTTTATATCCAACAAAAAAAATACGACTAGAAATCCCTCTGAATAATTGTAATCTAGCAAGAACACGCAATGTCCAACAGTACTTAGTTTTTAAATTATATTTATTTAAAACAAAATGTAATAAACGCTTTTACTTTGGAAATTGTATAAAAATATTTTATAATCAAATTGATAGAATCCTTGGTAAAGGGACGATAAATAATATTTATTGCAAGAAAACTGTATATAAGATTCATCAGAGTGAGGGGACCAGGAGACTTGATAATATCAAGCTTAAACTTTAAGAGATTCCTGTCTCTCTCAGATTATTTGTAAATAAATCTTTAGTACTATTATTTATTCCTACACTTTTGACTAATATTTTTGAATCTTTCATAAAACCTTTGCTTTTAATCTTATCATGGTTTTTCATGCGAGTGAGTAGACAAACTGCACCAAACTTATAATAACATTACCATGAAAAAGCTTTTTCTAAAGAACTCAATTCCTAATTTAAATGCTAATCAAAATATGAAACTCGGTGTAATTTACAAAAATATTTTTAGGACATACATTTTTTTAAGTCTTTTAATAATATTTCTAGATTGAAAATATTTATCTTATCTATACTTTTAAAAAGCTCTTAGTAAAAACTGTCTACATATTAACTAAGTTTTAAACCAACTGAGATCGACTATTTAAAAGTCACTGGAACTATATCCCAAATTCAAAAGTTTTAGAAATGTAGCATTCTTGTTATATATAGACTCGAAAACTTCTGCACATATTTTTATACGGTTTTAGAAATCCGTTAAAAACAGATACGCTGTGGTAAGGTAGTTCTCATTTTAAATTTATAAATGTATCTAACAAGCGTCATCATACGGTGGAAGAGTTCTTTTCTTAAATCTTAAGCCTCTTCTCGCAGGGAGAAGGTATAGTTAATAAACAAAAGTTAATTAGAGAACGCAATTTTTTGATAACGTGTAAACAAGAAACCTCAAACCAAACTAAATACAGCCTTTTTAAATTATATATAAGTACCATCGTCTCTTAAATTCAGCTGCTTTTAAATCATAAACATTTTACTCCGAACAATATGAATTATTGTTTAATTATAAAGATTTTTTATGAAATATTTTGACCTTACCTAATTTTGGACAATTCATAATAAATTAAAATAAAGTAAAAAAAAAAAACGTCTTTATTTTGAGTCATAAATAGCTCAATATTATTGATCGAACTTGATCTAGAACTAAAATCTACCAGTCTGATGCCAATACAGTATATTTTTAATTGTATTAAAATCGAATGCTGCATTGATTATAACTTTTACTTCCACCTTTTTATTTATACTAAACAAATCTGTCAACTGACTGTAATATATTTTAAACATCAAACATCTGAAAGATTAAAACATCTATGAGATGTACGATGTTTAAAATATATTACAACTAGTACATACCCGACTTACATTGCTAACAATTAACACTATATAGTATGCATGATATTAGTCTCCTTATATAAATATATATATATATATATATATATATATATATATGTGTACTATATGTAAACTATAGCAAAACTTTCACTACAACATTGACGAGAAAACATATCTCCAATCGAGTATGTTTTGTCACATCCAATACGAAAACGAATACAATAAAAGATAGTCTCCAAGAAAACCGCCAACGACAACGAATGTACATAAACGTAACTGAACAACGACGACCCAATAACAGGAGATCCAACGCTTTCCATCTCATCTTCATATTTGCTGGCGATAGAATTTTGCGAGAATACTTTCGTATTCAAGTGGAGTAACGCGCCCCTATTGTCGGGGTGAACGCACCCTGCAGCACCCTGCTCCAACCCGTTAGAAAAAAGGATCTTTTCGAACGAGCAAAACAACTACTCAAGGATAACATGTCTACTCAAATAGTATTGCAGATAATGCTCCGTGTTACTGGCATACTTTACTGTTTGAACGTAATCAATGTTGAATAAATTATGCCTAGGTTTATCATTAGTCATGACTGAATCAAATTTCCATTTCTTTGCTTGTTTTTTATAATAAATAAACATAGATATGTAAATTATATTAAAAATGTATTTGTTTTCCGAAACTCCCCTTTCGTTTTAAACATTTTTCCCTAGGAATATATTTGAAGGAGATCTTACACAAATTTACTTATCTTTTAAGGGTATCATTATTTTGCTTTACTTTTACAATGTATTCTCTCTATTTTTTTTTTCTTTTATTGCACATGTGTTCAGTGAAATGTAAATTTTCCTAACATTATTTATTTTTACATTATTACACAGTTGTTACTATTTTATTAAACATATACACCCTATCGAACCATTGTTAATATATATAATACTTGAGAACAAATAAATGGAGCCCGCCCTCGTTTTTTGCGTTCCATTCAAGCATTCAATTAATGTGTTCTCTGGTGACTGCAGGTGATCTTCTATGAGATGCCATTAATGTTTGACAAGTTGCAATTATATGCGATGTTAAATTTCGAACTAAGTAATTTCCGATTTACTGATCGCGACAATTTGAACATTGCGCAGTTCCTCTCTAAACAGCATTGAAACCGGGGTTACGCAAAGAAGTATTTGCTGTACATTGGTTGTCACGTTCTGTTGTTGCTCACGGTCTGCTGATACTTTTTCACCATTCGAAAGCACGAGTTACCGTCAGTACACCAGTTGAACCGATGCACAACTTAAGTGAATTGTTCGAATCACTTAAGTACACACATTACACACATACATTGTCTCTGTCTAACCTCAAGCGAAGATAGCTTTGACCGTTGTGCTCCATCAATCTCAATTTATCGAGAAATCCCATTTTATCGAGATAAACAACTAAAATATAAAGGTGCAAACATTTACTTCAATATTTAAAATCACAGCAATAATAGCTTTTTTATTGGAGTGCAACCTAACCGTAACTACGCAATTTCCCAGTTTTCACATATTTTTGATTATCTGCATAACGTTTCATTCGAAACTATAAGTTGCCAATAATAAATAGTCCAAGCATGGCTCGTTTCGTCGTTCGACATTATTTTCTCTCAAATTTATTTGATCAATTATTCACTTTCATAATTTATACTTACTTTAGTAAGGATTCATTAAATACAATGATAGCCAATAGTAGTAGAATGCGCTGCAATTGTAGTAACTCATTATTGTATCTTATATTATAATGTAATTAATATAAAATATTTTAATCATTCTATACACTTAATAGGCATCTACACAATACTAATTTAAGATTTTACAATTAAGACTCTTGTGTATAACACATATAACTCCATGTAACAGCAAATAATGAAAATAGAGCAAAGGAATTTAATACAGCCTATTTAATATAAATCGGTGACCTACTTCCGATAATGTTCTTTGCTAAGCACACTTCGAATCCACTCACTATTATTTTATCATCACGCTCATAACATGTTGGCGGTTATCACAAAAGCATACGTTGTTTTGTTAGTTAGGAAGTGTACAAAAACGTCCCTCGTCCCATTTACTCGGGTTTCTCCCCACGCCATGCCTTCTATGCACACCGCACTATTATGTCTGTGCATTGTTCATTGAATTAGTACACGGTTTTTTTGTGATATCTCTTTCGAGCCGACCAAGCAGTAAGTACAACCCTGAATGAACTATCATGTATGTATAGTAAAGTGAAATTATGCATCATGCAGAAGGGAATGCCTTATCATTATGCCTTCCTTTAACGACCACTATAAAATTTCCCAGTGGTTTAACGCGGCCATATAGTTTTCTGTTTTCTTCTTATATACATTATAATGACAACATTTACAACGTTCTCATAACCATTAGCTTAAAGCGGTCTTAAGGATACTTTGTCTAGAGTAAACAAAAAGAATTTCATTATGATGAAAATAATAGATTTAGTTCGAGAGTTATAAAAAAAAATATCGGTAAAAAGCGCGGTTAGTCAGATGCGTTCGGAAACTCTGTGAAATGAAAATAATTACACGTCAAATGAGTTGAATGACGCCTATTTAAAATGTTCTCTGCACGAGTGTTGGTTACGTCACGATTAATGCCCCTCATCATGCCATCCGAGTTGATACGCACTTGCTTTTTTTGGAATATGCATCAAATACGTTTTTGTACCAGACTATCGCAAATTAGTCACATTCTTCAACTCGATTCTGTCGACTTTGTCAGTGACATTGTCAGAATAGTCTATTAACACTGGCTGTTAATGGTGACAGGAGCAATCTGTTGTTGAGATGAATGACAGTTATTCGTTTATACAAGCTTTTTGTTGCTTCTTTGTTATAGTTTTATCTATAAACATGTAAATATTATATACTAGGCACGTACACATATGATAGGTAGGCGATTGTTCTCATAACATTTATGATAATATTTTTTTCTGGACTGATTTCAGATACAGCAACGCCTTTTTATAGTATTGAGTATGACGTTCTGGTACGACGTGTTCCTTTACCAGTAGAAAACTTATCTCTTACGCTGTTTTGTTATTAGCCTTTGTTGTTTTAACACAAAATCATCTTCCATTAAATAGATAAATCTAGTAAAAGATAGAAGCAGGTGTATGCTTCTCTTCCGAAGCATTTCGTAGAAGTCGGTGAAGAGAGTTCATTTGTAGGCGACGGACTGACTACCTGAACTGTAGACTTATTTACAGATATAAAGTCATTTCAGTCTTGATGTATTGTAACAATACGTATGACATTTAAATTGGTTATCTCAAATGGATTAAGTAAAAGTATTGATGTTTTGTCTCGATGACGTGGTGATAACATACAAAGAGACCAATTTGAAATTATTTCTATAACTTGACAACGACACGGATTTAGAAAACGAATTATAATAGAAAAATCATTATAAAATGTATAAAGTCGTAGCATTTTTACGTTATTAAAACTTAATAGTTATCCTCAATAGTTGCTCTTAAGCATTACACATAAAATTACAAAGTAACTTTAACAGCAAATAGCCATATCAAAGCAAGTCATTACTATGTTACGAGTATATGGACCATCGACATTGTGGCAGTTTCTCGCATTAACTTAATAGCCTTCTGCAGTCGTATAAAAGAAAATACATTTCATTTTAACAGCCTTGTAATATTCGTTACGAAAGAGAGTCGTAACATTTTTTTTGTAATAATTTTTCAGCTACGAGGATCTACTTATGTACTCGCGTCGCGAACAATTTAAAACGTCCTTGTCAACGCTTATGATTCATGGTTGCAGAGACCCATGCTACTGTTTTTAAAAAAATCCAACGCTTTATACAAACAAAAACTACGTACAGTCGTCTGCAATGATGTATACACTAATAATTTTCATAATAAAGTATAAGTACACAATTTAATCAGGAATGTTTCTCTAGTATTTACTCATCATCAACAATATAATTATGTATACATGGCAGATTGTTATGCATATATCTAATCAGTAGAAATAAAAACAAACTCTTCATATTCCCCAGTCGTCGATCTGGACACTGCATTAACAATACATTGGCTAATTTTATATCTATGAGAGCACTTATATATAAGCACCTTCGGATTTCACAATTAACTTATTCTACTGTACAAATAATATCTTTATTTATTCGTCTTAATTTCCTCTTGCTCTAGGTTAAATCAATTTGCCGTGGTTTAATCCCATCGAACCATTACCACACGACATATTACATATAATAACAAGTCATTGATTAATTCAATTGAAAACTATTTCGTCATCAACATTATTATTATCATGTAGAGAATAAGCTTTTCTTAGAAAGCTCCAGCTAATTTTGCACTTCTTGGAAGAGACAGCAACGCTGTAAATCTCCATTTCTACATTGCATACGTTTATTTTCCATATTTGTATTACTTTTACAACGTTTTTACATTTCTACACCGAAATATAATAAATAAAAATATTCGAGATGACGTGCTTTCGAAACGTCATTCCGGACTTCCAAAACAGTATTGAGCACTCAACGACAACTATCTCCGGTACCAGAGTTTCTGAAACCTGTTAAAGTGTGATTGTGATTTTTATAAAAAGATGTATATACTCGTATATTGTAAACAATTATCTTAGTATATATATATATATATATATATATATATATACACACAGTATGTGATGATCGAATGAACTGTGTGCTCATTTGTCACCATTAATACTATAATAAAAGAATATTATTTCACGGCAACATGCTGTAGAAGACTCACTTGTCAACTTTCTTCATTTGATATAAAATTCAAAAGATTCGATAAAGATTTGTTGCAATATCGGAAATACGGATCTTTCTAAAATCTGTATATTGTGGCCAAACTTTGGCCTTGATCTGAAACCTGATAAGCCAGCCACGTAGCCACTCATTATATTTCTAAACGACCCTTATTTTTAAATAATAAGTTATAAGCCTTAATAACTACATGGTATCCACGACTTCTATAATTAATGCAATTTTCTAGTATCATCTGCACTAACGACACAAAAGTATTTATTTTGTTTCATGCAGTGTGTTACATGATGGCGCACACGTATTCACGAACCATTGTTCTATTATATTTTAATGCAAAACCAAGGTCGAACAGGGCTATAATTATTTTCATTTGCTATAATTGTACGTATAAAAATTAAAAGTAAAACTAGGATTACCTATTTTTTTTATATACAAGAGATTAATGTGTGATTATGCAGTTTAAAGGATAACGCAGTTTGAAAATAATATGACTCAGTATCGTGTTTTGTGGCAATCTATAAGGGAGGTCCTATACGGACAGACGTAATGCGTAAAGACGTACGCGTATTCCACAATATTTGAAACAATCAATGATTTTTAATGAATGCATATAAGCTAAGATTAACATTTATTGATTGTTCTATTTACATCACACATACAGGTTGATAAATAAAGAATATATGTCAATTTTAAAGAACCCGCGCGTTATGAAATCGCAGACACGGCTAATATTGCTTCATTTTATATAGAATAGGTGGCTTACGAACAAGCAGCTCGACTGACCGTATGTTATCACCGCTGCCCATGAACATTTGCAACATCAGAAGAGTCGCAGATGCGCTGCCAGCATTTAAGAAAGGTGTTAACTGTTTTCATGTAAGTTCCCTAAGTCGTATCAGTTCGAAAATACCAACAACTAATCCCACAGAGTCCATACCTATGCATAGCAAAAATTTTTGCACACAAAAACAAAAACGCACAGTGGTGGATTGTCAATCATCGAGATGATGTGGATTAAATTTAAAATTCTGTCGTGAGTTACGATGTTTACACTTAGCGGCTGTAATTAATTTGAACAACTCCACAGCCTCCGTATGGTAAAATTGTATATTACAAAAATTGCATAGAGATTCAACATCTCTTCGCAATGCTAGTGAATCAAGTCGCTCGAAAAGTACCTGATCATCAATGTTTCGAGCCGCTCTTAGTTGAATGCGGTCAAATGGAAGAAGCTGGAACTGAGGGCCCCGGCATAGAGATGAGAATAGTATTCGGTGGGTCGACACAAAATACTGTTGAAGCGCACCAAGTTTTTGGACCCTAATTTGGCCTTACCTTCCAAATGGACGTGAAACTGAACGTTAACTGAATGTTAACGCCAAGTAAGAATTCACTGGTTTGGAGTCAAGTACTTATTATTTATTATTATTGCCTTTGATTAGATTGGCTAATCATGGCAACATTGTGCTTTTAAAGGTCTGATTCTGGGCTGAAGTATCGATGTTCCACACGTGCATAAAATTTTTGAATGATAGTTATGTGGTTATGTTAGACGACTATTTATTCTAGATTATTAAAAATAATATTTTTTATTAGTTCATAAAATTTAATCTGTCTGATATATCTCTAAAATTTTATTGAATATATTCGAACTGTTAGTCCGTGGAATTAAAGTCCCTTTTTAAAAAAGGTTTTTTATTTAATTACATTAAACGTTAGCTTACAATTCAATCTATCCCTTTGACTAGGGATTTAATATTAAGAAACACGGTAAATGTCCTTTCATCAAGGAAGGTGGACTCGAACTGAACTGACGCTAGTCCTATCTCGTCGTGTAAGAATGCTAGTGCTGACTAGACAGCTGATGCAGCCCTAATAGTAACAATCTAGGAGTGTAACAGCCCCCCCGATAAGATGAAACTTATTTTTTGAAAATAAGTTTCAGTGGCAAATCCTAATCCTAGGCATCGGGATTGAATTTTGATCTTCTACTTCCTGATTGTTTTCGGAAGGATTAATATTGTCGGAACCTTGTGGTCTCTTATGGAAAGGACATCTGCCGAATTTTACATAACATTTATATAAAACAAAATTATAATTAAGATACTAATTATAAATGTTAAAATAGGATAAAAGGCTTATAGTCTAATAATACCTCAGGTTCATCTATGATTTTATTAAGGTCAGTTATCAGTTGATTATCTGCTACATTCACAATTTTCGAGATTTACATCGGACAATTTTAGAGGTTTTAATTTATACTTAATTTTGTCTAACTTATCTAAATTACAACAAACTTCGTCGATGATGTTAAAATCTGTCATTGTATGCTTAACGGTTATGTTAACAATTGATTTCGTTTTAAATTTTCTATTTTACAATAGCCCACACAAGAGGGTTCTAGGTTAAGGAATCCTGTGCCTAATAATTTAAAGTTCTTAGTTTGAGATTGGCACTCAACCGTAAGTTGGGTAGGTTCTGTTATAACAAATATCCATTTATTGTTTTCAATTCTTGCCATATGTCTATTTCACCCAAGATAAGCCGAGTTTTACATTGTTGAGGCAATTTGTTAACAATCTTAGATAACATTTCTGTCTCACATGTAGGATTATTTTGAGTTGACCGGATATCTATATGATTACAAATGAATATATGGTCTATGGTTTCAAACAATTGTTTAAGTTATTTAGACAAATATATGTTAACTTATCTCTACTTAAGGATACATAGTTACAATGCGGCGAAATCATGGCATATGAGTTAGGATTCTTAGGATTATGTGGTATTGGTATAGGAATAGACTTATACATATCATAATCTATATCTAGGACTAAAGGTATCTTAACTACAAACACTATATTAGTATTAGAGAAATAACAAGTAAGTTTGGATATATCTAATAGGGAATGTATATTTTCTAAATCCACACGCACGGGCAACCTTTGGCTTGAATGTAAATTTCTAATGTTATCATTTAATTCAGTATATAACTGGTTAGGTGTTAACACGGAAGGATGGAGTGAATGGCCTTTAGCAAACAATATCGCATTTACCAAGTCATCAAGTTTAAAAGATAATGTGAGTAAACTACTCAGTAGTTCATTTTGGAATTTAAACATTACATTTTCTGTAACTAATTTATTTGACGTAAGAGATACATTAATAAAGCTTTGTGTTAATTCATCAATAGCGCCATTCAAACGTGCCTCATTCAAACTAATGGCTCTTATGGTGTTGTTATAGTGTTCTAAGGCGGTATTAGTCATTAGGATATTTTCCTTAAGTAAGCTTGCAAGTTTTCTGTCATTATTTTTAACGTTTGAATTGCCTTATTGTATTTTATAGCGTCATCTTCGTCCATAGTACCTGCTATGTGTTTTAAGACTGTTCCGACTCCAGCAAACCATGCTGATCTTTTCTCTCGGTTTGAAACAAGATGAGATTGAGTTATAATTTCTTATAATGTCGTCTAATCGGATAGATAAAGGTAAGAGTAGGTTATGACATTTTGATTGATTATCATGTTGTTGGCATAGGAACCGCGCGGTGCCCAAAGCATTCTTTATATTATCGATGTGTGACGGTATGTAGCCAATATCAATAGGTATCAGTACGTGAAGATAATCGTTAGTAGTTTTCACTATTCCCACAAGATCGAAATAGATGCCTGAGCTTTTATTGACGGATTCTATGATTTCCGGAGCGGCTAGGTACAGGCTTGTAACAGTTATTCTGGAAATATGAATATATATATATATATATATTTTTGAACTTATTATGAAACGTAAAATGTTATCAGTAATACATTGAATGAGATAAAACAAAAAGGTAAAATAAAGCATTTAAAGTAAAATTAATTAAAATATATAAAAGATTATTATAGGAATATAAAAGAAATGTAAGGGTAGTAAACAAAACGTAGCTCAATTCTTATTCTACATTAACTTCAGCTAATTTGACTTCGTCAAAGTGATACTTGACGTGACGTCGATTGATCAGTAAGGTTAGGGTGTTGTTGCCATTTAATTTTATGACCTTATAAGGTCCCTTCCAGATGGGTGATAACGCCTTTCTAAGTCTGAGGTGATTTTTAACATACACCATGTCACCCGTCTTATATTTCATGGGGCGCGTATGTTTATCATAGTAATTCTTTGACGTTACCTTCGATTTAAGAATGTTTTCTATGGCCTTTTCTCGGGAATAACGTAGACGTTGTTGTAAAAGGCGAACATAGCTGCTGTAGGTAGGTTCTATGGTAGTATCGTAGATCGATGTCGGTATAAATGGTTTATGGCCAAACAACAATTCGTATGGTGTAAAGTTGGTTGTGCAATGGACTGTGGTATTATATGTCATCATGGCAGTGTAAACGAACCCTGGCCAATTAGTTTGGTTTTCGTTCACAAAGGATTTTAAATATTCCTTGAGCGTAGAATGGGATCGTTCAAGTGCTCCTTGTGTCTGAGGGTGATAAGGGATGACCATAACTGCTTAATTTTAGAAATGAGCAGGTTTCCTTAAACAGGTTCGCAGTAAAATTTGGTCCTTGATCCGTTAAAATGGTTTTTGGTATGCCAAACAGCGTGATGAAGTGAATCAGGCATTCACTCGATTCTTCTGCCGTAGCGTTAGATATTGGATAGGCGGCAGAGAATTTCGTTAGGTCATCCTGTATAGTGAGAATAATTTTTGATTTGTTGACACCGGCTTCGGGAAGAGGCCCTACTAAATCGAGAGCTATTCTCTCGAAAGGTTGGGTTGAGGTAGACGTAATCTGCATAGGAGCACGATTAATTCTCCTTAATGCCTTATTTGTTTGACACGATGCGCAGTTACGAACGAAATTTTCTATGTCACTTCGCATATTTCGCCAATAGAATCTTTCTTGTATACGCTTTAGCATTCTGTTTGATCCTAAGTGTCCGGAAATAGGAATATCATGATTCTCCCTCATAATTTTTTTTTATTTCACTGGGAGCTGGATAGATAATAGTATTATTATAAATATGTATTATAATATTTGTGTTATTAAAGATGTATAGGATCATATTACGAATTTTAATATTGTTATGACAATCGAACGGGTTACGAAAATCGGTTATACTAAACTCCTTTACGTTATTAGAAACTAGTTTGTTTTTAAGATTTTGAAGGCTTTTAAATATATCTTCATAGTTACTTTTATCGAAATGGTATACTTTAAAAAAGAGGAAGTAATATAGAACATCGTCATGTTCAAAAGAGATAAATTCATGCAATGTTCTTTCTCGCGCAATAATTTCTTCCGAATTCGGGATAGCGCTAATGGTTTCTGAGACATAGTGGTTGGATTCATCTAAATCAATAGAAGTAGGTATGACCACAGTTTTTAATTTTGTTTTTAATAAGTTTTCGTTATGCTCTTCTATTTTAGTGTTAACTTGTATGGATTTATTATTCATGGATTTTAGGCAATTAGAATAGTTATCATGTGTTTGGAGTTCAGGTGTTGGAGGAGTTGAAGGAGTTGGGATATTGAAATCATCTGGGAGATGTAGGTATTCGGGGAGTTCAAAATCATCGGGTAAGTCTAATATTTCAGGTGTTTCGAGTCCTTCGGGGAACAGCGGGGACCTCTGTATGGGAGGAGCTTCGGTAGGTAAATTATCGGGAACTCCCTTTTGGATAGGATTCAGGGGATATCTTGAAAGGGCATCGGCATTACTATTACATTTTCCCTTTTTATACTCTATGTTGTATTCGTACTCTTCGAGTCTCAGTCTCCACCGAATTAGTTTCGAACTAGGGTCCTTGCAATTAAAGAGCCACTTAAGTGGTTTATGATCTGTGACAATAGTGAACTTATGCCCATATAAATACGGGCGAAACGACTTTGTTCCGAACACTATAGCTAGGCATTCTTTCTCGGTGACGCTATAATTTGTTTCAGCTTTATTCAAGGTGCGGGAAGCAAAGGCTATAGGCCGATCTTTACCAATTTCACCCTGTGAAAGGATTGCAGAGATTGCAAAAGTCGAGGCGTCACAAGTTAAAACGAATTGTTTTGTGAAGTCAGGATAGATAAGGATTGGTGCTGTTATCAACGCGTTCTTTAATGTTTCAAAAGATAACTGTTGCTGGTTGGTCCAGACAAATGGAGTATCTTTTCTAAGTAAAGATGTAAATGGTTTAGCTAGTTTTGAAAAATCCTGAATAAATCTACGGTAATAAGACACTAACCCTAAAAACGATTTTATGTCCTTTTGGCATTTAGGGACTGGAAATGATTTTACAGACTCGATTTTCTCTGGATTGGGTTGAATACCTTCCTCACTAATATTGTGGCCAAGATAAGTTACTTCTTTCCGAAGAAATTCACACTTATCTGGCTGTAATTTTAAGGAGAACTGTCTTAATCTCTCGAAGACTTGTGATAATTTTGTAATGTGATTGGTTAGGTCATAAGAGTATATCACTATATCGTCGAGGTAGACGAAGCAATGAATACCCTGGAGTCCGGCTAATACGGTATTCATGAGCCTTTGGAAGGTCGCCGGGGCGTTTTGAGCCCGAAAGCCATCCTAAGGCACTCAAAATGCCCTTCTCTTACGCTAAAGGCGGTTTTGGGAACATCTTCGGGGTTTATTTCAATTTGATGAAACCCCGATGCGAGGTCTAATGTCGTAAAATATTTACTTTTTCCTAATTGGTCCAAAATTTCATTAATTTGGGGTAAGGGATAACTCTCGCCAATCGTGATATCATTCAGCTTTCTGTAATCAATTACGATACGCCATTTCCTCTTCCCTGACGCGTCTATCTTCTTGGGGACTATCCATATAGGAGAAGACCATGGCGATGTAGAGGGTTGAATGATTTTTTGTTCTAACATTTTTTGTATTTGAGATTTCACTTCTTCTTTGTGAATCTCTGGGAATCTATAGGATTTGACATGAATAGGGGTTGAAGAATTGGTTTTGATCTCGTGTTTTAAAGCGTTGGTACTAGTGAGATGGTCGTTTGATAAATGAAATACGTCGGAATATTCGCTACAGATATCGTAAAGAGCGGACCTTTCTTCGCTGTTCAAATGAGATGTACGTAACTGGTCAAGAACTTGTCGAGTTCTATCAATACAGGTCATCATGGTGTTACATTCAGAGGGAATCCCAGTGGTTTTTTCTTTATTGAATGAAATAAGTTTAAGAGAAAGATTAGAGCTCATAGTTGTTGGTCTCTCTGAAGTGTTTAAGACAGTTACATTTATTCTGTTATTATCCTTTACTAGAGCAATACAATTTGAAACGAATAATGACTCTGAAATATGTTGGTCTAGAACTAAACCTTGTTTAATCTCTGGATTTTTAACAGAGCATTCTATAACTGTCTCACTCCGCGCTGGAATGGTATAAGAAGGTTCATTGAACGATAAATTTATGTTTTGTTCTTTTAGTTCTAGCGATTTTAAGCTATAATTTATACGACAGCCATGCTGAAGGAATAGATCGTTGCCTATTATGCCGTCATAAGGTAAGTTTACGTTACGAAATACATGGAATTTATGTAAAACGTTTAGCTTAGGATTAAATTGGAGTTGTAAATTTAAATAACCGACACTAGCTAAGGATTCATCTTTCGAATCGATTCCTTTTATTTTAACTGTATTTTCTACCAACTTGAAATTCTTATTAATCACTTCTCCCTTCAGGAGACAAAGCGATGCGCCAGTATCTATAAGGAAGGAAAGTGGTTTTTCATTAACATTTGTTTGGATCGTTACGTAAGGTAAGTATCTTTCCTTGATTATTACTTCATATACTTGATCAGTATCGCAATTGGGGTTATATTGTTTGTTATTAATAGGAGAGCCGTGAGTTTGGGGCTGGTTACCCTGTCCATTGGCCTTTTTAGTAGGAGAGCCGTGAGTTTGGGGCTGGTTACCCTGTCCATTGGCCTTTTAATAGGAGAGCCGTGAGTTTGGGGCTGGTTACCCTGTCCATTGGCTTCTTTAATAGGAGAGCCGTGAGTTTGGGGCTGGTTACCCTGTCCATTGGCTTTTTTTATACTTATGGTATCGACTTGGGCTTGAAACGTGTGTCCCGCGCGATACTTTATCGGGACGCTTACTCGTTTAAATTTTCTGTTGGTGGACCTACATCATCTGCATGCTCTGAACTTTCGAGATTTTCTTCCTGTGTGAATGTTACTCGAGGTCGGAATGTTTCTGGCTGTTGTGCCGAGTTGAAGTATTGGGATCCGTTGGAAAATCTCCTATTATTACGTTCACGGATCGCACAACGTTCAAGAGTGTGTCCTGGCTTTTGCAATATCTGCAAAACAGCGGACTCCTAGATGTAGACGGTTGGTTTTCAGAAAACGATTTAAAATCAGGTTTATAATTGAAGTAACTTTTCTTAACAGCCGGCTCGATTTTAATTTTAGGTGAGTTATAGTTTCTTGAAGAAAACTGTTGTATCTTTTCCTCGGAAATAGCGTTATTAATAGCCTCGTTAAGATTTCTAGGATCTCTGCATCTGACAATAGTAGCTAATTCGGGACGTAAGCCTAATGTAAACATGTGAAGAGCTAAATCCTCCATCGCGGCTAGCCTACCTGGTAGTTCACTCTTTTGGTGTTAGAAGCCATAACTTCGGTTAGAATCTTCTGTAGGCAAGTTTCGATCCTAAGGAAAATTGACTAACGGACTCATGGACCCCTTGTTTACAGTTTTGTAATTCGGCTAAGAGGTGGGCGTAATGTTTACGTTCCCCAAATTGAGTCTTAAGAAAATCTTTTAAGGATAGCCAGTTATCAAAATCCTTAATAGCGCATGCATTCTCGGCCTTACCTTGTAGTTGGCTTAATATATATCGGAAGACTATGTCTTGTTGTGAAGTTGAGGCTAACTCGATAGCACTATCGCAGCTTCTTAAAAACGCTGTTAGTTTATCTCGGTCACCGTCATAGGACTTAATAAATTTTAAAATTACATTTAACGAAATTTCGTCATTGCTTACTCCTTCCTTTAAATCTTTTCTATCCGATTTTGACATGTTTGAATTTTATATATCAAAATAAATGCAAAATAAAATAAATGGTTAAATGAACTCTGGATTCGAGCTTATAGTTCGAAATACAATACGTATGCAATTCTTAGACGCTCTCGGTTGCATGGGCGACTGATAGAACTGTGGATGTTATGACTGGAGCTTATCTCTAATTGTACAATAGAACGCAACAATCTTAGTTTAATATGCACTATATTAACTATGAATAAAATATCTCTCGAAATCGGTTGATCTTGGATGTTTTCTTTAGCAAGAAAAATAAGATTTCACTTACAGGATAACTGGATACTTCATATCGGATACTTCGGTAGTTTCTTATAGGACAGCCAAGAGTGGAAGACGTCGTGGGCTTCGTGTCGGTACTGGATACTCAGGATCCCTTGGGATGTGCGAACAGCACAACAGCCTGGTACCGCTTACAGTACAGTGGACCAGCAGTCGACGTTGAAGAAGTAGGTGGTTGTCTCTTGGCGAGTTCGAGTCTGGATTCTGGACACTTGTTTGGGTATTATCCTTACGGAGGATGCACCAAGGATTTTACAATCCCTTTTCCGCTGCCACCAATGTTAGTCCGTGGAATTAAAGTCCCTTTTTAAAAAAGGTTTTTTATTTAATTACATTAAACGTTAGCTTACAATTCAATCTATCCCTTTGACTAGGGATTTAATATTAAGAAACACGGTAAATGTCCTTTCATCAAGGAAGGTGGACTCGAACTGAACTGACGCTAGTCCTATCTCGTCGTGTAAGAATGCTAGTGCTGACTAGACAGCTGATGCAGCCCTAATAGTAACAATCTAGGAGTGTAACAGAACGAACCAACATACCCTTACTCTAAAATAAAAAGTGACGGACGATCGATACTATTGGAAAAGTGTCTGGATACAATGTCAAAGTTTAAAAATTCAGTAACGAGTTTGAAATGTAACAATGGATATAAATTGTATTAACTATACACTCTAGTATAACTATTGAGTTCTGAGTCTGTTAAATAATAGGTACCTATATCGAACAGCCCAAAATACTTATTGCGTACACATCTTCATGTTAATCAGTTAATCATCACTAAACCATTGAGACATCTGCTAATTTTTATCCGTTTTAGCAAGTTCTGTCGATACCTTTAACCATTGGGAGCTATTAGCTACGGTTGTATTATAAAAGAAATTAGAAATGTTGCTATTTCCTCTTACAATATTCACGAATCAACTCAAAATAAACTATAAATATATATTATGTTTGTTGCATAAGGCTTGATACCCCATCAAGCCTTACAGTGGTCTTACGAATCTTAATTCTTAATCGAATATAGATGTAAACATAACGGGCAACTGCAGCTACATATATACCATCAGATATTGTACTTGTGGTCACTCAACTTTATAAAATAAATATATATTCAGCTTTTTTTGCTTTCGCTGACATCGGACAACTGGGCTCACGTTTTTGCTTTCGATGTTTAGAAAAGGGACACGTCGGTAGTAAGTACCCTAAGATAAACCTAAACACACGATGCTACGCTTGTGGGGAACATAGACATAGGGCAAAAGAGTGCAAAGTGCTTGCACTCTAATGACCACTGTGCTCGGAGCCATGGTGTCCCGTAAATTGTCTTTTTGAGAGAAGCGAGAAGGTGGTGCGCCGCACCAACAAAGAAGAGAGGGATGAGGGACAAGAAGCATCCTTGCTACCTCTTCAAGCGTAGCGGCCTCAGCGATACCTATTGTATTCCCGAGGCCCAGCTCAGAAATGGAAGCCATGGATACTTTCCTGCCTCTTAGAGTCCTCCAGAGCAACCTGAACAATTGTCTTAATACTCAGCATTTGGTTATGCGCGATGGAAGGTTGCTGTTGCAATAGTGGTGGAGGCCTACGTCGTGCCAGAACAACCTCGCTGGCCGGTGATGTGGCGATCTAATGGAGATGTGGCCAAAATTTATTTGTAGGCTGGTTGACAAAAATTTAGTTTGGAGAAAAGTGCCGAAGTAAATAAAAGTGTGTATTTTAAAATAAGATAACTTCCATGATAATGTCTTAGCAACAATTTCAATAAGATAAAATAAAAACATTTAACAGTAGACTGTGCGGTACACTTTTCATTTTGCTTCATTTGTGAACGGAACGTATAATTAAGCAAAAACCCTTTTAAACGTTTCTTCGAACATGTAAACTGTAAATGTATAATGTGCTAAGTAAGCAAAAATTGTTCACTTCCATTTTGAAAATGTGCTTTACGTTTTATCTACGATGAAGTCTTTTTATCGCAGTCTTTAACATTGTTAAATCTACTTCCAATAACTTGTTCGACCATGTTTACTTTTTTGTGACCTCTGGCTACCCTATATCACCTGGCCTGTAAGTACAATTCTAATAATATCTTTATTCAACATCCAATGGAATGTGTGATAGTTCATCATGCTGAATACTGAGTGGAACAGTTGAGAAGATTATGTTCTTGTGCAAACCACGTATTATACCAAAATACCAACTTAAAACAACAGCATAATGCTGATGAGTCAATTATTGATAACGTATACATACCATCGCATCCTCCTCTTCAAAGATGACAATGCATTCGACCTTTATTCGTTACTAATTAACAAGTATATTATGTTCTCATCTGTCACCTTTAGTTATGTTATTTACATAAGGTAATATTTTATTCCAAAAATGTTTATCAACATTGTACAAAACGAATGAGTTCACAGTTTATTAATTACACACGTTCGAAAATGCCCTCGATCTATTTTTCTTATTATATATTTTAGTTTTAACTGATATATTTAATTTAAATAAATCTGTAATCGAAGAGCAGCAAAAGTACAAAAATGCTATATAAATGTACGTGACCACTTTAATTAGAACACAAAAATAATGGAAATGCTAACTTGTTCTTACATCTAAGGATTAAGACGGAATACCCATTTATCCCTTATTACTTTTAGGAACTGACCATATTAAATATGCAGCGATAAGCTGTCATTTTACAATGGTTTTCTGCCAAGTTTAATTCTCTTCCCGCAGAGCCGTTATAATAACTTACTTATTATAACTACGACATAAGATAGTTACACAAAGGTACGGTACGCATGGTGGCGTAGCAACTTCGAATATACGTTTAATATCATAAAATAAAAGTATCAAAAAGATGGACGAGGATTATGCATGATGGCGCCATTTCCCTTTATTTATTTATATTTATGTATATATATATATATATATATACATATATGTATATATATATACATATATATATATAGATTATAAGACCTACTATTATGAATAATAGGTCTTATAAAAACTAACGAACGAAATAATTCTGTATGGTTACATTTCCGTTAACTTGAGTTACATTTACAAACCTAATTAAAGTGTCTAAACATTAGATAATTAACGATGAACTAGTTAATGATAGGTATAAATTTTACAAAAAACTATCATCACTACAGATTTTTAATATACTTGTCAGTGTTAAGGATTATTTGTACAATTTTGTATTCCCACAAGAAATCCGTAATAAGTTACCAAGCTTTAACGATATTTTAAAGACATTTTCTAAATTATAACTGTGATTGGAATACCTTGCCCTACATTTAGAAAAAAAAACGTAAAACAAAAGCAAGTGAAACATTTTTTTAGCATCCGGAAAAGACATGATCGAATTCGACGCAATAAAATTAGGGTTTATCCCGAACGGTGGACGCAGTGAAAGAGTCAATAGCGAAAGAGGAATCTCGAAGCCGACCTACTTTCTATCCTACACCCGCAACCCTATTTGCAAGGGAAGGAACCGCGTTGGAGCCTCCCTAATGCCGCGTTGATACTGCCGGTAGACAACTGTAAGGGAATTCGCACTTCAATGTAAGAAATACAGTGAAAGGAAATGAAACCGCGAGAGCGACAGTGTAGGCAGGGCTCGATCGATCGGAGGAAAGTACGTTGATACCCACTCCTTGTAGAGGGATCACAATTAGTGGCGGCGTAACGCTATTACCGGCCCCGGGTGATTGATGCCTCAGGCGCGCCACATACAAGCCTAACAAGGACAATTTATTAAAAATATTACGTACATTTATGCTTGGATATTTCGCTACTTCGGTACTTGTTTATTGACGTTTTTGTATCTATATCTCTAGACATACGTTCCTATAATATTTGAACAATTAGTAACCAGCTCCGGCTTTGCGTTGAGCTTTTAATGTAAATAACTTGTATAGACGATAAACATACATTAACGGTCGGTGGAGGTGTGGTTAACAATATTTGTCCAACACAAATTTGCTGCTTTCGAGTCTGTAGGGTATTGTAGATATTACATACACGTCTCGTGTCCTTAAAAGAACATCGGACAAGTGAAGTTTTCTGTAAGTATTCAACTTATTCTTGACTATTGCATATATAACACATATACATGAACAACATTGGTAAAGAAGATATTCGTCGCAAATCAATAAAACCATGATTATAATCTGAACGATGAAAGGTCCGATACAGAAGTGACGAGCAGACTTTGCTATAGTGAATTATAATGTTAGATTATTCTTTAAGGTTTATTTATAACTTCAACTATGTATACTATAATCATATGCTCATTATAAAACAGTTTATTATTTTGTGTTTTAATTAAATAAATATTGGTTTTGGTAAACTACATTTATACAACAGAATGACTAAGACGGAAGCGTTTTATTTATGGCAGATCAGTTCTCTTTGTTTGAACCAAAGTGGTGCTTCCCTTAAATTGTTAATTTTATAATTTTTTACCTGATCGGTTATAGGTTATTAACAATTCTTTAAAATATTTCTTTTATTTTAGTGTTGTTAAAGACACTACCATTGACAAAGAAGCCGCATTAAGCATTTTTCTTCGATATCGTCACTAAAAACGAAGCCTATACCCAGTATAGCATTTTTTATGATACTCTGGGTTACAGAACCTCTCAATCTGTAAATGTGTTTCTGAATTGTTACACTCACTATACTAAACATAGCAGCATTAGGGCGTGCCCTTATCCTGAAATGGGTCGGCCATTTATGTTGCGCCTATAAACTTCACAACTGAAGGGAAACTCTTCATTAAACCATCAGTTTTAATAAGTTTGTTAATACATAGGTATATTTCTACTTCTTCCTTTCTTGAGTTTTGACTAACTTTTAGAACATTAAAGTAAGATATCTTTTTGCTACGGAAGTAACGAACATAGCCGGAGGTGATTCGATCACGGAACGAAACTCCAAGATTGAAGAGCTCGCAAGAAGCCATTCGACTCAAAACTCTTTACTTTGTACCTGAAGGCACTTGGAAACGAATCTAAATAATAAAATAGTTACACGTTAATAATAAAAAACATATTTTATTTCAAATCAAATCAAAAGTCTTTAGCCATATACTACCACAGGTTCGAAAAAGAAAGCCGCAGAATATATGGGTGGAGATAAAGTTCGAGCTACCTTTAAGAGTTTACGAATATGGGTCATGTTAATGAAAAATTAAGAGGTTATGCATTACAAATGATATCTTTCGTTATATACGCTATACATATAACAATATATGTGAAATCAAATAAAATGTCTTTTTAAATATTAAAGCATTACAAGGTCTTATTGATTGCCAAAATTTACTACGGCTTTGGAAAAAGTATAGGTAAAAAGTGAGCTTGTGATACCGATTTCTCCTAATATATTTAACGTTTTACTTATTTTTAACTATAAATCTAGGACGAAAGTCAATACGAAAACTACGACAAATATGAGAAATTGCTAGGTAATATTTGAAGATGAAATAGAGCATGAATCAGAAAAAGTTGCGGCAGCCATCATGATTTAACGATATTTTTATAGGCTAATGAAATAAGTTTAATATTTTATTTAAAAGCTACCTATATTTATGAAATATTCTCACACTATTCACTCGTACTGGAATATTGGTGACTAGATGATGTCCTCGATATTTTCTTCAAATAAGATTAGTGAGTTATAATACTTACTGTATTATTAACACAGAAGCTCATCTTCCCCTTCCCTAGTCCAATGAATACATGCGCAATAAAATAGGAGAAAGGTTCAAAAGCATTAACAAAGACACAAGATATACATACGACATGCACAGACAGTTTGTGATACACAAATATTGTTCTATGTCTATATGTATATTCGGCTGGGAATCGAAAACAAGACCCGCTACGCAGTAGCCAAGGACTCTGACCACTGCGCCACGCAACCGTCATGGCTTTAGTGGTGTCCTCGGGGTGTAATTATCTTCGCATTTCGCAAGTATTTTACTAATTATTCTTTATAAAGAAAAGTATAATTTTAAATATTTACTGTACCTTTAATTCTGCTAATTTATCCAGTTGTAGAATAACTTAAATATGGTATAAAAATAAGCTTTCACGTACTTTACAGAGATAGAAAGCATTTCACTAAGAGCTTTTGGATGTTGGCTTGTTTAACGACCTGTTATCACAACCGAACAATAAAGAGGCAAAGAGTTTATTTAAATTTATGACCCAATCTTAGCTGATTTAGTTTAAGATTAATGTAATCGTATTAATGGACTGAAATGCGTATTGTCCTTAATAAATTGGAAATAAAATAAAAAAACAAACTAATTAGGTCCTAAACGTGACAAGGGATAAGCATATATAAGTATACGGAGCGCAAATACTCAAACCGATTTTTATTTTTGCGAAAATACAATCCGATAAATGGAAACTCATAAATACGATCCAAGTAGGATTCGAACCCACTACCACTCGATCCTTATACCGACATCCTGTTTATTTTGGATATTTTGTTTGTGCTTTTATGTTTAATGTTTTAAATGAATAAATAAAAATTATAAAATATAATATACATATATATTGATAATAAATTATAAAA
Organism: Teinopalpus imperialis; assembly: GCA_029286865.1. Taxonomy (NCBI): domain Eukaryota; kingdom Metazoa; phylum Arthropoda; class Insecta; order Lepidoptera; family Papilionidae; genus Teinopalpus; species Teinopalpus imperialis. The sequence continues at coordinate 11,748,395 of JAGSMU010000003.1, forward strand.
TATAACAATTAAAAATTATAAAAAAATGTAATAAAATTTTGTGTTTGTTGCTAAATCAAAATATAATTTAAGAAACCACAAATTTTTTAAAACAAAACTCTTCCTCTTGATTCTATTTCAAGCATAGAGTAGAGGTTGTGAGGGTTAAATAATTTATTTACAACTTCTGGAAGTACTTCCCAAAAGTCGTTATTCGAAAGCTGCCAACTCAAATTAAAATCCGGCTTATACTTTTGTCTATGGCGACAAAAAACAGACAATAGGCGCACCGAAACTTGAAACGTTCATAATCGAGCCTTGTCAGAAAGTGCATCTGAGTGCCAGAAATGGCATATGCTCATTTTCATCCTATTTTTAAGTTTATATTTAAAATGTTAATAATAATTCAATTTTCTCATGCAACTACCATAATATTTTATATAATTTAAAAATCAAATACATAAGTTCTCGACAATTCATAAATATAACTACACAATGACTTTATGGTTACGATGTTCTTCCTGAACGGCTCAATATATGTAATAGAATTTAATGATAAGAAAAATATTGTGTATATAACACAATAACATTATAAAAATTTGGTCCGCACTTTGAATAGGAAGGTAATAAATTGAATCGTTACGTTAAAAGTGAGTGAAAACATTTTCGTATAAAATTCATACGTACGTTCCGATAACAAAGACGGGAAAGTTCACACTCGGACTAAAATGAACGAAAAGCTCGCTATAGAAATAAAATACTGTGAGTTGTCCCGAGTTGCGCAGTATTTTTTGTGATGTTTTTTCATAACGAAACATTATATATCTGCTTACGTTATAAAAAGTTTAGTTTTGTTTTTCTTACTTTAATAACTGTACAGTAATAAATATTATTATCTTAAAAATAATTAAACAATATAAATAATATTACGATTTAATTATTCTTTTTCTTATTGTTTTAGATTTTTAAAATGAATACACGGAACAGTTCACACATCTCTGACCTAAATTGACTGTCACTGATATTTACACACTACTCATTTCACATTTACATTTATATGAACCTTAATAGATATCAAACATATATCAATGCTGCTGCAAGGCATAATGTTTGTAACTGTAATTTTTTAAGTCATACGGAACTTACTGTAGCTTCTACAAAAGATTGCTAGAACTTATGCCTCGGGTATATCACCCTTTCTCGGGCTAATAATTGAATAAGACATTTTAAATTAACTATATATTAATTATTTTACCATCTCAAATAACCAGCTTCAATAAATCTCAATCAAAATCGTTTTTGCAGTGTTATTAATTGCTTTTTAAGCTTATAACAAAACAATGTTTAAAACATAACGCAATAAAGGATTGCACTATCAAAACAGCTCTAAACTTAATCAAAATTCAATTCTACTGTCTTTAGCTTGATTCGTAAATAAACGTGAAACTTTGTCTCCTTGATTAATTATGGTGCACAAATTGAACTTAACAACAGTACCCATACTCTCGGATATTGTTGAACGCCAACCAATTGGATTAGCAACGGCTAATGAGTTAATTACTTTATCGTTACTGCTTGAAATATTGAGAACTTTAGAGGGGAACCGTCACGTCTTATACTTTCTATCTTAATTAGATATATAACAAAGAATCAGTATTACCTCTATTTTATAGATGTAGATTAGTTGATAGTACTTCTACTTCAATTACACAAACACTATATTAAAATTTTCAAGGTTCAAATAAAATTATTACATCTTATTTTATGTAATTCTAAACCCGCATGGAATCCTTGTGAATATCGGGTATATCAATGATGAATATGGTTCGTACATGCAATTTAACTACGTTAAAGCCATTGCTACATAAGAATGGTAAATCTTTTTCAAACATTATTATAGCAAGTTTTTGATGCGAAAAATAATCGCTTGAAGGCAAAATTTGGCCTGGACAGTGCTGTATCTACAGGGGTAAGGGGACGCATTTCGCTGCCAAGCCGGCTGGGCGCCCGCCAACCATCGGCGAACGCGTCCTATCGTGATCTGAGCGCAGATATCATCCCGCTTTCCCAACACTCTTGAGTGATTTTAAATTAGCTCGCCATTCCCCGTTTTAAAACATCTGCCCCTGTAATATGATATGATCTGAGTGATACCATTTTCATTTAAGTAAGTGGAAAATATTTAAACTTAACACATTTCCTTAAGATTTCGTTGATATAGTAAAATAGTTCCTTACATATTTTATTAATAAAAGTATCGTTAATAACTCAAGACAAAAACGTCGAATGATTACATGTTTTAAAAGACTAAATACAAGTCCAACCTACCTGATAGCCACAGCCAACGTTTCTTCTTCGCTGAATGTGTACCTACGTTTTTGCCAACAATATGGAATTTCTTAAGTGGTAATAATAAACGTTTTTATTGACACTAGATATTGAAAAAATTCTACAAACTATACTATACTAAAAATATGTAACATAACTAATAAAAAATGTAGTGAGCATTTTGTTGGCAAACCAAATCTAGTCTAGGTAACAAAAATTTTGTTAGATTTTTGTTACCTAGACTACTCATGTACGGATTTTGATAGAGTTTCCAGAGTTCGATAATTATTGCATTTTTATATATGTAATATTATATTGTGTTGTGCTAAATAGTACAGAAACAGCCAGTTTAGTTTAATGTCCGAGCGCTCTCTTTTCATTCACGGTACGGGATAATACCAGGTTCAATTCCGGATGAAATTGTGAATTGCAACTTTAAGTGCTGATTTACCACGTACTCGAACACTCTCTATAGAGTCAGAATTCAAATCGATTCCCATGTAGCGTAAAATTCCTACACCTCAGCTCAACCTCGCCACATGTTTTTTTCTCGACACGAGATGAAATCATACATTTATAAATAAAATTTAGTTTGAGAATCCATCCAAACCCCGACTACCCTTGAGGAGAAGGTAAGGTAATCGTTTTTTTCTATTTGTTTAAAATTTTCCTCTACCCACTGCTAACCACTTATTTATTGAAAAGTCAGAACTTAAGACAAGATTATTCATCTCATATATATCTCATGTATATACTTTACAATATGTATAACTGTAACACAAAAATAAAACCTTTTCTGTGGACTCGTTAGCTTTGGCCAAGATAATGTAATCTTGGTTTCCCTCGGCGCTTAATCTGACCGATTTGCCAACGAAGTTTGCCTTTTCTGTTTAACTGTGATTTTTCAAATCATCTCCTTTTTTAATAATATCCTTTTAATTCCTGACTGTGTTTATTTTTACTAACACGTTATTGTTGAAAGATTATTACGCGGTATATTTCTTTTAACACATTATATATTTACAGACTAATAAATTTTACTTATTTTTATTCTAGACTTTGGGGCGCTATGCATCATCCTTTCTCCAATCATTCATTTATATCAATCATATATTGAACCAGCTAGACAGACATCTATAATTGAATCACTTTGTTAAACATTTATTGGATAAAAGGAAGAGGCTTTCAGACAAATTTAAGTGAAATTTGATTTTTCTTCACAAAATTTAAATTTGCAAACATTTCTTTATTTATTTATAAACAAATATGATAATAATGTCCTCCTATCGATTTCAGCTATGGGGATATCTTTTAGTTACTAGATAATATCATCTGCGGAGGATATATTGTAGTGTCAGCCAGTAAGCATTTGCGCAAACCTAAAAGCTCGCCGCTCAACCGCTTCTCTAGTCCGATGTAATTCATGGGCAATACATTACATATAGAGCATAATGGATGATGGTTCAAAAACTCAGTCAAAAACACGAGACATACTACATACGTGAAACTCAGACTCGAAAACCAACAAATACTATTCCTCGTCTGGGAACCGAGCCCTGAACGGAGATCCAGTGCTCTAATCTCGATCAAAAAATATACTAAATAATATAATAATCAATCAATAAACGATAAAGAAATATGCTAAAGGTACCAAGAAAATATTAGAAAATATTGGAAAATAAATGTATAAAGACAACATATATAATTATTTTCAGTGTGTTGAAAGGAATCACAAATAAATTGATAACATGTAGATAAATAAAACAATTAAATGCTTTTAATTTACTTTCTACATGTAAAACTTAATTACTGGATCATTATCATCGTAAACGTGTAATAAGGAATGTACATAAATTGTTAATGTACATGCGGGATCATGAAGAAAATAATACACTCGTACGTTCCTTCCTTGTCTATACTACAAATACATCAATGTGTTTGCAATTTTATTTGTGGGTAGTGGTATTAAGGGTGAAGCGATAGAGCGGCAAAAATGTACCTGCCTTTTTTTGCTCGAACTAACGATTTTGCAAACCAAGAAGAATAAAGATATTAATTTTGTATTATGTTTAAAAATATGAATTTTTTAAAAGAATTTATATTGTTCTGTAGGTCATAATATTACTTATGTGTGGTAGATCTATTCTGCTGCTAAAAAGCACCATAAAGACGATTAAGAGATTTCTAGATTCTAGATTACTCAGTATACTACAACAAAAAAGCGTCATACTTTTTCGTTCGGGTAATGGAAACCGTCGATTTCAATTTTCCATTTGTTTATGACATCTATCTAAGCGATCGTCGAGCGGCCACATACATATCAATATAACGTCACTCAATATTAAGTTGAAACGCTTAAAGCTAACGAACTCTTAATACCGTGCCAAAATGTGTTTCTTAGTTTCCTAATCAGGCCAAGCGTCAATAGCCTTTATGGTTTAAGGTACAGTCTGCTAATTTTAAGGTCGTAGATTCCAATCTGACATTTATATTACACATTTATTAACTATTGTTATGAACCATATTTTGCATAAGTATTTATGTGGAGTGGTTAACGGGAATTAATTTTAGTAGCACTACTAGCATTATTTTTGAAAAGAAAAACAGAGAATAAATCTTACCGTAGATTTCTACTCAATAACCCCTACAAGATTATATTTCCAATTATTTTTTGTTCATATATCGTCAAGTGTACATATTAGAAAATAATTAGAAGCTCAGTTACAATTTAATTATAGTACCTATTAAAATATTAGTTTTCAACAATAAGATTAGCAACTATTATTTTATTTTTAAACATCTCATAAACTCTTCTCGCAAGAATTTGTGACGTAAATTAAAACACCAAACAAATTCTAAACTGAGAAAATGTCCGGGCTTGCCGAGGACAGATAAGTCGGTTCGTGTAAAGAACAAGATTTCAGACATAATCCCCAGATTAGATAACAGTACCCGACAGCAGGAGGTTAAAGTTAGTAAAAATAGAACTTTACCTAGACAATGTATACGGAATACTGATACTGGAAAGGTGACTTATTATTTTTATATTTAACTTAGTCTGGTGTCATATATATAGGCGTACTTTTTATCGTGTTTAGTTTTATAAACGTAACTAATTATATTGTTTTTATAGGAAATTTACGTGGTACAACTATTCTTCTGCTTTGATAACGACGTGTTGTAGTGACATGCGGTTGCTATGCCGCGAGGCCTAGGTTCTATTTTCATTGAAGGTCAATATTTCTTCATCAGCATCATTGATGTCGTCCTGCTGGTCCATTAAGACCACACCTATATCATTATGTTTAGCAAATGACGTCAATAATGTAGGAAATATTATAGTACCCCAAGCGTTTCCGGATGAAGATTGAAATGCTGTGTCAAGGACATTGAACTTCGATAAAGTTCAGCCAGACCGGAAACTATTAATTCCGTCACCATAATTATAGTAGCAATTTATAAGGTATCTTAATTGTATTTTACGGAATTACTTGATTTAATTGTTTTAAACATTGAAAAACATCTATTTATACTATACATATATACATATCTGAGTAAAAGGTATACTTCGATTCGTGTTCGGGGCCAGGGCGTGGCGATTCTTGGCATTCCAATGATGTATGCTTCATCAGCTTATTCACTAACACGAACACTTTATTTATGAAGCGACCCGCACTACCGTTGACTTATGACTTTATTCAAAGCATAAATACGAGCTTGTATTTGCCTGGAAAGTTGCTGCAAAATATTATTGCCTTGCTGTTATTCTCAATACTTGAATAAATGTGGGATTCATTTTAATGAATACATTAATAATTAAACTTTATTAACAATAAACTACCTAAGCACTAGGACATTTCTATCGGCTTGAGAATACACTTACTATTTCTTTTCTTTTCAAGAGTGTAAAAGCCATTTTTTGTAAACACTATATAAATAACGCAGGCTGACATAACATAATAATCATCTTAAATATATACATTATTTATCTATCAGCATGCGGCTGTGCACTACTGGCTAATCATCTCCCAGGGCACACCACTTAGGTCGATCTTTAGTTCTTATTAACCAGTTTTTTCCAGCCTCATCCATTTTGCTAGGCTGAATCCTCCACTACGTTCACCTAAACATGGTCTCGCTCAAGCCACTGCAATTTTCATACTCGAAGTTTTATATGTTTTATGTTTTTTTATATACATCCGTACTCATCAAAGCTTCCTCCAATCACGTACTAAACAGTACGGTTATGCTACTGTTTCACACTTCTCAAAACTAGCTGCAACTTGGCTCTTTAATAGTCATATCGTTTATAACTTTAACCATTTCTTCGTTACGATTTACATTTATGATATAGATTATGCTTCTGCGGAAATTGATACACATTATGTAATGTAATATGGAATGAATCAATCAAGTATTTTGTTATACATATAGTACATTTATTGAATTAAAACTAACACTACAAAATAGAATGCTTTACAAATAAAAGAATAAAAAAAAGCTATTTTTGTTGTAAAATGTAACTCAATTAACGGAATATTGGCACAGTGCAAAAACGAAAACTAAACTGGAACAATACACAAGTGACCCATAAAAGATAATAAGGACAATCGGGCAGGGCAGCTGCATTTTTTATAAACCAGCTCGATACTGTACTGAAATAAACGCAACATAAACGTTTAAGTTCCCAACGAGCACGCGACACACTATCGACACTTTTACACACAAAGAGTGTTGTTGAACTATTTTAGTCTTTATGCCAGTGAATTAAAGCTCTCCCGGTAGTAAGTGTAAGGTACAATTTAATTTTGCAGCGCTGTGACAGCATATTGACGCCGACACTGCGGCCGACAACTGGGTCGACCAGCGCACTCGACCTCAAACTACATCCCTTCACTATTCACAACAGCGAATTCACTATAGCGGATCGGACATAAAGACATTTTAGTAACAGTTAAATAACCCGCTACTATACAGGTGTCAGAAAATAAAAATTGTTTGAATTAAAACAAAATGTAAATTTCATATCTCGACTTCAATAGATATCATTCTTTGTTTGTACTTAACAACTTGTTTTTGGTTGTTATGTACTGTTAATGGTATTATAGGTAGTGGTGAAATGCTGTCAAATCATATAAAATTTATCGACGGCTTAGAAATCCTATAGATATAAAGGTAAAATATCCAAAACAAAATTTATTCAAGTTATGGACATTTTAAACAAAACACCCCATGTCAATAAAAAAATAAAGAGATTATAGTGCGAAAATTCTTATAATGGCCCGTAAGCAGAAAAGAAGAAAGACTTAAGACCCAGAATAATAATCGTATGTTTAAATAAAGTTATAATTAGATATATAGAAAATCGTGGTTTTTTAGATATTGCTATAAAGCAACGCCGGTTATTAATGTTTATATATCGAGGATTCCATAGTCAAAAAAACAAAGACAATTATTTTTTACCATGTTGTAACGCAGATATGCGTTAAAAATTTTAATCTTATATAAATTAACCGAAAGGAGAAAGATGTCATTTTTTATTTTCCAATCAACTCCTTGTATACCCATTAAAGGATTGAGTGTAACTCTAGGTTTTTAGAAAAAATTAACAATCAATTTCACAGATTGCCCCTTAACCACATTAAAGTCCAAAGAAACGAAAGTGAAAAGCATACATTTTTAATCCACTTATATAAATTAAATTAATATTAAATTATATGATATATTCATTGAGACTAGAAAACTTTGTAGATCACAAAAACTGTTGATGAGGTCATATTTAAAATCAGGTTCGCCGAAACGAACAGCCATTTTCATACAATTAACAATGACAACATTGATATTTATATGTACACATATAACGGCACAGAGAGTTTTCAAGTTGGTGTGTTACTTATCACAATCTCTTTAGTTTCAGTGAACACAGGTCATTATTATTCACAGTTCTTAGTTTGTCTGCAAAACTTCTGCCATTCATTTCAATATTCAGAACTACGATGGCAAGAAGTAATGCATGAAGTTGGGTACAATGAGAAATTCTTTACATTTTCAGTGAGCTTAAAAGTGCTTAAGAATTTACTAAGAGAAACTACAAAAGTTGGTTAGAATATAATCAACACAGTTACAAGTTAGAAGGTTTTGCTATAAAAATTAATAAGACAGTGATTGTTAAGAAGTTGGACTGACGGTTATGGGTTTGAATCCAAACTGTCTTGTATCAATCACCATTAGGTCAAGAGTGAAATTGATAATTCTTTCGGATATTCCCCTTTTATTATCATTCGTTATTATGCTCACTCCATATTAGCTATCTAACTTCATTATTGACTTTGCTTGGAGTATCAAAACATAATTGACAAACGACAGGACACAATTCAGGATATCCCGTACAATAAATCCAAACCCTGTCTACCCTTGATTAGAAGAGAGAGCCTTTTAACAGTGGCAGAGGGTTTTCTAGACCGTAGCAGTACCACGCTCTCATTGAGTATCAGTGACGGCGTGGAGTGGAGTGGAGTGGCAATGAGACTCAATTACAAGTATAGATGTCAAATACATAGTATAGAGAGAGAGAGATTTCTTGTACTATGCAAACTCCCATTATTCTTCAATATTTAAATACAAAAAGGGACATTATACAAGAAAAAAATAAAACATTAAGCTCAAACGTAAACCTCTAACTTTATATAGATGGCATGAATATAGAAGTACTAAAACAGATTAAACGAAAAGAATGGTTCATAATTTCTCTTACGGACTACAATATATCACTCGACAAATTAAAGTAGGCTTTTTTATGTAAAGATATTAAGGCTGAAATTAATGTCGTCGCTTCGATGATCAATTACGCAGTAAAAAGTATATATGTATCCAGAATGAGGTTTTATTAAGCGAAAAAAAACGTATAAATATTCTTAATGATCGTTTTTTGGTACTGATTTATATAATTATATATATTTAACTATATAATTACCCTTTATATATATATAATTATCCTTTGTTACGCAAGCTGAAGGAGTCAGGTTGCGTAACAAAGGATAATTAAAATCAAAACGGTTGCAGGTTAAAAATGAAATCCTAGGATGATGTGTATATTACTGACACAATTATTTAAGGTACATATGTAAGAGAATTGACCAAGATGCTTTCGCTTGCGCTGTCCGATGCTGTATGCCCGGGCGCGCGTGGTGGTGGCAGCGGGCCGTCGACGTCACCCACTGCGTCACGCATGGTTCAATCTTGGGCGGTGGTGCTAACACCCTTATATGCACACTTGGAGCAATTCTCATACATGTTTATCTTTACGTAGAAAATGTATATTACGATAGTTTTATATGATACTGACAGTAGTAAAGTCGGTAAGGGACGCTCTAAACGAACATATATGAACCCCATGGATAGAACGTGTACTAAAATACGTCTCTCTACCTCTCTCTATAATATTTACTAGTGGATATAAAATTTAATATCGGATTATGATATTTTTTTTGCTTATCGGACGTAATTTAATATATTAGACTCTTAAATCATAGATCTTAAAAGCATTTATTATCCCTAATAATTTCAGAATATCTTTGTATCCAATGCATAATTGTACAAACATCGGTTAATTTTTAGGTTAAGTAGCTTATATGTCCTTAAAAATCGATAAATTCTTGAACTTCATTTGTGTAGGTAATACCTGCTTTGAATTTTTAGCTCTTAAGCCTATAAGGGTAATTTATTGTCTTCCATTGAATATTGTCTATTTCCAAAGATATTCATGAAATCCTTTTGAATAAAAAGGAATCATACAAATGAGTTTAATAATCTCAGAAATATGAGGTAACCTACATTCATCATCATAATTTCAACCCATCACTAGTCTACTGCTGAACAAAGGTTTAGCCCACAGACTGCCACAAAGCCTATTTAGGGTATGTATAACATACTTTATAATAAGATATACGTGTAACATTTTTATTTATATAGATATTTTATTATAAAATGACGTGGCGCACTGAATCTTAAATACTATTTTAACATTTACTCAAATATCAGAACTGTACTTATTTGTTACATTAAAGGTTACAGAACTTCGAAGAATTCACAATTAAATATTTTACTCTCTTACTCCGCAATATAATAAATCTTAAAACGTGAAATAGCACCGAGCAAATCCATAGTGATAAATTCTAAAACTACGATAATCCTAGAGATTCCAATTGTGATATCAACTTTTAACTACGTGCATAAAGTACAAATAAATGTTATTCGCTTTATATTGACTATACAAAGGCATTTAAGACGAACACTTTATATATGTAAAGATATAAGCACACTTTACTATATTTCGTGATAGACAGAAACTAAGACCAAGACAACGGCCTAATCTATCATTACCCTAACATTTTATTACTTGTGGGGTGAAGGGCTGTGTTTGCGCGTAAATTTTTATATAAGATTTACGCGCTTTATTTCCCCGTGGTACCTAAACAGCTGGATAGATTAAAATCATTCAGGTATCATTAGATTCTATAGATTGATAGGTGATGCCACAAAAAGTAAACAACCCTAAGGCACAATTGGTCAAAGCGTAATAATTAATATTTTTGTCAAACCCTACAATATCAAGGGTTGATCGTGGGAATTCCAAAAATCTTTATTTATTAAGTAACTTTAAACTTAAAAAAAATCTAAAAAAATTACATTGCTTTTTACGCAGCCGGATTTTTTTAAACTTACTTACTTTTTTTTTACCTTATGAGCACGCAATTCACCTGATGACAAATGATGAATTGCTTATGTGTTTTTAGGGCCCCCTGAGGTCTTAGATGAAATGTCTGGTTAAGAGTAATTTCATGCAGGTATCCTGTGATGGTGTGGTCCTGTCCTTCCCTGGTCGAGCTGACCCATTCATACTTCAACCTAAAACTAGGCGCAACGCAGCTTTAGTTTAGCACTGTTCAAAGGACTACGTTACATTAATTCAAACACATCTTATTAATGTCATACTAGAACTTAGAAGGCAGATAATTTGACTATAAAGAGATGCAGTTGTCAAGTATATTCTTTATTTTTTCTACGATATGCCTTATTTATTTTTGTAAGTCAGTTATAAAAACACAAGAAACAACAAATAGTTCGTAATCGACGAAATTAAGCTCATAATAATATCCTGATACGTTACGTTTAATTAAGCGATAATAATCAAGCCGCAGTGGGTTAAGAGGCTGTCATCATTAAGGAGTAGTTAAACGACAGTTGCCAAGGGCTTATATTTGGGAGCCAGCCAAAATCATGCATATTTCTTTTGAGTTCGAAGCTGGAATATATTACTATAATATCACAAATATTTCTATATATATTCTATTTTATTTTATGATTTATTTAAAAAAAAAAACACAGTTAAAATTATTGGATACAAAACTTGAAGACTGCTATTCTTGTACGCATAGTAAAAGAAGAATTGAACAAAAATATTAAATTTGTAGAAGTTGTCCTACCTATATTTTACTTATAAATAAAACAAAATGCAAAGGCAAAATAAAAAAAAAACATTTTAAATATTAGGTCTTTACCTATGAAATGGCCGTTCTTAGTATTGGCCATTTCAAACCAAAAAAAAGTTTTGATTCTGTGAATTCTAAATTCAAATTATTTTTTTTTTAAAACTTGACATTCTTTTTACAAAGTCAGTCTTTTGTTTATTGATTAGCTCTGTATTTTCATTACGTTTGAACATTTTTCGTCATAATGGATACTTTAAAAATTCGTGTTATTATGGAAATTGAGTTCCGTCGTGGCATCAACGAGGCACAAACGGCATGTAACATCAACAACGTTTACAAACGAACGCACAACCCGTTATTGGTTTGCCCGGTTCCGTTCTGGAAATTTTGATTTTAAAAATGAACCTCACGGTCGTCCGGACACTTGGTCAACAATGATGAATTAAAGGCGATTGTGGAAGCTGATGACACTACACTCAATCTACAGCCGAGCTAGCAGCAGCTTTGATGTTAACATCAAAACAATATTGGTCCATTTGCGACAAATTGGCAAGGTAAAAAAGCTGAATAGATGGGTGCCCCACGAACCTAACGATCGCAAGCCAACGTACGCGTTGAGACCTACCTCGCGCTGCTCAACAGGCACAGAAATGAAATAATTTTGAACCGAATTGTTACATGCGACGAAAAGTGGATTCTATTCGACAATCGAAAGCGCTCAACAAGTTGGTTAGGTCCTGGAACACCAAAGCAATGCCCTAAACGAAAAATGACCTCTAGAAAGTTGATAGTTACTGTTTAGAGGTCTAGTGCCGGTGTGATTCATCACAGTTTTTACCAAACAGCAAGAGTATTACTACAGATGTGTACTGTGAAGAACTGAAGACAATGATGGAGAAAATCTCACATCTGCAACCAGCTTTGGTCAATCGGTCATCCCTGCTGCTCCTACACGACAACCCGTGACCCCATACTGCACAACAGACATTCTCCAAGCTGCAAGAGTAGGGAGTTAAAAGCTCTCATCCACCGTACTCACCAGACGTTGCACCCCCCGACTATTACTTTTTCCAAAATTTGGACAACTTTTTAGCGGGAAAAAAATTCAATTAAAAGTACAAAATGCCTTTGAAGAGTTGCTTTGTTGCCTCCCGTCGAGCTGATTTTTACAAGAAGGTTATCAATAAACTACCACTTCGTTGGCAAAGATGCATCGATTACACTGGTGATTACTTTGAATAACAGAAATAAAAAAGTTTGAAAAAGAAATACTTTAACTTATATCATACAAAACGGCAATTTCATAGGTAAAGACCTATTATTATACAGACACTACGGTGCTTTTAGGAGTTCAAGATTCAAAATGTAAACGAAACCAACATTTATCATCTATAGCAAAATAGTTCTGCTAGGTTGCTGTTCTGAAAGTTGACTTATGTTGATACTACGCTTTCAGTTATTGTTATGAAATGCAGTTCTGTCCTATGGGATAAATGATATCAATTATCTTGGTGGGTTTTAACCACGGCGATGTTTATTGATTATTACTAAATGACATCAACTGCGCAGGATATACTCGCATTACGCGGCGTAACCATTCACACAACCAAAAAGTCTCTCACTCGTCATCCCGGCACCTCACAACGGAGTGTCCCGTCAACGCAGGAGAGAGACTCAATGTTGATAGCTACACTGGTTTAAAAGTAACGAGAAATAACTTGCAAGTTCTTATCAGTAGCAGGGACAGGAGAGGTTCCTGCAATTCTGCAAGCATGCTATAGAGAAAGCCATTCGTAGTTAAGATTGAAATATATATAAGAATATAGATAATAAATAATAAGGAAATAGATATTTAGGTATCAGGAAAAATAGTAAAAGTATAAGTAATATAAGATATATCAGCAAAGATGAATAAATGAAAAAAAAATAGAAAAGGGAATAAAAATAATTAAGAAAATGTTATTGAAAAGAACAAAAAAGTCCCCGAGTTACCATGTCAGGAGAATATAGTACACGCGAGACCCTCAGAAACGGGGGGTCATAAAAAAACCTACTCATACTACGAGGCACCATCACGTGATACGTTCATCTGGCTTGTATAAATCGTCACTCCATCAATCCGTATACACATTAAGCAAAACATTTAAATTAAACTTCAATCACACAAAATGAATCAAATGCCGTACGTTCACTGGCTCTAAGATAAAATGTAATTGATGACACTTTTGAAATTAAATTATGGATATATCAAACGACTGTCAACCGTCTGAGTTTCGGTTTGTCCACATCATTTGTTATCTGAAATGAACGCAGCAGCCACCCTTGGACCCTAACCCTTTCTCCCTTTGATGTCCCCTGACGTCCCGATGCGACCAAAAACGCTGATTAAAAAATTTCTCGGAGTTTTCCGTTTACATTTCATTTATGTGATTTGTGAAACGTGATGACCTTTTAATAAATTTAGGCTGATTTATGAGATTGATTTTATATTTCCATTTTTGTAAAGCTTAAGCTATTAACGTTTCATACATCGGATAAGTTAGTTTAAAATATAAAAAAATATGCTCTTATTTTCAAATTAAATAACTGAAATGCGAGTTTTTAATACTGTTTGATTTGAAACTTAAACGTACCACGATTATCATTTTTTTTTTGGTAAAAAGGGATAAAGCTAACAAATGTGTATGTTTAATTCATTTTCAAAAGCTAAAAAATTTTAAGGCTCTTTCACTCGTAAACAAAGTTACATTCATTCTTTATTGAAGTCGAAGAGTAATATATAAATTTTTGACACAGTTGCAGATTAATTTATTAATATTTTTTTATAAATTTCTCATTTCGAGCTTCTCACAGAATACCAAGGTTAAATAGTAGGATATGCCGCTGAGTTTCGTTTGGCGAGTTCTCAAGAGACACTAGTAGCAAGGCATTATAAATAATCGGGAGTGAAACGCATTTGCATCTTGATACAATGTAAGAGCTACGGTGCAGTTTGTTTCTAACTGCAGAATGAACAGGTCAGCTCGACCAGGGCCCTCACAGATTACCACCGTCAAATAACAGCTAATGCTGCTGTGTTTCATCTGGTGAGTGTAGGGATCCGGAGTCCATCCATCTCAGTACTCGAGGGTGATAAAGGATCTGCATTATGATTCCTTGTGAAGGATGAATGTTGATGTCATGGGCCGCAGGAATCACTATCCATCAGGTGAACTGTGTTCTTTTTTATAACTATTAGTTTAATAAAAAAAAACCATTTAAACACTGAAAAACTTATTTACCTGGCAGTTACTACGCTTTATTACATGATTTACTTTATACATAGATGAGAGACAACTGTATAGTTGTTATTTTTCTATAGCCTTTCGAAACTTCTAAATTGCCATTGAAAAACGCTCTACCAGATACCAACGTCTGGCTTGCAGATCAGCTCATATTTAGCAAGCTACACAGATGTATAGTTGTTGCACCAAAACTAAATAGTAAAATTAAAACTTAAGAAAAATATGAAGTTTTTAAATAAGACTTTACTAACTAAGTTAGCATCTAATCCTAGTCTCATGTCAGAAAACTCTCAAAAAGTTTATTTAAAATAAAATACAAATTCTAAAGGTAAATATGTAGAAAACAAAACTACCTTTGATTAGTCTGTTTGACTATTTCTTTCTTTATGAGTCTTGAAGTTATTTTAAAATTGATTAAACTCACCCCACGCAAAATAATGTAATATAGAATTAATGAAATTCAGTCGGTGGATGTTTTTTGATCAAATAAAATACACTAAGAATATTTGTACTTTCACCATAATCAAAAAGTGTAATATTAATTTTAAAAAAAAAACAATATTTCCAAATCTATGTGAACATAGTATAGTAGTATTCATCAAAGATAAAAACTGATTAAAATAAGTTGGACATATTTTAGTTTAATTTTATATAAGATCCTATATTATCTAAAGGCTACCTAAGGAGTCCATCCAATTTAGATTTTAAAGTATATACCTGTAGAAAAATATCAGAAAAACTGTGCAGGTCTACAGCACAATGTCTACTAACGTACAGAAGCATAACGTCAACAGCAGTAGTAGCTATTACAGACAAGCAGCAGTGCTGGATAAACATCTGCAGTAACAATTGCTCAACCTTTTTCTCAACCCAAATTCACTAAGAAAGTACATTAACTATAGGCGTTTATAAAGACCGACAGCAATAGGATAGATTGATTCACGAAAATAAAAACAAACGTTGTAAAAACCCTCCACACTATGTTTGCTTAATCCCGCATTATTAGTAATATAATTAGTATGACGGTTCTTAGACACGGAAAACAGTAAATTTGTGAAATTAACCTCTAGGAGTAACTTGCAAAAAGAACATCAGTAAGTCATTATTTGTTGCATCTGTCATTATCTTTTAGTTTAGTCCATATGGTTCTTATTTTTGTAACTATGAGTCACTTATTATTTATAATTAAAAAAATCATAAAAACAAAAAAATCTGAAGATATCCAACGTTATCAACGTTAATAGTTTTTTTTTCTTAAAATAGAGAGTGTAGATGTTTTATAAATTATACTTTGAAACGTGCGTGTCGTCTATCAAAGACAGTGTAACATTTAATGGAAAGAAAATAAATACTAAATGGGTTACATACAAAAATCAAAGTAACGTAAAAGCAATGATGTGAAATTTATAAGAAAGATTACATAAAAAGTGTGTGATAAACTTCTCTGGTCGTAACATAAGAAATTTATCACACACTTTTGCGTCATAAAAAGTTTCTTAAAATTATTGAAATTATATCTACTTAGTAAGTGGGACAAAGTCCAGTCTGAATCCCGTACCCATTGTTAGTTGTGACCTACAAAACTTAGACTCGATTTCTCATGAGAGATTTATTATTGTTTTTGAAAGACTACTCAACTTACTGATTACTTATATTTTGTATTAATAATGTTTAAGTAAGTTATTACAATACAAACTCAGCCGGCGACTTTGTCTTGAAGATTTTACAATTATTCGTATTTTTCTAAGTACTGTATTAGATAATAGAATAAATTTGTTCCAAAGTTACTAATTATTGTTCAGCGTTATTGTTCTATACATCTGACGCCGAGTTTAATAATAAACATACCATTTATCGATCTTTTAACATCTCTACCAATTTATTTATTTATTATTTACACTAATATGGTATAAAAGTTCTTTATTATCAAGAGGACGTTTCGTTTAATAATTCTTATTTAAAAAAATATCATTCAGATTATCATTTTTTGTGGAAGACAACCGGTCTGTATACTGGGATGTGGGTATGTAAACACGATATGTGTTATAAGACCCAATGACTCGACTCCATTTTTTATTACGTTTAGAATTTAGTACTTAATAATTAATTTAACTACTCTAACTTGCTTCATTCAACTTATGATTCATTTATAATTACTAACACAAGCAATCACTGTCAGTATTTTTTTCACTAAAAACGTAAATTATACGTCGTTTTAGTTATTCTATTTTATTTTAACTTTAATATTTTTATTGAATAATATATTTTTTAATTTTAATTAAAATAAAATATTTAAAAAAAAATAATAATTAGTTACACAATATTTAATGTTCACATACTTTTTAGATTTAAGCGCCCTGATGTTTGTTTATTTAATGAGATATATAAAATATATAACAATAAAAACACAATTGATCTGATAGTAAGGGATATAGGCAACCTATATGCCGCTATCACCGATAAGGAATCAAGATCAAACGCTCTTGAAAAAGTACTTAATGTATTTATACAACGATGATTGGATCTTCAGTTTCCTTAACTCATTATAAAAAGATAAAAACTTTATTAATGTTGATATTCTGTGCTACAGCAGACTCTTGTCACATAAAATGAAATATAAAGATTGAAGTACATATCGCTAAACGAAAAATAAATTTACCCGAAGAGCTGAATCAATTTATTACCAAATTTAAAGAAACCCTCTTGTGTGAATTCCATCAAAGAAGTTGCATCTATTTCTGAGTATTAATTCTTATTATTTATAGTTGTATAAATTGAACAATAAGAATACGTTTTCGCTCTACGCAATATTTAATTTGAAGAATGAAATGTAATTTATGTAACTACCTATTCTTTTGATAGGGCGACGTCAACTTCTGATCTCCCAATAATAATTAAAAAGTTTTGCGATTTTAAGGCCATTTAAAATAAATATAAAAATACATATTTTACATATTTTTAAACCTAGTAACTATTCTCAAAGTTGAACGTTATACTTCAATTGTTCCCCTCTGGGTATAGAAATAAATTAAAACTCGAGTATTTGAAAACTCATAACAATGCATTCAAATTACGGGAAATTCTTTTACAAAGTAAAGTACAACAACAACTTCGAAACTTCCGTCTGTGTGACTTTTGGCTTTTTTCCAATATTATGATATTTTTTTAAGAAAAATATTCGCACATGGGAAACATCAAAACAAATGCTGGGGAAGAAAGTTAGAAAGATTACGAACAATGCTTTGGAATAAAAACTCGCTAATTGAAGAATCGCGGCGTTGAAATGATCCTACTTCAAAGGTCTGTATTTAAAAAGGGAGTGTATTTATGACAAGAAACAAGAGTTTATAATCACAAAACATATTTTTTATAACTATAAAGATTTGTTGTGAATCATTTGAATCATTTGAACATTGGTAATGTTTCTTAGACTAATGACGCTTTAAACGAATGACGAATTTTCATTCTACATTAGATACTTGTAGTTACGCTTCCGTCACGGAACAAAGTTGTTCTTTATTTTACGGTAATATGTTATACGAATTAATGGTTATTGTATCGGTTAATTAAGTTATCAACTTAGATTTTGAATAAAATGACCACTCGGTATTATAAATCATCATCCTCACCTCGAGAGTTTTTATAAAATTATTTAACTGATCCACGTTGATTACGACAACCTTATTTTTATCTATTATTATATGTAAAACTGCGACAATATAGGTTCTTTTACACTACAGTTTTGATTAAAAAAACTACAAAATGATAATGAGTGCCCCTGTATTTGACCAAAACACATACAGTGCTACATCTATATAGAGACGACTTGCGATACATAAAAACATTGTCATCAAAGTAGAGTAGCGAAACATCATATAAACTAAAACCTGTTCTTAGAACACATACAAAACATTAACAAAAATATCTTGAATTATATATACGCTGGACGAAATTCATATATATAGGAATAGGTCTGATAAATACGTCATGTTATCCTTAGCTCCATGTTGAATTGATTGGATGCTAACGTCTCTATCATTCGAGGACTGTACGGTATGTTTTATAGAATGTGAAGTATGTGATTTTTTGTAGAAAACTTCTACATTCAACCAATTTATATTATCACACAACATTAGAAACAAAATTGCAACTTTTATTTAATATTCCAAAACAAATTTAATTCAACAACATTATTAACTGTTTTATATAAACTGAAATAAAATTATAGAAAATATAGTTTCTCTAGGTTTTATGTTATAAACTTAAAAACACGAGTACATATTTACTTAACACCTCAAACTATGAATACTTTCATATTTTTAATTTACTGCCTATGATGATATTTTCTAGTTAAATATTTTACTTTCGTCAATTAATATTCATATATATCAAGTAAACAGTCCATTCAAATCGGTCTTCAGGACATTGTCCTAGTTAAATTCAACTTTTGTACTTTGTGTTAATAAAATTAAATGATGTTTTTAAAATTTAAATTTAGTATTCGATTTTAATCTATATTATTAAAAATCAGTAAGTTTGCACATCACTAACCGAGATTCACTATTCCAAACTTTAAAGAATTATTAGTTTTCGAGAATTTTGATGTAGCTACTTTTCAATAGCAGTAGTGTATACGAGATTAATAACTGTTACATGTTTCAATGAGATACGACATTATAGGAGTTGAGTCCAAAATTTATAACCATACGTAGTTATATTATACCCATGGATTCGTCTACGTAACATTACGTAGGCAAAGCCACAAGTTAAAGGACTATTGTGGTATTTATAAAATAAATACCACGTGTAGACAGTGTTATAATCTATCATAAGGCTTCTTCCAGGTTTTTTAAATATTGAATCCGGGACAGTCCCTTCAGTGTGACATATCTGCTGCGATCTGCAACCAATGTTTTGAGCAAAAGATGACAAAAGAGCACACAGTACGCCTAATGGTAAATTATGACTCGACCTCATAAATACTTGATTCTTTTAAAGATTTAAGATGTAGAAAAGATTTAAAAATAGAAAAGATTCACGATTTCGCCACTGAACTGGATCACCGGAACCCTATACTTACCAAACGAAACACCTACCACGTACCACGTTGGTATTTGTGTATACAGAATAAGAATATCAAACTGAATCATTTAATGGCTCTATCACTAATTACCTAGGGAAACCAGTACATCATTTTATCTTTATTACTGCATTTAAATAGTTCTAGACAAAAGTAAAAGAATCAAAAGATGAAGCAAATGTTATGTTTTTTTTCTTTCAATCCAACATGAAGTGGTGAAAAAAAGAAAAACATGATCATTTGAACACAGGCGTACGTGTATGTATATATATGTTCCCTTAGAGAGGTATTAAAGAATATTTTAAAATATAAAACAGAAAATATAGTAAAACTAGATGCTACACTCATAGCTAAAAATCATGCTCTTCTATGCTCTACCGTTTGTAAAATACGTCAATTTCACAAAGTTAACCAGTTTGTTAGACTTCAACTTAACGTCGAGACCTAAATTTCATCTCAGCGAAAGCTTTTCAAATCTACAAGCTAGCAGTTTTAAGAAACATTTTCCTGGCATTCGACATTTCCAGTTGATATGCGCGGCCGGTAGTTATTTCTACTTTGATCATTTTTCACCATGAAATCACAGTCTCTGACAGATAGAATAAGGTTCATGGAAGATTTGAGTGCAGTGTTTAAAACATGATATATGTATTTATGTATATACAGCTCAGTGATAGAGCCAGTCTAATATTTATTTGTAGCCACAGCATGCATGAATTGGCTCGAACCATGACCTCCATATCACAGCTTCATAATACTGCTTGGTTTAGTGAGATAGATCCAGGATTGGAAGCGTGGCATTCAAGCTCAGTCCTAAGGGGTGAACACGCATGTTAATATTGAGTCTTTTCTTATGATGCAAGTAGTGCTTATATATTGAACTCAGGTAAACTTTTCACATGCATAAAAACCAAGAACCAATGATTTGGATATTTTTAGGGCCTAAAAATTGAACTGAGGTAGAAGTAAAGCACTCCTGACCACTACACCGTGAAGACGTACAACTTATATAAATTTTTCGAGGACATCCTTGCTTCCATAAGGTATGCCATGAGAGTTGTGTGCTGATTAAGTTTGAATAAATAAATAACATACATCGTTTACAATAAAACTTATTTTCCAAAATATAAAATTGTAATATGGAAGCTACTAAAGTTATTTAATCTATTCATCGTGCACACTGTTACTTCATAGATTATATATGAATTTAATAAAATACTTCTTTAATATTAAATAAAAAATCATAGATAATATATTTCTTGATTTTTAAATTGAATCAAAGGTGACTGTTCCTTGGCACAAATATTATATAAATAGAGCTATTATTTATCGAGACAGTATGAGTTAAGGATTTGTTATAATTTTATATTGACATCCACCTTTGGTATCTTTTCTGAAGACCAAGTTTTATATATATATATATAGATTATATACGAGTAAATAGATTTAATACGAAGCTATTAATGTGTGTAGTAAAATATATAACAAAAAGATGGTAGACTTTTTTGTTTTTTTGGCTAGTAATCACTTAATATTAGGTGAATTGATTGCGTGTAAAAAATATATTACAAACATAACTTTACACTTATAATTTTACGTATCCTCTACTGTTAGTTTAACGCAGCGTATTTCCGCAAATGCCGATATTTCGGTTCCTAATAACAAGCAGTTGTGATCTACTAGATATTAAAATTTAATACGAACACTTTACTTATTCAACACTCATATTATAATATCTCTAATGACCCATGGGAAACAAAACAACATTCTCCTTAACCACTCCGACTAAGCTTAAATGCTCGCGCTAAGAGATAGTTTACACCGATAGTCAAATGATGGATTAAATAAACACGATGTGAAGATTTGCAGACATTTCCTAAACCTTTTACCGTTGTTTACACTCAACATATGAATCAGCAAACACTCTTGGTATTATGCTATCAATCCACGCTGTGATGTCTAGTCCTTCTTTGGAAAAGCCTATCCATTAACTTAGCAGCTAGAACTGCTAGCAACAAGGCAAGCGGTATTAAACGTCAATATTCTGAAAGGAGTCCATTATCTTTAACATTATTTACCTTAATATTTGTTTCATTTGTGTGTTTTTTTTAAAAAAAAGCTAATACTTAGCATCTAGAACCAAAAACAAAATTAGTCAGCTCACGGACCACTCTGTTCCGTGAGCCCTGTGTCCTATGAAACTGTAAGAGCCGCATGGGCTAACAGCATCAACATCAACAGAATCTAGATGTTAATATTTCTAACATTCCGGTTAAATACTTCAACAAAGCTTTAATACTTGTATGAGAAGATTCACATTTATAGTCGAATGGTGAATTTTAACCTAAGGCGTTAAGTTTTACAAACCGTTCCTTAAACCATTACTATTTGACACGTAGTTCTAATGTGCTTATCCATTTGAAGTATTGAATGGAGTACAACTAAGAGACTCTATTAAGTAATGTTACATGTAAGATACATAATAGTTTATCAAATACATTATATAGTTTTATTTATATATATGCACATAATTTTATCTGTGAAATTTTAACTGTTCAAAGAGTAAGATGAGCATCCATCTCTTTAGCGAGACCGCAATGTATAAAAATAGACCTAATCAGGATTTATTGTTAAAGCATGATCCAATGCCCATTTAGCCAAATAAAATAAATTTCCCAAATAGCAGTTAGTCCATTTTTGCCCCACCTCCCTACGATACTTCGTGAAAAAACTATACACGACATCTAGGGAGACATCTATGTAGATAAGTCAAGAAATCAAAGACCATTTGATATAAGAAATAAGTATAGTAGAATATGCACACATACACATTCAAAAGCTACGTAAGCTACTTAAAGGATTTATATCCAAATTTTTTCATATTCAATCCTATTTGGTACGAGAAATACTTATTTATGGTGTAAGTAAAAGAAAAACTAGACATAAATTTTAGACAATTTAAAATTACTTGTACCAATCTAGTCTTACAGTACTAGACCCACGCTGCAGTTTCAATTGCCCGATGGTTTAGGTTACGCTTATGTGTAGGAGACCGGAGACCCTTACAAGGTGACAAGGCATTCCATCTTAGTCCTAATCGGTGACAACGCATCTGTATTATGATTCCTTATCGAGAATAAACGTGGAAAAGAACTGCCACCAATATAAAGATACCAAGCAACATCGTATTTATCAAGAAATATATTTCATTTTTAAAATCATAATATATAAAGAATTTACTACCCTATCCCCATTTATTTTCTTAAATAAATTTGAACTAAACTCTATTTCCGTTGGAAATAGAGTTTATTTTAGGAAAGTTTTGCCCAAAAAAATTTTATTTTTTGGGAAAGTATTAATGTTCACTTTTTTGAATTCTAATAATAAGTGGTTACTGTCATTATTCGTCTTCTTATAGTTTTGCTGTTTTCTCAATTATTATACTATGATACTTAAAAGTGCAAAAGCGACAAGTATGCCTCGCAAAACTCGACGCTTCTCTGTAGTCTTTATAGCTCTGGGCTACAGCAGGTCCACACTGATAAAATCAACTCAAAATAATGTTTCACGTATATTTTTATATTTACTACTATAAGCACGCCTTTTGTCTGATGGTATGTTATAACTGAGGTCCATAAACACCTATGTACATGCATGGAATGGATCGCTACCGGTTACTGGTCTGCAGGGATCCGCAGACCTCATCGAACGAAACACGGCAGCGTTATTTTACTCTGGTATTCTGTGAACTTGTGATTCTTCCTCGGTAGAATCGTGCTGCTGCAACAAAGTAGCCACAGCATCGTTCACCGCTGGGTACTAGTTGTTTATTTATTATTTGTATTTTAATCTGTAATTTAGTATAGACACTATCATCACACTCCATGCAAATCGTTGCATTCCTAGGTAATTTTATAACTTTGTGTCAATGCATACGAAATTTACGCCACAACCGCACTGCGGAATTTGACCACGCGGTTTTTGACTGGGACGCTGCTTAAAATATATTCGTATGTTTAATGTTCTATGTAGTACTATTATCAGTATTATTATGAGATATGTAGGGAGGAAATCACTTTAAGTTTGGAGACGTTTTAAAGTAACATTTTGAAAACATAATTTACTTGCGGAGATTACCGGTTGAAAGTTTGTTGGTTTTTTAATTATTTATATATTTTTTGTTAGGTTTCTAATATGTTAAAAGTTAAAAGAATTTGAGAAGATTCCAGCAAAGGTTTGAAGAGATTACATGCATTGGTTGTCCTTTTTAAAAACGAAGAGTTATTATCCGAAAAATACCTACCAAGTTTTTATCCACTGTGCGTGCATGCTTTATTTAATACACAGAAATATTTCCATGCTAAAAAAATCGCGTGGTTAAATTTCGCATTGCGCATTGCTTCTATTTATAAATTTTATTCCATTTTAGATTAAAAACTACATGGCTGGCATGTCCGAGAGCTAGAGGCGTACTACCGTGTAGAGCAGTGTAAAATTCAGAATTTCAGACTTTGCTCAGGATAAATAGAAGAAACGATCATTTTATATATAAATACATATATATAGTCCTTACATATGAAATTTGCGTATTATATGGAAAAATTAAAAAGTGAAATTATATTTCTAATCAATCGAAATCCATTATTACATATGTCTTCCACAAGGTTTGTTTTGGAGGTCAAATCTCCAGAACGAAGACATTGAAGACTTTATTTTACAGTAGCTTCCCCATACACAAAATTAATCCTTTGAGCTGTTTTTGTAGCGCTGGTGCCACGGTGAATCTCATATTCGTAAATAACTTGATATACGACGTATTCAAATCTTCCATTTTGTTCATAGAATGTCAAAGAAAAAACAAATGGCGCGAAAACCAATGAATCACTTAATTCGAAACACAAATGCCCAAACCTATATTTGAAATACATTTGAATTCCTAATTTTATGATGATGATTATTGAAATCAAAGTGGCCTAATATATATATACATATATATTTATATTTATATATATATATTCGTTAATGTAAATAACTAACGTCAACTTTAACTCGAAAGATAATTTGAACAGTGCAAATTAAAAAAGATGCTTACATTTTTTTTCTATAGCATGTGTTTAGTGTTGCTTAGGGTAACGTATTAATATAACTATAAAAGTATTCAAAACATTTGTGACATATTTGTAAGTATTACTACAACAAAAATATCCTAATTATAATATCACATGTAAAATTGATAGCTTTATAAAAACTGATTTGCATATGTTATAAACCAATACTAGTACTAGTTCTGCCTAAGAAGTTGTGAAGTTAAATTCATTCGTAAAAGTATATTGTCGTGAAACAGCACCTAGTAGAAGTTTTTAAACTCTGTTTGAGTAGTTAACAAGGACACTCGGAACTGAATAGTATTGTATGTAACTTAACTTTTCACATATCATTCGAGTTGATAGACAACTATACTTAATTACTTACATATAGATATTCGGACTTAATTTCTAGTGACGTAGGCAGTTTATCGAGGCTAACTGTAAAGCTGTGTAACGACTTCACGCCACTCGCAACCATGTGTAGAGTGTAATGAGAAGTGGCTTTTAGTGACAAGTAGATTTTGATACATTATCCGCCTCTAACTCATAATGTATCATATAGTCTCTATCATAACCTTCGAGTCTCTATCATAACCTTCGAGTCCCTTTCCTGACTTAAACAATTCTAGAGAATAGAGATAGATAAAGAGATAGAATTCGCATATTCAGAGGATATCTTACCTTAATGCAGCATGGAAGAATAAGCAACTACTTATCTAATAAAAGATTACTCTCTGATGGACAAACATTATATTTTCTGATCCACATTCTATCTTCCTAGCACGAATTATGTAGGTAGGTTCGTCGGTGAATATTTACCATGTAAATTAGCGGCTACGGTTTAACGGGTTGTAAAACACTGTCATGCTGCAACATGGGCCTTTTTCCTTTATTAGCTAACTATATTATAAGCGGATAGAGATAGATTCTTTTACACGACGAGAATTACACGTATATCAAATAATCATTTTTATTTAAATTCAGTTTGAACAATGCAGATAATTTTTCGTTACATACAGAACACTATAACTTAAAAGGAGAAATAGTTTGGGCCATAATTCACGCGCATGACATAAAATGTAAGATTCCCTTATTTTTCTTTATTATATAATATGATAAATCAATTACTACGATGCCATTAGACCTATTAAAATTAGCACAATATTTTTTTTTAGATTTTCAATTAATCAAATTGGTAAAGTAATTGGTAATCGATATAAAAGTATGTCCACTAAAAAATATAGGGTAATACCATGTGGAATCAGAAAACTTAAAAACTAAATTAAAAAATAAACTTAAAAAATATTATACGTAAAAATATTCTATCACTATAATGCTTCCACCTACACAACCATCACATCTAGGCGACATTTTCTAACAAACACAGAATTAAGTATTACACGGCATTAAGTGACCATAATCGTTAAAGGGTCAATAAGTAGAAGCGAAGATGGCAATACGAAGAAGTGGTCACTACATTATATATAAGACTACGAACGTTACCTAAAATGAAAACCTCTCCCCTTAAGACTTTCCATCGAATAGGTGATTCAACTTGACCCTTCGAAAACCAGTCAAGGTAGTTAGGCAATTTATTAATTTTACCCTTTATAGGATAAAAGTTTTACTGGCAACCTTAGGATTAAAGTCAACTTGCTGTTTGATACACTTAATATGAAATCTTTTACCATCTGAAAAGTATTTAACTACAATTTTATTAATAATATAATGAACTCTAGGAGAGAAAGTAGAAAATAAAAAAGGAAAAACAAGCAATTTTTCTCCCTTAATTTTCACACCAGTCTCGTGCCTATCTCAAACATAACATCAACGTGACAATTAACTTTAATAGATTTAGGTTATTAAAGACTATAGAGCCTTGCTGTCATGGTCTACATTTTACTGTCTACGCAATAGAATAACATATTTTGTAGGTTCAGTTTAGTTATATTTATTGCAAACATAATTGGTAAATTGCCTATCAAAAGAAAAATAAAACATATATTCTTCTGCTTTGATTGAATTCAACGTTAACTAAATAATTTCGAGAAAAGTCGAATGTAGTATTATTATGATTTTAAATAACATAGCGGTATTGATACGATACGATATACGGTATATGAGAAAATATAATAGCAAAACAATAATACGTTTTGTATGCATGTGTTTAGTATCAATTTAATTATTGAAATACTAAATACAGTTATCTTTTCCATTGCCATCGCTACCATAATCCAATGGACGTATTCAAAGTAGTTACTATTTAATTAAAAATATACATGTTAAATTTACTTATTTAGTTAGTTATTCGAACAATAAAGATAAAAAAAGATGTTCCATATAGTTTAGATTAATATGGCAATATAAATTGATCAAAAATAAATTTCAAGGCAATTCCTCCTGCCAGGTTACCTACAAATGGGTCCGTTCAAAACGAAAGTAATTCATTTATCTTCCTTATTCGCTTGTTTTGCTTTAGCGGTACTTTTTCAGAAACGCTATCAATAAATCACGCACCTTGCTGCCTTACTTAGGATTGCTTAGGCACTTATATTACCTCATGCTTTTATCCCAAGGGCCATTACTTTCATTTTATAAGTCTATTACAATTATACTACCAAGTTTTTTTTTGGATAATTTATAATGCCCTAGTCTCCTCGTAGCTCGTACTTAATAACAAGCTTTTGCACGATTTTTAATAAATAGAAAGACATACTCCTAAATATATTGTACTGTATTATACCAAGGTATTAACTATATCAACTGTTATCCGAAAATAATCATAACTCTTACTAAATAAAAAAAGAATAGCATAAACTTCTGCGAGTAAATTTATCTCAATTGTATCAATAATAAAAAGTGATGATTTGAGTTATTATAAATTGTCTAAGTAACTGTTTGTTTAATAATCAATTCTCGTTTAACGTAAACTAAAGTTTTAAATCACGCAATGTTTTGACCATTAATATCGGCAACTTTTATTATCTGTACATTGTATTCGTTTATGTGTATCTGTTACCTTCAAAAACTATTCAAACAATTTTTTTTTGAAGTTTTAAATCAAAACGTAAGTCGAGGGAAGAATTCTTCTTAATTTATTCTTAACTTTAACGTTTATTTAACAACAAAATAAGTATAAAAATGAGGTATCTGTTAAAAATTCTACACAGGTTTATGAATAACCTTTAGACACTGAATATGGAATGTGACTTACTTCTTGTACATTATAAAGCAACAATCCACACGCAATTCGTAAAGGTTTTTTCTACTATCACTTTTACACACACAGTTATATTTCCATATTAACATTTAATAAACACAATCAACTAAACTTCACAAACGAACGCGATACACAAGAACGTGTCAAATTATATCAAAGAACTACCTGACGCACCCATTTCTTATCATTACGTAGAGTGTGCGTTACAGATAAATTTCTTACTCACTAGTTAAAGCACATATTGCACATATTTCAGACATGAAAACTGATAATGTCAAATTAGAAAGTTACATGCATAGATATGTTACCATGTAAAGAATAACTCGATCCTGACTCGAATCCATGGGTTAGCAAGGCACCCAAATATATCTTAATTATTAATTACACTAAACTTTATTTATTTTCTCCCACATAAAATATTATTGAGTACAGTAGTGATTTATACTTTTACATACTTAGTAACATGGTAGATTAGAGCCCAAACTAAAATTTCCCCGTTATATGAGTCTCTTGAAGGAGTTTTCCTTTTACTTTATATTTTCTACTGCTTTCACTAATATATATTATATAAAAAGTAAACCACAGATGGCGTTAATCTGTGTATACGTGTATCTGTGGCGTATACGGCCCTTAGTTCGTTCGTTACACATTAAAATTTCACCTTGCTTTAAATGCTTAAAAAACAAAGTATCAGCTTTAATAATAAAATGATGTTTTTTTCTTTATAACTTGAGTCTCTCAATAAATCTTTGGAGCTATCAGTGGTAGAATCCCCCGGGGAGACAGTATGTAAAACTAAAGCCACTTTGAATGAAATTGTTTTTAATTAATAAATAAAATGTAGGCAGTGTACATTGGTAGAGCTGTACTACAGTTTTTTCTAGATGCAGAATGAATGGGTCAACTCGACAACGCACTCACAGAATACCAGTGTAAAATAGCAGCATAAAGTTGCTGTATTTCATCTGGTGAGTGTAGGGATCGGGAGACCTTTACGACTGGTGACGAGGCTTTCCATCTTAGTCCTTGAGGGTAACAACGCATCTACATTATGATTCCCTGTCAAGGATAAATGTAGATGTCATGTGCCGCTGGAATGGCTTGCCATCAGGTGAACTGTGTGCTTGCTTGTTACTTATAATAAAATTAAAATAAAATATTAACAACAAGAGAACGAGTAAAATAGAAAAACAGAAATAGAGAGTATATGGTATTGAACATACAATTTAACAATAGCACGAATGAATAATATTTCAATTAATTTTTATTAACATTTTTATAATAAGGACTTAAAGAATAATTAATATCTTCCAAGCCTACATTATACCATATATATACTACCATTTTTTTCATTACTAAAGTGGCAGAAATTAGACTAAATCATGCTACCATGAAGAATTATTCTGAATCAGATTTAAACTAGAACACTTTTAATCTTATTTGAATGATTACATACGTCTATTTAACTTTCGCCTACATCAAATTGAGAATTCTAAATTAATTTTGATGAGAAAATTAAATTTCGCTCAGGATTAAATAAAGGCAATGAAAGGTCACATTTTTGTGAGCAGTCGCAAAAGTTTTTAATGGAAATTTCACGAGACCCAAGCGAAATTCCATTGCTGTCATAAAACGACTGGCTAAAACATTAAAAAAGAACATTAATAAGAGACTCGTATAAAGAAACAGCGTGGAACGAAAAAGATACAGACAAACACGTTATCCAGTCAGCAATACGTCAGACGCAGTTAAATATAACGTAATATAACAATAGCTTTTTCCAAGTGATTTGACTTCACTGAAACAATAACAACTCGGCCTTAACTACTGCATACTGAGAAAGGCATAAAACGGTACCCTAGAACAACAAACGTCTCGTAGTAAATATTAAAATAAAATGTTAGAGTACTGCGGTAGCTGAATTAAGAATACATTCAGTGTTCAAATATAGCATCGAGAAAATTGTATTAATGTATCGTTGGAATACTTACATTTTTATAAATAATAATTTTATTTAATAACAAAAGTTGGCAAACAACAATGGTTAGATATTATCATTATGATGGGGTCACTGTTGCCCCTAATCAATGTCATTATGGTTAATGGAGAATATGGTTCTCTTCGCTAAAAACTATAAAAATATACTTACGTTACTAATTCATACAGGTACTCTATTCCGTCTGTATTTCAACTCAATGCAGTTGCAGATTTATGTAAAAAATCTACGAGCGTGTCTTGATTCCCAAATGAGAAACGATATTCGTTTATCACAAAAAAAATGGTTTTCGGGTCGTACTATACAGTGGTGGTCATATAATTAGAAACACTTCTTATGAATTTAAAAAGTATAACCACAACGTACAAATGCTCGTAAAAAATAATTATTGAATGTGTATATTTTTTACGAACATTTGCACGTTGAAGTTATGCTTCCTTTATACATAAGAAGTGTTTCTAATTATATGACCACCACTGTATGTATAGGCTGTGATCGAAACAGTGCATCTGAAACTTTCTCCGATCTTAAGATTAAAGAAATGGACGTGTGACTTTCTCTGTATTTTCTAGAATACTAACAGTACCATAATATATACTTTAAACGTAAGATATTTTTTTGTTCGTTGGTTGTATGTATCGTATACACGTAAAATGTTACGAAATAGAGATAAAATCAAATGCGATGCAACTAAATCGCTGTATGTTCAACGGATGAAATTGAACCATCGGGTATCGACCATACTTGCACAGAATACCTATGTAAATTGCTGCCTATCCAGAGATACGTTCACCGGATCAAAAACAACAGATTGTTTTTCATCCGGTGAATGAAAAAACATGAGACTCTATTACTTATAAAGAGGCAGAACGACAAAGCATCTACATCTTATTCCATTAACAGTGGTAGAATTATGGTGAAGCTTGTCTGTTGCTGCAGCATACAGCAAATAGCTCTGCCGACCGGGTATGGAGCAAGCCTACACAGAATGCCAGACACCGCTATGTTTCGTTCGGTGAGTGTAGAGATCCGGAGAGACAATTATTGGCAACGAGGTATTGCATATCAACGCAACGGTTGGCAACGCAGCGTATCTTTAATATTTAATGCGGATGTATGTACTAGCAGCAGTCATTACTTACCATCAGATGAATTGTGTGATCTTTTCTGATCCATAGTTTCATAAAAAAATCATGACGAAGATGACGTGATCCTCATGGATTATTTTCCATCTGGTGAATGTATACCTATTTATTAACCTCATTTTCTTAAAAACAGTTGTTAGCACACACAAATGAAGCAACTCGTGAAACACTTCTTTATTAATAGTTGCCAGGTTTCTTTGTAATGTGAAATAATTAAAATATGAATTTCATACAGAAGTTCAAAAAGAAACCATACAGATATATTCCCTAAAAGTCTGGGAATATGTAAAACGTTAGATGATCATTTCTTTAGAAATCAGTGACTTACATTGAAAAAATTTGCGATTAGTTGATCTACGAAAATAAATATTAAATCTAAGAACCTAAAAATTATCTCTAATTTTTGAAAGTAATTTTCAAAAAAATATGGATAAGCAACTATAAAATTAATTTTCAATTTAAATCATCATTGCTATCTGGGTTTGAATATTTGACAGATTTCATAACAATCTATTACAGATTGTACAAAGGTGAGAGTAAAGAACTAAAGGTATTTACAGAAGGTGGGATTTTCTTGTAA
This sequence comes from Teinopalpus imperialis, assembly GCA_029286865.1. Classification (NCBI taxonomy): domain Eukaryota; kingdom Metazoa; phylum Arthropoda; class Insecta; order Lepidoptera; family Papilionidae; genus Teinopalpus; species Teinopalpus imperialis. Next base: position 11,780,585 of record JAGSMU010000003.1, read on the forward strand.
AAGATAATGTTTTAAGTAGTAGACATCAACTCAAGTTTCAGAATGTGCGTAAATTATTAAATTCGATTTCAGGTTAAAACATTCCGTAAGAAAAAATGTTCCCTGTAGTTCTTCCACTTGAAAAAAACTCAATTCAATCTATGTTACTTTACATTCAAAACGAACCTATGGCATTGGTGTTTGTAGGAATCCAAAAAGGATTTATTTTGCAATAAAAACTATGACCTTTTGTCCCACGTTATAACTCGCTAAAAATTACACGCTATATTAACTTAGTATAAAAGCTATGACACAACGCTGAAATTAATAATTACTAGAGAATTCTATTTTAAACAATATAACTTGACTCCCGCTAGAATTAAACAAATGAAAGATTCTCGACTTAGTTTTTATCAACATCTGTTTGACGTAGACTGACAAAGGTTCTTTCGAAACGTGAAAACGGACATGGTACATTGAAACCGACCTTTTTGTGATCGTTATTTGAAATAAGGCATTTGCCTTCGTCTACACATCACATGACCCTCGTCCACTTTCTGGTCATGGGAAGTGAATAGAGATTTTTAAGGAATATGCCTCTATGAATTTATCTTGACAGCTTGTCTGTAACGACCCATGCACTATCCAGAAATCCCATCTAATTATAACTATTATACAAATAGTAATCGTCTCATACATTTTTGAGATTTTCTTAGGTGATCAGGGTGACAAGTAAGCATGCAGTTCACCGGTTGGTAAATGATTAATATGTTCCATCCTCACCCCGTCTGATTTTATACACGATACAAACATAGCAGAAATATTCTGATGTTGTGTGCTGTTATTCTATTAAAGCGTGACCCTTTGGAATAACCCATTGGTACTTTATACAGTTACTAGTTGAAAATACGAATTGACGTAGACGTGCTATGATATTTCTTACTCCATTTTGATATGTTTTAATGAGTATTTTTTGGGTAATTTTGTGTAAGTTTACATCCCTCATTATGCAATAAAATTAAACGATAGATGACCTTATAAAAAAAATAGAGTAATGTAAAATTCAGTCATGACAAAATATAAAAAATATAAATAATCATAGCGTGCCGCAGTAAAAAAATGCTGTAGTAAAATACGGCCGCCATCTTATGTAAATATCATCTAAATAGTTTAAATACTGATGATTTGATGTTTTTTTTTTAAATTACATTAACGATAGGACTTTTATCAAATGCATATGAGAAATATTTAAATTTTGGGAAAAATGGATATATTTGATTAATAGAAATTTTAAATGATTGAGAAACCTTATCATTAGTTTATTTTAAAATACGTGTAAATATTAAAAATAGATTTTTACGTTTAAAACTTAAAATTTATAACAAAGTCAAAGGCGATTGCCAAAGATCCGTTTCCCCTTGGGGCATGGTAATTTGTTTTCGAGATTTTCCGTAACAAGTTATGATATATGACACCAATTTTAGTTTTCTCATAAATTATAGTTTCTTCGTATTATTTAAAACTTTTCTTATTTACAATCGAAGTATCGCGTATTTTTCTTATCATCAAAACTTTCTAATTAGGTTTTTTTCGTCAATGTAGGAAAAATTACCGAATCAAGTGCGACGTATATGTATATGTATATGTGCCTTACTCCTTTGTTTAATGTCTTGCAAATTATGTGAGCAACGAAATATTCAAGTTGCTAAATAAATTGAACGTTCTCTAAAAAAAAATTATGAAGCTATTTGATGGAAACAATAAATTTCTATTACTTTTATGAAATTGTATATAAACCAAACTAAAATTGATATATGTATATGTAATATTAAATGCTTTTTGCCACAATTCAATTAGGTCATCATTAGTGAATTGAAAACGAATTTGTATAATTTTAGGTACCCTTCATTTGCGGTCGCGCCATCAATTAAAATTCCCTGATTGTGAAATATTTGTTTGTGACAACGTTTACGCAACAATACTCATCTGAATGTTAACTGTTTTCAAAACTTATGCAAAACACAATTTGAAATAAATGTTTATTTTGTGGTTATTTCAAAACACATTTACTAATATATATCAATCGAAACTCACCAGTCATGCGGAGGTGGGGGTCTTCGGCGAGCCTGAACACAGCAAGGGGGCTCCTGAGGATCGCAGGGTAGCTGCAACGCAGGCGGTGGTGGTGGTGGTGGGGTACAGGCTAAACGGCGAGCTGCCGCCGCTCCAACGTATTCCACGTAACGCGTCGGTGGTGGCGAGTTGACGATGTCCTCGCGGCATGCAGGCCCACAGCACTTGCGAGGAGCGGGAGGCCGGCAGGCCAACCCGCAATACACCGGTGGTGGCGGGCGCAAGGGAGCTGGCGGCCGTGGAACATATCGCTCGACGGGCACGTGCGCCGCCGGGGGTACATAGCGTGGAAGCCTGGCTCGCTCCACCTCCGCGCTGCGGCGGACCCGTCTTGGCGATGCCGAGAAGCGATCCGGCAGCGGCGCGGGCGGCGGCGGGCTGAGCCGTTCCGGGGGCGCCACGCTGAACGCGCCCGCTGTCGGGAAGCGCTCGCACGGGGAACGCGCGTACTCCTCGCCCATGGCGCGCGGTCAACCGGCCCCGCCGCCGCCCGCGCGCCCTCCTCACAGCACCCCGTTTCACATACCGTGCGACCACTCTAGCACTATCACTGGACGGGCGCTCCGTTGGCTCGCAGGTGTTGCGCGGTCCCGATGTCCGCATTCACTCGAGCGCCATGGCGCTCGCGATCAATAGCGGCGGCGCGGCGCGGGCTCAGAGGACGCCCGCCGCGGAACACGGTCCTCGATGCATCGCACCGCTCGGGCTGCGATGTGCTTTCGCGATTAGACTTTGATGCTTGGGCGAGGCGAGGCGTCCTCTGGCAAGATGGCCGCTGTCGTCATGGCCGCGCGGGCGCGCGTGCGCGAATGTCACTCTGCAATGTTTATTTTCACCAGGTTGTCAGAGATGAATATGCAACACTCGTATTCGGTGGTGATGAAGACAATTAGTAGGTTAGCGATGGGCAGAGTGTTAGCAAGGAGCGTGTCGCAACCGCGGCGGCGTGGGACGTGCGGAGTGTCGCGACGGTCGGGGCGGGCGGGCGCGCGGGGCGGCCAGTGCGGAGCCGACGTCACGCCGCTGCGCGTATCGACGCCTTATGCGCGGACAATTCGCAACTACCTTCACTCAATACATACACAAATAATCTTTTAAAATTACATGTTTGTTTTCGAAAACTGCTTTAACTTTATTTTTATATTTAAGTCAAACCCTAGCAGAAGAGAACTTTTTTTTTAAATTATTCTTCATAATGACAAAGCAGGCATATTATTGATAAACATACATTTAAATTCGTAACGTACGTTACTAAAACGTAAACTACTAGAGAACCTTTTAAATAATTCGATCCGGTATATTTGATATAAATGAGTCAATTATAACTATTCAATAAAAGGTAATTCAAAGAAAAATATTTTTCGATGATGGGACATGACAGACGTGTCTTTTACGACATTTTGTGTGAGAAAACGGAGTTTACCTGATGTTACTTATTATCACTGCAGTCTTTTTTTTTAATCACAACTACATCCATCTTTGAGAATTAGACGAAATCAGGATGTATTGTCACTTATGAGGACTGAGATTGACTTGATACCAGTGCGGTAGTCACGTTGGCTTATATGACAACAATAGATGATCTGGGCCGGGTAAAGACCACACCTTCACAGAATACCAGCATGACATAGCTGTGTTTCGCACAGTGACTGCAGGTGACTAAGTATCACGGGCCCCAATTACATCGAGGCATTCCATCTGAGGGTCCTCTGAGACAAAAACGCATATGCATCCTGAAACTTTGTTGATAAAGAATGTACACGTCATAGGCTGCAGGCCTCATTTAACATCAGGTGAACTGTGTGCCCGTTTGCTATTCCAAATGATAAAACAAAATTATTAAAATCCCACTGAATATCACACAAGAAAGAGCCAAATTACTTAGAAACTGTTTATACCTGTTAAACAGTTTCTAGTTAATTTGGCTCGACCATATGCATAATCTATGACTGCGCGGTAGATTAAGTTCTAGAAATTATTTCATAACGAGTGCTACTTTATTATAATATTAAAAATGTAATTTTATCAAATATTGCACTCTATTTAACATAACGAACCGTATAATACTAATGCTATGCCAATGCTTGTAAACCCAATAAGTCGCTAATCAAAAGCGTTTGTTTATATACAAAGTACACCTACAATAATATTCATTATTGAAAATGAATCAAGGGTTGAACAAAACTTGCGTAATTCTTGTCATCATGTCCGTGATAAGACAGGGTTGATGTATAGAACTGGGGGTATAAGTATTTTAAAGTAATCCTTAATTTTCATTAATTTATAATTTGATGAGAAGGTGTAAAATCCGTACGTGTAGAGAAAAACGTACAATTATTAAGAAAACCCACGGCATCTGCAAGCATTTCTCTAGTTTTTTTGTTAGTTAGTCTACTGACTAACGAACAAAAAGTATCTACGTAAAACGTATAAATTGCCAAACTCAAATTTGTCTAGTGTAATCAGTACTAGCGGGAGGGCCACACTAATTCGTAGTCGCAACCTGAATGAAACGGTTCGATCTGAGAGGAGCACGATTAGTGAACTTGCAGCATGACTCTGCTGCTTCTTACGGCAAGACTTCAGAGACAGAAGAGTTTCAACCAAAGACCCTACCACAGACAACAAGACATTTACCTCAGTCCTTAGGGATGACAATGCAAGATGAAAATTCATTTTGATACCTTATTCAAATTGGATATATTTTATTTATTTATTTATTTTAAACTTCATGCACAAAGTAAATTACATAGGCGAACTTAATGCTAAAAGCATTTTCTACCAGTCGAGCTGAGGGTGGTATTGAGAAACTAGGGTAGGTGCACATATAATATAAAAATAGGAAAAATAACATATAGGATATTGGTGTTGATCTACAACACAGCGTCATGATCTGGGCCTAATTTTCTGAGAACTGCTATTTTTTTTATACTTTTTCAAAAAGGTCTATATCGTTTACTAAACTTAAAAAAGTACTCTTATAAACAAAAAAAATAAATTAGAACGAGCGCAGTCTGTGTCTCTCAAATTGGCCACACAATTCTCTTCTTATTTTTCCTAATATACTGGTATGCATCACAGATTATTCACCGGGGTGGTTTTGACTATGTGGTAACGTCGTAAAAGAATATTTTACATACCTATATCATCGCAATCATAATAGGTATGATAATTGGAAAATACGACAATAATGCGCTTTTGTTTTATTACTCAGCAGTCTCGATACTTCCTTTCTAATTTTTTCTACTATCTAAGTTTAAAAAATCACTTATGAATCTTGATGATGATGAAGATGATTAATCCCTGGTCGATTTTAACCATCAATTTAGACATCAATTACGTAGAATATATTATAATAGCAAAAGCATAGTAATGCAAAAGAGAGGCAGTATCTAGTCATTCCTTCTTGTATTCTAATGCAGTTATACTGCAGTAAATGGGTCAGCTCGACCGGGGCAGGACCACGCCCTCACAGAATACCAGCATTAAATAGCAGCATAACGCTAACGCTGTGTCGTCTGGTGTGTGAAGGGATCCGGTGTTCTTTATTACTGGTGATGAGGCATTCCATCTCATTCCTCAAGGGTGACAACGCATCTGGATTATGATTCCTTGTCAAGGATGAATGTAGATGTCATGGGTGGCAGGAATCACTTAACATCAGGTGAACTGTGTGCTCATTTCTAACTCACAATGAAATAAAAAAAAAGTTAATGTGCCATAGGACTGATAGAAGGTACAGATTGTCTGGGACATACATATAATACACCCATCTTCAAAATTCGTAGAAGGAGGAAACTGATAGAATTTAAAAGTTAATAAGTGGCAGTTGTTCATCAAGTTTGCAATGTCACAACCGATAAGCGATGTGAAAAAGTGAATCTCGAGGTCACCTCATTTTGACAATCGCAGTGTAGGCAGCACACTCGATGTAATCACTGCCTACGCAAGTCTACGGGAAGTCAACGGATGAATGTTCTGATTGAACTGGTGATTGTATTAGATATTGATGATGATGATTGTAAAATGCAAAACAAAATTATTTTAATTGTAACAAAACTATACAATAACAAAATCTTATTTTTTATACAGCAACAATAGAGAATTATTGTAATGGGATTATTTAATTTTAGTGATCTTTTCAGATAAGATCAGTAAGGTCTGATAAATAAGCACACAGTTATACTTGTGGTAAATGATTTCACCAGACTATACTTACATACGTAGATGCCTTTTTATCGCCTAAGGAAGGTACTTTCATGACAAAACACAGTAGCACTAAGATACTTTATCCATGCGATAACTAGTTTTCAGTTGCAAAGTTACTCTAGAGGGTCCAGGATATCTTGGGTTTAGCCATACGTGACTACGTTCTCCATATAGTACGGTTTTATGCTGCCATTATAGGCGTGATACTTCTCCGTTAGAACCGACTTTCATGGTGCAATTGGAACCTAACTGCCGGTGTAGTGTTAGAGACAGAGGATATATATTTATTCCACATACCCAGACTCGAAAACCAACAATATGTGGTCGTCTAAAATGGTTCGTCAGTTAGGAATCGACATCTACTACATTTCTCACGGGCAAATAGAACTTTGATGCGACTATACCAAGCAACATTTATAGAGCATCTGAAAAGCAGCACTCGAAGCATCTAGAACTAGAGTATTTCATAAGCCAACAAACCTCTAGTCATATCCGAGACCAATATTTGACATTAATTTGTTTGTGCTTTCAATTGGCTTGGCGAAATTCCCGGACCACTAAATAGCCGTTACCATAAAGTGGTTCCTACTCGACCGGTAAACGTTTGTCGCTATTCGTGCGTCAATAATCGTGATTAGTCCATGCTTTCGCTTTGTGCCCGAGCAGCGGACGACTAAATAAACGTGGGCTAAATTTGTGGGGCTAACGTCAATTTGTTCAGTCACTATTGGATTTAATTGTTTTTTTTTACTTTACATGGCTCGGCTAGCGGAGAAATAGAATTAAAAAGTATATAAGAAAATGAATGTTATTCTTAGTACAGTACTGTAAGAATATATGCGTTAGAGTAGACTGTATAAAATATGGTTTAATTTCCTGCTCATAAAACTGGTTTCTATACCAACTCCTTCACTGTGGAGGGAGTTCGTTTGTGGAATGCTCTTCCTGAAAAAAATCGTGCCACGAGAAATGTTGTGCTATTTAAAAAACTAGTGAAGGAACACTACTCATCTTTATCCAGTTGAATATATAATGAAATAGTATATTAGCTTTATTGTATGGTTTATATACATATATATATATACATATATCTACGCATGCGAAGCTGCGGACAACAGCTATATATACAAGAACATATTTTATATAATATATTTAACGAAACTATCGTAAATTACACAAACCTTACATTATTAAAATATTTTAGGAACAAACAATCACACAATTCACTAATAGCATTTGCATCCAATCTTTATATGAAATCAAAGTCATGGTGCATAATTGTCACCCATTAAAGGAACGACAAATAGTCGTGTTTTATGATAAAGTTAAGTGATAAGTTTAGTATAACACAGTAGTTTTTTTAATTATTGATTTTTATTATCTTATAAATATAATATAAATCTCAAAACCTAACTATCTAACTCTAATATCTAATGCTATCCTTAGACGGTGTAACTACTCAAATATCATGTTTGAAGAGAGAAGCTTTAATTCTAGCATGTACATGCTCGGTCTATTTTTTATTATTATCGTTGGCATAGTGAAGACCAGAGAAAAAAGTCTGGATGTTTAAAATAAAAGCAACAAAATAGATTTAAAAAAAATATATGGTACTACAAATCTATGCGTCACATTTACTGGCTTCTAAATAATAAAATATTGACTATCTAATTTTACAATTTCAAACTAATTTATGTTCTGCACACCCCGTCCCATAGGAATTAACAACAGCAACTCAAGGCGCAAAACTAATAATCATTTTAATTCTAAACTAAATTCTAAACAAAATGTTTGTCGCTTGCGTAATTAATGCTTGATGCAAACATAACCTCAATCCCAGGTTTTAGTTATTTTTAGTTGTAATTTTTTTAATGTTGAAATATTTGTTTGTGGAGTGTCATTTGTGCTCAGGTAAAAGCGAAAAAAATGAACACGCAACCCGTCTGATGTACAAATGTAAGGGAATACAATAGAGACGAGTTCTTTTTATGTTACTAAGGGTGACAATATAGTTTCTAGTCCAACATTAGAAAAGACCATGCCCTTATAGAATAGCAGCGTTAAATTGCAACATAAAGGTGCTGTTTTCCCTATAACAGGCATAGGAGCCGGAGACCATTACATTTAACGAAACTATCGTAAATTACACAAACCTTACATTATTAAAATATTTTAGGAACAAACAATCACACAATTCACTAATAGCATTTGCATCCAATCTTTATATGAAATCAAAGTCATGGTGCATAATTGTCACCCATTAAAGGAACGACAAATAGTCGTGTTTTATGATAAAGTTAAGTGATAAGTTTAGTATAACACAGTAGTTTTTTTAATTATTGATTTTTATTATCTTATAAATATAATATAAATCTCAAAACCTAACTATCTAACTCTAATATCTAATGCTATCCTTAGACGGTGTAACTACTCAAATATCATAGTTGGCATAGTGAAGACCAGAGAAAAAAGTCTGGATGTTTAAAATAAAAGCAACAAAATAGATTTAAAAAAAATATATGGTACTACAAATCTATGCGTCACATTTACTGGCTTCTAAATAATAAAATATTGACTATCTAATTTTACAATTTCAAACTAATTTATGTTCTGCACACCCCGTCCCATAGGAATTAACAACAGCAACTCAAGGCGCAAAACTAATAATCATTTTAATTCTAAACTAAATTCTAAACAAAATGTTTGTCGCTTGCGTAATTAATGCTTGATGCAAACATAACCTCAATCCCAGGTTTTAGTTATTTTTAGTTGTAATTTTTTTAATATTGAAATATTTGTTTGTGGAGTGCCATTTGTGCTCAGGTAAAAGCGAAAAAAATGAACACGCAACCCGTCTGATGTACAAATGTAAGGGAATACAATAGAGACGAGTTCTTTTTATGTTACTAAGGGTGACAATATAGTTTCTAGTCCAACATTAGAAAAGACCATGCCCTTATAGAATAGCAGCGTTAAATTGCAACATAAAGGTGCTGTTTTCCCTATAACAGGCATAGGGAGCCGGAGACCCTATTACATTTAATGAAGACGCGAGGAGATGAAATGTCTTTGTCCTTAGTTAACCAGTCATAGGGTGTTCGGTTTCCTTAAATGAACTAGCTGTAACACTAGGACAGTTCTAATGGGGTAGAACTGCATTTTTCGGAGTACCAAACGTTGGCTGTTCACCCACAGTGAAGCTAAGAGGAAGCCAAACGGCCGGCCTAAGACACTCTGTGGCCGGCCCGAGGAGGCCACTCCGGGTGGGCTCATAAAGAGCTCGCCTCGGAAGCGTGTCGATGAACTGTGGGGGGCGGAAGTGACGGTGTGCATCCATCTTCCCTGCCCTCAGCAGCCGAGGCGGAGGCGTGGAGGGAGAGGAGTGTCGGTGTTTGGTTGCCGCTCTCCCTATCATCTGCGGCCGGACATTGGTCGGCCGCGGAGCCGTAGACCTGATCCGCCGCAGGGGGCTGGAATTGCTTATTGCTTTCCTGGCCCCCATGACCTCTGGGGATTAATATGGAATTAATATTTCCCCCAATACAAATATTAACTTCAACTCTTTTAACTTAGCAGCCGCTACAAGATTAATAAGGATGTCCTTGATATGTATCACTTCAAACTTTCATATTTAAAACAAACTGTGTGTGTGTATGAGAAATATTTTAATTGACCTTAAAATTTAAACTAAATTTATACTATTCAATGAATCTAGGTACCTAGTAAACGTAAAACACTAAAAGTTTTTTTTAATGTTTCAACTCTAAAGCAGCAGATCCAACATGGTTCAACGTCGACAATTAGATAAAGAGTTAATGAACTTGCATCAGAAGGATAATTCCGTTATCTCATTCGACGCTAACGAGTTTATCATCTTTATTACCTTCAATTTAACGCGTAGCAACTCTACAATTTTTAAATATCAAATTGCTCATAAACGCAACGTTTTTTTATGTATATTTTGTACAGTTTATTGTACTACTTAATAAATAGTATTTTACCACAAGCTAGTATTTCACGTAACTATTTAAACATTATGTTTTGAACCTGTCTGAAAATTTTAATAGTAATAAATTTTTGGTGTAAAAGTGTAATGATAATAGATCTTTTGTGATTTTGTTTATCATAGGCAACGAAAAATTCCAATAAATTTTGGAAGTTAACAAAATATACCTACTTATTCGTGCACCTGATTCATTGATAACATTTGTTTCTCAATAAACTGCTAACATGTAATAACCTTAAGTTAAATATGCATAATATTCTTATTCACTCATTTTAATCCAATCGTCTCGAGCATTCGCTTCTGTTCAGACGTTCATTGTAATTTTTACAATTAAATAAGTTTTAATTTAAAAGGCTTTTTTAAAAAAGGATTTTTTCACTCCCTTAAACTTGACTGATGCAGCCGGTAGGATCGGCACGTTAGCAGCGCCGTCTTTCGCGAAAAAATAATTGAAGTGAAAACGTAATTAGTAATAAATATTTAAATCTATATTTCTTTAACACATATCATTTTATACACTAGCCGTACATTTCGCACTTGATGTAGGAGTTATGCGTGAATATGGTTGATTGATAACTGTTTCTCTAGTATAGGTATATTATTAGTAGTTCCCGGAACGCATAACGCGTTGTATGATGTTAGAGAAAAATTTAATGATAATATTCTTAGTATTATTTATGATTCAACAGTCTTGAACATTTGTCTGTGTTTATTATAATTATTAAAATAATTTTAAATTTAAGATTTTAAAAAGCGACTTTTCAATACTACGCTCTAATATCATAGTTAACCCGAACTTACGACAGTCTTTAATTATTTATTTTTGTTCCGATCTATGTGACTCACAGTATCTTGACATCTTACAATGATATGTCCTGTATGGGATTTAAGTTTATAAATCACAGGATCCCAATTAGATGATACGTGGGGAATACTACAAGTTTCTGGAACTGGCCGCTTACATTATAAAAATAAAAAAATATCTATATATAATCTATATAAAATCACGGATTTCGGAAATGGAACTGTCTTAGAACATTATACTGTTTAATTTGAGAGACGGTCATTTGATTTTTCATTGTGGCGCCTTTGGTTAATTTTGTATGCTTTTACAATTAATTTAACTTGAAAGTTTTATCCGGAAATTTTCACTCAATTATATTTTACAATCAATTACCATAAGGTGATGAAGTCTCATGATGCAGCTCTGAGAATTCCTGGTTCCGAAAGTTAAGAAGTGGACTTCGACTGCAGTTAAAGAATACAATATTGATACAGACACCTCAACTAATTATAACTAACAAAAAAAAATACCTCTTATAAATATCGTATTATCATACATTGTCATGTAGTGAAGTTAAATAGCCAAATATAAAATAATCAAAGAATATTTAACTTCACTTTCACTTCACGTTATCATATTTTAATACTTAATTTTTACTACTTAACCAAAATCTAAAATTTCGTACCACATTTAATTCATATTTTATTAAATTGTACTTATTAACTTTATCCACGATGCCCACAGATTTAAAAAGTATTTTTCATTTTTAATTAACGCACGTAGCTTTTTAACCATGAGCAAACCCATAATGTGACTGAAATGGAAATGGTTTTAAAATATACAATTTCACTTTTGAATATAAATATACATATCGTGTAGTAATGCATCACATCATTAAATCAGCATGTAGCACCGTCGGCAAAAACTATCACATCATTAAATCAGCATGTAGCACCGTGGTCAAAAACTATCACATCATTAAATCAGCATGTAGCACCGTCGGCAAAAACTATCACATCATTAAATCAGCATGTAGCACCGTGGTCAAAAACTATCACATCATTAAATCAGCATGTAGCACCGTCGGCAAAAACTATCACATCATTAAATCAGCATGTAGCACCGTGGTCAAAAACTATCACATCATTAAATCAGCATGTAGCACCGTCGGCAAAAACTATCACATCATTAAATCAGCATGTAGCACCGTGGTCAAAAACTATCACATCATTAACCAGCATGTAGCACCGTCGGCAAAACTATCACATCATTAAATCAGCATGTAGCACCGTGGTCAAAAACTATCACATCATTAAATCAGCATGTAGCACCATGGTCAAAAACTATCACATCATTAAATCAGCATGTAGCACCGTGGTCAAAAACTATCACATCATTAAATCAGCATGTAGCACCGTGGTCAAAAACTATCACATCATTAAATCAGCACGTAGCACCGTGGTCAAATACTATATACTATTCCCCGTAGTGGAACAATATTCGTGGATCACAAATTGATGGTTTTCGTATATGTAAATGTATGTACGTCCCATATCTTCGTCGGTTTAAATGCAGACCTTCCTTCGACCTTATTGCACACGAAAGGAACATCGGATTAGGGAAAGGGACGATTGACTGTGTTTATGCAATATGAATATATAACAATATTATACTAATAATATAAATACATAATATTGCAACTCAAAATGCAAAATTCTAAAAAAAAAGATATCCCCATATATGCGATTAAAAATAACTAATACTTGGGACTGAAGTTATATTTGCATCAACCATTAATTACACTCAATATTTTGTTTCAAATTAAAATCATTATATAGTTACGCTAGTTTTCAGTGATAATTTCCGTAATACCGGGGTAGGACACATCTGTGAGGCCATTTCTGGCGAATACCAGCGTAAAACGGCAGCGTAATGCTGCTTAGTTTCGCCCGCTGAGTGTAGGGATCCGGAGACGTTTATTACTAGTGACGAGGTATTCTATCTCAGTCCTTAAGGGTAACAACGCATCTGCATTATGATTGCTTGTCAAGGTTGAAAGTAAATGTCATGGGCTGCAGGAATCACTTGCCATCAAGTGACTTGTGTGCTTGTTTGTTACACTCAATGTAATAATAAAAAAAGAAAAAACCTATTGTGTTTTCTAAACGAAATGGAACTAAATAAAAGGAAGAAGAAGAAACAGAATTTCTCTACTACTAAATAAAACTAATTATCGAAATATATCGCGCTTATATTGAGTTTCAGAGACCAATGTTTCGAGTGCTTTACAGCTTTCATGGTTATGTGCTGAGGCTGTTTAGTGTTTAATATCATACTTAACCCCCAACTACTCTCCGTTTTTTTTTTTTTCGGGCTGAAGGCCACTGTTAGCCCGAGGGCTTTTACAGTTTCACCGGGTTGAGAGGTGACCGAGCGCTAATGGCACTCAGTCGAGACCTCTATATATAGGTAACCAACACAAGGGCTCCCGATAGGGAGCCTCGGCTTGGACCATTACCTTGTTTCGCGAGAGCGTCTGACTCGAGGGTGCCCGAGAGGGCCGAACCTCGGCTCGGTCAGTTGCTTCTGACAGAGGATTCTTTAAATTCGCTATGATTATTAGCTATCTGTACCACCACTTCGGAATGCGTGGGCGCTGGAGAAGAAGTGGCGCAAGAAACTCCAGCGACGCTTCTATCTGTATGGACTGGACTACTCTCCGTCTATCTACAAAATCTCTACCAGTTATGAACATTAATATAACATCGTAAATTATAAAGATTGAGGGATACTTTAAATAAATAAATATTTACTCAACCAAACGCAATATACGAGTATAAAGTTATAAATTAAAATCCAAATTTTTGAGGCCGCGAAATTACAGCGATGCAATAAAATTTATTCGAAGCCGTATTATCGTTTTCACATAATTCGTAGAGTCTCGTCACTCCTAAAGGCAATAATAAAAGCATTCATTCCCACTTCAGCAGTTAATCCGTCGTAAAGGCTCAATAAAATCCTTGTTACATACTCACTTTTATTCAATAAAGCTATATCTTCTTAGCGTAGCCTTATCTTCAAGTCCATTACCCAATTAGGTGTAATAGGGCTGCGTATAGCCAGCTGGTAACGAATGCAGACACCTGTCGCCTAATCTCATTAGGCGCCCTCTTTATCGCCTTCACACGGGACATGGATGCTGTCAACTGGCGTAACATACCCTCGTATATCTAACCCGTGTCGAAGATTAATTGGGCGGAAAATTATATATAAAGATAGCTTCAAATACCTGTATTATAATATTTATAATACATGAAATTGGTAGAAGTGCTAGTATTAGACACGGCGCCCCTTAACAGCCCTACGTTCGAATCATACCAGCTCTTAATTTATACGATTGCAATGAGTTTTCTTATGTTCAAAAAATCACTCTACAATATTTTTGAATAATAATGTGTGTACATGCAACAATATAGATATAATAGAACATATGCGACGTATTAAAAGGCTTTTATTAGCGATTTTATGAGGATTAAACAGTTGTCAACAGTATTTTAACAAGAGATATTCTAAATTACTTTGCAATGACAGGCGGATGCTTACAGCACAAAAAAGCTAGTCCCTTGTCTTAATTTAACAATGTGTATGGGAATAGAAGCAAACGACATATTCCATATTTGTTATTCTGCTTCTGGTTCAGCATTGAAGGTTGTCATTAAGATTGTTATTATGCACCGTACTCTTAGGATAGGCCTTCTCTCATCTCTAATAGTTTATAATATGAGTCCGCGTTCGTGTTCAATGTATATAAAAATATAATAAAGTAACCGCCTGCATGTAAATAAATATGTCTGTTATCTAATTGGCATAAGCTTTCACTCTAGAGAGAGTATTGGAGTATAGTACATTATAGTTCATCGTTTCCTCAAAATGTTTTTTTTTTCACTACCGAACACTTTACCGAGTCAGCACTTCAACTTCGATTGGCAGCGTGTATTGGTGTCGACACCCTGCATTTAGGTTGCAACGTGAAATTAAAAGCGAACATTGGTAAACTGAGCTGTCGTGGTACGTTTTTATTATATACAAATTACACATACATATACAAGATTTCACATACGTAACCATGGCCACGGAAAGGTCTAAATCCTTCGTTAACTTACAAAATAATAACACTTTTTCATATTTTACATTTAATTATATCGGAACTGGGAAATGAAATCAGTGAAGAGGCTATAGAGACTACGGGGTGTTCTCAATATATTTTATGCTTAAAAATTAATACATTTTCACGTATGTATTCATGAAACCCAGGAATTTCAAATTCACACTACCACTGCCACTGAATCAAACTACTGACATTACTATACATGATTTTATTATTTACTAATGAATACACAATAATGGCTACAATAATTATTAAATCTTTAAGAGTAAGCTAGTAAAATTTAGCGCACAGTTCACCTGATTGTGATTCCTGTGGTTTACTTGCATTGCTCCTCGATAAGAGATCATTAATGCCTCTATAATTCGATGCCAGTAATAAGGCTACCGGTTCTATCTTAGTATAAAGCTGCTATTTCACGCTGGTTTTACACGATAACGTAGACCCTCCCGGGTTAAGCCACTCTTTTTTTAATGGATTACGTGATGAAGGCAGTTCGCCCGATGGAAAATATTTAGATCCGAGATCCCACAACTCACTAAACGGAACACAGCAACGGTATGCTGCTATTTTTCGCTTGTATTCTATGAGGGTGTGGTCATCCTTTGTCTATATTATCTAGCCGACCCATTCATGCTGCAGGTAGAATTAAACACCTATATAATATTAAAATAAGTTATATTTACCTAAAAGGTTGTCGAAAGGCATAAATGCACATACACGACCTTATGGGCTCTTATAACTTCGATGTTATAGCCCCCGACTCCCCGATACGATACGCTCTAAACTTTACACGTCAAACACCCAACGTTCTAGACATTGCGTTAATCAAAAACATCACCCTGTTGACTCCATCGAGCCGCTACACGAATTGTCATCGGACCACAGGCCGGTGCTCCTCATGCTGGGTCAGTCGGCAGGAGAGGTCCCTCTGACCAAAACCATCGTGGACTGGCGTACTCTCGAAGTAAAACTCAGAGCCACGACCACCCAGCAGCTAGACGCTTTTCCTAACGAGATCGATTCACCTGATAAGATCTATCGGGCGATCGACTCTTTAACTTCACACTTTTCCTCGGCCGTCGATTACTCCAAAAAGGACGGTCCTCGCGTCAACTGATAAGGTCAAAAAATCGCGTGGCAAAGCTTCACGATATATCTATCGTCTGTCAGGTATCCCTGACAGACGTTAATCGTTAGAATGCGCCACCTCCAAAGGGAGGTCAAAGAGCGCATTAAATCTTATAATGAAGACAAATGGGGCAACCTGCTAGCGGAGCTCGAGCCTTCGAATACCGCTTTCTGGCAGTTGGCGCGGGGTCTCAAAGCACATAACATTGACAATACTTCTTTCGCCTTCGACGACTCGGAGAAAGCCGAATATCTCGCGGACAGTCTAGAGAGTCTAAAACCGTTTCACCAGAATAGCTACCGGAGCAGAACCGTATCAGCGCGATATCGATCTGCACAGTGACTTCCATCTCGTCACCATTCCGGAATATTTCCAGTCTATCTCTGAGCGCTTCTTCGCGATGCGCTTTCGCACTCCAACCCGCTAGTGGTAAACGCCGCAACCTACGAGCCGGTACCGAATTCGGCAACTGGGAACCGTCAACCCCGACACGTCCTCGACGACCCTCACTTCATGGTGGAGCCGAGCTCCAGTCCGTTTTAACGGACCCCGGACCTACACACACCGCCGACATCTCGTCGCGTCGCCCTCGCCTTCGAGCGCGACGCAATCTTCGCGATACCGCTTACACTAGACACACCCGCGTGTCAGGGCGGTTCCCACCGCCCACAGCTTCCGATTGACCAGACAACAGGTGGCGTCCGTCAGAGGCTAGGTCCGCATACCAAAACCTCAGATGGTTAGTAGACATCACCATACATTCTCCACTCTGGAGAATCTTCCGATAGCTAGGGAACTGGCAACTTAGGTGGCACTATCAGATAGGAACGTGATCAGAGCAGACCGACACGGTCAGTGTATGAGCGCTTTGAGTAAGTAAGAGAACCAAAACCTACATAACTAGCTCACGGACCCTTCAGTTCCGTGAGCCCTGTGTCCGATGAAGCTGTAAGAGCCGCATAGGGTAACAGCATCAACATCAACAGAATCTGGAAATGCACACACACGACAAGGTTGCAACAACGTAAAGAAAATAAACATAGAAAAGTGTATAACTTATAAAAATTATAGGTTTATAACGTTCCTCTAAGGTAACATTACAGGGACAATTTAGCGAAATAAGCAACCGTGTATATAAAATTCCTTTGAAGGATGGAATAAGCCGCATTGCTAGCCAAGGAAAGCGTTTCAATAATGCATACACCAGTAAATAGGTTAAGCGCAAATGGACTTGAACGCCATTGACTTTTCCTTTTAGGGTTTTCAAAGATTTGTACAACAAATAGAGACTGGGCGAAAATGCTCCGACTAAAAATAACTGAAACAAAAAACAACGACCGAATAGAAATTGACTTGGAAATAGTTAGTAACTGTAAATCTGTTTGAATACATTTTTTTTTTAAATTTACTTAGTTTTGTAAAGTCTTATCTATATATATCTTATCTATCTATATTAAATATGTGTAGAAATAATACAAACGTCGTTTAAATAATTTTGAAAAGTTTACGAGAATTAAGGAAATGTTCACATGTGACAACATTTTATCGAAAAACGTAGTATACGTGATGAATTGCCAATGAGATGGAGCTACAAACTGTGTTTGTTTCCGATGTCGTTTTTTATTACTTCTTTATTCAAATTGTTCAGCTTAATAACATTAATTTACGAGTATATCTTATAACCATTGACATAGTTTTTGACATATACATTTATAACATAGCTAAGTAGACATAATGACAGTGTAATGAATACCAGCGTAAATTAACAATTTAATGCTGCTGTTTCTTGTGCTATTTGAGGCAATTCGTTAACACAGTTATTGGAATATTCGCATTCCATCTTCCTCCTCAGAAGTTAAAACCTATCTTCTTGATTCGTTATTAAATTTGTATTTCAACGTTCATCTGTCGCAGAGATCAGTGGCTATCAGGTGAATGGATTACTCGTTCGTCACCCTATTTATGTGTATACCTTAGTCTATGGATGTTTTAGTGAAAGAAGCATCAGTTCAGTGGTAAATATAATAAACTTTTAAATAACTTTTTTGAAATTTAATAAAACTAACGTATTTCCATATCATTTATTTCGGTTAAAGATACTTTTCATTCATACCTGAGTAATAATTTATTGTACCATATAATGAAGTAATATCGCGCTTACAAACATTTAGGCACGTACTCTGTCTGCAAACTCACTGAAACATGAAACTTAACTACAAATTCTCTTAACAATGCACAATTATGTAGGACAATATAACTAAGTCTAGTGTTCATAAGAGAACAAGACGTATTTATTATTAATAAGAAAGTTGTTACTTAATTGGTCATTTACAGTGAAAATAAAAAAAAATAACAAGATACTACAAAATTAATTATTTTATAAATAAATAAGTTCTATTTACAATTACATATTAATTTTAACCTAGTTACAGAACTGGGGTTTCATGGGCTAATAGCGTAATTTATCTGTAAGACATATTATAATTAAATTGTGGTGGATGATTTGAATATGCGGGTTGCGGCTTCAATAACGGACAGTCTTCCCACAACCACCATACAGTGATCAAAACCTCCAAATTGATTAACAACAGCGATATCAATGGTATTGTCAATTTACTAATTAATGTCTTAATACCACCTTTGGCGACCAAAAGAGGCTTTAGTATTCCGTTGACAACGAGATCTTTTAAACCTTTCATTGGTAGACTTTCGGGCGTTGAACTTCCAAGCAATGCTAGAACGAAGTCCATCAAACCTGTGGCTTTGTTTGCCATTTTTGTCGTCACCGGTGTAAATAAGCTAGTGAGATCATTGCTTGGGGATGACAGTTTAGAAGTCGATTCTTCTTTAGGTGTGTCCTTGTTTTCAGATGGGAGATAAGAGGATGAAGATAAATAGCTTGGAGGCTCCTGATATCCGTACCTTGAAGAGCGGTGGTATAGAGCATATGGCGAATTGTTGTCTTGGTCAGCCACACTGGCATAATGTAACCTGTCTTCTTCTGTTTCTCTATTCAACTCATGACTTAGAATATCAGTGGCTTCATTGGTATTATTAAATCTCGTCGTACTTAAGAAATTTAATACATTATCTGAAGATAGTTGTCCGTTCGATATAAAGTAAGCCATATTCTGATTTACTGGATTATTTTTTCTTAAAGGCACATAATGCGTACTGGCATATGGTGGTATATGAGGTGCTTGACGCATATCAGAATATGGATAGATCTTAACAGAGTCTACCATTACACAAAAATTAAAACAAGAAATTAACATAACTGTCACCAATAAATGTAATAACGGACACATGTTTGATAACCGACTGTCAATAAGATTCGTTTTCATTATTTAAAATGGATAATACTGTAGGTGTTTTTTCCGAAGAAATTACAACCAAAGCAATATACTGACACAGTTTTGTTATTCGTAAAAACAAACATTAGCTAATGTCGACTCCGGTAGTGCATTCCATTGACATACATTCTGCGACCTTGTCGCCCACTAATGCGCTGAGTATACCTTTCGCGAACGAACTATCTTCTATATCATCTATAATTGAGAATGCAACAGCAGTACCCATATTGCTACTCCAACCTGCCAGCGTTGACTTCTGAATCACACAAGCAAATCTTTGCGAACAATCCGTTATTATTCTTGATTTGAAGCCTTTTTTCCTTTTCTTCTTAAAATATTTGATCATTTTCGATATTAGAGGCCATAGCAATATCGCTTTCATACCCAGTTTTGCAATCACCATTACTATTATCGGCAACAATAACAATTTTCCACCTAATAACTTCACTAACATTATAATTGCAGCTGATAACATTATTTTCGCGGCACTAGATAGAATGCTAGCGAACGACGCGAGCGTATCTGATTTTGGGCACGCAGTGTAATAGCCGGAATCGGTGTATGATTTACGAATATCAGGATAATAATTTGATGAGCCCGTGAATAAATCCAGAAATGGGAATGGATGCGAGTTTGGTGGCGGCATAGTGCTCAGTCCATGTTCCTGAGCCCCGACCGACACGACGAAGATGACGACAACAACGCTGACGAACATTACTGAAAAAACTGTTAGGCCCCACTAACTTCCTTTCATTTAATACCTCCGCCGTTATCTTTTAATTTAACTTTAAGTACGCGATAATGCGCAATTACCACGGTACAGTTTACACGGTCAAGCAAAACAGTCCCAGGCTATTCAGCCACGTACAGTGTAAAAGAAAAATATTAATACGATAGAGATTAACCAAATATAAATTAGGTTAATCTCTATCGTATTAATATTTTGCACTATTGTTATTAATTGTAATTTAAGTAACAGTATAATTAATTAACTAATAATTAAAGTTTCGTAGTAATAACATAAAAAAAGCGAAAAGTTTTATGATCTAGATGCCGTGGGTACCGCATCAAATAATAATTTAATCTAATACTTTTACTAAAATGAATCAATAACATTTGTGTTAGTATTAGGGCCTAACCTTTGTCACGTTTCTGTGACTTGATAAATTTAGGTCCCAAATAATATTAATAATTAATTATATTTATTAATAATAATAATATTAATATAATTATTAATATTAATAATAATTAATATTAATAATGGTATCGCTTATTCGTATAATTTCTCACCCAATTAGAATAGTAGGTTTGGTTAGATTTTTTTATGAAAGTTTGAAACATTTTTGCATTTATTTGTATTTAATAACATAACTGCATCTATATAAATATTTTGATACTTATGTTGATAATAATTAATAAAGTGTAATTTAAATACGTTAACTATTATTACGTTACATTATAGCACATTTTATTTTTGGTTAAAATTATTGTTCCAAATCAAATGGCTGAATACGTTTATGATCTGCGTCTTTAAAATAAAAGGCGGGAAATAAATTGCATCGCCATTTTAAAAAAAGTCAAGTAATATAAAATCGAGTAGGTGCGATTGTTTACTGTCAAAGTAGAAAAAAATATTTTTACATAGTATATATATTCGATGTAGAAAGAAAATAAACAGAATACGTAAATGGTGATGATAACAAGAAGCGCATATAGGAAGACTTGCGAGAGTTATAGTAGCAGTGATATATCAGAAAGCAACATTATACCGCCATGGTGTTCCTCGGGTTAGTAATAATTTTATTTTTATCTCCGTACGTATTTACTTACTATCATCAAAACGACAAACGTGGTATAAAAATATAATATATATTTCATTGGTGTGTTTAAATTTCACAAAATAGGAATTGCTTAAAAATTATATTTCACGTTCGCTCAGTCAGCAATGTACAGTGACCCACTGGCTTGTTTGTGTTAAATAAACAACTGACTAAGAATATTTTATGAGAGGAGCAGTTTGACTGCGAAACTTGTGTTCGCTCGCATTTTACTCTATGTGTCCATGTCGTTACTAATTCATAGGCATGTTAGGTCCTGCAGTTCTTGTTTTATATATATATTTGTTTCATTCACGACGCATTTATAACCGTAAGCAAGTATGAATAATAATAATAAAATGAAACAAATAAAAAGTTACAACTAGTGCCGTTCGTGGCCGAATGTTTATTTAATTTGTACTGGTTTGATTCCCAGGCCATAAAAATATTTGTGTAGCACAACTTGATCGGCTCTTAGTTTGGTATGTGTCTATGGTTATCTATTTCGCATGCAATTTTTTTTATAGTTCGCAAATTCCTATATATTCGCAGTAGTTTTTTTTCAAACTATATACTTACTTGTGACTGTCCTCTAACGCCACATGTTGTATATTAAGATATAAAAGGAATTTTTATGGGTTAACACTATCCTTCGATGTGACTGAGTAATCGTCGTTAAATTCATAATGCGTACATATATTAAGTTCGTATTCAATAAAATCAATTAATAAAATAGTACGTCCAAACTTTATGTAATATTTCTAACAAAGAACTGTCCCACGCTTTCTGTTAGTGATCAAGTCCGGGGCTATCAATCCTAGGTCCGTTTCCAGCCGTGACCGTTAAAGAATACAGATTGAGAATTCTATTTGAAGTCATTGTAACATTCATTTCTAGCATAATAACACTGCAGGCATTACCATTTTAATGTCTGCAAAAGTAAAAACTTTTCAAATGGGTATCATTGAGTCGTGTTTTCAAAAAGTTTAAGAGGTATTATTCCATCAAATCGAGATCAGCCAGATGTAATTCCCACGATTACCATAATCAATCGTCTTCAGTAAATTTCGTTACTTAATTTAATTAATTTTTCTTTATTACAAGCACTTTAAAAGAGTTACAATACGCAGAATGTTATATATATATATATATATATATATATATATATATATATTTATACAATGAGACAAAAATTTCTTAAATATATATATATATATATATATTGTATTTTCTTTTAATTCTAATTGTCTCTATTTTTAATAAAACTATGGGAGCTGCCACCCATTACAATATACATAACATACATCCTCAACAAAGATGCAATGGTTATTGTCAACCCTAGTCTGTATTGTATTCCATGCGGACGTGGTTCATCCCATGTCCTACTTCGCGACTTCGCGACCTATACAAATAAGAGCCAGTGTGAGTCTACCTAAGATTGTATTCACGATTCTTCTACAATTAATTTCGTTTTATTATAACTTTATTGGGCAATTTTTTTTCGTTCTCAACGCTTTGTCTTTACAACTATTATGATTTAAGGTACGTTCGAAATTTTCATTAGACTGACATTCTGTGCCGTTGATGATCTGATCTAAATACCCAAACAGTTTCACCGACAGCAATTATTGCTGGCTGTCCCTAATTCGCACGACCCAAAAACCGATTCGACGCGGCCAAACTGCTTGCATAATGCAATTGGAGCATACCGCCACCTGCAATGCAATGAATAATGTCAGCAATCATTTGCAAAGGCACTACATTATATTTAAATAAATATTTTCTACAAAATTCGCGGTTTTCGAATTTCGCTAAAATATTTTACACATGTTAGTGAACGATGTAGTCATAGATTATTTGCGAACATATTGAACCCTTTAAGGATTTTGTTTATAATGCTAAGTAAGAGTGACAAACCAATCGCTAAAAATATTTGATGACGTTGTCACCTTGAGATGAGAACTAAGATTTTAGAACGGCCTTTAATTGGGTCAAAGGTTCCCTACACTCACCATACAAAACGCAGCTGCGATAATTGACGAGGGTATTCTGCAGAAGGAGCATCCACGGATCACGATCAGAAGAAGTATACAATACTACGCCAATATACCAACATTGCACTGTGTATTTATATTTATTAATTGATCACTACTCCCGACATCTTATTTGGTAGTTACGATAGTAAACTGAATTATTAGTAGCTTATGTCTGGCATAAGATGATAAACATTTAAAATATAATCAACAACAATTTTTTGACAATGAAACGTCAATAACAAAACCATTGTGGTTTAGTGCACAGTTTGTCTGTCTGTCTATTTCTATCTGGTTTTCTTCGATACATATCGGTGTTGCTGTTTTGGATTATGCAGCGATATTTATTGATTTGGGATTAAGACAAAACTTAAGGTCATGGGATCGAATCCACCATTAGGCTATTGCACGTGAACATATTGAGAAGTTAACCGGAATATTAATAACCGTTAAAATGCTTTTTACAAAATTAAAAAAAAATGTAAAATAGTGTTTTTTCGGCTCTTTTTCTTACGGGTGATCGCGAAATATATCTTATCTTATGGTTCCCTTATCAAGGATGAATGTGGGTGTGAGACTGTTAAACTATCTTGAAACTTATTCCTGTAAATTATACGCTCAACTCATTACTACCTTAAACTTAGTACCTAGAATATTTTTTTAGTTAAAAACTATATGAACTATAATGAAATAAATATTAATACTCGTATATTTTCATGTCTTATTATATATTATAGTTGTCTATTTCGTGTTTAGGGGAAATTAAAACAACCAACATACCCACCTTAATCTGTCAGGGACATACAATTTTATGAAATGCATATTATTATCTATTATTATCTTCTATCAATTTTAACCACAGCGATATCCTCTCGTTATTATCAAATGGATATATGTATATCCTGCGCTACTCATAAGATTATACTGTGGTAACACAGAGACACTCTCCAATCATAGTTCTCTGACAGAGAGAGAGAGAGCTACAGTACAGTTTTGTTCTATCTGCAGAATGAATGGGTCAATTCGATCAGGGTAGGACCACCCCCAGAATACCAGCGTGAAATGGCAGAATTATGCTGCTGTGCTACGTCTGGTGAGTGCAGGGATCCGGAGACCTTTATTACTGGTGAAAAGGCATTCCATCTCAGTCCTCAAGGGTGACAACGCGTCTGCATTATGATTCCTTGTCAAGGATGAATGTAGATGTGATGGGTCGCAGGAATCACTTACAATTGGGTGATGGGGGCTCGTTTGTTACTCTAAAAGTAATAAAAAAAAATCTTACTTTTTCTTAGTCTGATGCAATGTATATGGAATAAGGTCGGTGAAAGGCGTAGTGTCAAACCAATACTGACAGAAAGTCAATACTGACTTAAGTAATTGTTTATTAACTTAATAAATAATAAAATAATAAACTACATCATTTTTGTCCGAACATTGCGGTTATCAAGCAGTAATCATGATCAAAAATTTAATAATTAAATATTTCTATAATAAAATATTTTATTAAAGTATTTATTTCATTACTTCATTTACTTTTGACATACGATGATGTCATCAAAAAATAAACTGCACGGTTAAAAGTAGAGTCTACAGTGTGTACTGAACTGACTCTTTTTATATACAATAGATTATTTTAATTTACGTAAAGCAGATACAATGTTGGCACTTATATGAAATGATCAATACAAGGCAAAAAGGTATTATCGTCATGTTAAGAAATGATCATTGATTGCAGTTCATTTTTCTTTTTCAAAATACTTATACCCAGATTATAAACAAACAGATTATCTTCAACTTCCATTTATTTGATAAAAATAAGCCATTGAAAAAAGGATAATATATAGATGTGCTTGTGATAGAAAAATATGAATAATGAATAGTCTTTCCTTCCGACCCCTGTTTTCCTAACAATTTCTTATCCCTGTTTTCTGTCAAGGGACATCCGATGATTTTTTTTTTGAAATCCTTCCCTCATCTTAAGATCCCCTTCGACTACAGATGTTTTATGTGCTGTGTAATCATTGAAATATAACACCTCTTGGGATCTTTTAATGTAGCACGTTTTATTTATTTAACATTTAGGACAATAAAAACATTTACCGCTAGAAATTGTTATATATAAGAGTAAAAAATATTAATTAAGCCAAAGTTTCAATATCTGTTTCATTACAAAATACCAAGTAAATGTTGCATAAAAAATAAGACTATCAAAGAAGCCCGCGTGACTTTGATTAATTTAAAAGTAGAAAAGAGGATAAAAGTTTAATTGCACCCGAAGGATTTATCCAACTTATTACACTTACTTTAATAACTACAGGATGTTTAAATGTCTTGTCATGTTTGCAAATATAATTCAAACAATTAATTATATAGATTCTTTGTGTACGCTAATTCTTTAAACTGCTTTTTTTTAAAAAAAAGTTAACTATATTATTATCAACTCCAAAAGCAAACAAGACTTTTGGAGTTGATAATAATATAAATTATTTTTATCTCAAAATTAGTAAAAATAATTACGTATTTAATTATGTGGGTCCATGTCAGTAATAATTATATAATTTGGCAACATTTGGGCTTTTTGGATATGTAATTTACTTACGAGCTCTTTATTTGTCCATCGATTTGTAATGTATAAACATAAATATTTTTTTCTAACATTTAATTAATCATTTACAAATCCTCTGAATACAAAATGTAGCTCAAACTTTAATGTCCTACATATACTCGTATATGGTACTATTTATACTTTTTATCAATTATTTTGGTGTATATGACGGCTTCGTATCCTTATAGTTACATTACTTAACTTCTAAATACAAGGCCCAGGATCGATTCAATTGTTCGACAGTATTTGAGCAACGCATGAATCATTGATTTTCGAGACTGAATGATCATCATCTGATGATGATGATCATATATGTTGTATTTATGTGTTTGTTATTGTATCTTACGTGTTGTATATGTTGTATGCTGGGCTGACCATTGATGTTGCAACTAGAAAAAAATGATTGATTAATTTCTATTCATATTATACAATTACACACCATCTCTCTATTTCTGTTCTTTACATATATTAGCCTATGAAATTGCCGTTAAGTATTGGCCATTTCAAACCATTAAAATAGTTTTGATTGGCCGTGAATTCTAAATTTAAATTAATTTTTAAAGTTTTAAAAACATGACATTCTTTTTACAAGGTCAGTCTTTTGTTTATTGATTAGCTTTGTATTTTCATTACATTTGAACATTTTTCGTCATAATGGATACTTTAAAAATTCGTGTAATTATGTAATATGAGTTCCGTCGTGGCATCAACGCGGCACAAACGGCACGTAATATTTATCTTTCAATCTGCTTTTTCTCGGACTTATATTTATTGCAAAAAATTAAATTCTATAGTAAAGTAAAAAAATAACAAAAGATAAATCTTTTCTTATTCTAAGCCTTGGTGTCCGGGCGTCCGCTTTTAATTTCATGCTACGCGAGCAACTTCAGTTCGACCCCCGGAGCCGGCACGGATGAAATTGTTAATTGCAAATTTAAATGTTGATTTACAACGTGCTCCGAATTGAAGGAATACAACTTAAAGAAACCTACATGTTTAAACATAGATTAAAAAATATATAGTACACACATAATCTGCCAACAAACAGTTTACAATATTACTTTGCTTGATATTTTATAAAAGACATAACAACAATGTTATTGCGATAACTTAATTACATTATATTTTCTCAGGACGTCTCATCAAAAGAAGAAAAAAGCATAAAGTGTTAATGCCAGAGTGGGACATACGCTCCACGTACCCACTTCGTGAAAACATATGGGAATATCTACATGACGATAAAGAGCACCACAACTCCACATACAATAAAGAAATATCTTTTAAAAACAATAAACAACTCCATTACAAACACAAAAGACGAGGAAAGAAGTTTCTCAAATTACTCATATTTTTCCTCTTAGCTTTAGGATGTACAAGTCAGTAACATTGCTTAAGTCCTTTTACTGATGGTTATCTTTAACATTGAAATACTTATAAATTTGTAGTGTCATTTTGGAAGTGTAATTCGATCTCAAGCAGGGAATTAATAGCAAAAGTTATTTCGAAAACGAGCTTTATCTCTTCACGTAAGTACCATTGACTTCTGTTGATAATAATATAAACTCTGTTTTAAGAAAACGACTCATTTAAGTCTGTCTGTGACTGTACAACGTGATATTCGTGCTTAAGACGGCAGCTTAGGCGCAAATATATGTAAATTGCGGGGCTTAAATTTTGATTTAGTGTACTCTAAACTCTAATATATTACTTAGCAAATGCCGGGTTAATGAGCTAGACGTACGTAATTTATGCAGTGAGCATGGATTACTCGACATCTGTCGACGCGGAATGTTGCCACAGGATGAGGCACTTAGCCGCGGAATTGTCACGGGCCCAACAAGCACTCAGGTAACAAGCCAAGTTTTCCTTACAGCGGTCGATACAAATAGAAACAGATGAATTCAATTATTTTTTCATATGTATAATTTTATTTATCTATCAATATAATTACAGAAGCACATTGCGTCTGCGAAGAACTTTAATGCTAACTTCACAAGTTTCTACATCAGGTAAAAGTTTTTAACAAACATTAGATGTGACAGGACAAATATCTACTACGTGTTTTGTCATCTTATAGAAAATGATATGTTACGTTATTTTTTTTATAAATCGTGTTCACCTGATGATAAGTGGTGACTGCGAGGCTCTATATATCTCTATATACCTCTATATGGCTCTATATACCTACAATCTACATCCATCCTCATCAGAGCCTTCTCCAAAAGCCCGTTTGACTATACATGACATACTATGTTCCAATTAGTAACAAACTTACATTTTAACATGTCACAGAGAAGAGACGCTGCCCAACTGTCATTTGAATTTGATACAGGTGTGCCGTGAAACTTTTATGTTAATAGTAATTATTTATTTTTATTCTTAACGATTTTTATACCCGTATTACACTGCATTGTGCATTTGATAGATTATCGACATCATACATAAAGTTGGAGATCATCACCGTACAAATGATACGAACAATCGATAATAGACGTTATTGAATTTATAAAAAGTGAAAAAATTAAAGGATAAAGAATACTTTGCGACACAAGATATTACGAGAACCATTCTATGGCTGTATATAGATGTAGATTCAGATAGGAAATAAAAAAGAAGAAAGGAATGGAAAGAAGGCATTTGAGAATACAATCTGCACCAAAATAGTACTTATTAATCTTCCATCCCTTGGCGAATATTGTTGGTTACTTTTATTATAGTGGTGAGAACAAGGAAAACCAGACTGGTAAGTCAGACAATACTCAGTAGTTTATGTCCAAAAATAGGCTTGGACATTTACTTATACACACAGACTTCCAGAACTTTTAAAAAAAGGGAAGAATAGATATTGGCTGAACATGATTAGGGAGTGTGGGGTTGGGAAATTTCGGGATGAGGTCAGACGTACGCCTTTTTCCATACAAAAGGATATGAAGTGAATCGAGAGAGAAATTGATTGTGTGAAATGGCTCATATACTATTTGATCTGCCGACCTAAACTACAAGATAAGTAAAATACTTAAACAATCTTAAATCACGACAATATTTCAATTTGAAAAGAGAAAATCTTCATGCTTGTTGCCTCAGCATTTTTAACAACTGACTGGAACGGGCAGCTGCGAAATTGCAGTAGATAACTAAGTCTTGTAGTAAGTAAAGACTATAATAGAGCTTACAACATTATAATAAAGATAGTGCTCCACTGCTTTACTCCAAAAGAAAAAAAACCAAATTAAATTTTAATTTAAAATTTTTTATTGCAAACAAAATATAAATAAATCTTTAAGTCTAATAAAAAGAGGAATTAAATCATATTTGTTATGTATTTTTAAAATTTTAATATGGTATAATATATTTAATAGATTCCGAACGACGTATCATACATTTGAGTGAATTACCAATCCGTTTGTACTACACACAGCACCCATAGACTGTTTGCCGACGGATGAGGATGTTTATCTATGCTCCCGCTCACCGAGCGTATAATCCACAGAGCATATAATAGCTATTTCCCGCATTCTACGAATGACGCCGTTCTGTACTGATACTTTATACTTCTTTCTTATTATATTAAAATAGGTCTTGTTAACTATGTAAAACATATTTAGGAAGATTATTGATTTAAGTAACCTTTGTTTCCACATCAAAAACGCTGTAGAGATTCTGTTAAAAGCAATTTCACGCCCTTCTCAACTGAATGACTAAGCTCCATATATTCTACTTTCTACTTGAGTAGAGGACAGCTGTCAGGATAAGTGGGTCGGCTCGTCTGGGGAAGAACGCGACTCTCACAATACCAGGGTTAAGCATAACGCTTATGTTTTCATTGCGGTAGGTTTAGGGATCCGGAGACCCTATTTCAGGTAAATAGGCATTCCATCTCGGCCCTCGGCGATGGATAAACCTTTGCATCTTAAATCTTTGTGCAGGATGGGTGCAGATGTCATAAGCGACAGATATCACTTACTATCAGGTGATCTGTGTTCTTGTGTATCACCCTCACATCTGTAGAATTACTGCCTACTATATGATCCACAACATGAGCTGATCTAGTAATTCTAAAACTAGGTTTATAGCGAAGCTCTATTAAGTAAGCGACTATAGAGATACCGTAATTTTTTTTTTAATTTAAATTTCATATGATTAAAATAAATATAAGATTCTTCTCAGAAACAATTTTGTCATCCACTCGGACTGGTATGAAAGGTAGGGAGATATAATGACATGTTACAGAAAAAATATATTTCACATGATATATTAAACAAAGAGATTGCACACCTCTTCATACTTAACCTGATTCCGCTATATCAATTCAAACGTCCGTTGAGCATTCAACGCAGACTCTAGTGCCACATAAACGGCAGCATTCCGCATTGTTGTCAATTTTCAAATTTCATAAGAGCTCCATGGAAAAATTTAATAAGCCTAAAGAAATATAAATGTAGTTTTTAGGGTACATTCAAAAAAAATAAAACAATGAATCAGTAACCGTCTTTCACAGCCAATTTACTCGAAAGACTATCTCACGTAGATAATTGAAATTGGATATTGTAATAACATAAAGTTACCCGAATACGACGTATATGTCTTAGGGCTAGTTATAAGAATTAAAAAAAGTACATTATGGTAAAAATACATTATTAAAAAAAAACACATTTGTTATTGTGCCTATAATTTTTTCGAAAATATCTTAAAAAATACTGTCTCCCAATGTATCTCAAAAATTATTGCTCATCAAACTCACGGAAAACTGTACAACAAAAACTATGCTTACCAAACTAAATTATGCTCCACTTGTAATTTTTTACTTGATGCTCTGCTTTGAAAATATTTAACATCTAACAAGAAATTTGTATATGTTTCAATTTTATTCATACATCGGACATGTTTAGTCAAGCCTACTATTAAGTAAATACTTGATCAATATTGTGTGTAAAATACAACCATTGCATGCTTATTAATTTTTTCATTATGAATTAAAACTAGCAAGCTATTTAAAAAAAAGTAAAGTACATAAAAAATAAAGGTTCTTTCTGCATAATCTACCAAAGCCAAATGCTAGACGAGACAACGTTCACGACTCCATAGATAAAACTCACAATACTTTTATTTCCCGCCTGTTACGCGATAAATCAACACTTAAATTACTTTTAATAATTTCAGTAGCGCTGGCAACGGTCTGCTGGATATCGTACTTAGATTGCTTACGTTCGGAATACGAAATTATAAAATAACAACCCACTTAAACTATGTGTGTTACATTATTATCTTATATAAATTTAATACATAAAGCATAAATTCACATTCATATAAATATAAAAATAGATTTGAGTTAACGCATCCAAACGTCTCACTAGCTTTTAAGTCAGTAAGCTAACCTTTGTGGCTTGCCATTATTAATTGACTTAATGTCAGAGCTATGTCAATCAACCACGACTTTATCGTTTTATTTCAGATTACCTTCATAGATATTTCATACATTATATATTAAACGGTTTCATTAGATATGTAATACAAGTATACGGAACACACGTATCAGAATGATAAACCAATCGAGTTTGACTTTCAAACGATACTGACAAATATTAAATGTGCTTTTGAAATACGACGAGAAACCCACACGCACCACTTTGAGGATTGCTGAGCTTCAAGGACAATTAAAATCACTTCACGCAATTAGTAGATCATAGTTTATAAGGTCAGGAGACAAACTTTATTGGTTTGTAGTGGCATTTTATTAACCTACGACGTAAAATCTAAAGAAATTCTCAAGCCTAATTTGCAGTAAGCATTCGGCGATAAGCTATTCCCAGTTCAGCATGAAATATTTAAAAGAACAATTTCTTTTTTATGAAATATCGACAAAGGAGCACACAGTTTACCTGATGATAAATGATGACTACAGTCCATATATACTTACACCTGCTTCCATCTTCAACAAAGATTCAGGATACTAATGCGTTGCCTGCCATTGCTTACCATCGGATGCACTGTTTGCTTGTTTGACACCTCATATATTATAAAAAATTCTGCCTAACAATACGTGACCTGTGCAAATTCCGTTGCTAAATTTGCGCGTACAGACAAACGTGACGGAAGATTTTATTGCAATTCCAAAGCTATCTCACAATATATATAACCCTAAATTGCGACAGAGCTGACAAAACTTTCATTAACTTCATTGTAGATTGGTAGACATACAAACTGGGAATGCTTTTGAAAATATATCCTGGAAAACAATACCTAATGGCGTGGGATAAGACCGATCGAATTGAATGAATGATTGTGCTGACTCAGCACCGACGCGGTATCGCCAGTTCACTTCTCTTGATTGACAGTTGAACTTACCCGAGGCTTCCTGCAATCTTGATCGATTGCAAACTCAAAAGAAATGAGAGTAATTTCCTAAATTCTTTCCTACAAATGCCACTATGCCAATGGTCGCATTAGAATACTAACGTATTCCCCATCTGGAACAAATATGCGCACAAGATACGCTCCCGCACATACAGGTTATCAAAGGAATTTAATACGTACTCTAGACCATGATTAGGGTAGAAGGATTTAGAAATTATCATCGAATACGGTCGGTTTTATTAAAACAATTTATTTAAGCCCAAGGCTAGAAATATAACAATATAATATAATATTAATATAACATTAATTAAAAATATAACGATCAAAGTATTTTTTCAACTTTCAAGGAATATCGCATTAACTGATTTTATGAACATAATGAGATTTATATCATGACTATTTTACATCGTTCAAGTTAAATAATAACGTTCATATAAAAGTGCCGCACTACATATTTCCGTGAAATTAAAAAAAATATTAGACAAGAATTTAAAATAATAGAAACTACGTAGAATTTAACATAAGCTTGTTGCTGTGTGTTGATCAACGTGCATCGTGTGGAATGCCGACCCATTCTAAGAAGGAGCACGCAGAATACCAGCGTCAAATAGCAGCGTATCCCTAAATGAATGAGTGATCAGGTAATCAAGTTACTGGTCGCATCCCATCTCAGTCATCAGGGACAATAAAGCTCAACTTAAATCATTACTAAGGATGGATCTAGGTGTATGAGCTGCAGTCATTACTTATCAACAAGTGAACTGTTTCTTCGTTTGTGATCCTTAAAAATATAAAGAAAATAATAAATAAAAAAAACATTTCATTTAAATGTGTAATGATAATAATAATGTGTATAATATAAGGTAAAATAGATAAATAACTCAAGATCTATATAATTCACCGTAGGAATTCTTTATTAATGTAACTTTGCAAAATACATTAGGAAGGAACCGAATGAAATGTGCTAGAAAATGTTTGCTGTTTTAGTGCCCGTACTGTTTGCAGAATTCAGTGTCGACAAAAGTGTAATGCAAAGGGGCTATGTAGATGGGGCGAAAGCGTCAAAAGGCAGCGACACTAGGGAGTGGGGAGGCCGAGTCGCCCTCTGGGGAGTCGTGCCGCTGTGGCGCGCTTCGCCCCCACCAGACACCATACTGGCATTACGGACGCCAACGCCGTCCGACTGCTGGCCTTTTAGGTGAATCACGTTACATTTAAAATAATAAACGACTATTGTTATTGCAGATGATTAAAAACATTCCATTAGTGCACTTCAACAGACTCTAAGAGGGTAATTTATTACTTTTTTGGTTCTCGGTTGTTTTATAAATATACTTGCGTCTGTATTTATGCCACATGCGTACTTTGCGTTGCAATTAGAAAATACCGTAGTAAGACGGAATCGTATTTAATTATATAAAATGCTTAACATTTAATCTTAATATATACAGTACATATAATAAGTACAGTTCCTAGAATAATAGACTTTCAAATGTGAATGTATTACTACTAAACCGCT
The DNA here is from genome assembly GCA_029286865.1 of Teinopalpus imperialis. Taxonomy (NCBI): domain Eukaryota; kingdom Metazoa; phylum Arthropoda; class Insecta; order Lepidoptera; family Papilionidae; genus Teinopalpus; species Teinopalpus imperialis. The sequence goes on from JAGSMU010000003.1 coordinate 11,814,677, forward strand.
CTCAAAAAGGAAGAAACACAAAGGAAGAACAGAGAAAGTTATTTCGCACAAAATCTGAACTTTGGAATCAAGTAGAATCAAGCCAATATCAAATAATCATCAAATATTAATCAAAGTATATTAACATATTCAAATAAGTTTCCCATCAATATCACTCAAATAACTATTTGATTTTTTTTAATCACTTATCTCGTCGTCTTCTTTTTAAATAGCCTTTGATGAGAGATTGACGCAATATTTTTCACGCTCGCCAGACATAATGACTTTTGTACGATATTTGTGCGTTAAAAATATTGTTATCATGGTTCAGATGTGTATTATGTCCCGAGTACTATACACTTCTCTCTGAATTTACTCCGATCTTATTGCATATGCATATATCGGATAAGAAAAGGGAACGACGGGTGAATACATCGGCGTTAGTGCGAAAGGTTCTGTAATGCAGCCTGCACCGTTGATGTCTACGGGTGATAATCATAGGATATCAGCGTGTTCGAAATCTACCCGGAGAACGTCATCATCACGTCTCCTGCAAAATAGACTTACAATATTCTCAAAAAATTAAAATCGAAGATACCGGCAATCGAATATGTGCGATTAAATAACGTTGACTGACTTAATTACCCATTTAATATCATCATCGTCATATGAGCACATTACACTATCAATACAAAAAGCACCTACTAAGGTCCCTGGATCCATCGACGTCCCGTTATATTAATGAGCTTTTAAAGACAATGTTGCTATGAGTATCACAGTTTCATTTCTGATACTCATAGGCGGAGGTGACTTTTGAGGTGAATTTCAGTATCCTTTTTTGTCGTTTGCCTTCCTCTATTATTAAAAAAATATATCAAGTTGATCAGTTACGTAATAAAACACATTACACAACTAACCTCGTCAACAGCGGTTCATACGGCGAAGTTATTATCGAGTTAGCACATAAAGTGAGAGTGAACTACATTAGCGTGGAACACGTGCGTCCCGACACGGCTCGCAGCGCACCTAAGAACTTCGTCGTTTATGTAAGTTGAATTATTCAATAATATGCAGTAAATGCTTAATTAAGTCCATCAAGTTACATAGGTATTTGAACTGTTTTTTATATAAACTTAGGCACTTTCCCAAATGGTAGAGCCATGTCGCGCCTATAATATACCTATAAACCAGCTGTAGCACGAAAGTATAGCGCTGCTGTCTTTCGTCTGATGAGTAAAAGAAACTCCATATTATTGTTGACAAGACATTACATTTTATTCCTCGAAGGTGACAATGTAACCTTTTACATATGTGAAATTTTATAATATATCGAGGATGAAAGGGGCTGCAAAAATAACATATCTTTTTGTGAACTGCGTGTTCATTTTTCATCTCCTAATTTTATTTATTAAACACTCACTGTTGCACTGACAGCCGATAAATGACACTAAGCGTCATAATCACCTGGTTCTTATGGTGACATTTCACACTACAGCCAGAGACTATCTGTAGCATGAATGGGTCTGCTCGACGCGGGAATTCATGCGCTGTTAAAGAATATCAACGTGCTAATTCTGCGATCCGTATTGTGAGTGACGAACCTTATTACCCCAAAATGAGACTACATCTCAGTCAGTCTCCATCTTGATTAGGAATTAATGGAAGAGGAAAGAAGATGGGTTTCATGGTAATCACTTACTAACCATCAAGAACTTTGTGCTTGTTGGTTAGTAAGTGATTACGTTAGTAAGTGGTTGTGTCTCTTGAGGGCTAAGATTGGAAACCCTTTTAGTAGTAATTTGTGATTCGAATCTCTTTATTTACCAATTGAAAGACAAGAGCACCATCATGGTATTTTGATTTGGTATTTTAATTCCTCCTCAATAAAGCTATATTTTCCACTCTTCCCGAAAAATAATTAATCAAGAAATAATTAATAGTCAGAATAAATACACACCATCCATCCTTACTACTTACTAAAATACAAAGCCCGGTCAACAATAATTTGATTTTCCAGTTCATTTTATTCGCCATATGAAAGACAGGAGCGCTACGCTACCATCTTTAATGTCCCTAACCCCTATAAAACTTTTTTAGCGTGGTATTTTTGCCCATTCCCTATTAATTACATAGTTAGCGCTGCAACATTTTTAGGAGAGTGACTACGTATATATAAATTGGCATATATAACTTATTTTATAAATGTCATACTTTTACGTACTATTGTGAAGGTGCAAAGGTTAGTCATTGACATTTTACTTTATCCTTTTTAATTTTCATGTACTTTTCATAAGGGGTTACAGAATGTTGTCTAAAGTACTTTTACATTTTAAACATTTATCTTTCTTTCTTAACTAAAAAAGTTTTTTTTCTATGCCTCTTAGTTTTTTCTCTATCACTTTTATAAAAAAAGTAGTTTATTTTATTATATATATAGTTTTTGATATAATTATAAAATATAAATACATTCCTCTGTAATGATTTAATATTTTGGATAGGCGTCTTCACCAAATCTAACACTACTTCTTACCGGTACTTTTCCAGTTATATATTCCCCAAAAACAATTTGAGTACGCTCATTGTTGTTATCAATATGAGATCTTAAAGTCCAATCCAACTGAGATGAAAGTATTTAAAGTAATAAAATGCATATTTTTTATCGTCGTTATTCTGTTAATAAATCTCCTTTCTGAATTTCTATGTGTGTATGGTCGTCGAGGTTTTGCAACAATTTCCTTAATTTGCTAAAATGTTTAAATTTTTCCATTTCATTTTTTGAATATAACTAAAAGTGACAAAGACGCGTTAAGTCTAATTAAATGAATAATGATAATGTAAATAATCGCTGAGGCCATAAACTTAGCGTCATCGTTAAGGAATTAGAATGCAAATGCGTTTTAGGCCCTAAGGGATAAAATGGAATGCCTCGCTATCACTAATCGAGTCTCATATTTTATATCATTTTCATGTGTTTCGCCAGAAGCTTTATGCAAAAATTTCACACAGTTATTTTTCAGAGCGTATTCTTTCCTTATCAAAACGTTTTTAGCTACAGAAAAAATCGCTACGGTGGTTTTACCTAAATCCCAAGATTAAGCAATATTTCTAATGTTACCAAACATTAGAAATATTGCTTAATATACATGATTAAATCTTGATTGATTTCAAAACACAATCTGATAAAAAATAATCCTATTATTCTCAAATAGCGGCTTAGAGTGGATATTTCCTCTGTAAATAAACGAACCGTAGGAATAATTACTGATGAAGAATTATTCCATCTAAGTTCTCTAGGATAAATGTCAGTGCATATATATACGCTGTGGGGATCGCTTACCATTAAAGTAACTGTGTGCTCGTTTGTCACGCTCGTTGCATAAAAATAAACTTCTTTTACAGAGCGTACTTGAGAATAGCACACGGCTGGAAACTGGGCGCGGCACTTACACGTACAACAAGCCAGCAAAACAATACTTTCCATTGAGCGACAAAACGTACCAGTTAAGAGTGTGGCTTTTAAAGTTCTCTCTAATCAGGGCAACCCGAAATACACGTGTGTGTACAGAGTGCATGTATATAGACGTAATGTTTAGAAGCAAAAAAGTTATAATAAACACTTATAATAAAAACTTTCGTTTCATACTTTTAACCACTTCTTCAATTCTCTTTTGAGTGTTTACTAACCCAAAACAAGGTGCTATCATTTTTTAGATTTATGTATATAGTATTACGTATTTAATAACATATATTTTACATGTTTAAGCGCATACACCTATTGCGAGTTATTTATTTAATTATTTATTTATAAACTTTTGTACAACTAACATATGCACAAAGGCGGACTTAATGCCTAAGGCATTATCTACCAGTCAACCTTGGGAGGGTTCAGAGAAATCAAGCTAGGGACAGATGAATAATAATAAAGAAAAAAAGAGACATACAGTACATCTAAATGCTTATACAATTATATATACATATCATTATATATCTTAAGAATTTATAATACTAAGTAAAATAATAGATATTTATATACATTTACATAAACTATAAAACAAGAAAATATACATATTATAAATACGAACATATCTAAAAGTAATTATATATATAAATATATACATAATTATTATCGATGTAGTGAATCTGCTGACACTACTTCCAACAAATGCTTTCGAATTTTTCGTTTAAACTCTAAGTGACTTTTAGCCATTCTGATTTCGAAAGGTAGCGCATTCCACAGGAGAATAGATTGAACAAAGAATGATATCAGTACGATGAGAAGGACATAGGAGAAGACGGTTATGCGTTGAACGAAGATTTTTATTGTTGACGGAACTAAGATATTGAAAATGAGAAGACAAATAAGCAGGAGTAGAAGAAGAATCCATAAGAGAAAAAAGTGTGGTTAGAGCTCTTAGCGATCGACGCTGACGGATAGGTAACCACTGAAGTTGTGCTCGATATAGCGATACGTGGTCGTATTTACGGAGATTGAATACAAATCGAATTCAGTTATTCAGAAGTCGGTCAAGCTCATTGAGGTGATCTGCATTCAGGTCAAAGTAGCACACGTCACCAAAGTCGATTATTGGGAAAATTAAGGTCTGCACGAGCGTTATTTTAGTTTTAGCAGGAAAAAAAATTTATATCGGAAAGGGACCTTAGGACATTAGTGACTTTCTGACAAACACTAGCTAATTGGTGATTCCAACTTAGTGTTGTGTCAATAATCAAGCCTAAATTCTTAACATGTGGGCTGAATGGTATAGGAGAGCTGTTAAAAATTATCGGTGGAAGTTTGCATAAGTCCAACGTACTTATAATGCGGGAGTTCCCTATGATAATGGCCTGACACTTCAAAGGGTTAACTGTTAATCCAAACTTGTCTGTCTACTTTCTGATGGCATCTAAATCTTTGTTTATAATATAAATAATTTCTGGTAGTCTATCTTTGGTTGCCTGAATGTATAATTGTAGATCATCGGCGTAAAGATGGTACGAACATCGAAGATCACGAGTGATGAAATTTATAAAGACAGAAAATAAAATAGGAGAGAGAATATCGCCTTGAGGGACGCCACACACAAGATCAAGCCAACATGATAACGATTCATCGAATCGAACTGACTGCTGGCGCCCTCGAAGATACGAAGAGAACCATCCCAGTGCTTCATCAGAGACCATTAAGTGAGAGAGTATGGCTAACAGGATGTCGTGACTGACAACATTAAAGGCGTTTGAGAAATCAATTAAAACCAGAACTGTGACTTTGGTATTTTCCATGCCAGCTCGAATATCGCCAGTCACTTTAAGGAGAGCAGTAGTGGTGCTGTGGCCCGGTCTAAATCCAGATTGAAGGGGACTGATCAAATTGTTACAAAGTATAAAATGGAAGAACTGCTTTAGAACACAGGACTCAAGCACCTTTGAAAGAAAGGGAAGGATTGAAATGGGTAGATAATGAGGGGTTTGGAGACTTAGGAAGTAGACGGACAAAAGCTTTACACCATAAAGTAGGAAAAGATCCAGTAGCTATAGAGAAATTGATAATATGGGTAATAGCAGGAAGTAGGTAATCGAGGATGGGGAGGATCATGCGTCGTCCTGTATTATCGCATCCGATAGCATTGTACTTAAGTGCAAGAATTGTTTTTTTGGTCTCATCAGAAGAGACTGGAGAGAAATGAAGCAAGTTAATATTAGGGTGCGGCAAACCATTTAAATAAGAAATAGTATCCAAAATCGTTAGATGATCCATTGAAGGAGAGGTAATGAAATATTTATTTAAATCATCTAAAGAGATTGAGTTAGAAAGGTTTGTTAAACGCGACTTACCAATACCAAGAGTCCTAAAGAACTTCCAGATATCAGCAGGAGATGACAAAGAAATATTATCTAGAATGTGACGACGTTTAGCGTTCCGTACCATCTGATTACACCGATTCCTAGCTAATTTATAAATAGCCCAATTGTCCTCACAACGATTCCTTTAAATTTTCGAAACGCATGGTCCCTACGCCTCATAGCGATCCGTATTCCTTTGGTCAGCCAGGGTGCGGGAGAGCGTCTCAGCTTGACTTCCTTGATGGGGGCATGAATGTCGTACAGCTTTGTGACTATTTCATTAAATAAATCAACTTTCTCGTGAATAGTGTCCGCCTCCACCAAAGACTCCCAACTAACACTCTCCGCCTCAAGACGAAGTTTCTAAATGTTTAATCTTTTAAAGGAACGTACGCGCAGGACCTTAGGTTTAGGTTTGGGAGGTTTAAGGGTATAAGACAGGAAAATTAGGTCGTGACGGGAAAAACTCGGGGCAGGATACTGACCATGTGAGGAAACCATGGAAGGATTGGAAGACAGAATTATGTCAAGCCAAGTCTCTTCACTGTTAAGGTTATGGTGGCCTGAAGAGGTAAAATGTGAAAACAGCTTGACTTAACAATACTTTGGAATTTGCAGGAGAATTGGGTACAAGGAGGTTGGTGTTGAAATCACCCATGATTACGTGATGTAGATACTCTGAACTCAAAGATTTCAGAACCGATTCGAAATCAGTGAAGTAATCAACATTTGGGGGACAGTATATTACAGCTAGAATTATCTTGGCACCTTTAATGGAAATCTCAAGAATAAGATATTCAGCACAAGCTAAATTGTGGGACGAGGAGGCCAGTACTTTATACGGGAAATCACTTCTCAAGTATATCGCAACGCCCCCCCCCCTCCTCCCCTTCCTATACGGTCGTTGCGTGCCAAGATAAATCCAGGAAGAGAATACATGGAAGACAAAAGATGAGGTTTGAGCCAGCTCTCAGAAATCAGAATGGCTTGAACATTACAATTTGAAAACGTGTCATAAAAATGATCATAATGACTTGGTATGCTTTGAGCATTTATGTGGCAAATATTCATTTGGTTGCAAGGATTTGCATTAAACTTACTAGTTAAGAACTCACCTATGAGCTACGCTTATTGAGGAAAAACTATCGTCATCATCAGAGGCAGCAGATTCATTGGCAGAAAAGAAGTTATCATTATCAGATTCAATAGACATATATAATATAAATATGTGCAAAGATAAGTATAAATATATGTTTATAAATATATATTTAATAAAATAATATTAGATAAAGACAGCAATACTAGTGCAATAATTAAATACCAAAATTAGACTCTAAACCACCCGCCAGCTCATACAAACAATAATTAAAATCGGAATGAAATCTACACTTAGACCAATATAAAAAATAAAGTTTAAGCACAGGGGCAAAAATAACGAAAAAAGGCAAAATATTTAAACTGTTAAAAAACTAAGGCAGAATACTTAAAACTAATAAAGTAGTAGGTAAAATTATCATGACAGCAAAAGTTATAAACAATTTTAGACAGTAAAGATAAAACAAAGATAAATTTTGTATGAATAAGATACAAACATTAATAATAATATTGTATAACTACGTAATAAACAAACTGCTAAACAAACCATTGTCGATTATTGTAAAACTAATAAAACGTAAAATTATTATGACAGCCGAATGTCCAAGCATTAAAAACTTAAAAAACAAACAGTTATGAATATAACATAACTAAAACAATAACAGGTAAAATTATTTTGCAAAAAAGAAAATGAAAATATTATACAATAAAAAGTAAAACAAAGACAAATAGTACAGAATTAATATACACAATGATGTCTAACTAAGAGATAAAAAATCTGCTGACAACTTTGGTAGAATATTTAAAGCTATTAAAATAGAAGTTAAAATTGCATTGACGACAAAAGTGAAAATATTTTTAAATTAAAAGAAAATAGATATAAATATTACAAATGATGTAGGTTTAAAATTATTTTGCAATATAAAACAATAAAGAACCTTATAAAATGTAAAAACAAAGATATATAATAATGCACAATGTTGAATAACTAAGAAATTATGAAACTGCTAAGAAACTACTTAAAAGGTACAGTAGTAAAATTATTTTGTACTCAAAAAAAAAAAATAATTTAACACTGAACTGTAAAAATAAAAAATGTGAAATATAACTAAGATACACAACATTGTACAACTTTGAAGTCAATAAGCAAAATTATTGTGTCATTAAAAATATGTATAAAAACAAACTTTAAGTTTGACTACCACTGGTTGCCTTCCCTGACGTCTTAGGGAACTTTGTAACTAGCGCAGCAAGCACCTCCTCCGTCGTGATCCTTTGGTTGGTGCAATCAGATGTTCGGATGACTATCACGCCGTCCCGCGTCCAAACAGACCGCATACCGAAATGAAGGCGAGATTTCCCAAAAACAGTTTGCCTTGCTCGTGTCAGAAATTCCTTAAGCGATACTGATGAACCCTTCAGCTTGGTCCTACACTTCCAAACAACTGATTTAATGTCAACACTGATAAACCGCACTAGGATGGGTCGCTGCCATTGTTTGCTGGGTGAGCCAAGTCTATGACATACTTTAATACATTGTTGGGTGACATCAGTAAGCCCCAACTTGTTATGGAAGACCTTTAAAACTATTTGGGTGCAGTCCTCTCCCTCCTGCTCAGGTAAGCCAGACACAACAAGGGCCTTTCTGCGATTCCTTGTTTCAAGGTCATCGACTTGTTTGGCACACTCCCTGATTTGCTGTCGAAGAAGACTGAGGATGCCGAAAATTATCTCTCTAAAGGTCCGGAGCTCTTCACCAATTTTTGCCACGGTACCCTTTGATGACCCAGCATTAGTTATTTGAGCTTGAAGGTCATCGAATCTCTTAGAGATACTTTCTTCAAGTTTGTGCTGAATCGAGATTACCTCCGATAAATTAGGCATTGTAGTGCACGAGATAAATTATTGTCAACAGATGTAGTGCAGTGCAATGATAAACTGGCAGGTGGTGCAAATATACACAAACTTAATTACATTCAATGAATTGTTAGTGTGATTTAACACTAGTTACACTTTACACACTGAATTTAAACATAAAATATGCCAAAAAACTAATTTATTTAAATATAAATACAATGAGCTGTTTAAAAAGACGTCAACACTTTTTGCCACCTAGTTTTGTCGCTGTCAATTTTACTTTGGTATCTAGAAATACTGCACAAAAGAATACCGTAAATATAAAACAACAGTAGCTAAACGTCAGAAGCAGAATGTTCATAATATCGCAGTTCCTAAAACATCGTCCTACGCATTACCAGATCTCAATACTACGGGTAACTGTATTTGGTTTGTCCTGTAACCTTCCATTCGTCTCTTTATTCCGTCTCTTGCATGACTACTCCCAATACTACCATATCATTTTTCTACACATATTCAGTTTCGGCATTTAAACCAAATACAATCTCAAACCTTCACACCACCAAAGTTTCCTAGCAGTCAATATAGAGGTAGAACAATGACCATAGTCTGTATCATACTACAGTAACGTCACATACTAATAATAAGTGCAAACACGCTATTACTTGGTAGACTCTATAGATAATAAAACATTTAAGATGACCACCCAATATATTATATACTGCGAAGGTTAATCTGAATAAACTACCAGCTCCCAGAGGTATTACTCTACCCTTATCAAAACTCTCTCTCTCTATGAACTACTAATATTTAATAAATAATCCAACTTCTGTCTGGAATATATATACATATATATATATATATATATATATATATATATACATATATATATATATATATATATATATATATATACATATATATATATATATATATATATATTTATATATATATATAATATATATATAATACCTAATTTCTCTAATTACTATAATGTAATTAGACAAATAAAGTATATATTATGGCAATTTCATCTGCAGCGTGGTTTTACCACTAGCAATGTTTCGACGCCCTAATAGAGAGACAAAAAAGTAAAGAAAGTGAAGTAACAATTAATTAATTTACCTCAACATTCTAACCTAATTCCACAAAACCAAATGTCGTTACTTGTGTACCGAATGCCACATAGACGAGTCTGAACAACATTGTTATCAATTTTCAAATTTCCACTGACCTTTGTCGGATGCCAATATTAATTGCTTTAATGTCAGAGAAATGTCCGTTGGCGTTGAGGTTAGCGGTGTTGTAGAGCTACATAGATTCCAGCATTTTATATTTAATATTTAAATGCATTATGTGTGTATAGATTTGTCCGTCACGTATCAATAAGTTGAATTGGCAATGGCCCATAGGACCGATAATCGAATGACAAGCTGTTTTTTATTATGGTGACAAATAAGCACACAGTTTATCTGGTGGTAATTTTAACAGTGGTAGAGCTACACTGTAGTTTGTTTCAAACTGCAGAATAAATAGGTCAGCTCGACCGGGGTAGGACCACGCCCTCACAGAATACCGGCGTGTAATAGCAGCATAACATTGCTGTGTTTCGCCTGATGATTGAAGGGATCCGGAGACCTTTATTACTGGTGACGAGGCATTCCATCTCAGTCCTCAAGGGCGACAACGCATCTGCATTATGATTTCTTGTCAAGGATGAATGTAGGTGTCATGGGCCGCAAGAATCACTTAACATCAGGTGAACGGTGTGCTCGTTTGCTACTCTCAATGTAATAAAAAATAAAATATATTACTGCAAGCAAATAACGTCTGTATCCATTCTCAATGGCCCTGAGTAGTGTGAGATGGCATTCAAACTACAAAATACTGGAGCCAATAGGCGATTAATCTAAAGTACATCAAATAATCCACACATGAAACCCGATGACAGGAAATAGGGCATTCATTCTTACTCTTCAGGGATGAGATCACATTACCATCGTCGTCATCATCAGTCCATACCAGTCTATTTCCGTACATAAGCTACTCCAATTGCATGCTACTGAGGTTTTGATGGCTGGTACTTCCATCAAAGACGGGAATCGTGGAATGAATGACTATGCTATTCAATGGCAGGTAATAAGGCTGTGGAGACCGTTCGTCCGGTCCTAGAGGACTAAACGTGCATAAAGGATGTTCATCAGGATCATGTTGTCACAACAAATTAGACACACCTGCATTAGACGGGAAATCAGTGACATTCCGGCTAAAGCAGGTGCTTTCCTAGCATGGGTGCTTCGGTAATATCCACCAGAGCTAATTACCAATGTTCTTCTTGATCGAGTACAACCAGTTCGTATTTAAATATTCATATCGACATATATATAACAACAATATTCAAAATCTATACCAATAACTCAAAAACTAAGTACTGTAAAATCTTATCGACACGGTCCTAGTAACATTAAAAATAAATAACTGACCTAGCCTAATGCCCATATCCAATAATATATTGGTCTGTACAAACATTTTGTTTCTAAGTAATTGATACATATGCGTGTTCGAGTGACGTAATTTGTCATCCACACGGTATTCTGAACATTCTTGGAAATATTGTAATACATTTTGACATTAATTTTGTAGACATTCTGCCTTGAAAATACCAAGTTACCTACCTTGGTGAATAACTGGGTATTTTTAAGACTCAAATAAAATCTAATAAAAGGACCGGTACAAAGTTAAGTTAAAAATTAAAATTAAGTCTAAAATATTCATCGAAAATGAACGCAATTCCAGTAGACTATAAACTTCTACATTTTTTTTATTACAATGACCTATATTATTGTCTAATTTAAGCTACAGTGACATCTGATTTTTTTTCAGACAATATGAAAAGCGCAAGAATATTATAATATATTTTATTTTGTAAACATAGAGGCACTCCCGAAACGTAGCACCAGGGACTCGGAACGTACCGAGTACAATATACAACACACCCAAATAAAAACAATATTTTTCTCCCACAACTATTATCTAGGTACGGCTCAGTATCAATCCGTAGCAGGTACTCTAGCTATTTAGTTAATAATAATAATAATCCAATTGCCAATTAAGTTAATTAAATAAAACATAATTAAAATGTTTCATCATAGTACACCAAGTGATTACACTGCGCAGGCTGCGGAATATTTTTATTCTCTTATTTGTTTCTTGGATATGCAGGTTTCCTCACGATGTTTTTTTTTACCGCTTCAGTTCACGGCTCAACTACTTAGATAATCTAGACTATAAACTAGAAAGATAGATCTTTGAAATGATTTTTTTGTTCAAAATTAAATACCAAGCTCCTAGTCGCTAAAAGTGACCACGTCGGAATCTCTTAATGAATACTTTTGTTCTGTAAGTGATTCGGTATCTATTTACATAATTAATTAAGTTGAATATAAATAAATGTAAATCTTTAAAGTAGCGGGTCTACTGCCAGTTTGTTTTTGTTATTTCTAATTATTTTAAAATTGTTATTTCCAGTGTTTTTTCTTGGTTTTCGTTAACAATATAATCTAATTATTCCATAGGTCCACGGAATTTCTAGCATATACTGTAGCACGAATCAGTCCGTTAGAGCCGGCCCGGGAAAGGGTCACGCCCTCACAGAATACTAGCATGAAATAACAGCATATGTGTTGTATTTCATATGATGATTGTAGGTAATCAGAAACACAATTACTAGTTAGAATTAACGAGACACCCTACCTGAATCCCCCGAGGTGGCGACGAATATACATCTTGAATCTTTATTGAAGATGGGCCAAACACAGTACCCGCATATCTTAAATACTCCTCTGAAATATAATACATCCAAGACATTGCGCAATATAGTTTATCCGAGTCAGAAATATCCAAAAAAATAAAAGAAAAAATATTTCAACATAACAAATTTCGTAAATATTATTTGTTTAGTTTTGTGTTACTATAATATTTGTACTTGTCGAAATGCGCAAACTACACTATCAGGTGAACTTTCAATAGGTACCATAGTAAGGTAACATTTAATTTTCCTAACACTTACTAAAATCTTTCCATTTGTTCTTCCACCGTCAATGATATAAATATTACAGCTCTTCTGTATATAAACCTAAAAATATAGATAGGTTTACTAGGTAACATGGCTTACAGCCAAACAAAAAGACTTCATAAAACATAATTGACTACCATTAAAATGTAATAATTAATTTTCTTAATCTCGATAGCTATACATACACATTTTACCTCAGTCAAGTCTCAAGCGCGAAAGAAATGAGGTTATCGCTTTTCACTAGGTAAAAATATTTTTTTGTTCGTTTAATGCGTCAGAATTGAAATACGAGAAATTGTTAAAAGCAAGGATTTAAACGCATAACCGCTAGATCCAATAAGCCCGAAAAAAAAACCGCTAGATCTCTAATCCGATGTCCACGTCTATTAATATATTCAACTTTAAGGGTACCATTGCACTTAGAATGTAATGCAAGTGATTAGAAAATTATATAGTAAATAAACTTGAAGGCTCAAAAGAACAGTAAATACTGGTCCCTCAACTACTAAGCACAAGTTTCCTATCAATCTAAAAACATTATGAACCGTATGTAGCAAGTGTGGAATATGATTTTATTTGAAGAGAAAAAGTAGGTTATAGATATTGCAATAATGTTGGCTTATCGAAGACAGCAATTATGATTTCTAAGTCTTATAAAGTTGCAATAGTGGCAAAAATTATTTGTCGCATGGTCGAAATCCATTTGTTTACTTTAAAGGACAATAAACACTGCTCCAGTTAGTTATGAATAGGTACTTCAAAAATAATATTAAAAAAGCTATGGCTACAAAATAACTACACCACGCTTACATTATTCGAACGAGCAATAACCACGTAATAAATACCAACATAATATACTATTTTGAAAAACCTTTTTTATAAAGCAGTGGTATTAAAATTCCTGTAACCACACCAACTAGCTTAAATGCTTGTATTAGTGGTTCGATGCGTCGCAGAAAATAGCCGAATAACCTAGTTTTGCAGATGGTACCCCAAACCATTAGGCTATTGATGCTGATTAAGACAAGACTGAATAGAATAGCACTGTTATAAGAGGTAGTTTTTAAGATCATTGGTAAGCGTCCCGTGATTATGAATTTGAATCGTATCGTTTCTTGTGATGAAAAACGGATACTGTACGACAAACAAAAATGCTCATCACAATGGTTGAACCCAGGTCCGGCCAAATCCTGTCCCAAGAGAAAGTTGACAGAAAAAGGTGATTCAAAAACTGGTGATAATTTGGTGGACCAGTGCTGGTGTCAAATACTACAGCTTCCTAAGATTGGCCAGACGATAACGACAGATCTGTATCGTCAACAATTGCTAATCATGATGGCCGGATGGATAAACAACCGAGACTGGTCAATTGCTCTAGACCACTATTGCTTCATGATAACGCTAGACCGCATCACGACAGACGGTCTCTAAATTAGAAGAGCTCCGATCCGGAACAGAGGAACGACACCGACCCCTACTCCCCGTACCCTGCTCCAACATATTACGTTTTTGAATTTGGACACTTTCTTGCAAGGAAAAAATGAAGCAGTTTGGACTGCTTTAAAAGATTGTATTGATTTGCTCATTTTTTCAGCAATAGAATCAATTTACCTATAAATTGGCGAAAGTGCATAGATAATAATGGTACACTTCAATTGATTAAATATATAATTTTTCTTTTTTACTTTTTCCATATAATAGCGTATAATTTCATATATAACATAATGATACAATTTCGACTATTACTAACATATTGATTTATAAAAAGAAATAAATAAATTTTTAATCAACACTTTTAATATAACGCGTATTTAAACAACGAATGTATACTTTCCCGCAGCATTATATCATTGTGAATCCGAACAATCGCTGTTAGAAGTATGTTAAAAGAAAAATTTCAAAATCTTGGTGTTAAAAAACATTCTTCCTATTACAAGTGCCGCTTCGCAGGAGTTTCACATACCACGCGGTACAAACATGTGATTGGACAAAAAGCAGATGTTTATGAAAATGACTAAAGTTACTTCACATTTTTCATACTCAGCTGTATACAAATTACAATGTTATGATTTATGGTTGAAAACACCGCATTAATGCTGAGAAATTAAAATAAAGAAAGATAAAGATCAAGGCTGTAAGAATGTGAAGTTATATTAAACTACAGCTGATGCAGTGAATACTGGATAAGACTGATGAAAATAAACAAAATACACTTTTAGATCAATAAAACAATGTTGTGTGTTTTAAAGTGATATAATCAATCAACTCAATAGACGGCATGTTTATGAAGCAGTCCAGTCCTGAACGGAGCCACCCCAAGAAGGCGTGGTCGCAGCGGGCGTTACTACAACCGGTGGGGCGGCTGGGGCAGGAGCAGGAGCAGCTGCAGTGGTCACCCACTCGTCTGGAACCTGTAACAAATTGATAAAATATATTTCAACAAGTTTGGATTCCTTCAACTCTGGTTCACATTTTCTTAAAAAATGTATAGCTTATAACTTATCCTATTACTTCTACATCATCATTTTAACTCGTTACTAGTCAGCTGCCGAAAAAGAGCCACCCATAAACGGACATCCAGAAGATTTGCATATATATCATCCACTCCATCTAATGGGACCCCTATTTCTATATTGGAATTGCCAATACAAGGCGGCCACCTAAAGTTCCCCATATATATATTATTACTTATGTACATTTACAGCAAGAGTTGCTAGATCAAGATCAATCAAATTTGTGAGTTTAAAGCAACGGGTAATAGTCTACTTGAAACCACCAAATACATTAAATAACATAAAAACAGATATTTATTACTTTAAACAGCTAGTTACAAAATTGTAAATGGCAAGCAACAGTAACCAGAAATTTATTAAGTGTAATATTAATAAGTTTATAAATTTAGTTTACTTTAGAATTACAAATAAAATACTTTAGAATTACCTGTCCAACCCAGTCCTCCTGCGTAGGTGCTACTGGTGGTGCTCCGAAAGCTGGAGCAGCAGCTGGTGCGGTTTCTTCTGCCCAGGAGGCTACAGGCTCCACAGTCTCATTCCAATCCTCATGAACTGGTGCAGGTACTTCAGGTTTGGCCGTAACAACTGCCTGAATACAATGTATAATGTTAATTAATGATGATGAATTTTAATAGATAAATGACTTAATTTAAGTGGCAGAGCTACACTGCAGTTTGTTTCTAACTGCAGAATGAATAGGTCATCTTGACCAGGATAGAACCACACTCTCACAGAATACCTGCATAGCAGCATATCACTGCTGTCTTTCGTCTGGGAGTGAAGGGATCTGGAGAACTTTATTACTGGTGACGAGGCTTTCCATCTCAGTCCTCAAGGGTGACAACACATCTGCATTATGATTCCTAGTCAAGGATGAATGTAGATGTCATGGGCCGCAGGGAAACACTTAACATCGGGTGAACTATGTGCTTGTTTGCAACTCTCAATGCAATAAAAAAAAAAAAAAATTAACTTTGAATTAACTTGCATAAAACAGGGTCAATATAACCCTACCTGTTCCTTAGCCTGCTGTTCCTCCTTCTCACTTTCTTCTGGATCACGGTAGAAGAACAAGTCAACCACAACATCCCAGCGCTGGTCACGTGCAAGAACACCACGAAGCCTTAGAACCTCACGAGCTAGCAACCACCACATCAGGCCAATGGAATGGGATGACTGAAAATGGAAAATTTTACAGTTTTCCTTTAGCATTTACTTAACTAAATCAGTAAGCACCTAACCACAAAACAAAATCCCCCCACCCGTGTCATTTGTCAGTCTGTATATAGAAGTGTTAGAAACCACTTGAATGATTCTGATTAGATTTTCACCTTCCATAAAATTAAGAATTATTACAATATTTCAATGAAATGCAAACCAATACCTTAGGATTAAAATAGAAACAATTTAATTCATTTCAATAACAGTATAATTCTAAAGTTAATAACCACAGTTAGTAAATACTATTGGACTGTGGAATAATACAATGAATATCATTTCATAATATTGACCTCTATCTAGGCAATTTTATAGATACAGCAGTTATCCTAGAAATCAATGTTTAGAAATCAAATTTTTAACAAGTTTTATTTTTAATCAATGATGTAATCATCACCCTCATAATAAAAACTCTTGTCATCTGGTGGGCATTTATTGAATTGCCATCAATTAGTTTTTGAGAAACATATCTGATAAAGATGGTATTTTGGACATCTTCGAAATTATTATTATTTTTGCCTCATAAAATGTAGTGATTGGAATAAATAATATAATGGTATAAATAGTAATTGGAATAAATCCAATGGTATATTGGGTGAGTATGTAAGAGAAGGCAATAACCTCCACATCCCATTTCATATTTTTTTTCCAGGGTTTGTCTTTTCAATGCAGTCCATTATTATCATATTGCAGAATCACCTTTACTGATGTTATTTGTTAGCCACTTTCCAATGAAAGAATATATCCAAATTAACTATCCAATTTTTTACAGTAAAGGCCTGTGCCATTCAGTTTGTCCAGATTTTGGCATTTCAAAATTAACCCGTGAATTCTCCACTAAACACAAAATCCACCACCTTTGTGGTGTCAACCTGTCTCAGCCGTATTTCATGGCGATTTATTTGGAGAGATCCACAACTTTTTATGTTTTGTATTATAATGGAGGACCACTTTTCTCATCTCCATGATTACAGTGTACAACTTTACAAAGTGCAAGTTCAACCACGCATGGAATTCATCTGGGCCGGGACACCCCAGTACCAGCTTCTTCCTTTTGACCTACTTCAACGAGTGTGGCTTGAAAAGTTACTAATTGGTACTTTCTAACTGGCTTAATTCACTGGCTTTATGAAGACATCTCTGCATTTGAAGTACCAAATTAGGTGATAAATGAATAATGACATGCACAGAAACAACATTACTTTTTCGGTCCTCCTATTATATATCTCAATTGTGTACCTTTTTATTCTTTTATTTTTTATACATGCAGATTTCCTTAGAAATATTGCCACCTGGCCATGTGTTAAATCAGCACTTAATGCAATCAACAATTAACAATATGCTTATAAATGTAACTATTAAAAAATATATATTTACCTTTGTGTTGCATGGGATTGCAATGTCGACAAATCTGAGTGGTGAATCAGTGTTGCAGAAAGCAATAACTGGAATGTTGACATACGAAGCCTCAGTGATGGGTTGATGGTCTTGAGCTGGATCCAATACTATAAGCAAACGGGGCTCCCTGAATGCAGCTTGGATCTATTAAAAACAATTGAAGAATTATTGGGTGAAAATTAAGGTAAGTAATAATAATGGGTAAGGTATAATAATCAGGTAAATATTAATCATTTGTGCTAAAAAGCAGTCAGTGGTTCCTTAGTTTGTTTTGTCATCATTAAGGTGGACATGTGCAGCATAATTAAATAATTATAAATGACAAATCATTTTCCTATAAAGAACAATTTTGTAAGTTAGTGATTAAAGTGGAGATCTTACATGGGTAGATATAACTGTAAACAGATTTTTAGTTTTAGCTTTCAGTCAAAAAATAATAATCATGTTTAATTTACAGCTTAGTTTTTTAATTATTTAAGATATTTGTCTCTCTTACAGAGTAACTCTTCCGAGAGATAAATTTAAGGACAACTTTGAATCTAACCTGGTTGGTGAAGGCTCCTGGAGTGAAACGTCCAGCAATAGGAGTAGCGCCAGTATGTGCTGCGAATTTAAGCACAGCGCGCTGTCCAAATGGGCGAGATGAGATAACAAACACATCGGCCGGGTTTTCTATGGCGACCACTGCACGAGCGGCTAGTACAAGCTTCTCCCAGGTGCGACGAAGATTGATCACGTGCGTACCATCAGCACGGCGCTTGTATACGTAAGTTTCCATCTGGTAAAGTATATTTGTTGGTTATATACATAATTAGTTAACAATGTATTTACTAATGATAGTAAGAAATCAGTTGGGAGAATTGATCTTCATAATCTTCAGATATTATAATGGAACGGATTCTCTTATCATCATATCAAAAATTTAAGTTAAACTTCGATTGAACACTACACTAACCTGGAAATGGACATTCTCGGACCCTAGATGCGTTGTTGCTGCAAGCATCTTAGTAACATCTTCCTCGTTGAGGGTCAGAACATCTAATCCTCCCGACATCGTAGCGTTTATTTGAGTTACGACTAAACCTGTAAAACAAATATCATGTATACCGGGATTTATATTATACAAATAAACGAACATGGTAACAAAAATATATTACAATTTAAATAAATTAGACCAAGAACATTCCATTTTTGTTTTCTTATAACAAATCATCGAAAAGATTATAGCAATTTTAACCGATTTAAAGAAATAACTTACGCGTGTAATGCCACTGGGAGGCAGGATTTAAAAGAACTGTCAAATTAAGTTTGACACATTATAGTGTTTCATCATTCGTCAAAGGGCTTTACAAATATACGGTTTACCGATCTTAGCTCTATGGTCCTCATTTTTAATTTTTATGATTTTTTACTGCTTAAAGGGTACAAACCATAACACCTACATTTGTCTCCGATAAGGAATCAAAATAATCACAAATAACTCATGTGGAGTTCTCACACCTGAGGTCTGAGTTGGAATACCTCGTCCACAGTAACGAGGTGCGCTCTATACTCCCCAGTTGAAACACAACACCATTGTCTTGCTATTTAACTTACTGCTATCTTAATTCCTCTATTGGGCCGACTTATTAATGATACACCTAGAAACAAATTGACTCCACCCCTACTGAATTGAATTTGTTATGAAGAAATAAAAATTGTTTTCTTTGTCTACTATTAGTTTTCCCAATATTTTTACTATTACACATTTAATGTCGAAATAGCGTGCATGGAAGCGAAATTATGTGCTGTACTTTTTAACATATGAAATAATTAACGTACTTGAATTGTACCTAAATCAATTTTTTGTCTCACTTACACTGCAGGCCAAAAGTTTAAGACCGCCTTAATTAAAGTAGGATAATAAAATAAAACTCCAATAGAACAATGTTTAAAGAATATTGAATGACCAACAATATACTTTAAAAGCATAAAGAAATATTAACAGTCCATGCAAAAAGGCTATAGTTAGCTAAACTGATTTTTCTAAAAAAAATCCTCTAAATAAAATAAGGGCAATAAATTTGTTAATGGTGTCTTGTGATATATGGTTCCAAATTTCGCATAAAGCATTCCACATTTTTTCTTGCGAGGAAGGGCCACGATAATCAAGCTCTTCCCACAAAAGTTCAATGGGATTGAGATCCGGTTTATTAACACCCTCCTTGCCATGCCTCTTTCTCTTCTAAATATCCTCTACATCATTTTGAGCTATGCATTGGATTAGGGATGTCACGGAGGTTCGATTCCGATTCCGAAAGGTCGGAACTTCCGATTGATATTACACCTCCGATTTGGACTTCGGATCCGGTAATATTGAACCGGAGGTTTTAACCGGAGGTCGAAGAATACATAAGGGGTGGCGAAAGCAGACCGTCGGCGCGTTCAAACAGGTTTATAGTATAAATTGGGATTCTCCGTACGACATGTATATAATTTTATACATGTGGTACGGGGAATCCCGATTGCGGGGAAGATAGTCGTATAATTTTATTTTGACCTGCTCTTCATACATTTCCTTTTTACCTCGGTCTTTGTTTCCGATTTTGGTTCTGATTCCGGTTCTGGTTCCGATTCTGAATCTGATAAAACAAATTTAAAACTCTGATTCCAAATTCGATTCCGATAAAACCACCTCCGTTACATCCCTACCTCCGTTACATCATTATCTTGTTGGAAAATTAATCCATCTCCAATTAATCGCAACCCGGAAGAAACGGCATTTTGTTCTAAAATGTCTTTGTATTGTTACTTTTTCAAAATTCCTTCAAATTTAATCAAATCGCCAGTTCCCTGGCTAGAGAAGCAACCCCAGACCATAATTGAGCCACCACCATGCTTGATTGTTGGGACTACACAATCTGAAATCATCTTTCCTGGGGCACTGCGTCGAACATAAATTCTATATATTGAACTGAATAGTTCAAACTTGGGTTCATCGCTTAAAAGCACTTTTTTAAAATCAATCAATTCCTTCTTTTTTTCTCTTTTCATCTTCATCAATTCAATATCGCTGGGCAAGAGATCACTGCATCCGTTTTTTCTTGTTTTGCAGAGATTTTCGAACGGCAAAGTGACCATACAACTTCGCATCTCTCAGTCGTCGTTACTTCAACGCGGATTTTTAGTGTTGTAAAGCGTCTATTTCGCTTGCTGGTAACAACAATAAAATTATCTTCACTAGACGTGGTAGCTCTCGGCCTTCCCTAGCGTGGACGATCTTGAAAACTGCCTGTCTCCCTGTATTGAGTTAATGTGCCATGAACACAAGTCTTCTATAACTTCAGTTGTGAAGCAATCACACGTTTAATTAAGAAATTATTTAAGAATTTAGAAGCGAGAGTGTATAGGACTGCATATAGTGTAAATGTGGCGTTAATTATCAAATATCTTTTGGAAGGTAATGACCCCTATATGAAAAAGCCATTGACGTTTTTACTTACCCCATTGACGACGTGTGTATGCAAGTGCGTCGGTGCTGCCTAAAATAGGACAAAAAATATTTTAATTTTTTTTTTCACGATTTCATTCAAGAATTTCGTCTCATCATTTCATTTCATCATTTCAAAATTCACTTTATACCCTAACAAAAATGTTGATAAGTTAGAATATCTAAAGAAATCTATTATAAGAATACTAAGCATGCTTTAACCCTTTTTTATATTTACAGCTAGTTACCTCTTCCATGTTCTGGCACTCGCTTTGAATGATTCAATAATGATGTACGCTCAGAATATTTATCATAAATTTTCTTTGGCGCTTTAGATGGTAATAAATATAGGAATAAAGGTTCAAAAAATTTCATCATAAAAATATATTTAAATACTTTAAGACAATATTTCAACTAATGAAATTACACTTTAACAGGTCCTAAACACGAATAAAATCATTTAGTATTGTATACATTTAAATTTTGTATATATTAATTTATAGAGCACAATTTATTTCAACAATGCTGCAAGGAACAGATTGGAATTACATTTCACAGAAATTAATAATTATAATATTATCTAATACTAAGAATTGTACACAAAATATAATTAGTTATGATAATAACCCCAACTCAGTAAATATTTATAAGTTTTGTTTACTTACTCTAAAAGGTTGGCTATTTCTTGGTATCTGTCTGTTGTTCGTACATATGTGACCGAATAATCTTTACATTTATCGAAATAAGATATAAATAAATATTATTAAAATGTCATATATATGACAGTTATGGCTCTTATCCTATGGAACCCGAACGCGAGATCACGCTGCAGTCATTCCTGTTTTATAACATACTAAGTTACATATACAAAGTATATTAGACCAATGAAAATGCACGTTAACAATCATTCTAATTAACATAATGTTATTGTCCACACCGTGACCGGTGACGGCGACCCTAACTAGTTCCGAGCATGAGCCCTGATATGGCTTGCGAAGCCGAACTTACTCTTGAATACCCGGTCGCAAGTGCTACAATATAGCTGACCGGTGACATTGTAGGTGTAGATGTAGGAGGGCTTGGGGCGAGATTTCCGTTCGTGGCGTTTTGCGTCTAGGTTAATGAGACGGGTCTTTTCAAAATCTTTCACACCTATTTTGACACGAGCGCGCCACTCTGGCCGCAATGAAGCAAAGCCCTCCCACTTGTCGATCTGTATATTACAGGCAGATAGATGGCGCTTGAGCACGTCCTTGTAACGTAGGTACTGCCCGCCGCGATTGCGTTTTCCGGCTGAGAGCTCGGAATATAAAACTGCTTTTGGCAGTCTGCAGTCATCCATACGCCAAACATGCCCGCACCATCTTAGCTGACCTTTCATAAGCAATGCCTCCATGCCGGGCATTTTGCAACGACGAAGAACTTCCGTGTTGGGGATGCGATCCTGCCACTTTATTCGCAAAACAGTGCGTAGACACCGCAGATGAAATTTGTCCAATAAATGGATGTCGCTTCTGTACAGGCACCAGCTCTCTGATGCATACAAAAGTATCGGAAGAACCATAGCTTTGTACACCGACAACTTAGTCTGCAGCTTTAAATCGTGTGATCTCCAAACACGATGCGTCAGCCGGCCAAAAGCAGCAGCAGCTTTTGCTATCCTAGATGAAATCTCTGCATCGAGCCTGTTATCTTTCGTGATTTGGCTGCCAAGGTATTTAAAAGAAGTCACTTCCGTTAAGGCCTTTCCATCAACAGTTATGTCTGAAGGGTCTGCTACGCCACCACGAGGTGGTTGCTTAAGCACCTGGGTCTTGGAGATGCTGATAACTAAACCAAATCTACGGCAAGACTGCTGCAGAGCGTCCATATAGGATTGAAGTGCCTCCATACTATCGGCCATCCGACACACGTCATCGGCATAGAGGACCTCCAGTACAGCGAGTTTCTTTACTTTCTTCTTCGCATTAAAACGTGATAAGTCGAAAACACTTTATCTGTCCTAACATTGAACTCAATTTGACGACAACACCCACGAGACGCGTCCTCAAGCACAGCGGAGAAGTATAAGGCAAAGAGAGTTGGAGCCACAACACAGCCCTGCTTCACACCACTCGTTACCCGAAATTGCCCCGAGAATTCGTTTTCATGACGAACTTTGGCCATCATGTTATCATGAAGCTGCCTGATTAAGTTCACGAATTTTTCAGGACAACCAGCTTTTTGCAGGTAAAGCCACAGAGCTTCGCGTGGCACGCGGTCGAAAGCCTTTTCAAGGTCGACAAAACACATATATAGGGGACGATTCTGCTCTAGGCTCTTTTCCTGGATTTGTTTGACAACAAATATAGCATCTATAGTGCCCCTATGAGGTCGAAAACC
Source organism: Teinopalpus imperialis (assembly GCA_029286865.1). Taxonomy (NCBI): domain Eukaryota; kingdom Metazoa; phylum Arthropoda; class Insecta; order Lepidoptera; family Papilionidae; genus Teinopalpus; species Teinopalpus imperialis. Next base: position 11,838,504 of record JAGSMU010000003.1, read on the forward strand.
ACACTGACTCTCCGGCAGTATTCCTTCCGCCAAGCAACTTAAACGAGTGTTGAGTATATGTGCCAGAACTTTTCCAGCAGTGGAAAGAAGGGAAATACCTCTATAGGAACTACAATCGGAAATCTGTCCTTTGCCTGTATAGAGCTTACATATCAAGGCGTTTTTCCAGTCTTGAGGTACAGTTTCCGAGTTCCAGACTTTCCTAATCAGTTCAAACAGCCCGTTGTTAATGTTGGGTCCACTGTACTTGAAAATTTCAGATGGAAGGCTGTCTGATCCTGGGGTCTTATTGTTTTTAAGTTTTCTTACTGCTGTTATATACTCACTAAAGTCTGGTGGGAGAGCAAGATCATATGCTATGGGCCGGCTATTCAGAGAGTCTACATAAGCTAAGTCAACGCTTTGCGCTACATGATTTAAGTCATTAAAGTATTCCGCCCAGCGAGCTAACACTTCCTTTCGGTCTGTCAAACGAATTTACGCTTTTAGAAGCCTTTGAGCGGCCTTTCTGTCCATATCATTAGATATATTTTTGAGCATACGCCTGTGTTTCTCGACAAGCTTCATTATTTCGGGATCCGAACTGTCAAACCAATCCTGGTTCTTTTTGCTAGGTCTGCCTATAACTTCGAGGGAGCATTGGTATAGTTTTGTAGCAAAACCGCTCCAGTATTTGCCAACAGACGTTTGCTTGTGGACGGGTGGTTGGGTGCTAAAGGCCGCATCAAGGTCGTTTCGCAGTTGTTTGTCGTGGACAAGTTTATTGGTGTCAAGGCTAATAGGAGACATATGGCATGCTCTACGTGGAGTTTTTAAAGTAATTTTAAGTTTTGATCGGATTAGTCGATGATCCGTCCAACCCTGGGCACCTCTCATGGCTCTTGTGATTAAAACATCTTTAATGTCTTTCTTACGGACAATGACGTAGTCCAAGAGGTGCCAGTGCTTGGATCTAGGGTGCATCCATGAGGTCTTATATTTTTCAGGCAGTCGAAAGTAGGTGTTCGTAATACATAGGTCGAACTCTGCACATAGTGTCAAAAGATCCATGCCATTAGCATTACAACTTCCGACACCATGGCGACCGAGGATACCTTTCCAAACCCTAAATTCTGTTCCTACCCGGGCATTGAAGTCTCCCAACAGTAGTACTTTATCACTGGTGGGAATTTTTCCCAAGATATGACGGAGTTCTTGATAAAACCTACACTTGTCTTCATCCGACGAGGGTAATGTGGGAGCATATACGCTGATAAGATGGAGGTACTTAGTCAATGAAATTTGTAGACGAAGTGTTATTAAACGATCATTTACTCCCACGGGCAGTTCTTATAGCGATCTTGCTAATCTATTCGTAATGGCAAAACCAACTCCACTTGACGCCCTTTCGCAGGTAGGTTTTCCATGCCAGTAATAGGTATAGCCACCTAGTTGCTCACAAAGCTGCCCACTATCCCTAAGATGATTGCAGCAATGTCAATATTGTATCGACCCAGCTCTCTAGCAATGAGAGCGGTCTTTCTCTCAGGACATAGGTTGATGTCAGCATCCAAGAGAGTTCGTACGTTCCATGCTCCAATACATAGATCTTTGCACATTTCTTTCTGTTTCTTATTTCGACCGCGTATGATCGATGACCAGACGCCCGCGGTTTGGCATCTGGGTGAGAGGTGAGACGGACTATGTTTAGGCCACCTTTTCTAGGCCCTTCCCCAGGCTGGGGAAAGCAGAGCGATCCTGAATAGGGCTGCTTTGCCATCAGACGTGCTGCCGAACCTGTCCTCCCGCCTCTGTCGAGTCCAAGGAGCGACCACTCTCGTCTGACCGCCTACGTGCAGAGTGCCGACTAAAACCCGGATACATCAAGTCCAGAATCCCACCACCGACACTCCATCGCCGCAGGATTTTGGTCTCAGAGTCCATTTAACTTCGCAAGGGTCATCTGCGCGTGATGAGATTATAGTGAACAAACAGTTGCGCTCCTGTAGATCCACTCTCTCGTTCCCAAACCTCCTAGTATCAGTGGATCGGGATCATCTGGATCGATACGACTGATGGAGGCAGGGAGTGCAGTGACTTGCCAATGCTCAAATAAGCATGTGACTTTTGGCACATCACAGGATAAGGTCCCTTAGTCGCCTCTTACGACACCCACGGGAAGAGTGGGGGTGGTGCTATTCTAAGCCGGCACCACACGGAAAGCTAACATAATACACACAAAGGGAACACCTTTCACAGCTAACTTTATTGTTTATATATATATTATTGTAAATAACACAAAAATAATTAAAAATGTAATATTTTAAATTATTATATAGATAGTATAGTAGTATATTTTAAGTTCAACGCTGCCAGCTGCATGCATGCCTGCTGCAGATATGTTTGAATTTATAAGAAATAAACTCGTCTATATTTACAAAATAGTTCTACATATTTTCTTCTACCTACTTACTACATACTTTTACGTTTTATACACAACCGATAAAAAAAATCTCAAAGAGTAATCTTGAACTTCTAGAACGGACGTACAGTATGTGACTTCTTTAAAAACTCGCGCGGATAGTTGTGTTTAATGATTAATACATTAAAAACAGTTGTATACTCAAAAGTATTGTACATTACACTCTTCTCGCGTCCGGGAGCCTTGCGCTTGGTGAGAAATTCTAAAAATGGTAAAATTTAATCACTTAACTGTTTTTATACCGAAAACCTATTTCTCAGAAAGGTTTTAGACATTTTAAATTCATTTAGAATCTGGTTTTTTACACCCAATATACACACTCTTACCTAAAAATTATAATACGAGTATTATTTTCAATAATTCAAATTAAACAAACACAAATCAATCACTTGTTTGTGTGTAAGTAATATAGCCATCTCTATCTATAGATATATGTTTTACTACGACTTATACGATATTTATTAGGTTCAAGTAATATATAGTGTATTATCTATGGGTTCAAGACTGCGTGTTCGTTATGAATTAGTGGAACACTTTTTGACGTATGATAAATATTCAGCTCAATGCTGTAAACTTTAAAACATGTAGGACTAATTGTCAATAAAAAAAATATCAAAATCACACAGCAGACCCCTAAGTGTGAGACGTAACATTAGGTCGACTACCAAGACTAGGAAGGACTGGTCTTGGTCCACGAATTCTCATTGGAGGGTACTCTCAAACTCCACCGGATATCCAAAACACTTCTAGATAACTGAATGCGTAACGTGGAGGGAAATAATCTATCAATCCCAGAAATAGAAACATAAAAATTAAAAACAAATAATAAAAATTATGAATGATCATACTGATTTTGAATTTTGTTTTCTTCAATTACGATTATATATTGAATACATTTGTCTACACTATTACTAGCTCTGATTTTATTTGAATAAACATGAATATTGAAGTGATCTTACGTTACCTTACGACGACGTTGGGTCCAAAATATGATTATTTTAATTTCGGATATTTCATAAAATTAAGCGTTTCGTCCAAGTTTTATCTATTGCTTGATTGTTTTTATTAAACTAATACTATAAGTCAAAATATTTTACAACTTTAACATTGTAAAAGGTTCCATGAAACTTACAGAAGGCATAAGATTTACGATCTATAAACAATCAAGAAATCTCATAACAAACCATAGGCCTTTGGAGTAATGGGTCTAGATCCTAGACTTATCCTAGACTCTAGGATAAGTTAGATATAAAACTATGTTGCAAGCCCTAAAATCAGTTTGTAATGGCAATAAATTTACCTTAAAGAAATAATCTAGAATTAAGAAACAACCTAACAATTATTGACCGTGATAATTTACAGAAGAAATCATTCCTTCAGACCTCGGTCTTATATTTAGGACTATCTTGTGGGACATTTGGAAATCTTCGTTTATTAACTATGATATGTTGGCAACGTCATGATTCTTGAATTCTCGCTGTTTTGTCGCTGGCAAATGAAACATAAATAGTGAATAATTAATAACAAACTTTTTCAAATTTAAATATAAAGGCGTAAATTAAATATATGGGTCACTTATGAAACAAGAAAAAATGTCTTGATAGCGTTGATAAGGATTAAAAACGAAGACAGAAAGTACTCATCGTACTACGTACGTACGTATCTTTTACTATATTACTTATCTGTGCGGATTAATAGTGTCTGGCAACCTAAGTGGTAATGTGTGTGACTGATGTGTAGTCAGAGATCATATAAAATTTTTTCGCGTATTTGCATTAACTGATGGTTAACGTTTTTATTAAGAAAATACATACATTATGATTACTTTACTTCCCTAACCTTAAACGCAGTTGTTAGTTTATATACTTTGTGAGTTATTTTGGTATTCAGTGACATTTCAGTGAAGTGCCTAATTTGAACATGGAGGCTATAGCAAAACACGATTTCACTGCAACTGCTGATGATGAGCTGAGTTTTAAGAAAAACCAAGTACTCAAAGTATGTTTTCAATTTTAAGAATTATAATTAAAAAGTCCTATGAGGTAAAGTGACAGATTTTTTCTAGAATTCTTGATTTTGCAGATACTAAACATGGAGGACGATATGAATTGGTACAGGGCTGAATTAGACGGCAAAGAAGGACTTATTCCTAGTAACTACATACAAATGAAGAGCCATAGGTACGTGAGCAAGTATAAAAAGTCTTCATTGCAACTTATAATCTTAGCATATACAGTGAAATATTTAAAAAGTTTACTTATCAGTTACTACGATCTTATTGAATTCCCCGGGATTTTTTATGAGTAAAAGTAAACACCGGTTTTGAATTAAATTACTCACTTGGACTTTTAACATTAAACTTGATAATAACGTTACCGGAAATAAATTAATTAGTATGTAGATTGCTTATATACATTAGAATGTAAACATTACATACTTTTCAGTTGGTACTATGGTAGAATTACAAGAGCAGATGCAGAAAAACTCTTAGCCAATAAACCTGAGGGAGGATTTCTTATAAGGATCAGTGAATCAAGCCCTGGTGACTTCTCTTTATCTGTAAAGTAAGTAATTTATCTTATTGTTGTATATTATTACCCTATTCCATTTTATTTATTAATGAATGATATAATATTACAAATAGATAGTAATAATACAACATTATTATTCTGATGGGTGTGGTCTTAATTTTCTTTACCTTAAATTAGTAAATGATAAATATGTAAATTTGGTAAATTTGAAAATCATTATGGTGATCATTATGAAAATCTATTTAGTAGGTAAATTAACTAGGTGGAAAAGCATGTTGCTTTTAGTCAAAATAATGTAGTGTATATATTTTGAAATTGATTTTATAATGCTGAAGTTTACTAAGAGTTGATTATTAATAAGACATTATGGTTCAAATTAATTATTATCAAAGGTTTGATGTGTATTTAAAAAAATTATAGCTTTGACATTTCTTTGAATGTCTTTTCTTATATATTTCTCCATGTAACATTTAGTGATAAATTAAACAATGAGGTTTATATTCATCTCAGCTTGAAATCAATCAGAACTTGCGATGCAGCAGCCAGGTACTCTACCATCTATACCATGTTGCCACACATGCAAAACTGATATACCTGTCATTAGTCCACTGCTGATCTACATAAGAACTCCAATTAATTATATAATTTGTACTAGTTAACATACAGTGAAATAAAAATATTATAAATATTAATTATGTTCTTTATAACTTTATTTGACACCTTAACTACATTATATATGATAGTAATTTTTTGTGTCATATACTATAGCTGTTTCACATTGACATAGCTCTTAATTAAATTAGTCCCAAATAAGCTGAAGTATGTATGACCTGTGACTTAATAATTGTCTAATACCACAAATTATGAATAGGCCTTTAACTAGCTAAAATTAGAATGGTAAATGTTTAAGGAGGCATACAATTACAAATGTAACTATAATATTATTACATTACATGTATATCATAAATGTACTTGCCTCATTGTACATTGATAAGAAAACTTATAATGCAGATGTAGTTTCCAGTGAAATAACAAAAATATCAAACTAAATTTTAAATTCTATGTTCATATATATATATATAAATATATGTATATATATATATGTATATATATATATATGTATATATATATATAAATATATGTATATATATATATATATATAAATATATGTATATATATATATGTATATATATATATATGTATATATATATATATATGTATATATATATATATATATATATATATATGTATATATATATATGTATATATATATATATGTATATATATATATAAATATATGTATATATATATATGTATATATATATATGTATATATATATATATATATAAATATATGTATATATATATATGTATATATATATATATATATATATATATATATATATATATAAATATATGTATATATATATATATATATATATGTATATATAGATTTTACGAATAATTAAGAATCATATTTCACAGGTCTATGTGATTATCCTGTTTGTAACACTGCTGTAACACTTCACACATTGATTATGCTATACCATAAAATTACATTAGTTTCTTATTGGCACAATCTTTTTTAAGCAAATTAGACTAAATTGCTTTAATATAGGTATCAAAAAAAAGAAGCAATTTCTTTTAAAATTGTTTATACACAATATTGCTTATACATAAAATTGTTTATACATAATAGGCTGGATGGATAGTATGGTTATCACTGTTTTTACCTTTTATTATCCATAATATATTGTCACCATAATTAATTCCATAAAAATATCTTTTGATTTACTTAAAGAATTCTTCCTTTTTTTTTAACTTTTGTTAACATATTGGGAAAATAACAAGCCCTTGTGACAGTATTATTACATTATTGTGCATATAACTTTCACTTCAGTAGTCCGGAATAATTGTTTCCTAATAATTCAAAAGCAGTAAGAGGATAACTTTAATTCTCAGTAACATGATGTGTTTTGGGAATATATTACTTTCAATATAAGTATTTACTAGTTCTGACACTATCCAGAGAAACAGATTGAGTGTTGGATTCTTACCAGACCATCACATATATGCTTACATTACATTAAATTATTTTCTTTTATCTTAATACTCTATAAATATTTATTAATAAAAGCAAAAAAATAAGAAGGCAAAATGAGTACATTGATCAATATTATCTTGACAACCATGTCCAATACAATTATTAAATAAAATTAAATACAAAAATTGGAAAATGAGATTAACACTATATTTATCATGTTTAAAAAGCTCTGAGCTACCATGGATTGCCATGGTAGCTCAGCGCTTTTTAATTCAGAAATGCAAACCTAGTTTAGTGTCAGCACAAATGAAATGTTTTATCACAATTTTAAGTGTTGATTTACAATGTGGCTCTCAGCCGTGAAACACTGAGGAAATTTAAGTGGGTAAATAATAAAAAAAATATCCATAAAAAATTCACAGTGGAGAAGAGTAGTGCTCTATACTCTAACACTGACTCTAGTGAGGAGGCCTAGACACAGCTGTTTATATATATTTATTTCTATTTAATATATTTATTTGTTAATTTATTTTTTATCTTATTTATAGCTGTATTGGCATCACTGGGTAAAAATGATTTCAGTCAGTAAGTAATTCCACACGATTTTTTTTTCATGTAAATAAATAATTTCGTAATTGAACGTCATATAGAGTGCGCTAGTGTACTTCGAGGCGTCGCTAACAATACTATTGGATGTTAGTGTGGATAAAAAAAGTTTCGCGCCAACGCTATGTGACTCACGCCATCTTGGTCCCGATCTTTTTATTTGTGGAAATTATTAATATATTTAAATATCAGTTATTTGTTTGATATACCCGAGTGTTTTATTGGAATCGTTAGTCATTCTTCATGTTCGTATGTTGTAAAGATAAAGAACCTCATTTTTTACGTAAATCATTTTCTTGTACGCTTTTAAACCAGTTCCTTTTCAAACAGTATGAATCAGCCTATGTGGAGAGAATGTACTTAAACCAGTTTTAATCTATTGCAGACTCGTATTTAACATTGTGTACATAAAGTATTGGTTTGGTGTTAGAAGTTAAATGCGCACGGATATTTAGAAAATGAACTAAATTTAACTTTCGTTAAGTACGACCATAAATATTTGGTAAAATTAGATTACCATTAGGAATAATTATTTTAAGTTCAGCTAGGTAGTTCGCAGTTTTTCTCTGATATTAAAAGATATGTCTATTGCTAAAACAATACTATTTGCATAGCCTGATTATAACATTGTTGTTTTATTAACATATTTTAACACTGCAGGATATATAAGCGATATATAGGTACATAAGCATTCATATTTCATACTCCACTTCCAAATTTGTTGAAAACCCTTTGCGTTTAGGTCGACGAAAGGTTCAGACAAAATATTAAATCATGCGGTCCTTACAGCTCCGTTATTATACTCGTTACATATAAAAACAGAAATCATAGACACGAATCCTCACTAGTTGGTAACAATCAATTTTCTTTCTTCATGTATAATTTGGTATAAAAAATATTATTAATGTCTGGTATCGAACTCGACTTGTTTAGATTTACGTCGCGTATTTCGAGAACACACACATGTATACTCTTAAATTAGTAATTATAGCTGGGATGTAATTTAACAAAATGTATTATATATATTAGTTTTCCATCTTTCACGTAAAAGCTTTAAGATCATTTTTTTTTTAATATTGTTTAACAACGATCCCACAGATAAGTGATAATTGCGACCTAACACACACACAATAACACTATCATATCATCCGTTGCAACCGGAATTAACCAAGTTGATAATTGAAACTATACGTTTAAATTATCTTACGTAAATTACACTTTTTCTTACTCCCGTTTATAAAAACAAATCAATTCTTGTTTGTTTTTATTACGTTGTTTGTTGTTGCAAATCCCCACACTATATTATACATACAGCTTGTAATAAATTATTAATATTTGTATCAATAGTAGTAACAGTGTCTGGCTTATGAGTAGCGCATCCTAGGTTCGAACCCAATATTTGTCTTACACAAATGATTAGCTTTCGAGTGTAGGTTTCATTTTATATTTTTTTATTACATTGAGAGTTGCAAAAGAGCACACAGTTCACCTGATGGTAAGTGATTCCTGTGGCCCATAACATCTACATTCATCCTTGACAAGGAATCATAATGCCGTTGCATTGTCACTTTTGAGGACTGAGATGCAATGCTTTGTCACCAGTTTATATAGTTCTCCGGATCCTTACACTCACCAGATGAAACACGGCAGCATTGTGCTGGTATTCTGTGAGGGCGTGGTCCTACCCCGGTCGAGCTGACGTATTAATTCTGCAGCTAGAAACAAACTGCAGTGTGTATGGTACGTGGCTCTTGTGTGCCTAATACTGCATCGAAATCTTTCCTCGACCCTATGTAATAGGACTAAAGAAAGTAGATGGAAAGTGTAGGGAAATTGAATGAGAGGGGGACGAAAACGAAGAGACAGATCATCTGAAATGATTTCAACCCATAAACACTTTCATCATGGATGATGGATCATAATGCGTAGCGTGTTCACCCCTCAGCATAAAATGGAATACTTCATCAGCAGTACAATCTTACGTATAACCAAACGAAACACCGCAGCGCAGCAATATTATAGGCGCGTATTCTACTCTTAAACTAACTGCAGTGTGGCTCTGCAAATATTATGTTATCTTCTTTACGAGGTCAAAGTTTAAAGGCAAAGGAAGTCGGATAAATCATTGTATTTCTGTTATGTGTGTTGACGTTCCATTTTCCTGCTTTGGATTTGTCCCAAAGGATTAGTTTTTATGTCACGAGTATTATCTAATTGGTTATATGGACTGAGCTTGGCTGACTCTGCTGTCTATCTCACGTTGAATTAAAAAGAAACTGTATTCTTCCGCAGACTTTTCGTCACCGCATTTTTTTTTAATTGGAAATATGCCAGTTTAGTCGCAAGTAATTGAATCAATGCATTCGTTTTAAGTTAGGTGATAGGTAAGTAATTTAAGTAATATAATTTAACAGTCTCTAACTAGGTTGATGCTGACAATATGAATGGGTTGGCTCCATCCATTAATAACGCCCCCACCCATCAGCGTGATATGGCAGCATAATGCCTGCTGGGTTTACAGAGGTAGAGCTCCGGTGCAGTTTGTTTCTAGCTGCAGAATTAAAAGGTCAGCTCGACCGGGGAAGGACCATATCCTCACAGTATACCAGCGTGAAATATCTGCATAACGCCGCTGTGTTTCGTCTGGTGAGTTTAGGGATCCGGAGACCCTTACATTACTGGTGTCGACGCATTCCATCTTAGTCCTCAAAGGTGACAACGCATCTGCACTATGATTCCATCTCAAGGATGAATGTAGATGTCATGGGCCCGTAGTAATCAACTGTCATAAGGTGTTTCGTTTGTTACTCTCAGTGTAATAATAAAAAATAGAGAACCCGGAGACTCAATTGTTACTACAAGGCATTTCAACCCCGTGAGTTGACAATGCATATTGATCTTGAATCCTTGTAACCATGTGTTTCTTATGTATAGTTTACTTCGCTGTCACTGCACTACTGTTTCCTTCTGCTCTTATTATATATAATGTATATATTATTACATAGGAATAGAGAAGGGTGCGACTGGTGAATATATCTATCTTTGGGCGCCTGCTTCGGACACTAATATATCCCGCAGTGGATGACATCTTATAATAACCAGAAATAAACGGCGTGGGCGAATTCATATCCTGGATAGCATATAAAAAATGCTTTTTATTAAAGAAAAGACGATCGCACAAAGGTTCCATTGATAAGTAATCACTTACCCTGCCGGCCAAAAGTTTAAGACCACACATAAACAACATAATTATCCGTCAATTGTAACAAAATCCCATAGAATAAATAAAAGAAATGCATATCTGCATATTCTATTGTTAGTATCGAATATTTAAAGAATTCTCTACTCTTCTTCTTTCTAATATTCTGTTTAATCTTTTGTTTAATATCAAGTTATGGGATAATAAACATCTATCGTTTTCAAACACCGACAAAGCTGCGCTAGAGCCAGTTGGTAGAGTCGTAATAATATTTTTATAATTTCCTCATTACTAATTACTTTGCTTTTGTTACGTAGTGGTCAAAATTTAGGATTGTTTAGCTTCTGAAAACACGTGTTTCTCACTTATTTATTACCCGAGTTTACTTGGATTTGTTCACAAACAATCTCAATTAGTCTAAACTTGTGGTTTGACAATGAAGACGTTATAAAATGGGAAAATCTCGAGTAATTAGCAGTGAAGTGCATTCTGCCATCGTTATTTTACATAATTAATGCAAATCCGAACGTGATATTGCTTCACAACTGAAGTTATCTAAGACTTGTGTTCATGGCACAATAACTCGATACATGGAGACAGGCAGTTTTCAAGGTCGTGAAGATAATTTCATTGTTGTTACCAGCAAGCGAAATAGACGCTTAACAGGAACAGTACAAAAATATTTTAGAACAAAATGCCGTTTCTAGCGGGTTGCGATTAATTGGAGATGGATTCATTTTCCAAAAAGATAATGATCTAAAGCACAGCTCAAAATTATGTAGAGGATATTTAGAAGAGAAAGAGGCACAAGGGGTATTAAAAAACATGGTTTGGCCTCAGAGCCCGGATCTCAATCCCATTGAACTTTTGTGGGAAGACCTTGATAGGAACGTCCGTAATCGTAGCCCACCTTCCTCGCGAGAAGAAATGTGGAATGCTTTATGCGAAATTTGGAACAATATATCACAAGACACCATTAACAAATTGATTGCCCGTATCCTGAGACTTGTGATAAAAGTCATAAAATGTAAAGGATTTTTTGATGAAAAATCAGTTTAGCTAACTATACATTTTTTTTCAAAGACTGTTAATATTTCTTTACTTTTTAAAATATTTGTTTGTCAATAAATGTTCTATTAGATGATTAAACGCGTTTTAAACAGTTAATATTTTATTCGAGTTTTACTTTATTTTCCTACTTTAATTAAGGTGGTCTTAAAATTTTAGCCAGCAGTGTACATGAATTCTCGATCAACAATTACATGGTAGCTATTAAAGAGAGAATATTTAAGTAAAATTAATATAGTAATAATATTAATAACAATGTCAGTTAATATTTAATCCCACTATTTCCACGATTCCTTAGATGTCCAGACGGTGTCCAGCATTTTAAAGTCCTACGCGACGCATCAAGCAAATTCTTCCTATGGGTTGTGAAGTTCAATTCACTCAACGAGCTGGTTGACTACCATCGCACCGCATCAGTCAGTCGTTTGCAGGACGTCAAGCTAAGAGACGTCGTGCCTGAAGAGGTAAGATATCACGCATTACACCAACTTTCATCATCGTTTCAGTATATGGCGCGACGCAAAAATTACGTTATAACATATGTAATCAATTCGATTCTCTTACTGCGACAATTACGATAAAGGCTTTGCTACAAACTAGTGTTCTGTTTAATAAACATAACAAAACATGAAGTGTCAATAGCCTAGCCTCATTAATCGTTCTCCACCCTTCACACAAGTTTTTAAGCATACTGTAGTAGTAGTGTAATTTTTAATCGACTTCTAAGCAAAAAGGCACACCACCCACCTTCCAATAAATTCAGGGATGTCCCATTCGATGGGAAAACTCATGGCCATAATTTTATGCGAATCAAAAGGATTACTTTTGATTGATGTATAGAAAAAGGTTTTTGTAAAGAGAGAAACGAAGAAAATCGATCAACTACGCGTGTTGCGATAGTTGCTACAAAGTACAGAGGGTGTAACATTCGATTACTTACTCTAGACAACTATTCCATTATACAGTAATTTTTTTTTATTGCATTCATCGTAGCATGAACACAACCACAGTAAGTAACCTCGGAAGAATTACTACAAATCTGTTATTGTATTTTACCTACCGTTACTTTATTGTTATCGATAATATCATTATTGTTCTACTTTGTGCTAACATTGATAAGTACGCGTTACAGTAGGGACTGCATATATTTAATTTTTAGCTTTTTAAAAATGCCTTGGCATTCTCTATCAGTCGAACGAAGGTAAACTGTGGTAAGGTAATGTGATAGGTGCTGTAATCAAACATAACTAAAAATAATATACAATTGTAAATATATGTTTACTTTCATTAGTAAATAATTTAATAATAATATTTATAATTTTATAATACATTCAGATTATAATATATAAATTCCAGTATGAGTGTATATTAAAGAGTAAAGGGCTGTATATTTACACATATATATATATATATATACATATATATATAAGCCGAGAACGAAAGTTAGGAAACTAAATTATGCAACCATGGAATTATTCATCAAATCCTTGCTAACTGTCAAAAAGTTTTATGAAAGATGGCGAGAAACCCGGTATGATGCATTGGAATACAGATCTTATTATTATAGGAAAATCGAAGAAACCTGTCATGTTATGAGTCGAGATATTGAAACTTATGTTTGAGATAGGAAGGGAAAGAGGAATGATTCAAGATTTTAATGCGCGAGAAAAGATTTGCGCTTCTACTAGTAAGCCACTTAAGCTAAAACTAAGAGATATGGGTCAATTGATATATGTACACACTATATATTATTTGAATGAATAGTTAAGTTCCACTGCGTGCTTGTTTTAAATAGCAATTAAACAAGGGAAGCTACACACTACACCAACGATATACCGCGCACTCGCGATGTAGAGCTAGATCCAACCAGACACTATCTGTAAACGTCTTCAATCCGCAGATTTGGAAAATGGAGGATTAATGTTAACCCTACCAAAATTGCAGCCATGTACTTCTCTCGACATAAACAGCTAAACGCCGCATCTCTCAACCATAGAGCTATTTGATCGTCCAATCCCCTGGGAAAAGACAGTCAAATACTTAGGCGTCACATTAAATAAATAAATAAATAACTCATTTAATCAATCCAGCAATTGCAAAGGTACATGGGTAACAATAACAGGTAACAATTTAAAGATACGTAGAAAAAATAAAATAAAAGGTATATCTTATAAATTAAACATATACTCGTACTTATAATCTAAAATATTGCGATGACGGATCAATAGGGTTTCAGCTCAGTATTGTGTTGACATAAACCAACGCTGGTATTCTGCTGACACCTATTAAATGACTTCCTATCTGCCTATGACAAATTATAAATTGGTTCATAACGTATTGAAATAGATTCTAAAATAACTAAAAGAAATAAAGTTTTAAATACAACAGACGCATAATTCTAATAAATAACAAACAATATAATAAAAAATTCTTTAAGCCTACAATTCGTATAGTAAAAATTAAAAGAAATAAAGTTTTAAATACAACAGACGCATAATTCTAATAAATAACAAACAATATAATAAAAAATTCTTTAAGCCTACAATTCGTATAGAAAAAATTATATGAACAATGTTATTGAATTTAAAACCATTAGACCGCATACGGTGTTGAGCAGCGTTCACTCTAGGTCGTTTGCATTTCAGACAAGGCAACACCCAAACAAATCTTTAGCGTTTAAAATTAAATCGATGCCATTATATTAATCAAAGATTTTAATAACAATTAACGTTTAAAAAATATAAATAATAATATCTTAACTAAAAATGTAATTAGCAAATTTACAATTAGTATGAGGTGAAAAATTCCTTAAATGACACTTATATGAAAGCAGAATTTGGTTTTAATTAAAGACAAGCTATCAAAAGATAAATTAAACATGTGTTATATATAACTTCTAGAGTTTTTTTTAAGAATACCTGGGTGTTGTGCATGAATTATATCTTCTATTCCACATTTTTCATAACTATTTTTGTATATCCACATCTCATCACTATCACGTTACTTGATTTTTTTTTGGATGCATCTGATTTCTTGGCCAGTTTTCGCTTCTTTAGTTTTAGAGGTCCAAGCCGAGGCACCCTCTCGGGAAACCTGTGCTGGTTATCCATATATAAACACACGGTTTCGGCTCAGTGCTCTTAGCCCTCGGGCCAACAGTGCCAATCAGCCATAAAAAAATCGAAATTCTCATCGTTTTACCATTTTTCTGTTAAATTGTTCCCAGGTCGACCTATTCGTGCTATCGCTAATTTATAACTATTGTGTGCAAGCAATTCGGGTTAAAGATCTTTTGAATAGATCGATACTGAAAATTATTTTAGTGTCACTTTTATAGATAGCCCCCTATCTATAAAAGTGACACTATTAATGAGCATGTTATATTATTATTAATAATTAAAAATAAAAGAAAAATTTACCTACATTATTCATCTTTGATAATAAAATTGAATGGCCTAACATTTAATTGTATTGGCGCATACCTTATAAGTATGCCAATACAATTAAACCAAACTCAGTTTTCCTTTCAAAGTACAGTGTAAACCTAATTAATTTGTGTAATATACAAAAGTGAATTCCTTTCGCATACGTCACGTATCCATTAGTTAAGTTTACTTAAAGCGTATTGGTCCATGGATACCGCTTGCCGCCTTGTAAATACTGCGCCCGGTACGACCCTGATACAGTAACGAAAATAACTCGTTCACTGGTATTCCAATAATGTACGGTTACAGGCAACTGAGTATCCCTTTAGAGATATTTAACCTACTTCAAAATAAGAGGTTCTGAAGTTTACCGTATGTGTCTAATGTCTTTTTAAGGATGACAAACAAACACTTTCACGATTTCATCTGATATTGATTGATAACATCAGTCGATAAACAACTGCTTCTATCTTCAACATGGTTGAAACAGACACATGTGTTTTCGCCCCAGAGTACTTATATAGAATGCCTTGTTTAAAAAAATTGTTCACTGTTTCCCCACATTCACCATACGAAAAACCAGAGAAGCATTATATGCTAGTATCCTGTCAAAGCGTCATCATTCCGTGGTCAGGCTGACCCGTTCATACTAAACTCAACATTAGTAAAGTGACGAAATATTCGACGAATTTAGACGAAATATGTTAATTAATTTGGTGATTTTAACAAGGGTTCCAAATATCTCCTGCGTATGTTTGTTGCATACGCAGCAGATATTTGGAACATGCATAAAACTACAAATCTGATTGAATTATTCTTTTTGTAATAAATTCAATGTTTTTTTTTGACTTTGTAGCTAATTGTGATTTTGATTTTTGTCTGTGTGATCTGAACTACCCGTCCCCTCAAAACACACACGATAATACGATTGAATAAAAAAATATAGATTGCTGACATAAAAATGTTTTTGTTAATTATATTGTTTACCGTTCTGTGAATATTTTGATCGCAAATGCAGTTTTTACACTCCTAGTGGGTTACTCGTTTTGCAAAAATGGCAGAACATCTTTCTAAGTCTACTCCCAGTATATCCCAGCAGAGCCCCAATGTATGATGGTGGATGGTGGATATGGAATTTCGGTTCATCATTATAAACCGAGTCCAAGCAATAGTCCATGCATAACGAAGGTATACCCATCACCCAAGAAGTTTAAGGAGTCAAAGTCGGCCGGAAAATTCATCACAACCGTCTTTTGGGACTCGGAAGGGATCCTATTAATCGATTACATAGGTATATAAGGTATGATTAGATTGATGATTCTATTACCGGACAATACTCATCAATTCGTATTAGCTATTAAGGAAAATAGAAGGAACGAAATAACTAAATGTGTCCTGCTTCTCCACGACTATGTTTCAGTCCTCAAGAGTCGAGTTACGTTGGCTGCCCTGCATAAGGTGGGTCTCGATATTTTGAATCACCCGCCTTATAGTTTAGACCTGGGCGATTATTACATGTAAAATTGAAACAACTGCGTGGGAAGAAATTTACCAGCGATGAAAAAGTTAAGGACGCAAGTTCGGTGAATTTTTTAGACAAGGACAATTCTTTTTTTTTTTAATTTACAAATTACAGCTAATCGAAAGGTCTGAAAAATGTATATTCGTCTCTCAGATGAATAAATTGAAAAGGTTTTTTATTTTCATTCCGCGAACTCAAAAACGCTTCCTCGTATCTATGGTTGTTGCTTACCCATTGACTGTGGCAATTATCCCCATCGTTGTCATCAGCTTGCTGCAGTCCACAGACAGGGCAACTGGGAGGTCAATTGGTCTCATCTGTCCCACTTCTGCGACAGGTGCCCGTTGCCCTTTTAGTGTTCAAGTTATGCTTGCGTAATTATTCTGTCCACCTTGCTATAAATGACCAAAATCATATTTCCGTTTTAATATTTTTATACGTACGTTAAATAGCAATTTAATTGCATCAGAATGTATTCGATAACTAAAAAGTTCGTTATTCGTAAATAACAGGATCTAATAGAATATAATTTAAAACACTTGTCAAAAGGTTTCTCTATTTAATATCGTTATTTGTCTTTCGGCTAAAATAAAAGAAACCCCAACACTTATCTTTGCTCCATTATTTTATTTGATATTAAGTTTTGAATTTGTATTTGTAATCAAATGACAACATATAACCACTATAATAACCATCTTTCAATTGTGTATGCCATGTTGTTTTTGTTCTTGGTATCTTCTAATTTGACCCGTTCCTCCTTTTCGATAGCGATCTGAGCCGAGTTTTCGTACCTTCTTAAGAGGGGCCCACGGATCGCTACCCATACTCCTCTCTCGTCTTTGTCTTTCTTCATCCACAGGGGTCCGAGTGCAGTGGAGTTGCAGCCATCATCGAGCCAGCACCGTCGTCGCACTCCTTACCGCGAGTCCCCTGTTCTCGTGTCTGTATCGTTGAAGCAGGGCCAAAAGCATTCAAATACTTACTCAAAAAAAAATGTGGATTGTTCCTAAAAGTTGTGTACAATACTAATATTTTTACTTTTATTGACCGAATACCAGCTTAAAATAGCGATATCGCTGTTGTATTTCCTGCGGGGTTAATGGACCAAAAAAACAACTAATACCCAATTACCCGTAATAGAGGCATTGCATTTTGCTTTCCTAATAAAGATATGTCTATAGGCCACAGAAAACACAAGGCCTGTGCTCTTTGTTGACCTAATTTCACAAAACGTCTTTTTTATTTTCTGTCTTTTATGTTCGTCTGTGGCTGAAAAAGTATATCTGTTTTGTTTTATATTTATTACTACTATTAGATCACTATCAGATTATTTATTATTAGTTAGTATCGCTTGGTCGAAATTAGACCATCATTTTACTTGTCTTATATCACCATCACATGTTTGCGCACATATATTTTTTGTTTACATCTATGGCATCTCAGTATCTTTGATTAAGCAGTCTTCGCGCCATCATGCAGTATCGTCTTTGTCTCCCTACTCAGCGGTCTTCCCGCTCGTGAGTCTAATCAGATAATATCATAGATACACAAAGAAAAAATCTTTGATTGTCGACCGCGTGGCGTTGTGTTTAGAGTACGTGGCCACTATGTCGCGGCACCCGAGTTCGTGGAACAATATTTGTGTATTACAAATTATTGGTTTTTAGGTATGTGTGTGATGTCTCGTGGCCTTGAGACCTGCTTGAGCATTGCTTGTGAACCAACCTCCGATCTTATTGCACTTGCAGTTAAATACGAGTATTGTGTTTGGGCAAATGCTTGCAACAATTTCCTATTTTTGCTTGTGTTTGATGAATCTTTATTGTATTCTTTTATTTATTTTTTTGTCAAGTAATAAAGTAAATTAAAGTATACTAATACGTTGAGCGGCTATCGTGAATTTTTAAAGAAATCCCCGTGTTGCCACGCCTACCGCTCAGTATTGCGATACACGAAAGGGAAGTTCATTACTAACAGATCACAATCAACTCGATACAGATGTGTAAATATATTAGGGCCATTGTATTTTAACACAGTAACAGATATTTACGTTTGGATTTAAATATTTATAGACAACACGTTATACGTAAAGTATGTTTGTCTTGTTTATCGCCTGGGTCGCCGCTGGATACGATTTCAATAAAATCAGCTTCCAGGAGGAGTTGTATTTACGTCAAAGGAATAGAAACATTAGAAATGCTTTGTCGTGTTTTGTGTGTATTTTACCAAACCTGATTATCGAGAATGTGACAGATCTGAAATTGTGACGTAAAATTTCACAATTTCAGATCTGTCACAGTCAACTTATAAACTATATATATTAGCTTCACAACTATATATATATATATATATATATAGGCAATAAAAGTTTTAAACATGAGGACTTTACGGTATATTTAGCACATAGGTTTAAATATGACGTATTAAGTAGATTAGACAGTATTAATTATTAGATATGTGAAAGTGACGGACTCGTGTTATAAGTTATATCATACTCTAGTTTGAATCCTAACGCCGCATTACCATTGAAATTGTTAATTTTAATTCCTGATCACTACTTTTTCAACGCTAATAACAATAATAATAACTAAGAGACATGATATGACATGATAAAATATTACAGACACGAAATACACGCATGCATATTATATCTCTATGGTTTGTTTGTCTCTGTTCACTGTTGAACATGACTGATAGTTCCTAGATGCAAAATGAATGGTTCGGCTCGATGTGGAAGGACAACGCCTTCACACCAATGCAAGTATTACGTTATTGTGTTTCGTATGGTGAGTAATGATCCGAGCGTCAATTACAGGAACCGAGGCGCTGCACCAATGTCCCAAGGAGTGACAACGCATATTCATCTTTAATCTTAGTTGATGATTGATGTAGATGGGCCGATGTCATCACTTACCATCAGATGAACTGTGAGCTTGTTAGCCCGCCGCTAATATTATAAAAAAAAAAAAACATTAAGCGGCCAATAGTCGGGTGAGTAATATAATGCAGTCAGTCATTATCTATTGAACCGTGCAATTGCACTTGTATTAAATAAACAAATGCGATGTTTAAATTAAATTTAAATCAATATATTTCATGTAATGGCATAATGAAACATTTATGCCTCTTTATCGTTAAACACGCGTTCGTCCAATTACAGCAGCGAGGAAAGATCCTTTATACGATTTATTTTCTGTTCCAATTTTGGAATGGCGTAACTAAGTCCTCATTGAACTCAAACGATATTTCAATTGAAACATTACAATAAAAAGTTATACAATACAACTGATGTGTTGACAATTAAGAAAATTTAATTAACAGCCTTAATATATATGTTAGGTATTTACCTATGAAATTGCCGTTCTTCAGTATTGGCCATTTCAAACCAAAAAAAGTTTTGGTTGTCTGTGAATTCTAAATTCAAATTAATTTTCTTTTAAAAACATGACATTCTTTTTACAAAGTCAGTCTTTTGTTTATTGACTAGCTTTGTATTTTCATTACGTTTGAACATTTTGCGTCATAATGGATACTTTAAAAATTCGTGTAATTATGGAATAAGAGTTCCGTCGTGGCATAAACGCGGCACAAACGGCACGTAACATCAACAACGTTTACGGAGAGAACTTTACAAACGAACGTACAACCCGTTATTGGTTTGCCCGGTTCCGTTCTGGAAATTTTGATTTGAAAAATGAACCTCGTGGTCGTCCGGACACTTAGGTCAACAATGATGAATTAAATGCGATTGTGGAAGCTGGATGATATTCAATCTACAGCCGAGCTAGCAGCAGCTTTTGATGTTAACATCAAAACAATATTGGTACATTTGCGACAAATTGACAAGGTATAAAAGCTTTATAGATGGGTGCCCCACGAATTTAACGATCGCCAGCGCAACGTACGCATAGAGATCTGCCTCGCGCTGCTGAACAGGCACAGAAATGAAAGAATTTGAACCGAATTGTTACGTACGACGTAAAGTGGATTATGTTCGACAATCGAAAGCGCTCAGCAAGTTGGTTAGATCCTGGTTCAGCTCCAAAGCAATGCCCTAAACGAAAAATTACCTCTAGAAAGTTGATGGTGACTGTTTGGTGGTCTAGTGCCGGTGTGATTCATCACAGTTTTTTACCAAACGGCGTGAGCATTACTGCAGATGTGTACTGTGAAGAACTGAAGGCAATGATGGAGAAGCTCGCACATCTGCAACCAGCTTTGGTCAATAGGTCGTCCCCGCTGCTCCTTCACGACAACGCGCGACCCCATACTGCACAACAGATGAACAGCAGAGAGTGCAAGAGTTAGGGTTTGAAGCTCTTCCTCATCCACCGTACTCACCAGACCTTGCACCCACTGACTAGTACTTTTTCCAAAATTTGGACAACTTTTTAGCGGGAAAAAAATTCAATTCCCGAGAGGCAGTCCAAAATGCCTTTGAAGAGTTTGTTGCCCGTCCAGCTGATTTTTACAAGAAGGGCATCAATAAACTACCAGTGCGTTGGCAAAGATGCATCGATTTCATGGGTGATTACTTTGAATAACAGAAATGAAAAAAGTTTGGAAAAAAACACATTAACTTATTTCATACAAAACGGCAATTTCATAGGTAAAGACCTATTATATAAACCCCACTGCTTCGCAGTAAGGGGAGGCTCGTTGGAGCACAGACCGTCACTTCACAACTCTCCGAAATATATTTTTTTCCACTTATTTCTTCGCTATATAAGTTTCCTCACGATATTGTACATCACAGACGAGCACATGGTAAAAATATATCAAAATCCACATAGTAGTAAATAGACGTCTCTTACTTATCTCACTTCTCGTCGTGTAGGTACGCGATTTGATTACTATCGTCCATCTTCTAGCACAAGTAATTTTAAGCTTAATTGGATTGCTTACCTGGAATGTTAATATATACGGGCCTATTAGCTGAACATCTCATAACTTGGATCCCAACGTTCTCAGTGACTTGTATGTGACAAGGTGAGGTTTTGTGTTGTCATACACTTATCGACGGAACTTAACTAGTGACAGCAGGGCATACTATCTTGGAACTCGGTAGTGACAACACATCTGCATTATTATTCCTTATCGAAGTTGAATGTGTGTGTGTGAATAATATTTATTTTAAATTGACGGAGCCCAGATACCTAATTAATGGTAACGAGGGCAATCGGTCTTAGTGATCGACGGTGGAAATGGCAGCAATTTGATTTATTGTGCCCCGTGACATTATCGAGTCCAATATCGCTATAGAGTTCGTTGTCGCACGATGTCTCACTATTGCGGCCGCACCTACAGGAACATCGTCGCATTCTAATCGAACGAATTAAAATGGTTGAAGCTTCTAATATTTTCATTTAAATTACTTCATTGTTCGGAATATTGTTGACATCGAAGTTATTGTCCCTCAAGTTCTCACTGTTCTCTCTTTGGCCCGCAGTGATCGCTTACTTCTATACATGGAATTGGTACTTTTATTTCATTTTCATTTGATGAAATCATTTATTATCTTCACAGTGATTTCACATGTGAAATTTTACAGCCAATGATTTTTTTTCGTTGGCTGTGAAATGCTCTAATGTAACACTTGCTACCGTTTGCTACTGAAAATGAAGAATGAATTATGATCAATGACGCTTTTTGGCGGGAACATGCAAAGCAACGTTGTTTTTTTGTATTACTTTTATAAATTTATGCTGATTTGAGTTGAATTTATTAATTTCAATGGTAGTTTGAAGTGGAGAATTCATATGTTACTTTCTAGATTGTTTTAAAAAGCTCTTGAAAAGTTTTAGTAGAATGGCCACTATTTTACTAAAACCGGACTTTAGTGCGGATGATGACTGATTCACTTTGTATCAAATTATTTTATCTACTTTAATCAATAATATATATCGATACTGGCGGAAATAATTCCTAAAACAATGGCAAATCCATATTTATTTCCATATCTATATTTATTAACAGTATCAAAACAAAAGCATAAAATGCACACGTAACGCACCTAGAGAATGTCACGAGACAAGTGAAATTTCATTTCATATTCAAATAATTTCGTTAACAAATTTACTCGTTCGCTCTTTCGGACCGGGAGTCGTCGATGTTGCGATTGAGAAGTAGCAGTGTATGATTTTTAACAGACTACGTCAAGTCCTGTAGCGGGTGCGACATATGAAAAAGTATTTCATATGACATTTCACATGCTACTTGTGAATAATGCCATGCCTATTACCGTCACATTAAGCTGTGTTCTAGTTTATCACTTCTAATATGATTTTGTATGTAACGCGTGAAATCATTATAATTCCAGATGTTGGTGCAGGCGTTGTACGATTTCACTCCGCAAGAGGCCGGAGAGCTAGAGTTCAGGCGCGGTGACGTCATCACCGTCACCGATCGCTCCGATCAACACTGGTGGCAGGTATGCTGAATTGTATTTTTTTTGATTGGGCTAGGCTAACTTTTAAAAAACGAATACTGATCACATTTTAAACTCGAATGTTCAATAAGCTTGGGAAATTATAAATGTATAATAATATGATATATAACTTGCCCATAGCATCAGCTTTTTATGATATTAGGAGTGACAAACGAGCTCACCTGATCGGACAATCCGTTAACAGATCGTTACAAAACTTAATACAGGAATTGACCGTAAAGCGGAAGTAATAAATCGAAAACAGAATGTGACTATGGATGACTCGCATCATAGTGACATCAATGTGTTAAATTAAGTATTTTTTGTATATAGCTTGAGAAATTTTAGTGTGATATTAATTGACCGGTCAAAGACCTTCAAGTGATCTCGTTTCTCATCCAGGATTTATTAAAAAAAATGGGTAATAATTTTAGTTAAAAATTACTTTTGTGGAATTAATGATACATAAATTATTACATGTAACCCCAGACGTGATTACGTCACAACTGTCCAAATGGTTGAATAGATGACGTCACCAGGTAAAAAAGGAAACGTGGTGGTTGTAACGGGATTTTTTGTGGAACCAATAAAAATTGTTCCAGCCCTACAAAATAGATAATAATAATAATCTTTATTAGACACAAACATTTGTACCATAAGTTACTTATAAATTTTATTTCAATAATAGAGAAACAGAAATAGAAGGATGTCTCGTTGAACCCTACACTAGGTTAAACACCTGTAATGTACGCGTCGTGGCCTACCGTGTTATCTAAAACTACATAAGCGGAAAATAAAATTTATCCATACTAGGGCATATTATATACAATTGGAGAATAGGCAGAAGTAATGACAAGATTATATGGTCAATAATTATTGAAGAGTTAGTGTATGTGTGTGTTCATATTTGTGTGCATAGTTCTGAAACGGAGAGCTTGTGGAGGGGTGGTGAGTTTGAGTTTTATGGAGACATTTGGCCGAAATAAACTATTTGAGTGGAGCTAGTAAATTTTCGGTCTGCTGATATTCTAATAGTAATAACCGTGCCTGCACATTTTTTTACAATCATATAAGTTAAAGGGGAAAATTTCAAGTTTTTTATTCTCAATATTGTATAGACGGGTTGCAAAGAAAACATTGAAAGCGGTATGAAGAGAAGGTGCTGCTAAATCGGATAGTAGGGAAATCGTTTTGAGCTTTTCTTCTTGTTTTATAAAAAATCTGAGGCAAATTCAATGCATCTATGATATTTAAGGATACAGTTTAAGATAAAGAGAGCGTACAGAAAGTAATTGGCAGTCAAGTTGCTACGACGGGCAGCGGTTTGAACATCATTACTTTAAGAACTGATGATTGATCTCTGGTAATCAGTGGTCTAATGCAATAATAGTCGTTTTAGGAGCTCCTACCCAGACTGAGTCACAGTAAGTAATGATTGGCCATAAGGAAAAGTAAACTGTTTTGAGGAGGTTAGCTTCTACGATGTGTCGAAGTCTCTTAAACACCCAAACTTGTTTGCGTATACCAGCAGTAATTCTTAGTCAGAAGCAACTGACCGAGCCGAGGTTCGGCCCTCTCGGGCAGACATCAGAGTCAGACGCTCTCGTGGAACAGGGTAACGGTCCAAGCCGAGGCTCCATCTTGGAAGCCCTTGTGCTGGTTACCCGATAATAGAGGCCTCAACTGAGCGCCATAAGCGCTCGGTAACCTCTCAACCCGGCGAAACTATAAAAGCCCTCCGACGAACAGAGGCAAATAGCCCGAAAAAAAAAGAGCAGTAAATATATTAATACCGTGATGCCAGTTTAAATTGGTATGGTTGGTACCACGTAAACCCCTAAGTAACTTCTTCGATAGAGACGTAAATTATTTTTTTTTTTAAATAAATCAAATGTTGCCGTTTTACGCTATCGATTTATATCACGCCGAATGTTCATCTATGAAACATTTTAGCCATTGTATTGTTTTAATTTTTATCCTTCGCTTCAAGTACACTTTGATAATATTTTTCTTATAATATTCACAGGGCGAGATAGCGCATCGTCGTGGCCTGTTCCCGGCATCTTATGTGACTGCGTACCACTCATAGTGCAAGCGCGTCACCGCCTCTTGCCTCTCTACCGCTGAGTTGTGTTGTGTGTCGCCATACCTTAACTTTCCGACCTACCACATCGCATCATACCCCACAAATATCCCCACAAAGGAACACGGCATTATTCCATATCCCATTGATACAGTTCTCTGACACAACAAATATACGATTCATAACTGGAAGGTGAGTTGGTCTACGCTCGTTTAAAATTTTAAAAATTGCTAAGCTAACACATATCATTTATCACATACAACCATAATAAGTACACGCAATAAACTTAGGTACAAATTCGATATTTATAATGAAGCGTATAAAGATGGAACGCTTCTCGCCAGTTGTGAATCGTAACGTACATTTGAGAAGCCCGCAATTTATTATTCAGTGCGTCGTCATTAAGGATTGACCGGACCAGGAGTCTGATTTTATATGTAATTTTTTTGACGTGTTTTATGGTGCTTCATGTCCTACAGCTATTTGATTATATGGATAATTTTAAGCAAATCGTTTTGATACGCGTGCGCGTAAGCACATATGCCACTTTGGACCGTATGACAAGCGTGGTGAAGCGGATTTTAGCAAAGATTTCATTATACGGGAGTACAAAATTTTCATTCGTGTGTCCCCCATTGTTACTCGTGGCACTGTGACGAATTTATTTTTCTCATTTCATTTCTTTTAACGTGACATTCGCAGGACGGTATTCGTTTCGTCCTAAAACGTGCCAGAATTATTTATAGTATATTCGAGAAATAATGTTTAGTGTTTTTAAACATACAAAAGGGATCAATTCAGTTGTAAAGGTACCGCTGAACGGCCCAGATTTTACATTGATGTGATTATTTTGAATTTTAAACACACGACTGTTATTTATCCAACATATTAGTGTATAATGCTCATTTTCTTAATATTTACCATTTACATGTTAGTTAAGTAATAGTTCTTAAGTTTGTTTCGATTTTATTTTCACACAATTGGTATATAAATTATATAATCTGGTACCATAGTCACGTAGAAAACCGGTATGAGCGTAGCGCGTCCCTTTCAAAAGCTTAGCTCCTCCTTAGACTTAGGCATTCGATGGTTTATGTTACGCACAATATATGAAGCCCGAATAATTTATATAACTATTATCCAATTGGACGACTCTATATCGGCGAAGTTTTACATAAAGATATATAATGTACAGCGAGGAAGTTTTAGTACAATATACACGTGTGTTCGTACAATATACACGTGTGTGCGTACAATATACACGTGTGTGTGCGTACATGATGCTTTTTTACGGCTTTAGATGTAATTATTTGGTTTTGTTAAATGTTTTAACGTTCTCTCCCAATAAATAAGGCGAATATTAAAAATTTTAAATCTTTCAAATCTCGTAACGTTTTAATGCGATTTCTAAAATTAAGACAATGTAGTCATAATTACAGCAATTAATATTAATAACATTTATTTTTATTTCGGACATATCGTTCACATCGTGGCACTCGTAGTGTCATTGTACTTAGTTAGCATTTAACAATATAGTCGAGGAGTTAAAATTAATAATTTGAGTGCTCGTTGATCCAATGTAGATATTTATTTTTGTTATCGTAATGTATCCAAAATTTCTATATCTATAGAATTGTAAAAATACAATTTTAATCTTAAACAATATGTTTATCAAACAAATGTAGACTCTATAATTACATGCTGCATGTCACCGTTTTAATTTTCGTTTTAATTGTATATCAGCAAAGCATTTAAACTGGAGTTGGAGTAAGTCTGATCGAATCAAAGATAAGATGCCGAACTCGTATCCATTGTATTGTGCTTCTCGCTGTAGTGACAAGTGTATGAAGGCAAGTTTATAAGAAATTGGAAGTGCTATAATCTATGATAATCAAATATTTAAATAATTAAGTTATGATTCTCCAATATTGTGGAAGACGTATAATATTTTTTACTAATAAATTTAATATTGTACTCGTCTGTTTTATTTTATCCACTGACATTTGTCTTTTTTTTACTTCACATAACATTAATTATTTCATAATATTTTCAGTGGTAAGTAAATAGTGTCTCTATAGTGACCACTATCTGCACAATTATTAGTACAATATGTTCACTTGAGGATATAGGACCATAGACTTCATAAAATTTCCAGTTCGAAGTGGAGCTTGACTAATATTTTATCATGCCGGGATAATCGAAGGAACATCGATGAATTTTGTGTCGAAAACCACTGGAGATTATCATGAAGATATGAAGTTTACAAAATGTTTTATCACAATGTTATGTGGCCTTCCTAAACCATCTATTATAATTATTAACAACGCCCTATAACCTTTTTTTTTCTATTTGTATAATTATTTTCTAGCTTCACATATATACTATAAATAAAAACATGAACATTAAAAATGGATTAGCTACATTTATTAAAACAATGCACAATAATAAATAAAGTTATTAATAAACTACCATGGGTTAATTGTACGTCAATTTTGCGACCTATTTGATATATCTTCATGGAAAAAGTGTAACTTGTTAACTTGTTTACCGCCCACGATCACGTCATCGCATCACATCAAGCGACATACCAGGTGAGTTGATATGGGATTTAATTAAGGAATATACACCAATACATAACGCAGAACTGTAAGTTAATGTGGGGAATATTTAAGATTTTAAAATTGTAATTGTTGTAGCTAACAAATGATGTATACATGTAAACATATGAAGTTACAATACTTATTACATAGGGCTTGTCTGTATGTATGTAATTTGGCTCTCGACGGTACCCTCGAGAGACTGTCTCTTGGATTATCACTCAACAATATATTTAATACCGAAGGAACTATTAATTATTATAAATTATTTATGTATTTATCCTAAAAAAATGTATCTTCTGTTATTAAATTCTTTTTTTTATTACAATAAGAGTTACAAACGAGAGCACAGTTCACCTGATGTTAACTGATTCCTGCGGCCCATGACATCCACATTCACCCCCGACAAGGAATCATAATGCTGATGCGTTGTAACCTTTGAGGACTGAGATGGAATGCCTCGTCACCAGTCATAAAGGTCTCCGGATCTCTTCACTCACCAGACGAAACACAGCAGCGTTATGCTGCTATTTCCCATCAGTATTTTGTGAGGGCGGGGTCCTACCCCAGTGGAGCTGACCCATTCATTCTGCTGAATTGAATCTTAAAATTATGGTTAAAAACCAATTAATGAAAAACCTTACCGCTCTCTGTCAGACAAATATGCTTGGATTTAAGCTTTGAGCTCTAAGTTCAATATTGGACTGCTCTTGGGACATTTTGTAAATAATTTTATTCATCAATTCAAATTTTGTAAATCAATTTCTTTAATCAATAAAAAAGTTTCGTCTCACTAGCAGTTGCTTCCCGAAGCGGTGGGTCCTGTTAGCTATTTTTTATTATCTTGACCGATTCAAAAGAGCTTTTTATAAACCTACTTTAGAGCTTCTTTTGATTTTGATTCCCTACAATAGGATATAAATTCTTAAAACAATTAACCTTACTTCAGTTTTCACTAACATTATGTGTAAATAAATGTACGACGTATAACACGATAAATAAAATTTATCATTTTAACGGTATAGAAATAAAAAGCAAAGAACTCTTAAATAATTTATTAACTCCAATATTTTAACATCATAAATAGTAAATAATTTAGGTACAATATAAACATTCCTTATAACACTTTACAAATAAATATTTATCTCGCACTCAGTTCGATTCATTTATGACTATTATACTTTCTAAAAACATTTTTTATTACTAGCAAAAAATTAGGCTCCAAAAAACTTGTGCGTTATGTAAGCAATTAATTTCAAACGACTTAAAATTCTTCAATAAAACTAGTATTGCAGACAAACCCTTTAAAATAAAAACCAAATAATTTTATATGATTATCATACAATATAATTTGAACCATTACTGGTATTTACACAATTTGATAAATATAAATTTGGTCCTATTTATGATCAATTAGAAACAATGAAAATGTTTCAATGTTAAATTATAATTAACATAGTTATATACAATGTATTTTCGTCAATCCACTAAGAAAGAAATGCTTTAAAACTACAGTTTTCTCACTTCCTTTTATAAAAATATAACACTCATTTTATATATGTCTTACAAGGTATGTGATTGGTAAACAGGATGTTTAAACCATTTCTAAAATACATTATTCAATAAATATTTTTTGAAAGCGAGTTTGTTATATTAACGTATAAATAAAAATATTTACGTTTAAACAACTATATCAACAAAACAATCTTTATTCGTTTTATTACTTTATTTCGAAACTACCAATGCCTCTCTAATCGTTATGTTATATCGTTCACAAACAGCTAGCATATGATATTAAGCGTTTAATTTTTAAACTCTTTCTGAGCTTAAGTATCTCTTTAATAAGTATCAAGTTATCTCTAAAACTCCTTTTTTAAACACTGTAAATGTCTTTTCTCAATTTTAGTTAATTATTTAACCGACATCTACGAAGAGATTTTCATCGTTAAACGGTAGCTATACCCATTTTAACACTTCTTGAAACAAAATGTCTTTTCCATATCACATGTGTTGAAGTTTAAAGTACGAGTAAATATATTATCTATATTAAAATTGTAAAAATATAAGTATATATTAGCTTATAAATATTTTCATACGTTTTACTATTGCAATTCAGTTTAATATTATAATTCTCTAAATAACAACATCCATTAAAATTACTGTTAAGCGTCGCCTTAAATATGCATGAACCAATAATATGATGTAAATCAAACGAGGGTCATGCCAAAAGAAATTAGATACTCCATGATAACAAATGAGTTCAAACTCTCTTTGTTTGAAACCTGCAAGCTGTACACCAATTTGCTAATAAATTAGAAAATGGAACAACTCAAGTAGAGTGATTTTCGTATGTTAGTATGTCTCGACTCCACGAGCAGCTGTTTTTATTGGATTGCTGAATTTAGAGGACTGGGAATCTTTACCGATAAGCTTCGAACATAGGTCGTCAGATGGCTTGCTGTCGAATAAATATTCGTAAATATCGATAAATTACATATTTAAAACTTGAGCAAGAACTGGGTATTGGATCATTATCATTCGTGGACAACTGACTCTCAGTAATAGTTAGAGATGAGTGCTGCACTAACTTTTCGATGAACAGATGGAACGTTGCTTGGATTGGTGCAATTTTATGACAGCGTCGTTTTATATTTAAATCGACAACGGCAAGAAGAAAATGTTATGATATATCGACTAAACATCTTTGTACATCTATGATCCTCGAAACAAAGTGACAGTCGACAGTATGGTGCTTTGAAAATCAGCTGGCTCCAACGAAACGTGGTACGTCCCGTGCACGAAGCACACAGATACAAATGATTGTTTTTAATTTTTATACAAGACATATCGTGGTATTAGATAATCAAAGGACAGTTAACTCTGAATGACATGTGACAGTTTTTAACCCAAAAGTGTTCAAGTCAGTAATTCGGTATATCTGGTATAAAGATAATGTCCTTCCGCCCAAATCTGCCAGAAATTTTGACTATTTTTATTCAAATAACGTCTCTACTATCTCACCCGCCATATTCTCCAGACCTTAACAGGACATTGTGATTAAAGGCTTGCCCTTTTGAAAGCAAAGAAGATGCCCTGCCTGCTAATAACTTTGAGGTTTCTGAGGTGTTTAAAGACGTGTAGTCATCGGTATTTTGTAAGTGCTTGACGAATAAAAAAGTGTAGCTTAACCAACGTACTTCTTTAAAAATCATCTTTTTTTTGACATGAACCTTGTATTACGTTTTATACTTGTAAACACGGATCGATCGTTAAATGTTCTTTCTGATTGTTCAAATAAACACTATTAAAATGTTAAAACCCCTATAAACCCTCATCTGTAAAATAAAAAGAAAAACAAACTATTGTTGTTCAAACTCCATATTAAAATTATTCCACATTCAAAAAGTGCGTCCGCCTAATGCAAGCATAATATTTTCAAATGCAATCCAATTAACCAATGCCCACGGACCCAATCTTATCCAAATTGGTAAGAATCCTTTGTAAAGTGCGAAGACGCCTTCATTCTTCACTGATTGCTGCAGACAGTCGATCATACCACGATATAATATACCCCTGAAAATGAGTCATTTTTAACATCTACATAAGACGGTGCTTCACTGTTAATATCTAGAATTATTAAACATGATTATGATATACGCCGAGCCATTAAAATATTGTTAAAGACAGTAAAGTAACATCCTAGAAATATAAATCCGACAGCTGGGCATAAGATTCCTACCTAAATAGGGTCTTAGAGCATAGTACGACTGCGAGTTGGCAGTCTTCAGATGTCTTTGAAATATATTTTTTTATTAATTTCTTAGTTATATGCGTTTCCTCGTGATATTTTCCTTACCGCCGAGCATTTTTTTATTGTTACATTGATATTAACAAACGAGCACACAGTTCACCCGATGGCAAGTGATACATTCATCGAGGGTATCATAATGCAGTTGCGATATCACCCTTGAGGAGATGGAATGTCTGGTCACCAGTAATAAAGGTCTCCGGATCCCTACACACACCAGACGAAACACAGTAGCAATATGCTGCTATTTTACGCATAAAGGCGTGGTCCTTCCCCGGTCGAGCTGACCCATTCATTCTGCAGCTAGAAACAAACTGCAGTGTAGCTCTATCACAAAATTTTACACATCAAAATAAAAAATATGTTTCTTAGCGCCACCTATGTACCGCCACATATGCCTCAATTTGAACTAATGAACGTCACTTGACCGTTCTTTAGTTCAAATTCATAACACTAGTTCTTACTAAAAGCGTACACAAGATGTCGCTAGTGGAATAAAATTTAACACATTACGTATTATAGCATGACCATGCAGTTGATATAACCTAGTTCCTTCATTAATTTACGTTTGCTTCTTTAAACCATCGGAATTTTATTAGTTTTATATATTTATAGAAATGGTATAGTTATTATAATGGCGTCTTTAATCAATAACTACTAAGCACACAATATTACAAGCGTATCATAAAGTAATCAAATGTATATATATGCAATAAATTCATTTTAAACTAATAGCGTAGCTTTGTCTTTCACAATTTTATGAAAAAATTTCTAGTAATACAAATAGATACAGTACATATGAGAAGATTTCAGTGTGATTCAAATGTCCTTGATAAGGCGACTAGAAATCTATCTAAAATGAAAGGAAAAGGACAATTCTCAATGATAGTGCGCGGGCCGCGACTTTGACCCGGTTTTTTGACCTCGACCGCGCTCCATACCTACTACGGCCACAAATAATGTATCAAAACATTGACGTTACGCCACGCGCCCTTATCGATTTTACGCTATTGTAATGGTATAAGGACAGACATATGTTCGCATTATTTAGTTTCTCATTTATTCAATAGTCGCATACTCTATATTCATATGGTATTCATTTGCAAGCACATATTTTCTTCAAATTAAACTCAAGTTTTTTTTACGTAATTATAGATTCCAAACGAACACACTATTCACCAGGTGATAAGAAATCACCGCGGCACAGGAACACAGACAAGAAATCAATATTCAGATTCGTTTCCACCCCTAAATGGACAGCTTCATTACCAGTTATAGGATCTCTCGTTCTATGCTATCACTTACAATTCGAAACTCAGCAGTGCTCATTTGCTATAGTATTTATTATTTTACGTTATTATATTTCTTTATTTACACTTTATTGAATTAACATTAACAAAGTTAAAGGTTCACAAAGGGCGGACCTAATGCCAAAGACATTCTCTACCAGTCAACCCAAGGTGTAGTCAGATGTTGTGCTAGGTGTAGCAATAAACTAATTAATAAAAAGAAAAGACTATAACTAATATAAAATATGCAAATAAAGAATAATATATACATATATAGATATATCTATTTTATGTAGAATTACGAATTTATGAGAATTTACGAATTTATAATTTATTATAATTTATACGATGGGCAGCCGGCGATGGTAGGTCCGCGGATGCGTGCGAGAACGTTCCCCTGACCCTGCCATATGCGTTGAAAGTGAAAAATCGTGCGGTTTTAGTCACTGCGAATACGAAATAAACCATCCTTATATGCATAAGGCATAATAAAGGTGTTACAGAAACCACTACCATCAGCTAAAGCAGTAAAAAATAATGGAACAACGACCGGGTGAGGTGATATCTAAAAGTGCAATACATACCTGCCATCAGGTCCAACGGGCTGATTCATGAGTCGAGTCTTCAGTACATCAGCTGGAGTGCTCATAATGGTAGCAACTAGACCTGCGGCGAACGCGGCCACACCGTGCGCTAGCACCGTGTCTGGCATGCCAACTTCGCGGAGTAGAAACTGTTTGCAGTAATCGTATGCCGCCAGGTCACCCAGATTCACAAGGGCGGCTCTTTGCATGTTCGGTATGGCACCTAAAAATAGTGATAGGTATTGTTTGTATCACCTCTGTCCATCGCA
The DNA here is from genome assembly GCA_029286865.1 of Teinopalpus imperialis. NCBI lineage: Eukaryota > Metazoa > Arthropoda > Insecta > Lepidoptera > Papilionidae > Teinopalpus > Teinopalpus imperialis. Next base: position 11,872,416 of record JAGSMU010000003.1, read on the forward strand.
CTGCATCTGAATCATGCATAAGAACAGGGATAAAGACGACGAGTCCCTGTGTGTCCCTGTATTTGAGCAAATGTTAACGACCCTTTAGCATATCCCACGCAGTTGAGGTCATCTAGTAAAAATCAGGAAATTATCGCCGCGCCATGAATCGACAAGGAGGAACATACAAAGAGATCATAACATTTAAGCACCATAACCACTAACCTCTCCAAAATCCCTTAATGCCGCTCTCAAAATACAGGGTGGAATATGCCTGTCTGCAGTTAGCGAATCTCGAGGGTTTGCCTTGCAGCAAGCGTCTTCCCTCCGCCTGCATTTGGACTTTTACCAGGTCGGTCGGTGATGCAATCAGCTGCGCGAGCGCACCGGCCGACACCCCGCCTGCCGGACTTCTGATTGTTGATACTTTTTATTTTATGGCTTTACTAATGCAATTATACCCAAAAATACATGCAGTTACCACTACTACTAGTAAAGCTTCATTGAAGCGGTTAGGAAACATTAGCTAATGCTAACCATTAATGTTCTCCTTTTATAATGTTATTTTGTCGTTAAGTTAACAAACATTAATTAAATTGATATATGTAAGTGTATATATATATATATATATATTTTAAATTAAAATAATAGTCTCTTTTCTTGCATCCACACTATAATTACTGCTCAACCCAAAGGCATGCTGGTAGAGAATGCCTTATGCATTAAATTCGACTTTTTGTAGAATGTTTGTTTTACTGGTGCAAATAAAGAATGAATAATAATTATAATAGACACGTACATATTATATTTTACGTTAGTCATCGCTTACCACCTGAGTTTTGTGTTCATAAAAAATAAATGCGCCTTATAACGCGGCAAGACAACGCTTTAACTATAGTATGAAATATATATACAAAAATGTATTCAAAAATGGTTTTACCCGTCATACAGCGGATCTTTACTGTTATTATCAACATCATCATCGACCCACAAGTCCACTGTTGAGCATAGGCCTCCCACAGTAGACCAGCGCAGGTCCTGAACCACCTGCATCCTTCGATTTCCCGCAGGCTTCCATAGGTGACGACTCTATCTAGTGCGTGTCAACCTAGGCTTCGATGTGCAATATGGGATTGCAGCGCGAGATCCTTTCTTTCCCATCGGTTATCGATTCTGCGAAACGTCCGGCCCATTTACCGTTTCAACTTACTGATCCTGTGAGCTGTGAGCTTTGTCATTTCCCTAAGTTCAACTGTGACTAGTCGCGTTTCGAACGATCGAAACGAAATTCGATGACGCAGAGAAACACCTATATCTCGATGACTAACTTCGAGCTTAAACGGCCAGGATTAAAGGACCACGCTAAAGTCTCGTAGGTCTCTGACAACACGTTAATTACAAGACCTTAATTAGCGATTCTTAGGTTAGAGTTTTTGTTACAAAACGGCTTCGTTTTTTTTGGATACCGCAATGTAATTGATTAATGAAATTTCTAGCTTCATTCTAAATAGGGCAGCTCGACTGGGCAAAACTTGCCCTGATAAAATACCAGCGTGGAATAGTAGCATAACCCTGTTATGTTGTAGAGTGTTGGGATCTCAAAAACAGGTAACAAGGCGGCTTTCCATTTGTCCAAGAGCGTAACGACGGATGTGTATTTTGAATCATTGTTGCAGTCCCGAGGGTGGATGTAAATGTGTGATCTGCAGAGGTCGTATATATCACTTATCATGAGGTTAACTGTTTGCCTGTTTGTCACCCTTAATATTATAAAAAAAAGTTATGAGCTCACCCAGAGCAGCGACGCTCATAGATACCTTCCCGTTTTCATCTTTGAATGCGTTTCGGAACTTTTCGTAGAAGACCAGCCTGCAACCGGAATATATCGCGTGGCGTTGTAACATCGGAAGTAGACCGCTCCATAACTTAAGAATACCTTCATTTTTCGCTATGCTTATAGCGGTTTGCAGCATGCCATGGTTTTCGAGCTGAAAGAATATAAGAGTAATAGTAGAATACAGATTACAGCGGTAGAGCAGTTTACACTGCAGTTTGTTTCTAGCTGCAGAATGAATGGGTCAGCTTGACCGGGGTAGGACCATGCCCTCACAGAATACCGGCAAAAATAGCAGCATAATGCTGCTGTTTCGTCTGGTGAGTATAATGATCCGGAGACATTTATTACTGATGACAAGGCATTCCATCTCAGTCCTCAAGGGTGACAATGCATCTGCGTTATGATTCCTCGTCAAGTATCAATGTAGGTGTCATGGGCCGCAGGAATCAATTACCATCAGATGAACATGTGTTCGTTTGTTACTCTCAATGTAATAAAAAAAAAGATAATCTATTGGAATTATTGGGAATTGAGAGATTTAATATTTGGGATTATGGAATTTATATTCATATTTTTTATAAGGTTTTAAATATCACATGATGGAAAGAGAATATTGCCGCCTTTAACATACAGGTGGCGTAGTGGTTATTCCAAGCCGTGAAACAGTATTTAATACTATACGCTGGTATTCTGTGAAAATATGATCCTACACTGCGTCGATATATTTTTACGCAAACATACTTTAATATTTCACTTACCTTTAGGTAATTAACTGTCTGTTCCTTTGTCAACCTAAATTCCAAAAAAAAAACCTCACATATTCATTGGACTTTAACCTTATGATTGAAAGTAAGTAGACTATTGCTTCTATTAATTAGTATACATTTATAGCCCATAATCATTATGTAAATGCATAACCTTTGACAAGTACAGACAAAGGACGACGTGCATTTAACAAAAAAATATTAACACATTGATATACAGAAAGGTAAGATGCATAATCAATTATCTAGAAACGATTCCACAAGGGCCATGCTGAAATCGCCAAATTGTACAATATTTTCTGCCAACTCGGCATTCGTATATAAATTTACAACTTTGAAACGTGGCAACGTGCCAGTGTACTGAGGATGACCACCGATGGGGTTTTAGTGGTAGTAGAAATACCACATAACCCTGACTCTCCCAAAGGAGGCAGGGTATCATTCGAAGATTTCAACCCAGATAACAAAAAAAATACAAGGCCGTGCATCAGAAATCCAAATACGGCGCTCAGAGCCGGGAAGGCAGATGCTTCCAAGTGTTCGGTTTCTTGGGTCCCATCAGAGGCCATGACGCGAGTAAAAGAAAATTCCGTGTAGGAATACGCGTCACGTATTCCGGTATGCCTAGATTGGAGGAGATGAAGGGGCGAGGGTTCATAAGAAGGCCAATGGACTGCCGGCGCTGGTAGGGCCGCGGATGCGTGCGAAATCGTTCCCGTAGCCCTGCCATATATAATATGTCGAAAGAGTACGATTGCACGATCTTTTCTGTCAACTCGACATTCGTATCAATAAATTTACAACTTTAAAACGTATGTTTAAGGTTTGTTTTGCCTCAAGTTAATCAGTACGTATAGGATCCCCACGATATAGAGTGACGACCTATATATAGAGCAAGGTCGCAGGATGCACTCGGGCGCCATAAAGTCCATTACTTTCCGACGCAGGGTAACGGTCCAAGCCCAGGCTCGCTCTCGGAAACCCTTGCACTATTTACCCATAAATAAAGGATGAGAGAAAAAAAAATTGAGTGCTCCAAGCGTTCGACCACCTATCAATACAGTGAAATCTATAAAAGCCGTCGGGGTAACAACTATAAAAAAAGGGAAGCCGGTAGTTAAGAGTTGTACTTTAAGTTGTGTTGGCCGATGTCCCGAAGTGAACTGCTGATCTGGACTGAAATCATGACGATGAACAGAATCAGAGCGTGTGATCATTTAAAATTTTGTTTTATTTTTAAAATTTCACAACACAATTTTTGCCGATTTTATAGCTACATAAATACGTATCGGCGATTAAAATACATGTACATTTATATTTATAATTTTAACTGGTAGTAACACTTGGCAACGAATTTTGGCATTGGCAAAATGTTCGGACAGTGTGGACATATCAGCCATAAAAATAACAAACACAACAGTAAATCTCAATATTTCAAAATATTATCGTAAAAATTACCTCCAATTAATTATTAAGTTAGTACCTTATAACCATGTTTAGCTGTAGCAACTTCTGATTGGATTTGTAGTCTTGTTTTCGTCAAATCGAATGGATACGTAACTGTCAAAAAATACAATAATTATTGTAAATGTTATATTTACTAAACATTTTATGGACACACAGGGACAATAATTTGACAAAGATTTATTCGTGTGGTTCTAAAGCTAGAAATACGACAAAAAACTAAAAGCATAAATTACTCTGTCCCATTGTGTACTAGGATCGTGCCAAAAGAAATTAGATATTCATAACTTACAGGTATCGCATTTTTCTAAATATTAACCATGGACATACACTTTTCGATTCGTCTTAAGTCTAAACCATTAGACAATACTAATGAGAGGCACCTTATTATTATATACCGTTCTCCCGCCATTCCTAAGCTTGTCGTGCATTTATTCAAATTAAAAAATTTAAATGTAGACCTTTTTAAAACGCCGCGGGGTGCGGGACATTTCTATTTAAATCGGTACTGTCCCGCCAAATGCGTCAAAAGCGTCTTTATTATAAACATATTTGCTTACAAACTGCTGCAAATTTTTCTTTCATTTATGGAAGAAGTAAAATCAGTAGATCCTAAACCAGGGCGTATGGGCGTAGGAGGTATGATACAAAAACAAGGATTTTATTAACGTTCTAGTTGTCTGGCAGAAGGCAGAAGTGTTATTAATGATCTTTATGTGATGAAAAAGTTTTTCGTAAATAAGCAGACTAGCCAAAAGTTGTGGCTAAAAGCTAAAAGTTAAATCATTCTTGGGTACTTATATCTTTTTCATTTTTATAGTTATTGATACCACGTAAATCACGTCAAGTGAGCTCCATTGTGCCGAACAAAATCTGAACAAAATCTTCTAAGAGTAATTAGTTTCTTCTAAGAGATTAATTCTTCTAAGAGTAGTTACTAATTTTGGTGCGAATTTGTCTCCAAAAATCACTAGAAAAATTACATAACTTTATTCTATTTCCAATGTATTCGCAAGAAACCACGGATATATCTGGCCCGGGTTAAGTAAGTGAGAAAGGAATATCTAATTTCTTTTGATATATTCATACAAATATATAATCAGTAAAATATGCACATCTGTCATAATATGTACTAAGATCTAAGAACTATAAACATCTAAATAATGTTTAGGAATTCGTTAAGTATTATTATATACAGGAACATCGCTTGCTTTTTTGTTTTTTTCCTTACGTCATTAGTGTTACAAAAGGTTATAATAGAGAGAGTGCTATATTGTGTTTACAACTGTGTTTTAATATATATTTTAATGTCTTTAATAAAAGTTAAGTTTAATTTTTTAGTTTATATCAACATGAATTAAATAATTAGAATATTAATTTTATGCATGTTGTTTATGTATATGTTTTGTTTATGCTAATAGACTCTGCAGCTGTACCAAAGCATACTAGGGACATTTAATGTATGGAAGATCTAATCAACTATCACTACAATGTATGAGTCACGCTCCACGAGTCCAGTAACGCTTTCATATGATCGACATGTCGCAGTCTGCCAAAGTATACACACGAAAGTGAACGATGCGGCTATTTGCTTATGTAAAGTTCTATATTAATTTGTATTTTACACTGCACCAGTATGCAAACCAAATTTTTATTTAAGATAAATAATAATATTATATTTAAAAAGTTATAGATTTAAAGTCTTGGTAGGTAAATGTAAAATTCTTGAGATAGTAAAGTTTATAAACCACAAATAATAACTCTATGATTAAGTAATTATTCAAAGGGATTTTAAATGTAGCTAAGTGTATAAATATAATAATTATAATATAAAATAATAATAATATAAATAAAAAGTATAAAATATGAATACCAATGGAGAAGTATTAGAAATTATATACAATTATTGTGTCGTACAAACTTTAGGAAATAAACTAAACGACAATTCGACGAATATATAACGATTGATGGAGACAAAATACAAAGAAAGGATTTGTTTGGAGTAGAGAATGAAACTAAATAAGAGATGATACGATGTCGTCGGTAAAAGCGGAAAACAAAAGAGTTGTAATAACTGGATACAACCGAAGAGTTGTAATAGATGGATGAAATAATTTGATAACATAGTATCTCAGAAATTTAGTGAAAGATTTTTAGCTAGTATTATAAAACTGTAATATACCTATATAAGTCTGTATTTTGCTCACATTAGGGTTACTGGATGTTGAAAATTTTATTTCATTATTTCATATCTCTTGATAGCTATAGATAGATTTTGATGCGATTATAGATTATAGTTCAGAATAGTGCTTCGTGACTATCTGCGGGAGAGCCTTATGTTCACGGTGGGCTGAGAGGTCAAAATGTTGAAGATAAAGACCAAGAAACCGTAATAGGTAAAAGTAATAAACATTGTATACCCGTTTCCGCCGACCATGCTGCCAGTACCGCAACCACGTATCGCATTGACATGGAGTCCGTGGCTTTTGCGGCTGGATGGTCCACATTCCGCAGCACCGCCATGTTTTTTAATTACCCTTCTAACATATCTTGATTTTCCATAAAATCTATAAACAATATATATTATACAGTTTACACTTCAGAACAATCTAGTGCACAGTACATTTTGTTTATAATATGTGTGTGTGTCACCCGCACACAGTTCACCTGCTGGTAAGTGATAGCTACGTCACATGTCGTCTACATCCAACCTCAAAGAAGTTTCAGGATTCACAAACATTGTCACCTGATGATGATGGAATGCCTCATTATCCGTGATTGGGCTCCCAGATCTCTACAATCAACATCCGACACAGCAGCGTAATGCTGCTATTTCATGCTGATTATCTGACGGTGTAGTCCTTCCCCTGTTGAGTATACCACTTCATGTTGCAGCTAGAAACTAGACGACATACTGACAACACATTTAAATGGCTAATACATGTCACAGAAATCCGCCTCAAAGTCACTGCCACCTTCCAGTCTCTTTATCCTCTAAACTTTACATAATAAGAGTCTTATTTTGCCAGCATTTCCTTCCCATACAGCAAACGTCATGATTGTCCAAACATTAATATTGCCTATCATTGATTATGCAGACGTGTGTTACCCAGACCTCGCCTATGACCTTCTTAACAAGCTGGAGCGTGGCTCTACCACTTTTAGTAATATATAAAGGAAACGGTCAAAATTGTTGTTCACTTTAGTATTTTTAAATATAAGATTCTGTGATTCTTTGTTGATTGATTATTTGATTTCTATGTTCCTAGTTTTGAGTACAAAACACTGTAAAAAACAAAGTTTGTGTAAATTTCACACGAGATCACTATAGTGACATTTCTTCAAACACGCGTAAAACATGTGTACTTTACAATTTTGAAACTTGTGATATTTCGCAGACATATTAATAATATAATAATATATTATATAATTTAATCATATATTATAATAATATATTATATAATTTAATAATATATTATAATAATATATTATATAATTTAATATATTGAGAATTGAAATAAGTAGAATTTCTGACCTACCTATGTATATTGGTAATTTTTTTTAAATTCTTTTGGCTGTTGACTTATAGAAACGTATTAATAGTATATTCCACTATAGTATGAACAAAATAAAATGCAGCAAAAATAAATGATTCTATTTGTATATATTTAAATAAAGATTCAACTTTCAATTTTGAAATTACTGATACTAATGTACTACTTGTTTAAATTATATGATAAGTCATATAACAAATTTAACAATATTTTTGAATAGTAATTATAAAAAAGTAATTAAACCATTATATTAGTCTATAAGTATTTTTATTAATTATTTTTATTTTAATAATCATTTAAGTAGCGAAAACATATATAAAATGCAAAAGGTAATGAGTATAATATTTTTCATCAAATTTGTATTGCGATTTACGTAGTCACTTTTCGTATACCCGTATAACTTCACTAATTTTGAATAACATTCAACGATATACTATTTACACAGATATCCTAAGAATGATCTTAAAACCAGTACCCACAACAATCCTTTGGTGATGCAAAAACTTACTTCCTATATCTCTATTTTAATTTATCTACATTTTACTACATTACCCAAAATAAAAATTGAATATTTAATTAAGATATTTTTTAAAGTTATGTCGATACACTATCTTTATTTAAACTACTTCCGTTTTTATTTGTTTTATTTATCATATAATATTGTTATTTTTTTTTACCTGTTTATATTATTATATTATTTAAAAGCATTAAAATTATCTTCCTACCTTGTTAGCAATAAACGATCTCCTTTACAGATGTGATCTTTACAGTTACTTTTGATCACAATTCAATCTTCTGTTACACTTAAGGTTACAGTTTATGCATTATATTGCGGCCGTGTCCGAAGTATCATTGTGTTATTTTTAACCGAGTTGGTTTTTGTAATTTGGTTGTAAGGTCGTACGACTGGCAGGTAATTAGTTGTCCAAATGAATTGTTTGCGTAACAAACTCACACATGTTTTTGAGATAGTCGCGTGTGTTGTAAATGTATAATGCTATAAAAAAATATATTGTATATTTATAACTTCTGCTGTTTTTTAATTGCCGTTTTTCCGAACCATTGGTGGAAAACATTTTATTCAATAAATGTAATGTAACCTATAGTGGAATGATCTTGTACAATCTACAGTTATGTCTAAACTAAAGTTGACGTAGTAGGTTAAAATTTGTAAAACTTGTGTGAAACCATTATAAAAGGCTAGTATTCTTTTATTACAAAAAATAATAAAAAATAATATTATTGATTACACCACATTGATAAGACAGTGTAATACATTCAATTTTTTTTAATCTCAAATAGGTATACAGTGTTTGCTGTGTTTGGTGCCATCAAATTATTATCTTGAGGATATTAAGTGACAAACGTGACAAATATCACTAAAAGAATCCCTGAACACGTTAGGCAACTAAATTTTTTTTTCACGTAATAATCCAGAAACGGAAATTCATTGATACAATCAAAAATTCGAAACCGCGGTGGCTACACGGGTTCCATTGTTCATAAAATGCAACAATTTAAACGATATGCGCTATTTATAATACACTCCTGTTATGACGTAACGGTCGTCCGGTACTCGGTTAATTGGAATGAAGTTGAACTTTAATGGAACCCATAAACTAATGTACGTTCAAGGTGGACCAAAGTATCAACCAATCGGCGGAAATACATGTGTTGATATTAAAATGACCTTAATTATATTTTTTTATGAACTCTTTTACGTACTTAATTTTATTTGTAAAAGATTGAAGTGAATATTTTTATCCGCCTGCGAAGAGGGATGAAGTTATTCACGAGTATGTATTTCATGCTATATTAGAATTTAATAGCCTTGTCTCATAATACATAAAGCGCGATTTAGGTTGATTATTATAGTACCGTTATATTCGCTGTGACGTCACTCATCCTGGCATATGGGCTGACATTTCTTAGCTGGTATTTCCTGATGACATTTATATGGTTTTAACTGCATTTTACAAACCGACTAAACGCAATATGTCACGTGTATCGCTATTTCTATAATACAGTATCCCTGTATAACTTTCTAACGCTAGTAACTAGTGTTTAATGTTATCTTCTGTTAAAAGGGTTTAGAAAAGTCTTTTTTGATAAAACTAACGGTGTCTTACAAGATCATAAACAAATACACATCCATCGTCAAGGAAGAATTAGATATATGCATCGTCATCCCTGAAAAATGAGAATGTCTCGCTACCAGTTACTGGATTGCGGATCCCTTCACTCACCCAAATGACGCAGCAATGTTATGCTTCTATATCATTCCGTGAGGGTTCATATCCCCGATTGAACCGACCCGTTCACATTGCACTTTTCACAATAAATATAATAGCGTCTACAAGTTATATTAATTTAATTTAATAATCTGAATAATTTTAATTATTTTAATAATACTTTTATTATTACAGGAATTTAAAAAAAAACAATAAGCGAACGCATTATATTATATCATAGGAACAGTGTTACTGAACGCTTGCGAAAGCGACCTTTAGATTTAGTAGTAACTAATTATAGTTACCGACATAGTCTTCCAAGCCAGCCGATGTGGTAATGGGATAGTCATTCCGCTGCAGAAGTTAATCATTGGAGAATTTTCTAGAGAGTACGAGATTTTATATTTTTTTAAGCAACATCCAAAAGGGCTTTTCTTAAATTGAATCTGTATGTAGTATTGTTGATTTTAGTCAATATACTATATACGCACTAATATATACTTTAATCATTTAAGCAAGTATAAGAAACTTTACGTTTTTATTTTTGTTTGAACATATGTTTCCCCGTGTATTGCTTAACAACTAATAAGTTGTTTTACGTACAAAAAATCACTGAAATTTTCGACATTGACATCCGACGATTAAATGACGATACGAGTAGTATCGACATCGTAAAAACCTAACGAAAAATGGTGTGGAGAGAAAAAGAGGTAAGAAAAGGCCAATACATAAAAAATATATATAGGTTTTTCATACCCCGGTAACGTATTCATCTATAAAATCACTCGCTTACAGTTTTGCCCGATGTATTGAACTATTTCTTTATTAATTAATTCCCAACCGAGGCTCAACTCGTACTCGTACTCTTAGTGTCCATCAGCTCGAATTGAGGTGATGCTTCCACAGGTGATGCTTCCACCTGCATAAAATGGCAGCTTACCGCTACTGTGTTTTCGCACAGCTACTAAAAGATACCAGAGACCCTGTGAAATTCGCCATCTGATATGACATGGTTTTTTTTATGGATTTTTTTTATGAAAAGCAAGCAGCCAATCGGATGATAAGTGCCGCCCATGAAGATCCGCAAAACCAGACGAGTCGCAAATAGGTTGGCAGCCTTTAAGAAAGGTGACGGCTCTATTCCTGAAGGTCCCTAAGTCAATGGCGCATATAAAATTAAGGGTTGTAATAAAAAAAATACTTTGAATACACAATTTTAATAAACTGTGGTTACCATTGTGTTAATGCTTGGAGATGGGTCATGACAGCAATCGAATGGCGTTAGCAATTAGGCCTTTAGCGCTTATAACGACTTGACGTATGAGTGAAGTAAGACGGGATACATTGCTCCATGTGCTAGAAATTCAAAGGACAGCAAAACTCTGAATAATATGTGCCCCAAAACTGTCGTTTGGTTTGACAAGCGGTAGAAGTCCGTCACCTTCTCTGGGATAACGTCAACGCCACTCTACACTCGTCTCCCAGAACACTCGATTATTTATAATTCCAAAAACGGGACTAACCTTCCTCACTTCCCATTTCCTTCTGACGTTAATGGAAAGGCGGTCCTGATATAAAGGGCAAGCGGTATGAAAGCGTAGAAGATGCCTGCTTATGTAAATCGCTTATAAGTTGGAAATTTCTGAGGTGTCTAAATTAGGGTGGTATTTTACCAAGATGTCTACTTTAAAATTATCGATGCCCGTTAAAAAAAGAATAGATTTTTAAAATTTTTGAGTATCTAAATTCTTTTGGAATGATCCTCGAATGCGAAGTCCACTGTCTCACGAACGAAAAATCAAATACAATAGATTTTGGAAAGAAAAACGGCGTAGTAAGTATGTACGCATGTACACTACACTTTGTATTCGATGTCCTAACCATTCATATATACTACATTGTTTAGTTATTGCATAGCGTTAGAACAATAAAAGAACATTTCAACCTTAATTATTCTCGTTAAAATTAAACAAGAGGGAGTATTTTGTTAATAGGACTAATCGCACGCAGCGAATAATGAACGAAAGCGAAAATGCTCACTTTGTTACACATAACAAAGGAAATTCGCGATACTTTTTCAATACAAGGAAACACCAGTTCCGCGACAGGCTGGTGTAAACTTTTCATGACGTACGTGACCGAGAAGTCATAGTACCTAACAGATGCATCTTGGATACTGAATTTAATTCCCAACCGAGGAATATTTTTTCTATGACGCTATGGGTAACGATAATTCGAATATAGCAGTAGCGTATATAAATAGGTATTGAGGTGTTCGAAAATTCACCGGCTTCATTGCGGATTCGTAGAATTCATAAGTCTTCCAAATATTTTTATTGAACTTCTTTAGTGTAACATTATGATACCCAAGTTATATACTTATAGTTTTTGATAACGTAAGAGTCTAATAAATATTTTTTTCTCTGAATTAAGGAACGTAATATATTCCAGAGACGATTAATGTTAAATGGAATCGTAATGCAGGTATCGTCTGAGGAGTTGTTCGGATCAATTCCAGCCGCTGAGTTTAAACATACGACAGAATTCAAAATTTCATCCTCACCATCTCGATGGTTGGCAATCCACCACTGTGCACTTCACGCGAAATTAATTGCCACGCACAACTACTGTATGGAATCAGCTGTCGCCAGCGGTGTTTTCGAACCGATACGACTTAGGGACCTTCAAGAGAGGAGCCTACACCTTTCTTAAAGGCCGGCAAACCCAATTGCGACTCCTCTGGTGCTGCGGATGATTATGGGCGGCGGTGATCACTTATCCTCAGGCATACTCGTTTGCCGCCTATACTATAAAAAAGTTTTTTTTAATAGAATAGGTGGCAAACTAGAAAGCACTCGACTGATTACCACCACCGCAATATCAGAGGAGTCGCAGATGCGCAGCCTGCCTTACACGTTGGTCACCCCAGCAGGTCTTTGATGTGTATCACTCAGTAGACGAAATACATCAGCTCTAAGTTATCATTTAACCGCCGTAGTTCTGTTAAGCGTGGTCCATCCCTGGTCAAGCAAAATCATTACAGTTAGCATATATTTAGTTTACAGCTGCACTGTGGCTATTCCACGTGGGAACGCTTTTAAAAGAATTGAACAGCATTGTGAATTTCATGACGTTTCGGTTTTTAGAATGTTAGTACGTATCCTTTTTGGCGATAAACTTTTTTTTATAATTATAAAAATATTATTAAAATTAATATTATTAAATTAAAATTAAATTATATAATTAAAATATAGGAAATCATCAACGTTGAGCATGTTTTATGTTAGCAATTGATCAATATAGTAAACATAACACGAGAACTCTTTTTATATGTATCACAAAACCACTCATGGCTTGAAATCAACACAAGTAAATAACACAAAAACCGGTGATGGCGTCGTGTCTAGCCCATTGGGATCACAATCCTGCAGCTGTGGATTCTAATCCCATATGGCCTATCACCAATTTTATTTTTTTCTATGCACAAAAATAACTGTCACATTATGTACATGTCATCGATACTGGCTTTTATTCCGCATCACAAATTGTTTTTTTTTCAGATTTGAATGTGTTATGTGCATATTTAACGCATTACGTCAGACCAGGGAAGGTAACCACGAGTGCATGCCTCTGTGTTTACGCGAATATATAAGGCATATCTCACGTCATATAATAATAACTCATTTAATCAATCCAGCACCAATAATAAAAAAATCAAAAAAGAAGAATTAAACAATAAATACAAACATGAAAAACAAATCATTACAGAAATGTACACACAAAGAAAACAAAATATGTTATTCAGTAAAACATATTCATGTTAAAAAATATTCATGTCTTAGATGCATAAAATACTTGTACCAAAAAACCATAACGCCGATCAATAAGGTTCCAGCTCAAAATTTTGTTGACCTAGGCCAACACTGGTATTCTGCTGGTACCTGACTACTTCCCTATGTTGTAAATAACTATAAGACGCATGCTCTTTTACCTTTTTTATAGTTTAGTACATAAAACAAATTGTACTCTAAACATTCCATTATTATTTGAAGTAACAATATATTGCATTATTAATTTTAAATTCTGGCAGCAACTTTCAAAATACTTTTTGTATATTAAATAATGGTAACAACACAAACGAAATCCCCATGATACCGCATCATGGCTATATTAAATTAAGGTAAACGCTGTCTCTATCTGTCGTTCAAAATTTGTACAAAGCTACTATACAAGTTAAAACTTAAACCCGGACAACATTGGATATATTTTGCTTCGAGAATATCAGGGTCATTAACCGAGGTTAACTATACCTTACGCCCGTTCTACATTATAGAGCGATAATTAGTGGCGTGACGTGCGCTCCAGAAGGCAAAGTCTGTATTAAAATGTATTCCATTATACTACCATAGAGTTCACGTGATGTTTCGTGATGACTGCAACCCGCAATTACCTACCATCCTCGAAGATTCAAGATGCAGTTGTGTTGTCATACATAAGGGCTGAGATGGAATACTTCGTCCTCTGTTATCAGGGACTTCACAACAGTTTTGTCGTATGGATCAAAATGGATAAAGTGGTAAAATTATATTTGTATTTATATTGCATCTTTTTTTTCAGTAAATACCCAACGAGTTTAAATAATAAAATCTAAAATATTGCCATGTTAAAATCGATGTTACCGCTTTAGAGATCACGCGAAGGTTCGGGTTCACAATGACAAGTCACGAATAATCTGGCTACACTCGTAACGATAATGTACCTAATAAATCTTCGAAAAAGCTCAATAATGTGGCCAAGAAATCACAGTTGTATAAGAAAATTTGTATTTGGTATTTCATTGATTCTTCTTCACTCGAACAGGAACCGATTTTTACTCCAGATTGTTTATAGCGGCGGCTTAACTTACTATACAGTGATTATATCTTTCCGCCAAATATATCAGATGGCAGATGCGGCGTTTCTGGATATTCAGATATTTGTAATGCTCTAAATCTGTAAATGCGTCTTCAAATTTTAAATTATAGTATATTCTATATTTACAATAGAAAACACTCATACAATTAATCTCCCGAAGGCGCTTCTCTAAAATGTAGATACTTAAATATCTACGACAGATTAAATGTGCTAAGAAGTACTTTGATGTCAATGTAGGCCGTTCACTTGGTCTCAATATTTACTTCATTAGAAATAAAAGAGCACTTTAACGTAGAATTGCACATATGCTGCATTAAAATGGAAGGAAATGGTTCGAATGTAATCCGAATAGACACGTATAATAAATACAGTGAGATTCATTTTAGAAAAATCAATGAATGATAAATATCTTTAACGTAACACAAACTTGACGAACAACGAAAATATCCTTAACTACGTTAAAAGAAATTTTGCGATCATATGCCTTAAGAATTGAATGAAATTAAGAATACGTTTTTAATAGGCCTATATATATTAATATAAATCTACTTTTATGGAGACTGCTGAGTTCACTGTTCCTAAAAGATATCCTACGTTGGGCTACTACGCGCCCTAGTAAATTAATTTCATCTTTATTTAGATTCGCGGTCTACAGCAAAAGGTCCGTACATTATACGACAGAACCAAAACCACGGATAAATTATGTCGGGATTAATTTTTAAATAAAAAAAAACAATCCCAACAGAATTTATTACATATTTTTTTTATATTTAATTATATCCATATTTTATTTTATACAAAAAGTTCCAAGACAAGACATAAATTATTATTAAAAAAGCAAATCTACCGGTGTGAAGATGTGAACTCGAAGTTGACCTCTTACAATACAAAAACACCGGTACGTATTCACACTGCACTCGCACAATATAAACATTGAACTACTTTCATCAATGGCAGTTATATCAAGCAAGTTTTAGAAAGAGAGGGCTATACGAGCTAAAAATAGTATTATTTGTGTTTGGCCCTAATTCGCGGTTATCTCTTCGTAACACGAATGAGCGCGAAAACAAGCCACGAATGCTTGCGTCTGACTTCCATCGCTACCGAGTTGGTACTACTCATTCAAGCATGGTTACAGACTATCAGCTAAAGGAAAGAGCTGTTATGATATCTCTTTCATTCCTCGGCCTCGTAAAAATGTAAATAGAACGATTTGTAAATTATTAGTCATCAATGAATGAATTTCATTGAATCATGATACGCATTGTATTACAGCTGTTTTAAGTAATTCGCATAGCCTTTCCTTAATTGAATAATAAGATAACAATGTTTACAATTTTATAATAATACAATACTTTTAATACTTCATTACAACATAGCGGTTTTCAAGATATCATGATTTGGAAATAACTTGTGAGTCTTATATAATAATTATTATAAGTGACTTATTAAAACGTTCAGTATTATTTGAAATATAAAATACGAGAAGTGTCATGATTGCAAATGGATTTATTTCACAAACCTTTGAACTGTTGTATAGTGGAAGGTTTATTGTGTAAGTCGTAATAAGTCATATTTTCTTAATCAATATCTAATAATTCAATAATTTTAAAAAAACAGAATCCAACCTAATTGTAAATAAAAATTAAATTGAAAAATCACATTGAATCGCTATAATTTTCCGACCTTGTGACACACATGTTTTAGATTATCACGAAACGATAGCAACATAACAGAATATTTTGTAGCGTTGTAACTTACAGCTGTCACCAACCCTAACCCGTGGTAAGGTATATACTAAAATGAAGGAAGAATCGAACCCATTGTCAAATAACACGGTCAGAAAACACTATTTTGAAAACGAGCGTCATATCTAGAAACTCACTTTATCGAAGTAAAAAGCCGTGCGGATTTTTATTGCAAATAATTCCAAGTATTGACGTTTCAAATACAAATGCTTTTTTTTGTTGTGTATGAGCATTGCTGTTGGTCCAGTGACCTCTACAGCTTTATCAAAGAAAATACAAATGCTCACTTAACTTTACTAAGAATTTTCTATCTTTGTATTGATCTTCTATTAATTGGTTTTCAACAAGGTGGTAAATTTCGTGGTAGATATAAGCATCTATATACCAACGTAAAAAGTTCATTTCATATTTTATGGGGGTCGAGAGACGAGAACACTTCACAAGAGTAGTCTTTTCTATACGCAGGGAACACTTTATGCATACACGTCCTTGGGGGTACTATACTAATAAACATTTTACATAACGGATTTTAAAAGTGAATAGATTCTATCGTAATATACAGGGGTAAAAGAAGCCGTTTGAACCAACCGTTCGAAATGTTTATGATTTCCAAATATTATATACTTATCGAATATATATATATATATGTATAATTTGCATATCTATATGTGTATGTATTATTATTTGTTTGTATTAGTTATTTTGTTTTTTTTTTCTTCTTTTATTAATTAGTTTATTGCTGCACCTATCATACACATATCTCACCACATCTTGGGATGACTGGTAGAGAATTCCTTTGGCATTAAGTCCGCCCCTGGTGAACTTTTAACTTTGTTAAGGATAATGCCATAAAGTGTAAATAAATATATATATATATATGTATGTATTTATATATATATATATATATATATATATATATATATATAAACACTATGATAAAGAAATGTAGAACCTAAGACACGTAGGGAAGTAGGTAAGTAGGTAACAGGAATGTGTTAACTCATGAAGTGCAGGATTTTTACAACATGCTCGTAATTGTGTAAAAGGAGTCTTATTGAACCATCGTATCCTTATTGAACGAACATTTTGTTGAATCATATATACCCAACGGTATTTCAAAAATTTGCATTGACATTTTAACAGTGGTAGAGGCTACACTGCAGTTTGATTCTAGCTAGAGAATGAATGGAACAGCCCGACTACGACTAGGACTACGACCTCACAGAATACCAGCGTAAAATAGCAGTTACATAATGATGCTGTGTTTCGTCTAGTGAGTGTAGGGATCTGGAGAACTTTATAAATGGTGAAGAGGCATTCCATCTCAGTTTGAGGACTGAGGTGGGGTGGTGTCAACGCGTCGGCATTATGATTTGTCAAGGATGATTGTAGATGTCATGGGCCGCAGGAATCAATTGCAATCATGTGACCCATGTGCTCGTTTGTTACTCTCTATGTAATAAAAAAAACATGCATCTTTCAGAAAAAAGCCAACTTCTTTATCAAACGTCATCAACGCACATTCAACTCCTCTGGTATTGCAGGTATTCATGGGTAGTGATGATCGCTAACCATCAGTCAATCCTTGTAATCCTTGAAATAATACTAATTAATAAACTTCATTCTGCAACATCTCATCTCATATTGATTATTAATTTGGCATTTTAGTTTCGCCCAAGGAACAAGAGTAACAGACTTCTTATTATAGATGTACAGAAAAGGCTACGAACTATACAGTTGAAAATACGTATTATTTATAATATAAATAAATATTACGCTTACATACAACTACCGTTAATAAATCTAGTATACATTTATAATATTTACTAGCTGTTTCCCGCTGCTTCGCATGCGTGGATATGTGTATATTAAAATAAGGCTGGAAGTTTGAGTAGTAACCCGAGTAACGAAACCATAGCGCGATTCACAAACAATTCCCAACGCCATCTACCGAGCTTAGATGTAAACTTATTTATATTATTCTTTCCTAAACTTTATTTAGGAAGCTTTTATAATGGTATTTTCATGCTTCGTCCTTCAAAAGGGACGAACTTCCCATTTAAACTTTCAACCACTAATTAACTCTCATAGGGGTAAAATTTAGAAAAACGCCGATATATGTATTCATTTATTTCTAAACCGATGCAGGTGTATGAAATTTCGTTCTGCTTACTTTAAAAATGACTTCCATAGAACCGTTCACTCCCTATTTTTTCATAAATTCTTCCGTAGTGGATGTTTACAAAATAAAAGGCATCAACCGCCAAAATTTCAAGTTTTTAGCCGCAGCGGTTTTAGCTCTGCGTGGATAAATCAGTCAGTCAGTCGGGACTAGTAATTAATATATAAATTAATATACGTATCCATAATGATCTCGATAAATTTTTACGAAATAATATACAAAGTTTATTATTTTTATACAAAGCATAAGTCACTTATTATAAAGAGGGATGAGATGCCAACTAATCGTATAATAATATAAATTAATCAGACGCGTCTTTGGCATAATTACAAGTCTTACCATATAACAAAATAACGTTATGCAATCTCATTGAAATATATCATGACTGTTGTAATTGCACTCGTATTGTTAGTATCCACTTCGCCTAATGGTAACAATGTTTTCCATAAGATTTTTTTTATACTATATGCGGCAAATGAGCATGGAGTCCACCTGATGATAAGTGATCACTGTCGCCCATGAATATCCGCAACACCATAGGAGTCGCAAATGCGTTGTCAGCCTTTAAGGTAGGTTCGGAAACACCGCTGGCGACAGCTGATTCCACAGAGTAGTAGTGCGTGGCAGAAGATGTAACATGAATGAATGGGTCGATCCGATCAGGCGTGACGTTCACAAAATACCTGTGTAAAAAAAGCGACTTATTGAATCATCTTACATCGCGACACAATTTAAAATTTCATCTTGAGGGCTAACAGTCAACAGCTTCTAACGGAGACGGAACGGAGATAACTTATCATCAGGTAAACCGGTTACTTGTTTGATCCTACTCTTAAAAAAGTACAAACAAGTAGGATGCAGTGCCTCTGGAAAGGACCACGCTCTCACATTAAACTAGCGTGAAATTGAACCTTACCGTTACTGTTCTTCGTATGTTCTTGATATGTAGGAATATGGTAACCTGATTACAGGTAATAAGGCATTCGATATCATCCTTCAGAGCAGTGCATTTGCACCTTGCGTTCTTCTTGAGGTTGGACGTAAACTGCTGTCATGTGGATAATGAGTTCATTTGTCACTTCCAATATTAAAAAAATGATATCTACGAGATTATTAAATCGTAAAAATCTTGTGGTTGTTACCAGACATTGCCAACTGCGGCCCATGTTTTTGTGGAGTAAATATTTGCACAACACGATAAGACATTCGTTCGTCGTCACCTTCTCTAATCACGTGTAAAACATATGCAATAAAATCGGAGGAAGCTTCTGGCACGTTTGGACAACTATAAACACAATAAGAGGTAAAACATTCGATTAGAGTTCAACGAATCTTCATCAATACCATCAGGGAATAAAGCATAAGCAAAACATGCGTCTTAGAAGCCAGGTAACACGGTCGTTTTCGCTCATAACATGTTAGTCGTAAATTGGTTCATATTTGATATTTTATTTCATAATTAAATTTCATTATTCCGTTGAAGAAAGAAAATTAAACACAGTACCTAACGGTTGCTTCAAACGACTAAAATAACCAAGTTTCCGTACTTGATATTTCAACGTCAATATCATATTAATTAAGAATAGATATTAGAAAAATATAATATAAAACAAATTCGATATATTTATTTTATCCACTTCCAAAAGATTTTAAAAAATATACTTACTAAACTAATCTGCGAGTGCATTTTAATTCGCATTCACTTCATACTTCCACAAACTCAATATTTATAGACAAAAGATATTTATACACGTCCTACAATGAGAATTCAAATTCTATATAAGTATTCTACTAAAGTATTGTGGCTTTCGTTCCTTCTAAAAGTTTGTACCAGTTTTTACAAAGCATTGGTATTCCTATGTCAATGACCTACTTTAGTGACCTACTCCGTGCGTATTCAAGGACTGGACGAATGATTGGTTGTTTCTCATTCGTGATGTTTTTTGTCTATTTCTTTATTTAATAACAAACAATTATAGCAATTATAAAACAATTATTTGTTTGGTGACGATACGCTTACTGATAATTATGTTATCACAATAATTATTAGTAACCGTATCGTTCTGTTGTCAGTATGATAAATATGTTAGATATTTCGTTGATGTTTTTATTGTAATATTCTATACAACATTTTTAATCTTTTACTTAAAAAATGTATTAAATCTCGAAAATTTGTGGCATATAGTAATTAAAAAAAATGAGGTTTCAGAAATGATAATATTATATTGATATTTCTTTTTCAATAGCCATTAATAGAAAGAAATAGAAAAATGTCATTCAACAGAATCAGTTAAATCTTATTTATAGAAGGAAAAACGAGTCGCTCTATAATATTTTTGAGCCATGTTAATCCTTTGTCTTTGCCTTAATTTTATCATACTATTTCCACAAAAATATAAAAATAGGTACCAACTCTACCCCTACCATTTAAAATTGACAGTTATGATTATACGTTAATAGATGGCGTTGATAGCAAGTCGCTTAAAATATCTCCGATTCTTCGTTTTATTTCTCAACGACGCCTTCGTATGTTCGCAACTGGCACGCTGGCAGCGTTTATCACAAACGACTCACTGACCTTGAGGCAAAAAGGAGAAACAATCTTAATTCTTGCAATGCTGTTTTTCTTACTTAGGAATATTAATAAGGCTTGTTCTTAGAAATGTAAAGCTATAACAACGCCTTGGGTATTATAACATAATACTTATTTTGATGTTTTTTTTTATTATATTGGATACACAATGGGGTGTCTTTATTTTGAGAGTTATGGTTAAGTCCAACCTAGCGTCGAAGAGAATAAGTCAATTTTAATGCGATTTTTTTTCTGTTCAACATATCAAATATAACTATTATTTTTTGAAAACTGAAATTACACATTTCAATGTCCGATCAAGAGGATTTAAGGATATTTTTATTTTTTTGGACAGAGTCTAAAATGAAGAAAAGTTTAATATTTGTTTCTGGACACCATAAATTTTTTTTGCTTTGAATTTTTGGTATAGTTTCATATGAAACTTAAACTTTTACTAAATTGTTAGAAGATAGCAATATATTGCGATCGCCTGCTAGCTTTCGTTTAAATAAACTAGGTCAAAGAGGAATGGAACTCAATCTACAAAAATAAAAGTCTTTATTCTATAAAATAATATTAATCAATTTCTTCCAGAAATAAATACAAAATGTCTTAAATTCTGAATGCGTTTAATAAATACTAATTCAAGCAAACAAAATTATTAATATCTGAAGTATTAATGATATAGTAGATTTGATGTTATTCCTAAAGATTCAGATCTAAGTAGGGTTAATACCAGCACCAAATTATATCTACCGCTAAAAATATATTGTCTTAGATAAGAACAAACATACGCGCAAAACATTTAAAATGCTTATTTTACCTCCCTTATTTCATTATACTCGTACTAAATAGTATTCATATGATCTAGAAATCCATTGGAGAATGGGATAAATGATTAAATTCGAATCGAGTTGAACTCCTGGTTTTTTTTTCGGGCTGATGGCTGCTGTTTTCCCAAAGGGCTTTTACAGTTTCACCAGGTTGAAATGTGACCGAACGCTTATGAACCTTTAGCCTGTTACGCAAGAGCGATTGCCTCGAGGGTGCCCGATACGACCGTACTTCGGCTCGGTCAATTGCTTCTGACTACGAATTATCTAAATTAATATCAGTAATATTAACTATCTGTACCACCACTTCGGAATGCGTAAGCGCTGGAGAAGAAGTGGCGCAAAAAACTCCAGCGGCGCTTCTAACAGTGTTGACTGGTGATATCCGGTCTGTGACATGGAGGTATCGCGAATAATTATGTTTGCAACGTCGGCTTCCTCGCAGGTGTTGGGTAAGGTGCATTTGGACATGGCCGCGTCGTAAGTTATCAACAGTAGGTGTAAAACGGACACGGGTAGGAGTTTGATCACCATGTTGGCGATACCGTCGGGGGCAGGGCCTTGCGTGGTCGTTCTCGGTGTAATAATTGGTATAATTTCGTAATATTTTAAATGTATAATATGTCGTTGACTATTATTTTTTTATATTAAATAATGCCCTGCATGGTACCTATTCATAATAATAACAAAAAAAATAATTTAAAATAAACGTTTTGTTACATACGGATATAAAAAAAAATCATTACATAATACTTCGTTTAAAACCCTTGGGAAGAAGCATTAATTTTTTTAAATATTCGGCTCACGGCTACATTCGTTTTACCCTTCGTAGTTTTTGTGGTGCGTTTAGTCCCAATCCCTAACGTTTTATTTTTTTCTTTTGTGCCCTTCTCAGCGTGCTTGAGCCCCTAGCTAAAATATGCTGTTACATTCGGGTCCAATTTCTCATTTCGTAAAGGGTGGTTTGTCTGGGAGCGTAATCGTTTGTTCTTTATAGTACATGATTTAAAATTAAAAAAATCTTTTTTTTAAAGTAACACTCCAGTGTATATGGATCAGTTCCGGGTTTCTTCTTCTTCGGGTCTTTTCTGAGTTTCTCTTCCTTTGCTCTTTTTTTTTTTTTTTTTTTTTTTTTCGGGCTGAAGGCCACTGTTAGCCCGAGGGCTTTTACAGTTTCACCGGGTTGAGAGGTGACCGAGCGCTAATGGCACTCAGTCGAGACCTCTATATATAGGTAACCAGTACAAGGGCTCCCGAGAGGGAGCCTCGGCTTGACCGTTACCTTGTTTCGCGAGAGCGTCTGACTCGAGGGTGCCCGATACGACCGTACTTCGGCTCGGTCAATTGCTTCTGACAGAGGATTATTTAAATTCGCTATGATTATTAGCTATCTGTACCACCACTTCGGAATGCGTGGGCGCTGGAGAAGAAGTGGCGCAAGAAACTCCAGCGACGCTTCTATCTGTATGGACTGGAAGAACCGACCAGTGACATGGCGGTATCGCGAATATCCTTGTTTGTGACGCCCTCGCCGTCGGCGGGGCGATGTGAGGGTGCAATGTACGTGTGTTGTGTTTTATGAAGGGCTTGGGCCTTGGTAGTCACGTCGTCGGGGTCATCGAGAGCGTGCCTCGGTCTCCTTCGGACGCGGGTGAATCTGTGATTCGCGATGGGATTGTAAGTGGCGGCACTTACAATCAAGGGGTTAGAGTGTGTGACGGCAGAGTCGAAATATCGGCGGGAAGCCTGCTTCAGGTACTGAGCTATGGTCGGCAGCTCAAGATCTATGTGTAGATTTTCATTACGCAAGAACCACGGTGCACCGGTGGCCTTGCGCATGAAACGATTTTGTATTACCTGAAGTCGGTGAATGTGACGCGGGGAAGCATGCGCAAAGACGGGGCTTGCGTATGTCATTATGGGTCGGATGCACGCTTTGTATAGTGTAATTTTATTACGCAGGGACATTTTGCTATTTTTATTGAGTAACGGGTGCAAACGACCTAGGACGAACGCTGCTCGATTCCGTACGCGGTTGACATGCGGACCGAAGGTGAGTCTTTCATCTAAAGTAACGCCTAAGTATTTGACTGTCTGTTCCCAGAGTTGGACGATCAAATAACTCTATAGTTAGGAGATGCGGCGTTTTGTTGCGCCGAGAGAAGTACATGGCTGCACTTTTGGTGGGGTTAACCTCGATCCTCCATTTCCGAAACCATTTCCCTAAGGTGTTGGCTGCAGATTGGAGGCGTCTACAAATAGCGTCTGGTTTGAACCCAGACACATAGAGGCCGGTGTCATCGGCGAAAAGGGCTAGCTCTACACCGCGAGTGCGCGGTATGTCGTTGGTGTAGAGTGTGTACAAAATAGGACCTAGGACGGAGCCTTGTGGTACTCCGGCACAAATAGGGTGAACCTCGGAGCGCGTTCCCTCGACGCGGTAACGAAAGGTTCGATTTCGGAGAAAGTCTCGTATGATAAGTACGAGTCGATCTGGCACACCGAGCTCATATAGTTTGTATATGAGCCCATTGTGCCAGACCTTGTCGAAAGCTTTCGCCACGTCAAGGAAAAGTGCCCCAGTTTGGTAGCCCTGAAGAAATTTACTGAGGATGTGCTCCGTGATGCGGTGCACTTGATGTGTGCATGAGTGTTGGGTGCGAAACCCGAACTGCTCATTGATTGGTAGCCCTCGGGACAGCATGAAGTCCTTGAGGCGGGCGAGGATGAGCCTTTCATATACCTTACCCAAGACTTTGAGTAGGCTTATGGGTCGATAGGCTGATGGATCGGTTGGATGTTTTGAGGGCTTGAGAATCCCTATGACGTCGGCTTCCTTCCAGGTGTTCGGGAAGGTGCCTTTGGATATGGCCGCGTTGTAGATTATTACCAGTAGGTGTAAAATGGACATGGGTAGGAGTTTCATCACCTTGTTGGTGATGCCGTCGGGGCCGGGAGCCTTGCGTGGTCGCAGGTTTTTTAATTATGGACTCAACTTCGGTGCATGTGACTTGGGTAACGGAATCGCGAGGTGGTTCCTTACTCCTCCGGTCGACCTCGCTCTCAACCATTGCAAGGTGAGCGGCGTCGATCGGTAGTGTGCTCGGTGAGCATTGGAGCTCCAGATTGTCAGCCAGACATTCGGCTTTCTCTTCGTCTAAGAAGGCGGGTGGTTTATTAGGACGCGCTAAGGGAGGCATTGTTTGGGCGTTGCCCCCTCTTTTAGGGATTTGGGAAGTCGCCAGAAGGCGAGGTGGGAAGGTTCGATATTGGAGAGGTGATTATCCCACCGATCGTTCCTGTACTGGGCTATACGTGACCGGACTTCACGCTGAAGGGTACGTAGCACCAGCCGGTTACTTTCAGTGGGATATAAGTCGTGGGCACGAGTCGCCGCATTCTTGCGCCTCATTAGGTCCTTTATGTCGCTTGGCAGGGTCCATCGGTGGTCTTCCACCGAGGGAACCCGCCTCGAACAATCCTCGACGACTGTCTGGATGTGCCTAGTGAGGGCATGAACTGCGAGGTTCGTGTCGTGGACTGAAGATATGTTCCTAGGAATAGCATCTAGGTGTGGTGATGTGACTTCCTTCAGGTCGTTCCTGAGTCGGTGCCAGTCTACTATGGTTTTGGTGGAGGGTGAGGTTGGGGCGGAGGGCCCTAACCGAAGAAGAACGGGGCGATGATCGGAAGCGAGCTCGTGGATTACGTCTATCCCTTGGAAGGCGAGGTTGATGTTCTTACAGATGGCAATATCAAGCACATCCGGTGCGTGACCCAATATATATGGAAAATGGGTAGGCGTAGTAGGCGCTACGACGTCGAAGTCGAGTGCGTCGCTTAGCGAGTCTAAAGCCAACCCCCGGGGGTTGAATTTAGTTGCATTCCACCGAGTGTGCTTGCTATTGAAATCTCCTGCCAAAATGACTGAGTTTCCAAGGGAAAGGAGTGCCACGAAGTCGCTTCGTAATACTTGTGCATCACGTCTGCAAGGCAGGTAGACGGACGCGATTGTGATGGGGGTTCCTTTGCTCTCTACGCATAACAACGTATACATTTATATCTTTTTACAATACTTTGTAACGTCTCCTGTGAGACTTAATTAATTCTATCAAAAGAGTAAAAAGCTAATTTACACGTATGAGTGTCGTATATTCATTATATTAAATAAATAACAAGTTACTTCTATAAAATATTAAACATGAAACATTTTCAGGGTTTCACTGTTATTACAAGATATGAGTTAAGTCAAAGAATATAATATTTTTGGCCTAATTGCTAATTAGGTATTATTTATTAATTTTAAAATATTTTATCTCCATTTATAAATAAAAAAAAATAAGCGAGCAAGCAAGGACCTTTACCAATAGCATATATATATAGAAAAATCTAAAACGAAACTTTTTACTTTTGAGAAATTTTTAGCAATGCATGAGTTTTAGGTATAACCTACTATGCATTACTAATTTTTTTTTGTAACAAAAATGATTAGTTTATATGTATATATATCTACTACGTGTACAATAACATGTGTTTAGTATTATACACATGTTATTGTACACTTGAATAATAAATTATTAAAATGAACATTACTAGAAATAAGCTTACCCTTAATTTTGCTAAAATCAATTTACTTTCATTAATAACTAATTTGATTTAAGAACGTAATTAAAAATATTGTAAAATTTAAACTCGTGTGGGGGAACTCTGTATCATGAAAAGTTATATATTGTTGCCACTTAAGAAAAATATAGTAATTAATAGAAAATACTACAACAGAAGAAAAATACAACATGAAATTTCTTTCATTTCAATAATGACACGCAATGACACGACACATGGTTGTCGTTTAAAATTTTGACACGTTTGTAGATTGAGAAATAGGGAAGAGAAGTGTTATTACAAGTTTTATGAAAGAAACGTATACTTGAAAATATTAATACGCAACAATCGCAGAAACACGTCCGCGTCTTATCGATATGAAATAAAAAGGTGATAACTCTTGTTACTTTTTCAGCTCATGCTGAGTGATAGATGATGATAAGTGGCTTCCTGTAGCGCATAAACACACATATAATACATAAATTAGGATACAGTTATACTGTGGACTGCTATGGCTTGATGCCTATAATTGAGTAACCGGGTCTAATTGAGAATACGAACATTCAGCGAGCTACCGAGAAGGCTTTGTGTTTCTAGGCGTGATCAAAGTATAAATTAGGATATCCGCAGAAGAACTAACGTAAAAAAAAATTGAATTATGTCAGCAGTTCATTTTTTTTTTCGGGCTGAAGGCCGCTGTTAGCTTTTACAGGGCTTTTACAGTTTCACCGCGTTGAGAGGTGACCGAGCGCTTATGGCACTCAGTCGAGACCTCTATATATGGGTAACCAGCACAAAGGCTCCCGAGAGGGAGACATAGATCAAATGATTATTAAGCTTAAGTGGGAATACGGCGGCGATATAGCTCGTAGAACCGATAACCGATGGGCAAGAATGTTCTCGTGTGGCAACCTCGTATTGGACATCGCAGCATTGGACGGTTGTCTGCTCACTTGATGGAGTGACGACCTTTGCAAGTCTCCGGGAAATCGGTGAATGCAGGTGGTTCAGGGTCGCACTGTATGGCGGACTGTGGGGGAGGCCTGTCCTCAGTAGAGGACTAGTGATGGGCGGAAATGATGATGTTAACCATACGAAACAGTAAGCTTTGGTATTTGAAGCGTCAATAGCCTAATGGTTTATGGGTACGGTCTGCGAATCTTAAGGTCCAGGTTCCAATCCGCCATTCGACTATTGTCGTGAACCATTTCCTAGCACAAGCATTTCAGCTTAGTTGGAGTGGTTAACTGGAATATTAGTATTGTTAATAGCATTGCTAATATTCTATTTAAAAAAAACATTTTAAAAAAAATGTTCGGTCTAACCCCGGTCGAGGCAAAGAACTTCTATACCATAATTATAACGTTTGATTTTATGTGAGTGCACACAGAAAATTCTCGAGAACATACTCTTTTCTCATTACTCAGTTTATCTTCTAGTAGTTCGACACTAGATTATTTTACTAATTACGTTTTTAGATTTAACAACTGTGGTGTTTTACGCGAGACTTATATACGACTTTCGGACTCGCGTAACAACAAAACGGAATTATACAATAATGCATACAACTAATATCGGATTTACCGAAAACACACCTACGAACAAACAGTTCGTTTTTTTTTTTAGTATAAGTGGAGAAAAAATATATTATAGTTATATAATTAGGAAGAAAGGATAGGAGGCGTAATGCCCAGATCATTCTGAGCTACCTGTTCGCGGGCAAGACGCATTTCGACTTGTCCGCGAACCGGTACTGCCAGTATCCTCTCTATATATTATCTGACTATTATTAATAATATTTTTTGCCGCGTCTCCTCACTTTAAACGTGACCTGCTTTGGTGTTACCATCTATGGGTTAGGTTTCAAGGGGCAACTGTAATAAGGCCTGCGATATAGCCTAAAAAAGCCTCGAATATCGTAACCCGGACAATGAGCTACCACGTTTTTACACTCACATATATGTATACACATGCATATCTAGTGTATCTGTAACTGAACGTTCCCGTAACAAATTAGGATGACAGCGAAAACTAGTAATCGGCGACCTCTTTCTTTAATGAAGTAGTCTTTTAAAAAATATTTTAGCATATCTTATTTTATAAGATACTAAATCTGAATATATGAAAAAGAGAAGAAACTAAAAGTAAAATTATACATGATCAATATACATAATATTGCTGATGCGTAATTTTAATTAAACAGTTGGTCATAATCTGTAAGCCTTCTGTTTAAAGAGGCTATTGGAGTACATTTTTTGCTGCGGGTCTGCATTGTAGATTAGCGTATGAGTGATGGATGTTTTCGAAGGATATAATTTAATTCTCTTTAATTCAGACTTACTCGCGATGTTTTTACTTCACCGTAATGGATTTAGTATAACAAAATTTACCACCGCGTACGCTGGCCAAATGAGTTTATTAAAAGAATTTAAATTTATTTGAAACTTATTATGAAATTTAGGTGAGCGTAAGACGACCTCTTCTATGTGGAGTTTGATATTTATATATATATATATGTTTAAACATACTTCATTCTGGATTTGCAATTAAACTGTCCAAATGTAATCAACGACATAATAATAATTTATTACTTTTTTATTCATAAGATAGCAAAATACGAGCACACCGACGGCAAATGATACACTCGACCCAGAGCGCTAAGATGGAATACCTCATTTCCAGTAATCGGGGTCTCGGGTTTCTTTCACGAAAACTCTCACCATATGAATCACAATAGCGATAAGCTGCTATTTAATGCCAGTATTCTGTGAAACCGACGTCCCAGTCGAACCGAACCATTAAGGCTAGAGCTATTTTGTAATTGCAGCATGGCTCTTTTATATTTAATTTTAAAAACACTTATAATAATTGCAACCTCCATTTACTTTATTTGTGATATTGTAAACTCTTATCATTAATATTTTAATAATACAAATATAACGAACACTTCTTAAACCCGTGACAGCAGCGGTTACAGTCACGTGGCGTAAGTGTATTTTACTATTGCATACCGGGTTCTCGGTTTAATCCGACCAAATTCAATATTTTCAAAAGTCAAAATTATTCTCATGTATAGCACAGTTTACCTGCAAACTGGTAGTAAAAAGTACTGAGAATTAACAAAGTATACATTATAAGCCACGTAATCATTAGATCTAAGTAGTAAAGTCAAGAATTTTGTAATATAATGGTTTATGAAGAGGGCCTATGGTTCACAGTGCACTGATCCAGGGTGAGCTGATGATGTTGGTAGCCTATATAAGTTTACAAATTAAGTTCGGTAAGCAAGGTTATAAGGTTAATTTGAACAATTTACTAACTTAATTTTTATCGGATATTAATATAATTGTTTTTTATAGTCACAGATGAGCTGTCAACCTAAAATAGCCATATTTTCATGTCTGAGTGTATTGTAAATATTTTTTTCGTGTCAATGACACTGCAACCGAAACTTCCTGCACTCTAATCGCACAGGTGTCATATGGGAGTAGGCAAGGCGGGGACAACTTAGAACTCGTGCAGCCACATCTGAATAATCAGAAGTCGGAAATCTGCATACCCCAACTTTATTACGTATTTTTTAATATATTTTTTTTATAATCAATAATTATGGCAATACTTGTTTAATTTATATGGAATATTCTTATATTTTTATTCAAAATTAATATGATATTAGTACAGCCCCAAAATGTTGCATCCTTAGAATAAGGAATATATTTTTACAATTTATTTATTATAATTGTATATTTTCTTTGAATGCAAGATTTAAAAAAAATGTTTAACTAGGTGGTAAACCGAATGTTATTTTCTGATAAACTAATGGCTATAAAATGCACTTATTACAAAATCCTACATTATACTATAGTTGCAAAATTATTTCTTTTATTGAATATGCGTAATGAATATAAATAAGATATGCAAGTGAGAAACAAAGGTTACGGAGCGAGACAAACGTTCAACTTAATTCGCCAAATGTTTCAAATTAAGAAAATCTATAAAGAGAGTAGAGCACATGGCGGTCTATCAAAACAACAAAGCCGATTGGTGTGGTGACGTTCCACCCCGGTGATATGTACGTCGTACTACCTAAATGCCTTATGTACACCGCTAGTTACTTCATGACTACTCCGAGCTCAGTGTGTACTGCAATGCAACGGAAAATATGCGTGTTTACCAAAGTCGTTTCGGTAGAACGGTGTCGTGTGTTGCGTCACGTTTAAGGAAATTGATAGTGAACCGAGGTCGACGTGACTAGCATTATCGTGTAATATATAATATATTTTGTGGCAAATATCATCTTTATGGTTGTAATTTAAGATAAACAGTGCATCAAACAATATGAGAATTCAGTTTCCCGATCTTGCTACTCCCAATGGATGCCCGGCTAATGTCCGACGCCACGACACAGTACGCGTCCTATATAACCTTGTTATCGCAAGTAAGTTTTTTATACTTTTTTGTTATACAACTGCGCTATGGGTGCCTTTCAATTAGTTTTTTAATATTATAATTATCTAAAATCAAGTTGAAATGATCCTGAAATAAGTATTTTATGAAGTAAAATATGTTTAAAACTCCATTTCAAATAATAATATTGAACGTCATTACAAAGTACGGTCGACAAGATGGCGGCGAGTGGGGAGAGGGCGCCCAGTTGGCCAGGTGCTGCCGCCGCGTCGAGTTCGGCGTTATAGCTAACTAAATAGGTACGCAGAGTGTTGTACATTTAGAACGTTCACAATGGCTACCGCGAAAGACACGTCTACTTTCTTTCTGGAGGCAGATGCAAAACAATTTGACAGTGTTTTAAAGTTATACCCACAAGCGATAAAACTAAAAGCCGAACAGAAAACAAAGAAAGCAGAGGAGCTCATAAAATTGGACAATTGGTAAGTGCAAACGTCTTTTTGTGGAGAAAATGCGGCCGTGGCGTGTCAATGAACTTGTATTGTGTGTGTATCCGTGCAAACTGATTTGATAGCTACCTCCCTCGCGGACTGCATCTCTAGTCCGCGGACGGCTCATTAAAATCACTGCGTCACGTGGGATCGATGTCAAATTGACACTATCGTTTTTCCTGAAGCCAGTGTGGGGGAAAATATCACCGCGCTTAGGCGTTATAAAATGGTGGCTGTCCTTTACGTATCATCTCGTAAATGCTTTTAGTTTAGAAGCATAACGAATGTTTCTCTGCTAAGTCCGCAAATACTTTAATTAAATAACACCCTAGATAGCACACATGAAATGTTATTGTATTTCTAACCACTACTTGTGGCTAGTATAAAACAATGCTTTGTTGAATGCTATTCACATCCGCTCAAAATGGTGACTTGCCTTTTGACTTGATGTATTTTGTCAACATTTATCGGTTTTTAATTAAAAATAATAAGATTATAGCTATTATTTGTTACTATAAAACGTTTAAAAGCTTTTTATACGGTATATCTAAATAATAAGGCTCGCAATGAGTCATCAAGAGGTAATGTTTCCATTTTTGTAAATAATGTTACAAAATTCATTCATATAAATTTGACCCTGGTCTAGCTGATCTAGCTTTATGTACTGCTACTGATACAATATGAAATTTTATTTATTTTATTTACCAAGGTTTTTTCTTTTCAAATTTATATTGTATATATACTTAAATATAATTTTCTCATTCTCTAGAATAGAAAAAAATACAATGAAAGATTCTTTGTAAATTTTGTTAGTTATTTATAATTATCTATTATTATTATTGTTAATTATTACCTGTATTATTTTATAGATATCTTAAAACTAAAATTACATTTAATGTAGGAATTAATTTATGAAATAAATGTGATAATAAATTTATGAATCACTTGATTTTATGAAATAAATTAATTGTAGGCTTAAGTACTTATGCTGTAAATAACTTTGCAAAGGTGTCTATCCAATACAACTGTTAACAAAGTAATATATAGAATGAGATAGTATTGTTATGACATTGTAAGATTTTTTTTTTATAATTTAATAAAATCATTATTTTATTTTATTAAATTTATATACTAATAGTTGTGTAGGTAATACATAATAGATAAAATAAGTAAATTAAATAAGTAAAAGTTTACCTATTATTAAGAATCTAATAATATGTGTATTATTAGATTATAATTAGAGATATATTGAGGGAGAGAAACCAGAGACTTGACTTGTGCTCTGGAAAGAAGTTATCCCATCTTAATCCTGAAGGGTCTTCAATCAATCTGCAATATAAATTTCATGGGCAACAATGGGCATTTACCAAAGAGTAAACCTTGTTCTTGTTTGTGTTTCAATTTAATGATAAAAAAATCTCAATATGCTACAATTCATTTTTGTAATCCATGTTTTTATTTTTACTTATTATTGGTAACATAATTTAAATATAAAATGCTCAACTTTATGTTATAAATATAAACTCTCTAAGAATGCATATTAGTACACAATTTATAAATATCATCACTATTAAAATGAGATTTATACAATTACTATTTACAGAAAATTAGATTTATAAATTGAAATTGACATAGCTCTCTTGTCAACTCTCATTCTCAGTTTTACTTTCAACTTAAATGTTGTCATAAATAAAAAACAATTTACCAAAACTTGTGGCTACCAACAATATGACAATATGCTTAAATATTCTTAGTATGATGTTTCTAGTTTACAATTGATTAATAGGTAAACAAGCCACAACACAGGCAGCAGCAACTTTTTATTCATACAAATCTTGTAGGCAGCATTGTTTATTATAATATTTATTTGTTTGTTTTAACTCATGGAACAGAAACATCTCTGTTAAGTTATATAATATCAAAAAATCCCAAAATACTCTTAAATACATTCTAATTTTCACTCCATACTTACATAAATTCCAAGAAGTAAGATATTTGGAGTAGGTAAGTGTGTACAATTTATGTTTCTATGTTTACAGGTATCAAAATGAATTGCCAAAGAAAATTAAATCCAGGGGGAAGGAAGCACACATGATACATGAAGAGTTGGTGCAACTCATGAAATGGAAGCAAGCAGTAAGTTTTTGAATTTTATTTAAGTAATAAAGTTAAGACTAATACCTATACTGTTAAGTTTAAAACTGACAGTTCATATTTAAAAGTAAAAATTTTAGACAAAAAATATTGTAGATATACATATATAAAAAATAAGCTTAACACTGGTGTGTCATATGTTTAGTGAAAAAGGACTTTTATTACTGATATTTATTACAGTTTTGTTTAAGAGGGATTCATCTTATTTTCCTTAGGGTCATCAAATTGCAGAATATTGATATATATATATATATATATATATATATATATATATATATATATATATATATATATATATATATATATATATATTTATATAAACTATTTCCAATGAAATTGATCAAAGTGGGATTTGAATATGGAAGGGTAGAACAATAACACGAGAGTATGTAAAAAATAACAAAATTATTTATACTATATAAACATTTCATACATTAACAAAAGACTTCAAAATTTATGTTTTAACCAAGTTTGGTGGGTATTTGTGGAAAAAATTAAAATGACACTTACTAAGATATTTTTTTTTGCCTGGTGTGTGACCCGACAAATTATCTTCCTCTTAAGTTTGTCGTGCTACTTACGGGACACATTGTATATTTGTTATATTTTTTTTTTATATTTATAGGTGTTAGTCATTACACGAGTACCCTATTTCATCTCCCATTACTCGGGTCGAGGGTTACCGAATGTTTCTTAGCGTTAAATTCACCTTTTGTTGTTTTTTATTAAGTAGCTTACAAAAATTAAATAAACGAAAAAAGCTAACACAACTTGAAAATATTTCAACATGTAACTTAAATAACTTTCGTAAACCATATCGCTTAGTACTACAGCATTCAACTTGAGTGCTGTTGCCTATAAAGTTTAGTGACGGTCCACATGATATAATTGGATCGACAAAATTCGGTAATACTAGAACATGATAGCAAACATTCCACAAGAAATCCATCCCACAGAGATCAGAGCAAGTGTCTGATTTACACTCCGAGCCGACCCGTATTTTGTAGGCGCTATCAAGAAGCGAACGGACATACGCGGTAGCGTGATGCGTTATAACGACCGATAACAAACATACTCGGCGAGGGAAAAATGTATTTGATATTTTATAATTTAATGATTTTAATGTTAATATCGTATAATATAATTAAAAGAAATAGAGATCTAAATCACCATGACTTGTACATAATTGACCTTTTAATAATTGTGAAATAAGAAAAAGACTGACAGAAAGAAGAGAAACTCATCAATGTAACATGAACTTCCATGAAATGTCCACTTTAGTTCCGCCGTCGTTAAGCTGTAGGCAGGTGTAAGAGCATCCTAGCGATAGTCGGACAAAAGTTGGTAAACTCAGAAACTCGGTCATAGCATTTCTTTTTCCTTTAATAATACAGAAAACGAAAAACATTTAACCCAATAATACTATTAAAACATAATATACTTAAAAAAATAGTAATAAAAGATCTTTGTGTCATAATTAATTCAGGGTAACATATAGTCCGTGGCGATTATATGAAACTCAGTTTTTTTAATTTAGTCATTCAACAAATTTTGAAATATAAATAATGATCTAATGTCTAAACCTAAAGCTTTTAACATTTAATATTTTTTGTAATATTATTTTTTTCCACCTTTGTCGGTTTTTTTTTTCGGGCTGATGGTTAGCCCGAGGGGTTTTACAGTTTCACTGGGTCGAGAGTAGACTAAGCGCTTATGGCGCTCAGTCGAGACCTCTATTAGTGGGTAACCAGCACAAGGGCTCCCGAGAGGGGGAGCCTTGGCTTGGACCGTTACCCCGTGCCTTTGTCGATATCAAACACTTAAGATACACAAGTTTGCAATAATAAATAACGGATAGCTTTACAGCTGATAGGGCATTTTAAGTCCGATTAGAAAATAGGCTTTTATATTACAATAGAAACTATCACTTCTATAAATACATTTAAATAAAAATAAAAGCCAAAAACCTCCTTGGATAAAAGACTACTATTAGAATTGATCTACCGATATCTGTGTAAATATTATTTTAGCACATTCTTGTTTTGTTAGACATTCCATTGAGGTAATTAGTTTTTGCTTAGACTAATGATTATGGCTAATAATCAATGATCATCGTTTCGTTTCAATTTAGCACCATTAGAAGAATGCTATCAGTATAAATAAAGAAGAAACATTAATTTCCCACCGTTGATTCTAGACTCTTTCTGGACTAACCATATTTAGATTTTTTGTATTGTACCTGTAGAATGAACAGATTGGTTAAATAGAGTAGGACCACGTGTTCAATTAATACCAAATTAGCACTGCCGTGTTTCATTTAGCGAGTGAAAGAAACCGATGTCGTACGAAGTATTTTTCATGGGTGACAGACAATGCATCCGCATTATGATTCTTTTTCGAGGATGATTTTGAGGTGTCAAGATCAAGAGATCAAGAGGAACGTCTGCTTATTTGCCGATACGATATCTTAATAAAATATATTAGTGTATTTTTATATTATAGTATATTATTATTTATGTGACAAAAAGTTACACAAGGTTTTTTTTAATTTTGCAGAGAGGGAGGTTTTATCCACAACTGTCATATCTAATCAAAGTGAACACACCAAGGGCGGTAATGCAAGAGACAAAGAAAGCCTTCCGGAAACTGCCCAACATAGAATCCGCGATGACAGCACTTAGCAATCTTAAAGGCGTGGGTACGGCGACAGCATCAGCACTACTAGCGGCAGCCAGTCCAGAAATCGCGCCTTTTATGGCAGACGAGTGTATACAGGCCATACCAGAGATGGAAGGAAGCGATTACACTGCCAAGGAATACCTCAATTTTGTAAAACACATTAGAAACGTCTGTGATAGGTTAAATAAGGTAAGATATTATTATCAATTATTTCTTGTGTGATTTATATGTATATACCCTGTAAACAAATAACGAATGCAACTAATTGAATGATAGATTGGGTTGGCTCGTTTTGCTTTTCGCTCGCACAATATATCCGCCACTTGCCCCGCACGTACAAGGGCAGACAAATAGTGTACCATGAATCGTTTTGTTTACTGTAAATGGCATAATTATTTTCTATATTCTATATGATATTTTAATATTATTTATACAACATTGTAAGACTTAAAATTATAAGTCTGAATTTAAAGATACTCTTACAATGACAGATGAAGACCAAAGATGAACGATCTGTGTTAAGTAGTGAACTATTTTATATTTATTTATTAGGTAACCCAACAGCGACTTGCAAAGTATATTATAAAACAACCGAATACGATAAATAAGGCAAAATAAGTGTTATATAAATTGGTTAGAAGCTATTTATGAACAGTATTTAATTAACAATTTTGGTAGTGTTATATTTACGTGTATGGGTGTAACTAATAAATAATAAATCCTTACGAATTACATAAAAATATTGATACAATTGATGTCATGGAGCAGAAAACCCTGTGTTTTATTAGGACACAGTTGCCTCCCATTTTATTGACGTTATCTGCCGCGTACAATACAGACTGTCATAAGGGTAACAGTATAGCATTGTGTGTTCGTTGTTCGTTATATTTTAACGTTGTTTGATTTGTTGAAGTTCTTAATGTAATTTGTTAACAATGGTATCATGATTTTTTTTCAAAATAATACTTTTTATAAAGAGAGCATTGAACTTGATAAAATCATATTTTCATTAGCAAACAAAACTCAAATTAAATTATATTGTCTCAAGAAAACAATAACTTCATTAATACAGAGTGCCTACGCCAATTATAATTATTTTGCGTACCTGAAAAGAATACATAAAAAATCTATTTTTTTTACATTTTATAATGTTTTTTTACCGTAGTACATTTGTAAGTTATATATATTACGCAAACAATCTATACTAATATTATAAAGAGTTTGTTTGGTTGAACGCACTAATCTCAGGAACTACTGGTTTGAATTGAAATATTATTTTTGTGTTGGATAGTTCATTCATCAAGGAAGGCTATAGGACATCACGCTACGACCAATAGGAGCGGAGCGGAGACTCAATGAAAAATATAGCATAAACGGGAATTGTTATTCCTTTTGAGACCTTTCATTGCATGCGTAAACGGTTAAAGTTACGCAAAAATTATGTATGACGGAATTGTTCCTCTTTAAAAGTTGTAAAAAAAAAATCGTTGTTTTACATGTTAGACATACCAAGCATCCCGTAGTCTACGCGAACGAAACAGCGGGCTCAGCTGCTTGATAATAAAGTTGGACTGTATATCAAGTCTGGTGATTATAGCCGTGTGACCTAGTCGTTACTGTCACTACGTCGGCAATTCTAAATAGTGCAATAGTTCTGCGATATATACATTTGTATGTTTTTGTCACTTCGTTCGATTTTGAGGAAGGTCAAAATTATTTATTACATATATTTACACACATACCAAATATATATAGTACAGAAATCAATTATTTCTTACCGAACAACACTGCCTGTTTGTGTTATAAGACGTTTAAGAAAAAGAAAACTAGTATCTATGCATTTCATCAAATAATGATATATCATTCTATATACAGAGCTGCATCTTTGATGACAAAATAAAATATCTCCTTATACCGTCTCTCAATAAAATTTAATACGAATATCAGGCCAATGAAAACATAATATCCCGTATGAAGAGTAATAAAGAGATACGGTTTCGGTATAGAGATATAGACATACGATATTTGTTATCTTTTCAAAGAAAACATGTACGTTTGTGCAGTATTACCAGCAGCACGTAACATTTAAAATAAAGATGTATTCCTTATAAAGCGCCGCGTCACATGGTGGTCTTGAGTTCTGTTCGCCGCAAAAAAACAACAGACTGCTAGTTTTCAAGTCTGAGTATGTT
This sequence comes from Teinopalpus imperialis, assembly GCA_029286865.1. Taxonomy (NCBI): domain Eukaryota; kingdom Metazoa; phylum Arthropoda; class Insecta; order Lepidoptera; family Papilionidae; genus Teinopalpus; species Teinopalpus imperialis. Next base: position 11,911,019 of record JAGSMU010000003.1, read on the forward strand.
TGTATTGCATCTGTAAATCTGCATCTAAAACCTTATAACACACGTATCGTTCCGTTCATTGTCTTTCGGTAAAAAAAATGACGACGTAATACCCCGGGTGGTTTGCGCGAACGCTTACAGAACGAAACTATATCCTGATCAAGTGATCTAACCTGATAAAACCAGTAAATGTAACCGTGGTTAAAATCAAGCACGGTAAGGAGATCATAAAACCCATAAATACGAAAATAAACCTAATATAACATTGAAATAAAAACTCTTTATTGAGTACTGTTAGTTCATTGTATACTCGTATCTTAATTGGTTAGTAATATAACAAAAATGACAACTTCTATATATTATATGATATGATAATAATTGTGACAAACGAACCCTCAAAACGTCTGATAACGAATCATAATGCAGATGCCTCACCACTGAATTCTAAGTTGGAATTCTTTTTTTTCTTCACCAGTAATAAGATTGCTGGTTTCTTTCACCCGACGAAACAGTAGTGCTTATTACAATTTTGTACGCCTGGTATATATATATATATATATATATATATATATATATATATATATTTATATATGTAATCATAAAACAATAAATAGTTTAACTTGATTCTGCTTAGCGCATACGTAAAAGTTTACTTAAAGGTCCTGCATATTTCTTTAAAGTATTTACGCCATTGATATATATATATATATATATATATATATATATACATATGTATACGTACATTTGATTTCGAATGTGACAGCAGTCATGTAGTAGGAAGTTGTCTGACTCACTGTCGTATGTAGTTATGTGGGTCAGTGCAACGAATCTGTGACGTTTATATTTGCTGTGATCGTTTAAATTACTTTGAGGCCTTTTAATGTAATGTCGCTATTGCATCATAAAATGATAAATAAATTCTATGTTAGGTATACACAGTGTATACGGAATGTATTTATATATTTCCCTTGATGTATATTTAATTAAAATAATGCTACCAGTGCTCTTAAAATTATTATATTACTAAAATAAGCTTAAACTTATGCCAGGAGATAGATAGGTTCACATTACTAGTCGATGTAGATTGGAACTTACTTCTTAATGTTTCGCAGACCGTTCCCCAAACCTTTGGTCCATTGACGCCTATATTTACCAACGGTAGTGCAGTAGGTTCTAATATGTCACTACTTGCATGAACCTACAATGGGAGACGACGATGCATGTGCATTTAGAATATTTCTTCATAACGGTACTGTAGTTGTTCACTTCCGCTGGCATTACTTCGCGTCGCGTGAACTGTGTGTGTTAGTTGCCTATTACACGTACACGTACGTACACACGCACGTACACGTGTGCACAAAATAAGATTAAAGCTTTATTAAAGCTTTCTTTCTCCTCGCCTTTTCCCTTCAGTGTCTCATATACTTTGAATATACCAGGTCGTTTGTTTCTTCTTTGTAGCCATGGAAAGACACTCACTAGTTTGTCACTGTTATTTTTTTTAAAAAACATCGCTTTTCGGTGACAGATGTCATTTGTTTTTGCCAAGTGATAGATACGAATCTCAAGCGAAACATTTCACCGTTTTTGGTTATTTTAGACTTATATAGTAATATACTGTCATTAATCACGTCATCGTATTTACCTTGCTGCCATAGCCCATTGGTGGAACCTCGAAAATCCATCAAACCAGTTCAGTCTATTTACAAATCGGAATATAACTGAGGAAACTCGTTAGAAGGGTGGGTCTTTAATAATCGATATTAAATATCGATGTCAATATTAAGATCGCCGTACCATAATCCGCTGGGAGACAACTAGTGTTTATTTTCTTTATACGTTTTTTATAACATTGCGGGAAAATAATTGGTCAATTTCTGTATACCTAATAAATAATTGTATACCACCTCCTAAAACTAACACATTTACTATGATTACTTAAAATTATTAAAAGAATAGAATTTAAGTTTTAAATTATTTATAGTGACAACTAGTTAAAGTCGATTCCGCATATTTCTCTATTCTATTGTTTACGCTGCCGAAAAAGATATCGCTCCGCTTTTGAAGAGATAATGTCGGTTCTTGACGATGGTTCAATCGTGACTCAAATGATAATCGTACCACATTTGGTTTTTGTGGACTACATAAATTTCATATGCACTTTAAACCTTTAATAATTGATTTTTTTTTCGCCATTTGCAATAAACTAAATCACACAGAATACAATTACGGAACTAAAATAGACGATTATGTTATGAAAACGAAAAAAAATGTTTCTTAAAATTTTCTGTACAAACAGAAACTAGTGATCAAACCCGGTGATACAAGGCGTCCTAGTATAGACACGAGTCTCTTACAAATACTGTTAATCATTGTGAAATCTGTACTGTACTAATCCTAATATGTGAGAGAATACAATATATATTATTATTATTATTCAGGGGATTTTTTTTCCGCCTGGTTATATAATAATAAAACTGTAATAAAACAAATATATAAAACACAATATAATACATGTATAAAGGCCAGATGAGAATCACTCTGCGGGGGGTCCAAACGGTTGAGGGTTAGGGCGAAAGGGGAGAAACCTGCAGACCTATACTAGCGGTGTCGAGGGGCACCGCCTTCTGCATTAGAGCTGCCCGTCCCGGAGTTCCAACCGCCTCAGGTGATTCGAGAGGCTGGTTGGGATTAAACCGTTAGCAGATACGTCTATAGGAATTATTATTATTTTTATTAATGTTTGTAGGAACAAAATGGCTGCGGCAAAAAATGGTTACCACACATGGTCGAGTTGGCATTATGGACTCACAACATCGTATCGGATTTGCAACCACAGCTGCTAGGCAAGGAACCACGTGCGACCGCACCGACGAACGGTGGCTCTCCCCTGCCGAGCGATGAGAGCAACCTTGAACCACCCGCAACAAATGGTAATGGTAAGAAAAAAGTTTTTATATATATACTAACTATTATGATAATCTTCATAACAAGCCGGAGCGCCTGTTGAACAACTGCAATCGGTTAATTTTTAGGTTGCGTAAATAATCCGTTTCTAAGCGCTTGCTTTTAATTCTCCGTACCCGAGTTTGATTCCCGGTGCCAGGCATTTATTAAATTGTTGATTGTTATTTTAAGTGTTGAAATGTGCCATGTCGACAAAAATAAATAAATATTTCAAAGACATGTGGAAGTTCGCCCAATCCGTAATGGAACCGCGTTGTGGACAATACATTAAAACTTTGAGTTAAAACACTCTAGAGACAGGAGACGTATATCCAACGACGGGACCACCAAGGCCAATCCCTTCATAAAACACAACACGCGTACATTGCACCCTCATATCGCCTCTGCCTAGTTAATTAATTAACTAATAAATTAATTTAGATAATCCTCTGTCAGAAGCAACTGACCGAGCCGGTTCGGCACTCGCTAAACAGGGTAACGGTCCAAGCCGAGGCTCCTTCTCGTTCTCCCTTGTGCTGGTTACCCACATAAAGAGATCTCGACTGAGTGCCATGAGCGCTCGGTCACCTCTCAACCCGTTGAAACTAAAAGCCCTCGGGATAACAGCAGCCATAAGCCCGAAAAAAAAACCAACTGGGATACAGGGAATAACTTGACTGATCCAGTTAAAAAACTAACCAAACCGTTATTTTAAGACGTGGTGGATAAAGTTAAAAATCTACCTACCTGGCGGCTGCTTTATCGCGGTAGCTTTATGCTCAGTATATATACCTACCTTCGATCTTATTGCACGTGCATTATATCCAACTTGTGTACAGAACGACGAGTGTGTTTTCGAGAATAATTCCGAAATATATTCCGCGCAGTTGATATCATCTGATCACAATGCTAAACCTACAACGAACGGTCAAATGAACGTTTTTTTATGTTTTATTTTAAATTTCTAAATACAACGTTGTGGTACATATGGGCCATTAAACCGCACGAATTTTCTTAAAATATACAATTGTTTCTTTATTATATATTATAACTATATTTTAACATTATTTAATTTAAATAATTGTCATCATTATATTTTTCGACTTGTAGAGGCAATTTTTAATAACAATTCGATTTAAGTTTTATTGTATATATTAAAACAAATTATATATTTGTAAAGTAAACTGTACAAACAACTAAAAAATCTGTTATCTTCCTTTGATTTTAGCAATTAGCAGATTTTTTATCAATTATTTGTTCATGTTCAAACAATGAACCAAATACAATCCTCGATATCATGACATCTTCGAAAGTAAGTTCATAGTGTGTTGATTGCTGCTCTGGATTCCTTATTTGATATTAATGGTTCAAAATCTGCTGGATTAGTATGATCAACGCCATTTTTATTAACATTATCTATATTCTGATTAAATCTGTCAATGAATTCAGCGTCAGTTAGTGTTCCTTCCAGTAGTAGTCCAGTCCTTCCTTCATCACATGTCACATAATCCTCAAATTTAACTTCTATGCCCTGAAGTTTATTTTAGTAAGCCTCTAAACTCATGTCCGGCTAAAGAGGTTCTTCCGAAGCTTCTTGTGGCATCGAAAATCACTCTGCTTTTGAAGTAATTTGATATTGTAGTTACAAATACGCTTCTCCAAGCTTTGTCTGGAAATCCTAATTGCATGCAAGATAAAGCAGACTGTTTTTCCATATCAGTTATCAGTATACTATCAACTTTCGCTCTGTACGAGGATTTCAAGACCAGAACATTCCTTTTAAATTTTATTGCTATGATTTAGGGGTATTTCAAGTAAGATGTCATTATATTTTACTAACTACGACTTACGGAGTCTCCTTTTTGAAATACGAGTTAAAAGTATAAATATATCTTATATATATCTATCTCGTAGGGGAAATAACATTTTGTTCCAGTTATAAAGTCTAAATAATTAGAGATACCACGTGTTTAGGGGTTCAGCCGAAGGGAATGACATTTTTTTTTGACTTACTGAGGATTACGACTTGACGAGGTTCGAGTTATAGAGATAACACTCACACTATATAATAAAAATCCATACAAGGATTCAAGACGTGCGTTGTCACCCTAAGGACTAAGCCCTAATGCCCCATTACCTATATTCCGGATCCCTACACCATACGCAACAGCGTCATTATGTTGCTGTTTATACGTTTTATACACTTATATTCTGTAACGGGGCTTATTCATTTTGTAACAAAATATATAACGTTTAATTTACTATATAAAAAAATCTTCTTACCGATAGTTTGAAAGCCTTCTAAAAATGCCTGCAATAAACGCTTTAGCAAAAAGTACGTTTATTTCTCAGAAGTAAACTTTGCCAGCATTTGAATAACAATGCTAAATATGCACGCAAGGATAGCGGCGCGCCTGCCTGCCTGCCTACCTGTAGTGGAGGAAAAAGCGATTCTATATTTAACAATGGCGGAACCTTTCATTATCTGTGCGAAGGCGGTCACAGTATAAGTTAACCGCGGAATGTAAATGGACTTGTGCATTGCCTATTATAGTCTACAGAAATTTAAAAACTATTTTTGTATTATACCGTTCACATTGCAGCGTCTTTTTTTTAATGCATGTTGTAATGCTCACTTTATTCCTGCCAATTATAGTTTAACAAATAAAAATTAATATATTACCCACATAATTTCGGTAATCACTAGATTTTAAAATGTAGATGGCGTCGCGTGTACAGTACAGTCAGTACCCGGCTATTGCGTCGCTGCTCCCTAGTTCGAATCCCAAGCGAGAGGAACTGAAGGTCTGGGTGTGGGATGTATGTACACGTCCCGTGTTTGTGACATTGTATCTGAACCTGCCGATCTTATTGCACTTGTATTAACTTTGACCAGAGAAGGGTACGATGAGTGGAGTGCCTTTGTGCGCAAATGATTACGGCACTATGATATATCCTACGCAGATGATGTCGTCTAATAATAACCAGCAGATATTGCCATTGTGGATCGACCTAGAGGACGTCATGATGACGATGATGGTGACCATCTCTTCAACTGCTAATAACGACCGAAAAGTGTTTACTGCACTCAATATATATATATATATAAATATATATATAAATTTCAAACGAGCAGACAGTTCACCTGATGGTAAATTATTCTATGACCATGACATCTACATTATATATCCTTGACAAGGAGTCATAATGCAGATGCGTTGTCACCCTTGAGGAGGACTGAGATAGAATGCCTCGTCATCAGTAATAAAGGTCTCCGGATCCCTGCACTCACCAGACGAAACACAGCAGCATTAGCATGCTGCTATTTTACGCCGGTATTCTGTGAGGGCGTGGTGCTACCCCGGTCGTGCTTGCGTCGGTACCCATGCGTGCTTATTCTCCCTTAGTCCTTGTTATTCATTTGCGAATAGATAGATAGAGGCCCATTCTCAATTAATATAGTGTCACTAACATGGATCTATAATTGTATCTTTAAACCGAGAATGAGCAATAATTTATGTAATAGCAATGTTGTCTCTTGATTAATCTTCAATCTTACTATCTATGAAATAAAGCAGACGTACTCTTTTCACTTCAATTTTATTTAATTTAATATATTCGAACTCATTATGTTATTTCTTTGAAGATAACTTAAGTGAATTGTGATAACCTCAGTTAAATATAAAATAAAGTGAAACCATTATAAGTGATTCATTTCCTAACGGTGACCAACTATTTGTTGTATCATTCATTATACGACACAAATATGAGGGTGTGTTAAAATTTTTATACTCCAAAAAAAAGAAATTCATCGAAACAAACCTAGTCGCCAGTAAAGCATTCTAACCTTTTTACCATCACCGTTTATTAGCAAACGAATTATATATTTTCTGATAGAACCAACGAGTGTAAAAAGACAAAGCGTCGCAAAGTATTGAAAATAAATATAACTTTGTGAGTAAATTTATTTCAATACTTTGTGACGTTTGAATATAATCATACAATACAAGGTGAAACTTTACTCATCCTATGGATCTGGCTCCACGAAGCAATATCTCGGACCGGGTTAGGATTCATCGTTCGCGTTTACCTATTTTGTGTATTATATGGCACATAGAACAGAAATGAGCGGTTATTTGTATAAATTTCACGTGTGATGATTTGTATGTATGATTTTAACCATTGTTTGTTGCAGGCAAGCTGGTAGATTCGGTGAACGAAGACACGACGACATCATGCACGGAAGATTCAATGGATGCAAAAGCCACGTCCCCTGCCACGCCCGCCTCACCCTCTGACAACTCAGATTCTGCGTTTAGCACGCCACGCGCTAAACGGTAAGTCCGGAGGAAGCCCGTGGATTATGATCATATCACTGCAACGATCTTATTTGTCATAATATATTATATACAGTGATCAGAGCAGTGTTTTCGGGACTAATAATAATTATAGTTAAAAATCAAAGACTCCAAAACATCCTAGATAGGACGTGTATCCTGTGGGCCGTGGAACTATTACGCTTCGAAAGACAAGAAAAAATTGCTAAGACAAGAATTCGACACTGGTAGAGACTACACTGCAGTTTGTTTCTAGCTGCAAAATCTATGGATCAGCTCTCGACCGCGGTAGGACCACGCCAAATATCAGCGTAATGCTGCTGTGTTTCATCTGTTGAGCGTAGGGATCCGGAGACCTTTATTACTGGTGACGAGGCATTCCATCTTGGTCCTCAAGGGTGACAACGCATCTGCATTATGATTCCTTGTCAAGGATGAATGTAGATGTCATGGGTCCGCAGGAATCACATGCCATCAGATGAAATATCTCAATTGAATAAATAAAAAAAAGAAGTGTTAGTCTCGTAATCTTTTCACTTTCTTTTTTCTTATCAATAATGAAATTTCCTCGCACATCTCAAAAAAAGAAATTAATAATAATAGCAAATAACAATTGTTAAGTGTAATTCCTCCGTATGGGCTCGCCTTTATTATTATTAATGTCCACATTTCTAATTTAATATATATACATACATGCATACATACATATTACTAAGAATTAAATACAAGTGCATAGTTTAGTAAAAGAAAGTGTTATATACTTTTTCATTATTACAGGCAAATAGAGGAAGCGAGTTCAGCGGAAGAGAACTCACTTGGAGACACAACAGACGCACAGCCACCAGTTGCGAAGAAACTTCGGGAAGCTACACACTGACATATGCGCAATCCCACCAACACATCCCTCGTGCGCCTATAAATAGCTTTTCTAGACTAAAACATTGTACCTAGGTAATTTATTTTTCAATTCCGTTTAATTTTAAAAATTAGTCTTTAAGTTTTAAGAGTACCGGTCGTTTTTGTAAGTTTTATAGGGTATTAATTGATTAATGATAATTGAAATAATTTTGGATGCGTTTCTACGGACTCGGCCGGGCGCACTCGGCAAAGTATGTTTTGGAGATTGTACAATATGTGAGTGTTAAGTACGGAGTGGCCCGAGGTGGAGGGCGGGCCTCTACGGGAAGGATTTTAATGAGCTGCAGTTAAATGACAGATTGGAATTACATTTTTATAAACACATTTTAATAGTGATGTGATAGGATTAAACAAGGAAATGACATTTAAGAATAAATCAATACTAAAAGACTAATTAATTGGTCTTTGTTTTGAGTGTACAAATGTTTTTTTTGCCAACTGCATATTTTTGTATTAACTCTTGTTATATAAATTGAATGGAGCAAACCTTTATTAATATATATACAAATAGGAGTGAAAAGATATATATTTAAACCGAATTTGTGTAACGTCACTATTGTAACCTAATAGCTGTCAATTGACAGCGGCTGATTAGAACACTGACGATAGTGTTAGGTTTCGTTTGTAAAGATTTGTTTTGGACGTTTGCATCCCGAGTGACATTCCAGTAATTGTTAACTTAATTGGCGACGAGGGAAGGGAGCTTCGTCGTATCGGAACCGAACCAGATGCCTTGATTCACTCACCATTGCCTTATGACAGTCTGCCCGCAGAGTTTATATGCAACAAGATAATACAAAGGTCGTGTTACCCGGGCGCCGGGCACACGGGCCCACAATGTAGTTTTTATTGAACAAATATAAGATATTAATTTTATAATGTTGCATTTTTAATTAAACACCCAATGTCCTAGTCGTGTGAATCTAATGAAAATAAAGGTTGTTAACCCCGCCAGTGATAATATGCTGCTTATCATTGTAACCTATTTTGAATATATTGTCAACTCGTGGTTCATGTTCTTTGTTCTATGGTAATTAATCTATACAACAAACAATAAGTGTAACACATATGTTTGTTATGATTAGGTCAAAAGAAATAAGTATAACATCATTATACCAATATAATAATGTCCAGACTATTTGTTTTGTAATTAGCTTATTTTTTTTAATTTTTAGCCCTTCTAATCCTGTAATAAAACCATGCGTATCTTAGTACATAATAATGCGCATCATATACGCTTTTTTTTCTCTTTAAAGATTTGTTAATTGAACAAAATGTATAATGATTGGATATCATTTATAATAGTTTACAATTCATAAATTATATATTTGGGTTATAATCAATAACTGGGATAAAAATGTAATGTATTAGAATTTCGTCTACATGTAGTGACAAATGAAAAACTATGATAAATATTAATCAGTCCAATAATTGTTTAGTGAGAAAATAATGCTGAAAACACAAATTAAGGAAATTATTTAATCAACATTTAAAAATTATGATATTAATGTGTGTTGCACTGTTCCACGTATGCGTCACTGTGGTACCTTTATATCGCAGGTGGACATAACTCATATATGGGTTCAAAAACCTTAAGTCCACTTTATGTGAATAAAGTAGACCAGATGGCATATTAGCGGTAGTACTAAAAGTCTGTGCACCAGAGTTGTCCTGTTGTCTTTTTATTTAATAGCGCCAAAATCCTGGGAGGTTGCTAATGTGCTGCAACCCGTGCTTAATAAAAGTAGTCGTGCTGATCCCCTGGCACTTAAGGACCAATTTCAATTACCATAGTCTAAAAATTATGGAGCGTATAATTGACTTTCACCCTATGGCATAACTAGAACTCTGATGACCTTAGACCTGAAGTGTTAGCACGGCTCTCACCGAAATCGGTCATTTGGGGAAATGTGCAGCCATATCACACATTTGTTAGCGAAGGACATCGAGATTCCATTCAATAGATTTTTCGCAAGGCCTTTGATACGTTCCGGCATATCTCATGCTCTGATCACCTGGATATAGGATTTCCTGAAAGAACGGTATACGAGTGGTCATTTCAAGGGTTCGTACTCATTTTTTCTGTTGCTGTCTTATCAAAGACGTATGCTAAAGCCCAGTTTTTTAATAGGTATATAGATGACAACACAATTGTGGTGAGGTACGAAGCGAAAGAGACCTTGATAGAACGTATTAATCACATATACCATGCTCCAAATCGCAGATGAGTCTATTCACCGCTAAGGGGGAGCCCGGTCACCATAGCTTCTACTTTCCTAAATATATGTAATACAGGTGTATTCCTAACAAGTGTCTGAAAATGTGCTACAGCCGTAACACATAGTGACGCTTTCGGGCGAGAAAAATACAAGACGGGAACCGTATCTTTTGTAGAGATATGAATGACATGTGTGCCCAGCCTTTCTGCGTCTAAACTAAAGATACTTTTGCTCTCACTAAGTAGTTTTTATATTTTTATAACTGGCTAGTGTGTCCTGGCCTTTATTTTTATCAATATGTACTAATAAACAGTGCCTCTAGTATATTTTTTTCTTGTTTATGCGAAATATTTCTTCTGCATTATGAAAACTCAATCCACGTCATCATTTGGTTTAAAATAACCGTGTCATCATAGTTTAAATTATAGAAATATTAAGTTCTGAATATAAAATATGTTGATGTTTGATCAACCATATTTTATTTGATGAATCATCAACATTGCACATACAACTTGTAGTAAAATTAAATTCCAACTCGAAAAATAACCATTTATTTAAACTTAAACACTCAATGTTGCACCTCGACATCCTGCTGCAAATGGGGGTACAATGTCGCGATTCTATTCCCCGCGGCCATTCTTCCTGCAAAGTCTGGTCTTCGTGCAGGTCGAGGTGCTCCTAGTAATGTATCCAGCACATTCCTTGGTGCCCATACATCGCTACCATTCGCGCCGTTGCCTGCTCCCACGGGTGACAGGGGAGAGTCTGTGGTAGCCCGGATTACCGTGGCTCTGGATTCCCCTAAAATGTTGAATGACCAAAAAAATAAATAATATAAATATGTAGAGGAATTGGACGTGAAGTTACTAAGCGTAATGGAAGACTTGACATACATCCATGAGCCCCAGTGGGACCTGATAAGACTGATGGAGATCACGTCGATTACACCAAGATTTCTATAGATTGTCTCATTCTCATTGCAACACTAATTGGTAGTAGCGTAATAGTGGTTACTACCAAGTAATTTCAATCCGTCAGACGCAACTGACCGAGCCGATCAAGCAACGCAATAGGGAAGAAAGT